>OU342741.1:324941715-325541715 GCA_910589775.1 Avena eriantha | reverse complement strand
CCAAAGAATTATTATCTTGAATACACTCATATTGCTAATGAAGATTGTGTGAAGTTTTGTATGAAGGAAATTTTCAAGTGTATGGAAGAATAATGTGATGAGATGAAGTATGGACAAAATCTCAAGCTTGGGGATGCCACCCGTGTCACCCCAATAAATATTCAAGAGGTACAAGCGTCAAAGCTTGGGGATTCCCAAGGCATCCCCTTCTTCATCAATAAAAATCTCAGGTTTTCTTCCAAAACACTTTATTTTTATTGTTTCATGCACAATTGTGTTGTTCTTGGAGTGTCTTTGTTTTTGTTTTCAGTTTTATTTTTTTGGTTTGATTAAATAAATTGGTTGGACCCCCGCATTCATATGTTGTTTCAAATAAGGTTATTGGTGTTGGAAAAGAGTAGGAAGCTTCATGCATATAAGTGGTACAAAAGGAGCTTGTTTTGACTGTGGCCTAAACTTTATCATGCCATGTTTGATGTTGCTTTGACCTTATGCTTAGTGATTATTGATGTAGCATGACTTGTTCCAAAAAATTTAGATTGCTTGAAATAATCATTCGTTGTTTTATCATACAAAAGCATAATATTGTGTTATTCTCCTTTGATGCTTTATTTGGGTTGACTTGGCACATGCTTACACCATGTTAAGACTATGAACCAGTCACCTTAGCCTCCATGATCATTTAGTTTTTGACTTGTAATATCACTTTATGCTTTAATTAATATTTGTGTCGCTTTGCATGATTATGGCCATTATTACTCTCTTAGTTGGTTGCTGCCAGTCTTTTGCTAGCCTCCACCTGTACCAAGTATGAGTTCTACGCATGCATCCAACCTCCAAGAAAACCAAGTTATTCCAAAGAGTCCAATATAAATTCCTATGCATGGTGTGTTACACCATTCCAAGTATATTCATGCTTTTATCTACCTTCCAAATTAAACTTGTTATGTGAAAATTGGTGATTAAAGCTCTGACAAACTTGATGGCACACTTTATTTTCTTGCACTTAATAAACTTGAACCATTGTGTCCATCTATGTTGCTTATATGATTGCACTTTATAAGTTGTGAATTAGCAGAACCATGATACCATGGGGAATGCTTTCAACATTGCACTTATTATTAAGTTGATATCATGTTCTTTGCTTATCGATCCCGGTGGTGTGAAATTAAAGGGGAGCTTGTAAGCTCATGGAGTTTGTAGGTGTGTTAGAGAAACGCCTAGGAGGCTAGCCTAAGCCATGCCTAATCATGGTGGAAACTGCAGCATAACCATAGTGAGCATTCTGTGAAGCATCCTCAATAAAAACCTATACAAATAGCAAATAAAAAGATCACTGAGATGCTCATTGTCTGTTGCCTTGTCATTTTGATATGGGAAAGCTCCTGTGTCATGGGGCAAGGGGTACCCCGTTGGCGGTTCTCCATGATACACATGTACTTACAATGATAAGAACTTTCTTGTGACTAAAGTTGAGTAGCATGAGGTTCGATACTCGTAAGCAGGGGGCATGATATTTTCAACTTATAACTTGTCAAGCATATCCTCATATTTGTGTCCCTTTAACCTTAGTCACCTCAAGATGCTTATGTTAGGGGCAAGGAGAGCTGAAAGCTAATAAGTACCATAATTTTTGGAAGCTCTTTATGAAACTTGAAATCCCCGCTCCCCTCTGTGAAGGGCCTTTCTTTTTTACTTTTATGTTGAGTCTCCATCTTCTGTCTTTATGCACCAATTGAGAGAGCATAGTGGTCATTCTTAGTTTAATGTGCATTGTCCCAAAACTTGTTGATTGATTCATAACTTTGATATTGCTTGTTCTTAAATTATTTGTATCTAGTCACCCTTATGAACTTTGAAGGTGTCCTATGTTTTGCTATACCATGAGGAACAAGCTAAATACCACTCTTATTATGTTTTATATATGTGAAACAAGTAAACGACTTTCAATGCATTGTTATTCATGATCTTTTGTCTGTACCTTTTCATGTTACAACATAGTTGCTATGTCTTATTGTTAGAACTCTATCTTGCATGCTCATGTTTAGAGTACTTTGATCCCAGCTATCAATGATTTACAAATACCTTGATCAAAATTGTGATGGTGCATGTCACCTAAAAAATTATTCTTTTTATCACTTACCTACCCGAGGACGAGCAGGAGTTAAGCTTGGGGATGCTTGATACGTTGTAAACGTATCTATAATTTTTGATGCTCCATGCTTGTTTTATATCAACTTCCTTATGTTTTGTCTACACTTTGAGGTATTTTTATACATTTTGTGGAAATAACCTATTAACAAGATGCCATAGTGCTAGTTGCCTATTTTCTGTTGTTTTTGGTTTCAGAAAAGCTAGTAAGGAAATATTCTCGGAATTGGACGGGACAAAAGCCAAAGTCAATATTTGACCAGAAGGAGCATGGAGTCCGAAGGGTAGCCGAAGTGGGTCCACGAGGTGGCCACACCTAGGGCTGGCACGACCACCCCTAGGGCGCGCCACCCCATGGTGTGGGCCCCTCGGGCGCCCTCTGACCTTGCCCATTTGCCTATAAAAGTACCCTAATGCAAAAATCCTAAGTACCCGATCAAAAATCCACAAAAGAGTCTGCAACCGCCACCATATCCATCCCTAGATCAGGGGGATCCGAAGCTCTTCCCGGCACCCTGCCGGAGAAGAGATCATCTCGGAAGCCTTCTTGATCACCATGCCAGCCTCCGGAGTGATGCGTGAGTAGTTCACCCTTGGAAAATGGGTCCATATAGAAGCTAGATGGTTGGTTCTCCTCCTTTGTGCTATCATGCTTAGATCTTGTGAGCTCCGTTCATGATCAAGATCAACTATTTGTAATCCTATATGTTGTGTTTTCGGGGATCCGATTGATATTGAGATACTATGTCAGATTGATTATTGATTCTATCATGTCTATGTTATTTGTGATCTTTCATGTTCTTTATTGCTAGTAGCTATCTTGGCCAAGTATATGCTTGTAACTCCAAGAGGGAGTATTTATGCTCGATAGTAGGTTCATGCCTCTAGTAATCTGGGGAATTGACAGAAATCTCTAAGGTTGTAGATGTGTTGTTGCTACTAGGGAGAAAACAATAATCCTTTGTCCATGGGGCAATTGTATTGTTTACTTTACACACTTTGCTTAATGCAATTATCTATTGCTTGCAACTTAATACTAGAAGGGGTTCGGATGAAAACCTAAAGGTTGATTATTAGTCATAGATGCAGTTGGATTACAGTCTATGTATTATGTTGTAATGCCCAATCAAATCACGTAGGAGTCAAGATGTCTAGTATATGCATTTTTATGCTTTCTCAAACTGTCAATTGCCCTGTTGTAATTTTCACCCAACATGCTATTTATCTTAAGGAGAAACACCTCTAGTGAACTATGGCCCCCAGTCCATTCCTTTACCATTAATATACCATTTAATGTTTACCGTTTACTGTTTACTTTCTGCAAGCAATTACTATCTTCCACACTATACGTTTAATCCTTTGTTTTCAGCAAAACCAGTGAGATTAACAACCTCACTGTAAGTTGGGGCAAAGTTTTGTGGTTGTGTTGTGTAGGATTCCAAGTAGCTAGCAACACCTTCGAGTTGTTTCCTTACTCCTACTGGTTCGATAACCTTGGTTTCATAACTGAGGGAAACTTTTTGTTGTGCTCATCATACCTTCCTCTTGGGGTTCCCAACGAGCTCGACATAGAGCCATCTAATAATAATACAAAATGGTTGGGATTTTGTTGCTGTGCTCATCATACCTTCCTCTTGGGGTTCCCAACTCCTACTGGTTGGTGTGTGATTTTGCCACTTGATTGAGATTTTGAATTTGGCGACCGTCCATCTAATAATAATAGAAAATGGTAATCCCCTGGTGGGAGATTTTGCCTCAAGATTTTTGAAACGGAGAGGCAGGAAATGATTCAAAGTCGGTGTGTGGTTGAGCCGCTCGATTGAGATTTTGAATTTGACTAGTGTCCATTCGATAATAATATAAAAATGGTACTCCCCTGATGGGAGATTGTGCCTCAAATTTTTTGAAACGGAGGGGCGGGAAATGCTTCAAAGTCGGTGTTTGTTTTTGCTACTCGATTAAGATTTTGAATTTGGCTAGCATCCATCTAATAATAATACAAAAATATTACTCCCCCATGGGACCTTTTGCCTCAAAGTTTTTGAAATGGTTAGGCTGGTAAATGCTTCAAAGTCTGGGTGTGTGATTTTGCCACTCGATTAATATTTTGAATTTGGCTAGCGTCCATGTACTACTACTAGTAGTAGTAAAAAAGGCGGTAGAACATACAACTATCTGGTCAAGAATTCATGGCCGAGAGTCACATCAACTGATCATCCATAACCACACTTGAGTACTCCCTGCGTTAGGGATTACTAGGTCGGAGAGCAAAACTAGATGCATAGTAGTATTTCCGAAATACTTAGTTTGGAGAATTAACTTTACCTATTCGCTTTATCGCTAGTTATTGCATGCAATAGTAATCCTAAATCTAGCAAGTGCACGTGGCCACCACATCTAATTGAAAACATGCAAGCCAATGCATGCACTCCCATTTTAACAACATGAGCGGCCAGGAGCATTATAGGATGTGGTGGTTTATATTTTTGGGTCAACTAGAGGAGTAATTGAGCAAAAGTAGGAGCACTAATTGACCCTCTAGCCTAGCAATTGAGACAGTACAAGTAATTGAGCAAAAGTAGGAGCACTAAGCGAACATGCGGTTTTTAGCTCCACGGAGTATACACCCCATTCGGCCACACGGTGAGCATCCAATGACACAGCTAAAAACCGAAAATGAAAAATGGAAATGCCATGCAAAAAATGGAAAATGCCCTGGATTTCCGTGTGCTCTGAGGGACCAGGGAGCGCATGGTTTCTCCTTAGATTTTGGGATAATTAAATATAATAAGGTTATGATACTACTACTACTAGTATCATCCTACACATCCGTGTGCTCCTAGCAGTCGTACGCTAGTCTGCATGTCAGTTGTCCCGTAATTAGTGCGCATGCGCGTGGCCATGCCAGTTTGATAAAATGCTATTGCGGTTGATGTGTGCATGCCGTTGTCTCGTTTACACACGCTTCACTTGGCTTTCCCAAGCCTTTCTTTAAATGTGTGTCTTTGGAACCGCTTCCTCTGCCAGTCGTGGGACCAAGACCACATGAATGCCATCATCCCTGGCCAGCAAGAAGCAACAGGACTTGCCGTGGGATGGTCTCCCTGAGGGACTTATCTAGAAGATAGGTGACATTTTCCTTTCAACTGACGACTTCGACTACTACGCCGCCTTCCAGGAAGTCTACAGTGCCTAGCGCGGCTTCACGAAGGAGCTCTTTATGCCAGCAAACTGGATTGTTCTAGAGCACCAGTTGTTAGAGGAGTATCTGGTAGACGACGCCGCCATCATGTTGCTGAGCATGAGAACTGGCCGCCACCTTAAGAAGAAGATTAGTCGGGTTATTCGCATGTGCTTTCTTGATATTCATCTGTATATATGTGATCCTTTTTTGCATTCACCTCCTATACTATCTATTTTTTTAAGTTCTTTTTCTTCGTCTACTTGTTGCCCAGGGTTTTGCTCCATGGTTTACCTTGATTGAATCTCAGTCTGTTTACCTTGACTGAATCTCTGTTTCTCTTCTCTCTCTCTCTCTGGAAGGTACTTTTATGTCGGTAGCACAACCGGCGGCCTCCTTGTTCTTGGACAAAGGGTGCAGCCATACAAGACCCCGTTGTACAACCCCTTCTTAGGTGCTATCAAGCGCCTGAGGGCGGAGATACCGATACAGTAGGTGGCTTCTGTCGTTGTGACGATGTTCTCGTTGTTGATGGTGGTTACATCAAACCATCAGAACACCACCATTCGATGGGCGGATGAGGGCATGGAGGAAGGGAGTCGCCCGGTCTTTGGCAAACTCTGGAGAAATGACTTCTTACACTGGTGATGTTTTTGTCGCAGACAGATACGAGTATGTCCTCTCGACTATGTGTTATGCTACTCATGGAGATGTCTAGTTGCAGCGCTCCGCACAAACCCTGGAGATGCATCCCACCGTTGCATGCTCTGTTCTGGGCTACCAGTTCCTAGAGAATCATTTTTACCTCGTCGAGTCCGACGAGGAGTTGTTGTTCATTGTGAATGGACTGGTCTATGGCGGTAGGCCGGTTGTTTGCCGGGTTGATACCTAGAACCATGTCCTTCATCCGGTCAGAGGCATTAGAAATCCTGCTCTCTTCATTGCTAACAATTGGTGTGTCTGCATCGACAGCTCCAAGGTACCCACGGTGCAGGCCGGCAGCATATACTATGCAGACCTATCCAAGATTAGATCTTATAACTTTGAGGCTCTTGCATGGGAAGAGGAGCCAAAGGTTGTATATGGGTATGGAGTAGGAGGATTATGGATCAATGACCATCCTTTCGAACTCGATCGATTGCTGGCGGAGTATTGTAGAATTATGGAGCATTCTGAGCTACAGATGGTGCCGCATTATGGAGAGGATGGTACCACTCACTACGGTTACTACGATGGTTATCCATCATATTGATGGATTGTGTGGGTCTGCTCCTGATGTATTCTCTTCAGGTCAGCTGTTTGTGTGTTCACTTTGTTGAGTGAACGTCTATGAATTATGGAAGTTCTATGCTGCCCGTGTAATACAATGGATTTTCTCCCTGTTTCTAGAAGATCATGTGTTGTACCTCTTACCATTTCACTGTTTTTTCATGTATGTGTAGTAATTATGATAGATGCTCGGTTTGTAACAATCCTCAAACAATTAGAACTGTGAATTATAGTAGATTATTACAATCCTCGGTAAACTTGATAGTAATAAAATGACGCATAAAAGTTGCATCAGAGTCCAGACAACTGAAAAATACCATAACTGGTGTTACAGAAAAGGTCTCTATGGATCTTGCATCACGAGACATGTAACAACTGGATTCCGATGAGAGTTGCAGATGAGATTATTAAGTATGTTCTGCATCAAATCTTTCCTTTTTCGATTCATATAAGTCTTTGCTTGCTATAGTGATTACTGAATCTGTTTTATTGGCTTCTTGCTCAACAATATTACGAGCATCTTGGAGGCATCCTCAAATAATCTTTCGGCTGTAATAAGAGGATCAGTCGAAGTGGTGTGCCATGATCAATAGGTATTGTCACTGCTGTTGTGTGAACAAAATCTAAACTTGGAGAAGCAGGTCTTTGTTCGGCATTTAGAGGGTTATTTGCAGCCTAAAACAAACACAAAACAAGTTATAACAGTATTACCATGCAATCACACCACCATGAATTTTAAATGTGTCCATACGGTTATATATAAGGAAGGAAGAATTAAAAGTGGTGGATCATACATCTATTTCTTCTTGAATATCTGTACTAGTTGGCGGCATGGAGCGATGCGAGCATGTGCTGCTTTGTAAAATGACTACTCTACTTGATGATGGCTGAGACCAAGACAAAACAAGTTACTTAAACAACAGACATGTGAAGCAAACTACAAGTTCATTTCGAATAACAATGCGAGCAATCAACCAAAGTACCTGATGTAGACTGGTCAAACTAGAATGTGCAGAACATGAATAAAACGAATATGAGAACTAAGCCATTATGTTTCTCATATATAAACTAGCCAAGCACTACACAACAAAATCTACCACTTATTTAATCATAGACAAAAAAGAGTAATTCGGTCAACAAAAACACATCAATTGTGTGCCTCGAATATACTAGCCAGATCATTTCAGACAAACAGCGAAACAAGAAATCATACATTGAGTTATTCATAAACAACCAGATAATTCCAATGGTTTGGCCGCCTGAGAACAACAAACTGAACCATCATGTGCCTCGTATTAAAATAGCCAGCTCATGTAACTATGATACACAGTAGATACAAGAGTGATATGAAGTGCACAGGGTTCCTTATGATACATCTATATTATACGTGATCTAATCGCTAGTGTGGCCTTGTTCTTATTATCAGCCAACTCAGATGCAATGCACCCAACCTCTGCATATCTAGGAAATTGAACTAAGCACATGGAACAAAAGCAGACCATAGTGGGGCTAAAATGTTTGACGCTAATTTATGGCAAAAAAATGAAAACAAGAAAGACAAATGGTAAATTTAAGCAAAAAATTGTGGCAAGGACCAAACTTTGGCTACCAAACTTCGGGTGGGGGGCCTTACAGTAGGTGTTACATGAGTTCTATCGAGGATCCTGTGGACATGCGGAGTATGTACTCCATTGTTGCTCCTCTGCATAAAGGTAAGGCAAACTCTAAATACAAACATGTTCCAACATGATATATGTTGGAATGAAGTGAAACAAATGTGAGGCATTCACTCTATGATATTGTGTGCAAACTGAGGATGCTCCTTGCATAATAATAGCAAATACTTAGAGCTACAGGTTAAGAGGGATCAAATTGACCATACATAATGGTCAAATAGTATGACGTGTGTAAACGTGTAGAATAGGATAGCAGGACAATAGCAGGATGGAAATACTATAGTTCGTAAATCTGCCAATGAGAGAGATATTATATAATCATATCTCATGTGGACAGGTACATCAGAGAATGTAAACAAATACTTTAAGTGACTAATAATTCACAAAGAAATATACATAAAAATAGTTCAATGCGTGGAGTTTAAGCCTAACCACAACAGGTTAATTTAGTACATTATAGGTATATCAAGTAAAGAACCTGTTAGTTAGGAAATTTAGCACGAACATAGTACGTTGCCAACAAACAAAATCGCACAGGGAGATCTGGTTACCTTGGTCGAGGCAGCGTTTAGGCCTCCTCTGCATCCTCATGGGTCACGTTGAGGTCGCCGAAGGTGCTATGTTCCCCGTCGTCGATGATGGGGAAGAAGATATTGGGCTGGCGAGGATAAGAGCAGAGCGCTGGACCACGCTGTCCGTGGATAAGATCTGGGGCGGTCGATGATGTGCTCAGCGTGCCAGATAAGAGGGTTCATTGAGCAGATCAGGTGTGGCGGGTACGCCGGCTAAAGTGCAACAAGGATGTTTCGGCCGGTGACGTATTCCTGTAGGAGAGAGAGGAGGGGGTAGGGTTTAGAGGTACTACTAGTACTATATTGTAAAAAATACAACTGAAGCCCCCCACCCACCTAATTTACTAGGGGTCGAATGGGAATTTCGAAGTATCTGAAATTTCGGGGCACGAAGTATGTCCAGATACGCAGGAGATATTACCATTTTATTTTGGTTTTGAATTTGCTCATGGTCCATGTAATAATAGAAAATTGGTAGGACGTAATCCCTCTCTGTTTAGGAATCCAAGGCCGTACACCCTCAATCCAACACCTCAACTGATCATCCATGGCCGTACTCCCAATGTTCAAGAATCTCGAAGAAGAATGGATATCATACTTAGGAGTTTAAAAAATTATGAGATAATTATATCATGTTGGGAGGATGATGTTTCAACTCATATTCATTTCACGGTCATATAAAAGACAAATTCAACAATGAATAGTAGAGTTTACTATATCTACTAGTGATTGCTCAATTTGGCATTTTCATAGATCCTAAATAATTTTGAGTTTCAAATTTATATTTACATGTCTATAGAACTCTAACGCCCAAATACAATGCATTTTTTTTTTGATTTTTTAGAAAATCTAAGCATCATTTTAAGTGGTTTTCACTAGTTTCCACTAGAAGTTGGTTTTCATCGGATACTTTTCTCTTTATACTGTGCAGCCATTGCCAAGGGCTAATTAATTAGTAGTAACACAAATCACATGCAAATATGAGGCAAATCTCAACACAAAAAATGAGGCAAAACAAATACTAATGCAAACTATCATAACATACCCACACGCACAAACGGACCCGCACACAGCAGTCACAACAACTTCAAATATACTCTCTTTGTTCCACAATATAAGCATTTTTACCAAATAAGGGTGGAAGGCTTTATTTAAATGTTTTTGCAAGACAAGTTTACAAATAAGTGGTTAATGACATGACAATTTTATCACATAAACACAAACCCACATAACAAACAGACGTCTTACAGAACGAACATGAAATCCCGAGCTACCACTGGCAGCTAACGTTGTGGAGCTGCAGAACAAACAAGGGTGCAGACATAGTTGATTTGTCGTGCTAGGGTCCTTTTATGTAAAGTGAGAGGGCTTATCCTCAAATTTTTGGTTTTTCTAGACAAGGAATTTTATGGGTCTCCCTGTAAACTTGTACCCACCGATTTTTTTATATATATTCTGGGCCTCTTGAGGCCTATTCTACTCAAAAAAGGATGTGAGAGAGATAGAGAGAGGGTTAGACGATTTTCTTCAATCAAAGGGAGACCCTTTATTGTACCACATGATGGTGGCCAATTCCATTTCTATTCTACTTGGCACCCCTATTCCCCGCAAAATAATTCGCACCACTATTTCGAGAAACTCCCATCCATACCTTTAATTAAGATTATGTCCCATGTAGACTAGCTATTATATATTTAATAAAACTTGGGGATTATCCATAAAACACGGTCCACTTTGTGTGAAATTGGAGTGGTAGCATTCTAAGCCATACTAGTAAGTTCCACGTGCTTTGCACGAGAGAACTCATACAATGAAAGTATGAAATATCATTCGAAAGATATCTCTTATTATTAAGTACCTCGTTTTTTACCTCCATAAGCAAAACAAAAATGACTATTTAAAAAGGGATTTCTATTTCCGTGCCCCTAGTTTGTTAGTTGTACTCAGTTTTCCCCTGCCTCTTAACTTTTCCTCACTTTTCCCTTCCCTCTATTCTAAAACCCTCGCAGGAGCTCGAGCGGAGGGATGCCGTCAGGTCAAAGGCTTGACCGTTACATTCTGACCGGTGGGACCGCTGATACATTGCAAATGTATCTATAATTTTTGATGTTCCATGCTTGGTTTTATCTACTTCTTGTGTTTTGTTCCAACTTTGGAGTACTTTTCATATGATTTCTTTGACTAACCTATTAACAAGATGCCACAGTGCCAGTTGCCTGTTTTCTGCTGTTTTTGGTTCCAGGAAAGTCAGAAAATCAATATTCTCGGAATTGGACGGGACAAAAGCCAAAGTCGATATTTCACCGGGGGGAACACGGAGCCAGAAGACGAGACGGAGAAGGGCCAGGGGCTAGCCACACCATAGGGTGGTGCGGGTCCGCCTTGGCCGTGCCACCAAGTGGTGTGGGCCCCTCCGGCCTCCACCGACCTTGCCCTTTCGCCTATATATTCCTCCCGATGGGAAAAACCTAAGGAGTCAAGTCTCCAGCCACGAAAAGTTCCGCAGTGCCGCCGCCACCGAAGGGGAGATTCGGGGGACAGAAAGTCTCTGTTCCGGCACCCTGCCGGGATGGGGAAGTGCCCCCGGAGCCATCCCCATCGATCTCCACCACCATCTCCATCACCGTTGCTGATTCCCATCATGAGGAGGCAGTAGTTCTCTCTCGAAGCTAAGGGTTCTACCGGTAGCTATGTGTTCATCTATCTTTCTATGCATGATCATATTGTGATCATGAGCTTTGTAATCAAGTAGATCTACCTTGCTACTCAAGTGCTTTAATAGATCTCTGCTCTCCCCATGTGTGTGAAAGTGACAGCGTGCACACCATGGTGGCACTTAGGCCAGAGATTACAAATACTTGTTATGAGTTATATTTGGAGTTGGATGTCTTTATGAAATTGTGGTGTTTGTTGGACTCATCTAGTGCTCAAGGTGACAGTGTGGGGTTTTCTAGATGGGAAAGATGGACTTTGAGGTGTGCTGTTATAGCCCTACCATCGATTAGAGTGTCCAACCGGAGAGTAGTTAAGAGTAGTATCATAAAGAGAAGATATTTATATGAGAGTGTTCACTTGTGAAAGTATGATCCCTAGGCCTTGTTTCTAAGCATTGAAACACCGTTTGCTACTAGATATGTTACATGTTTGCTTGCTTCCATCTTTATTTCAGTTTGTCTTTAGTCTTTTCCCACATCAACCACACGCCATCAAGTTATTTTCTCGCACCGTTACCACTTATAATTATCCATACCACTTGTATTTCACTATCTCTTCGCCAAACTAGTGCACCTATACACCTGACAAGTTTATTGGGTGTGTTGGGGACACAAGAGACTTTTTGTATCTTGATTGCAGGGTTGCTTGAGAGGGGATACCTTTGACCACTTCCTCCCTGAGTTCGATAAACCTTGGGTGATCCACTTAAGGGAAAACTTGCTGCTGTTCTACAAACCTCTGCACTTGGAGGCCCAACAACTGTCTACAAGAATAGAAGTGCGTAGACATCAAGCTATTTGCTGGCTCCATTGCCGAGGAGGAAAGGTAAAAGGTATTCACACAGGAGGATTAAAGAAGAAGAACCTCCCACGGCAAACGCCTATTTTCCAGCGCCGTTGCTGGGGAGGTAAGGTAAAAGGTACTCACATCCTCTAGTGTGAGTGCTCGAAGTTATTTCCTTTAGATTCTGCAATTTTGTCTTTTTGTTTCTTGTTTTCACTAAGTAGGCTTAATGAAAAACAACAACAAAATTAGAGAGCTTTATAGTATTTATCTTGAGTTAGGACATGTAGTGTTTGAAGAGAAAATTAAAAACCTATGGAACTTTATTTGCATGCTAATAGCAATGTTGTTAGTGTGAATTATTTGGACACCATTATTGCTAATGCTATGGAAAATTCTAAGCTTGGGGAAGCTAGTTTTTACGAAAATGATCTTTTTAGTTCCCCATCTTTGGAAGATAGCTATTCTATTGCTTATGATGATACCAAACCTCCAATATATGATGATTGCAATGATGAATATGGCATTTTCAGTCCGCCTACTATTGAGGAGGCAATTAATTACAATATGCCTCCTATATTTGATGATTATGGTGATGAGAATAATAATGATAGCTATTCTGTTGAATTTGCTCCCACTAGAATTAATAAGAATGACTATGCTTATGTGGAGAGTAATAATTGTTTTATGCATGTGGCTCATGACAAGAATATTTCATGTGATAGTTATATTGTTAATTTTATTCATGATGCTACTGAATGTTATTATGAGAGAGGGAAACATGGTTTTATGTATCTCAACAATATTAAGTTTCCCCTCTTTTTGTTGAAAGTCTTGAAGTTGCACCTGTTTTGTTTTACTATGCTTGTTGCTTTATGGTTTCATGACTTGTTTCTTTACAAGATTCCTATGCATAGGAAGTGGGTTAGACTTAAATGTATTTTGAATTTGCTTCTTGATGCTCTCTTTTACTTCAATTTATATTTCTTATGTGAGCATCTTCTCAAACTATCATGCCTAACTTAAAGGCATTAAAGAAAAGTACTTATTGGGAGATAACCCAAAAGTTTTAGATGAGTCTTGAAAGTTATTACCTCTGTAATAACCGCTCTTTATCCTTTTTATTTGCTTTTTGTGCCAAGAGTAACCTGTAATGAGAGAGAAGTAATGCTTGGGAAAGTTGCTGTCCCGAAACAGATTTCTGTACCAACCGTAAAAATTCGTGTAAAATCTCTGTACGTCCTTTGGAGGCGTGAATTTTTGTGCTTCTGCCCCAGGTTGTTATCTAACTTTCGTTGGTTCAATACTTTTGATTTTAGCAACATAATGTCTTCGAAAAAATTCGTCTTTACCTGCTGGTCTGTTTTGACAGATTTCTGCCATTTTCTGCATTTGCTTCTTGTTGGTTCTTTTTTGAGTTCTTTTGGAGAATTGAGCTTTTTAAGGGAATAGCTACAGTAGCTTGTGTTTTAATGGAAGTTTATTTGGTGTTAGAACTGAACCTTAAGACCTATTATCTTGAGTGCACTAATGTTGTTAATAAGATTGTGTGAAGTTTTGTATGAAGGAAAAATTTCAGGTGTATGGAAGGAATGAGTAATGAGATGAAGGATGGAATAAAGCTCAAGCTTGGGGTTGCCACGCGTGTCACCCCAATAAATATCCAAGAAGTACAAGCGTCAAAGCTTGGGGATGCCCAAGGCATCCCCTTCTTCATCAATAAAAATCCCAGGTTCCTTCCAGACGCTTTATTTTTATTGTTTCATGCACAATTGTGTTGTTCTTGGAGCGTGTTCTTTTTCGTTTTCGTTTTGGTTTTTAGTTTGCTTTTGTTTGCTTAGTTTGCTGAATAAATTGGTTGGACCCCCTCTTTCATACATTGGTTTTCAAATAGTTTGGTTTGGTTTGCAAAAGAGTAGGAAAGCTCTTGCTTAAGTGGTAAAGAGAGCTTGTTTTTGACTGTGGCCTATGTTTTGTCATGCCATGCTTGATATTGTTTTGGCTTTATGCTTAGTATTCTTTGCTGTAGCATGACTTGTTATAAACAAATCAGATTGCTTAATGTGCCTTGGATGAATCATGCGTTGTTTTAGCATATTAAAGCATAGTATTGTGGTATTCTCCTTTGGTCCTTTATTTGGGTCACATGCTCACACCATGTTATGACTACAACAAGTCTCCTTAGCCTTTATGATCGTTTAGTTTTCAACTTGTAGTATCTCTTTATGCTTTGATCAATGATGTTTTGTTGCTCTGCATGATTATGGCCATTATTGCTCTCTTAGTTTGTCGCTCCCAGTCTTTTGCTAGCCTCCGCAACCAAGTATGAGTTCCACTCATGCATCCAACTCCCTAAACCATGTTATTCCAAAGAGTCCACCATACCTACCTATTAGCTTATTCTATTCCAAGTATATTCATTCTTTTGTTTATCTTCCAAATTAAACTTGTTAGGTGAAAACTAGTGATTAAAGCTCTCACGAACTTGATGGCACACTTTACTTTTTTGCATTTAATAAACTTCAACCATTGGGTCCTTCTTTATTGCGTATATGCTTGCGCTTTATAAGTTGAAATTAGTAGAACCATGTATCATAAGGAACGCTTTCAACATTGCACTTGTACATTGTACCTCGTTGATATCATGTTCTTTTGCTTATGGATCCCGGCGGTGTGAAATAAAAGTGGAACTTGTAAGATCATGGAGTTTGTATGTGTGTTAGAGAAACTCCTGGGCCGCTGGTCTAATCGATGCTGACATGGTGGAAACCTGCAGCGTAACCATAATGAGATGTCTATGAAGCATTCTTCTTATAAAAAAGAGACAAAGATTGAGAAAAAAGAGAAAAAGAAAAAAAGATATGAGAAAAGAGGAAAGAGAGAAAAAAGCACCATTTTACCATGGTAAATAAGAAGATTTCTGAGATGCTTGTTGTATGCTTGCCTTGTCATTTTGATATGGGGATTCTTCCGTAACATCGGGCAAGGGGTACCCCGTTGGCGGTTCTCTATGATACATATGTACTTACAATGACAAGAGCTTGCTTGTGACTAAAGTTGAGTAGCATGAGGTTCGGTCTTTGTAGGTAAGGGGCATGGGATTTCCGTTTATAACTTGTCAAGCATATCCTTTTAATTGTGTCACTTTAACCTTAATCACCTTCAAGATGCTTATGATAGGGGCAATGAGAGTTGAAAGCTATAAGTACCATAATTTCACTGAGAGTTGAAACCTGAATCTCTGCTTCCTTCTTTGAAGGCCTTTCTTCCACCATTATATTGAGTCTCCACCTTCTATCTTTATGCACCTACTTTGAGAGCATAGTGGCCATTCTTAGTTCTATGTGCATTGTCCCAAGACTAGTTGATTGATGCATAACTTGATATTGCTTGTTCTAAACTATTTGTATCTAGTCACTCTTATTAACTTTGAAGGTGTCCTATGCATTTATATTTGCTACTCTATGAGGGACAAGCTGAATTCCACTATGCTATGTTTTCTTTATGTGAAACAAACAAACGTCTTGCAAAGCATTGTTATTCATGAATCTTTTGTTTATGCCTTTTCATGTTGCATCATAGTTTCTTTGTCTTATTGCTAGAAATTTGTCTTTCATGTTATGATTGAAGTACTATGATCCCAGCCGTGAATGTTTTACAATACTTTGATCAAGTTTATGATGGTGCATGTCACCTAAAAATTATTCTTTCTTTTTATCACTTACCTACTCGAGGATGAGCAGGAGTTAAGCTTGGGGATGTTGATACATTGCAAATGTATCTATAATTTTTGATGTTCCATGATTGGTTTTATCTACTTTCTTTTATTTTGTTCCAACTTTGGAGTACTTTTCATATGATTTCTTGGACTAACCTATTAACAAGATGCCACAATGCCAGTTGCCTGTTTTCTGCTGTTTTTGGTTCCAGGAAAGTCAGAAAATCAATATTCTCAGAATTGGACGGGACAAAAGCCAAAGTCAATATTTCACCGGGGGGAACACGGAGCCAGAAGACGAGACGGAGAGGGGCCATGGGCTAGCCACACCATAGGGTGGTGCGAGTCCCCCTTGGCCGTGCCACCAGGTGGTGTGGGCCCCTCTGGCCTCCACCGACCTTGCCCTTTCGCCTATATATTCCTCCCGATGGGAAAACCCTAAGGAATCAAGTCTCCAGCCACAAAAAGTTCCGCAGCGCCACCGCCACCGAAGGGGAGATTCGGGGGACAGAAAGTCTCTATGCCGGCACCCTGCCGGGACGGGGAAGTGCCCTCGGAGCCATCCCCATCGATCTCCACCACCATCTCCATCACCATTGCTGATTCCCATGATGAGGAGGGAGTAGTTCTCTCTCGAGGCTAAGGGTTCTACCGGTAGCTATGTGTTCATCTCTCTCTCTCTCTATGCATGATCATATTGTGATCATGAGCTTTGTAATCAAGTAGATATACCTTGCTACTCAAGTCCTTTAATAGATCTCTGCTCTCCCCATGTATGTGAAAGTGATAGCGTGCACACCATGGTGGCACTTAGGCTAGAGATTACAAATACTTGTTATGAGTTATATTTGGAGTTGGATGTCTTTATGAAATTGTGGTGTTTGTTGGACTCATTTAGTGCTCAAGGTGACAGTGTGGGGTTTTCTAGATGGGAAAGATGGACTTTGTGGTGTGCTGTTGTAGCCCTACCATCGATTAGAGTGTCCAACCGGAGAGTAGTTAAGAGTAGTATCATAAAGAGAAGATATTTATATGAGAGTGTTCACTAGTGAAAGCATGATCCCTAGGCCCTGTTTCTAAGCATTGAAACACCGTTTGCTACTAGATCTGTTACATGTTTGCTTGCTTCCATCTTTATTTCAGTTTGCCTTTAGTCTTGTCCCACGTCAACCACATGCCATCAAGTTATTTTCTCGCACCGTTACCACTTATAATTATCCATACCACTTGTATTTCACTATCTCTTCGCTGAACTAGTGCACCTATACACCTGACAAGTGTATTGGGTGTGTTGGGGACACAAGAGACCTTTTTGTATCTTGATTGCAGGTTTGCTTGAGAGGGGATACCTTTGACCACTTCCTCCCTAAGTTTGATAAACCTTGGGTGATCCACTTAAGGGAAAACTTCCTGCTGTTCTACAAACCTCTGCACTTGGAGGCCCAACAACTGTCTACAAGAATAGAAGTGCGTAGACATCAACCGCGTTGGGGCGGATCGTGCGTTGAGTGTTATGTTATGTGGCCTCGACCGTTACGTGCTGACGGGTGGTTCCGCGTTGGGACGTGTCATTCATACATGGTGAAGGGTGGTGCCACGTTGCATCGGTCTTACATACGTGGTGAAGGGTGCGGCTGCATGGAGACATGTCGAACCAACCATTCTTGCTCACCCAAAGCATTTGCTTCCCCGAGCGTGGAACAGCTCCCATACTGCCCCTCTGCTCCCCCACCGTCGTGTTCACCTACCTTATGTTGTCCTCGGCCCCAGAGTCGCCCCTCCTCTAGCTGCGGAGCCTACTCCACCTCCGGCTATGCTCCCGCCCCACTAGATCTACCCCTTTCGTGGAACAGTATGCAACGTTGGCTGGTGTACTGGTCCTCCCCGTCGAGCGCGAAGAAGATTGTGTGGAATCGGAGGGATCTAACACATGGATTCCATTTGGGTAAGAATCGTTTCCCTTTATGGATTGATTATAGGCAGTAATTGAGCGCGAATCGCTGGTGCTCAACTAACTGCCTTTCTTTTCGAATAGGATTGATCCAGCACTGGCATTTCGGCTAGCAATTAAACTGGATACTAGCGTAATACGTGGTTGTGAACATTATCTCTCTGGATTTTACTTCCTAGTGGTGGTTGCAGCCTCCATAACTCTCAGATATTTTAAAGATAAAATCTATTCTAAATTCCCCTGGAGTAATGGCGATTTAGTTGATTTGCGATATTTCAACATTAGCGAGCAAAGATTGCTCCCACTAACTAGCGAAGCTGATCTGGTAATATTTCAACATTAGCGAGCAAAGATTGCTCCCACTAACTAGTCAAATTCGTCTCCATGTGCAACCTAAAGTTGAACAGACGGGAAAGAGGGGTATAACATCATCTGGTGGTCAGGCATTATCAGGTGGTCGGGCATCATGTGTCTCTATTGTCTCTGCTAATAGTGTGTGCCCCCACGCTCCTTGTAGGTCCACATCAGTACCATCTGTTCGCCCTGCGAGTGTAAGCCAAATCACTCGTGTGGCCGATGTGGAGGAAGAAGGAGAGCCTTACGAGGGAGCGCCTCCACTAGATGATGAGGATGAGTTGATGTTTCCTGAATTGGTAGATAGGTTCAGTAAATAGGCACTAGAGGATCAATACACAGAGGAATTGGCCCATGGTGCTAGATATGATGACACTAATGACGAAGAGAACAAGGAGAACAATGATAGTCTTGTTTTAGCCGAGTACAATGGTAAGGACTTGCCAGTAATTGCGTGGGACAGGAATGATCCTAAGATTTCAGAAGGCACCGTATTTGAAATGATGCGGGACTATCGTAATGCCCTTACTACATATTGCATCCACACCAATAATGATTATGATGTTATTAAGAGTGAGAAATCAAGGTTCATAGTGAAGTGCGCATACAAGAGGTGTAGGTGGAGGATGCATGCATCCACTATGCTCAGGAGCAGTTTGGTTCAGGTATTACAATATTTTGTGTATTTTAGATCATTGTGTAGAGTTTGTTAACTGTACCTGACATTTTCATTATGTTTCAGATAAAAAGTAACCGGTTCAAACATTCTGTCCACCTCAAGGGGACAACCAAAGGACAAAACAAAACTAGCAAAGACTAGGTGGTTGGCAGATGCAATCATGGATTGGATGAGGGCGAACCCATCACTTGGTGCAACAATGCTCATAAAAGAAGTTTCTAAAAAGTTTAATATTAGAATACTTTACATGAGGATGTTCTATGCAAAGGAAATGGCTCTTGATAGGATCAATGGTCCATGGAATGAAAGTTTTCAGTTGCTTTACAACTTCAAACCTGAAGTGGAGATGGCTAGTCCAGGTAGTGTTGTACAGATAGACAGACATAAAGTTCTATACAAAATAATGGGGAAGACAGTGGAGAAGGAGTTCTTTAGAAGGGCTTTTGTTTGTTTCAAAGCTTGCTGGCAAGGGTTTCTGGATGGTTGCATGCCTTATTTGGTCGTGGATGCAACAACTCTTCATGGAAGATTTGAAGGATAATTAGGAGCTCCTGCTATAGTTGATGGCCACAATTGGATGTTCCTTGTTGTTTTTGGAGTTTTGGAGATTGAGTCAGAGGAAAGTTGGACCTTGTTTCTAGAGAATTTGCGCGACCTTATAGGTCATCCACCAGGACTTACTATCCACATGGATGCTTGCAAAGGTTTGGATAAATCTATAGAAGCAGTATTCCCCAAAGTGGAGCATAGGGAATGTATACGACACTTAGTGCAGAAATTTACAAAGAAGTTCAAGGGTAAAGTTTATACTGACAACCTATGGCCAGCTTCATACACATGCAGTTTGAGGAAGCATCTGTATCATTTGCAAGTGTTGTATAAATAAAAACCTGCGGTGAAGGAGTACTTGGATGCACATCATGGAATGGTATGGTCAATAAGCCAATTCAATATAATTTGCAAAGTAGACTATGTAACAAGTTACCTTGTAGAGAGTTTCAATGGAAATGTCAAGTCATTGAAAGGGCTTATGTTGTGGCAAATATTTGATAAGATTAGGCAGATGATCATGATAAAGATCGATTTGCGTCAAAGAATTGCATAAACAGTATATGTTGGACATCTCATCCTCCCGTCTTTGATTAACGTTTTGCATGCCAGGACAAAACAATTGAAGATGAAATGCATTAGAAGAGGAATGTAGGCTGAGGTAACGTACACTAATAGTAAAGATAGGTAATGGAGGTATCTAGTGAGTTTGGTTGATAGGACATGCCATTGCAGTCAATGGCAGCTCCGTGGGAAACCCTGTAACATCCCAAGTTCAGCAACCCTAATTAGTTGTCGAGGATGCAAAAATCAGGGGGAATAAAAAAAATTCTTGTTTCGAGATGCAGTGTTTGCTTGCTTGCTTGTTGGTGTTTTATGCATTTGACTGGGTATTAGATGACATACTCCTTACCTCACCCTTAGTTGACAAAAGATATTTAACAAAACTATCTTGGATTATTACATATTCTCAAATGTTTTGACATTAAAAGCCCTAAGCCAAGATGCCTTGCGACCCAAAAACATTTTAGTATCTCCTTATGTTTTCAAGACATGATTTTCAACTACTCTTGGTAGATGTACCAAGGACCTTACCTTGTTAAAACTCCAACCTCTTCAAAATACCAATATTTACCTCAAGCTAGGATTGATGGTAACCCAAATAGTAGTTTGAGTGGATGATAAAATGAACTACCTTGATCTGCTGTCTCACGAATTGCCTTGATCTGTTGTTTAACTTGTTTGCTTAGGAAGTAGTATGAGCTACTCTAGGAGCTCATCCTATAGAATCAACTAGTTAATAAATACCAAACCCTAAGAGAATTACCAAAGCTTGATCTAACCTCTGGTCACTAATGTAACTATCTAATCTCTTAACAAGATCACTTCTGAAATTATCCTTTCTAGAAGCCTCTAATTCAATGAAGACCAATTCCAAGCATGGATCCTTCCTACTCCATCTAAACTTCAACATCTTCCATTTGATGATGATTTGGAACATTGCATCCTCTCAAAATCATCATCTCTTTTATTCTAGTCAAAATCTCCAAGTCTGCCTGACATGGGTATGATTACCCGGATGCTCACTATTCGCTACCCTACATTGGGTAAAAGGCCTACAACCCATAGAGATTCCAGATAAAAGCCCAAGGAAGCAACCAACAAAGACTTTTTATTGTATTAGGAAAGAAACCATGAACCGACATTGTGTTGGTATTGTAATCACGCGTGTATGAAACCAATCCGCATACAGCTTTGAGACCCGACCTATTATAAATAGGGCGGGAGAAGCCCAAGCGAGGGTACCGAAATCTAGAGGACAACTTGTAATAGAGTGTTTTCCCCAATATTTAGGCGACTTTGTCTTCATTGTTTTCCTTACATCCGACAAAATCCCCAGCGTTCTCTTTTCCGCGAAACCCCAAGTCCATCACCATCGGCATTGCCGAGGTTACCCCTCGTCAATTGGTGCCGTCTGTGGGAAATTTGAACGTTGGACACACGGATTCGGCGAAACGCTCTCCACCAAGCGTCAACTCGACAAAAGCAAATTCACACCCGCCCACCCTTGTATTGGTACCCTCCGAGTTCAATGGCGGATCCGATCTAATAATCCGAAGCCTCCACTTCCAAGGAGACAACATGCAGGAATCACACCCTTCAGCCCTGATTGTATCAGAACAATCGGTGGGAAAGGCCACACCTATAACAGTACCAGCATCGCTTGTTGAACCACTCGCAGATATCACAGCTCAGATCGAAGCAGGAGAAGAAGATGGTCAACAAATCTCACCACACGGAGAAAGCCCAACAAACTCGGAAGCCAAAGAAAGCAGTGAGAACGTCGATTTTGAAGAAAGGATGGTGAAAATTTATCCAGCTCTACAATCCCGGAGTACTACAAATGCACCCGCAGAAACAAAAGGCGACACCGTCAGGCCACATATAACATGCCACCAACTGTACATGATCAACAGAGATACCTCAACGCCAGGCGACGAAAATGGTAATCCCATCATAAACCTCGATGATAATTTATTAGATGACCATGCAGGAAATCACGTCAATGAAGGAGAGCACAACAACGGAGGAGAACACAAAAACAGAGGAGAAACAACAGATAATCGCATAGTTTGAGGAGGAGGCGGAGAACCGTGCACAGAAGAAAGACCAGGACTTTGGATACCAGCGTTAGCATGGCAAAAAGCAAGAGAGACAATTTCGGAAGGAGTCCCAATGATGGCATATGCTTCACACGAGGATCTATTGGCGTATCAATATTTTCTCCACCATAAGAAGAGAGACCTACTCCGTATGCAAAACAGCTCGATGAAAGAAAAAGGCTAGCCGATGAATCGAGTTTACGATAGGCCCAACTAAGCTCTACACGAGAATAAATGAGTGTGACAGGTGCACCACCACCAAGAAGAGCGACATCTCGATTACAGAATATCCTCGAAGCAAACAGAAGTGGAATCATCCGAGACTTCAACTTATCATTTATGTCCATCGATCAAGCAGGAAACATCAAGGAAAAAACAGCTCAGGCAGCCATTGTGGCCGCGCAAACATACCTGATCACCACTCAACCCACACCCAACGATCCGCGCGCGGCCCTCCACCGCTCTCCTATGATGAACCTCAACATGGTAGGAGCCTCAGTCACGGAAGTAGAACAAGAACTCTCACAAAAGTCCCCACGCCGTCAAAATAGTCCTCGACAAGCAGGACACACCCGACGATCGCAATCACCACACCAGGCGCACCTCGTAGGATCCGAGCCGTGAAGCAATACAAGGAACGACAACACCCAGCATAGGAGAAGTGGACCTAGAGACAAAAGCCACACCCGACGATATCAAGATGGAGATGATGAAGATGACCATGAATTATGCGGGGCCAGTTTTTCACGCAGAGGATTCACAAAGCCTCAGTACCGAAAGATTTTAAACTTCCACATGATCGACACAAATACGATGGGCTCTAGAAACCAGAAGCTTGGCTAGAAGATTATCTAGCCATTGTCAAAATACAGGGCGGATCCACAACTACTACGATGCAAAGTCTACAACTACACCTCACCGGCGCTGCAAGATCATGGTTAAGACAATTACCCAAAGATTCAATTGGTAGCTAGAATGATCTGGAAGATAAGTTCATCCGACACTTTCATTCCACATTCAAGGGACCAACATCCTTCGAAGAGTTGCGAGCGTGCAAACAAAAATCTAGAGAGACTCAATAAGATCATTCATACAAAGATGGAACATTATCCAAAATTCAGCAGAATCCATATCAAACGAAAGGGCCATTGACGCCTTCAACGACGGCCTACATCGCCAAGAATTCATAGAAGAGCTGGGTAGGGTGAAACCGAAGACATTATCACAGTTGATGGAAATAGCAAACCGTTGGGCTGATGGAGAAGACGCGCTACATAATAAACGCGCGCGGTCAGCCAAGGAAAAGATAGGGATAAACGCGGCAATGACAGAAGACGAAGGAACAACGATGGGAACGCAGGACCAAGTTATGTCGTAGAATGTTTTTTGGGTGAAGGTAACAACTGAAGCAACGACAATAATGGCAGATACCGCTAGAACAGAGACGATGTCAAGGAAGCCAATCCGCACATCGATATCAGCCAAGAGCACGAGACCCACCTATGTCCGTAATACAAATGTTGGTAGGACCCTATAATATGCCATTTTACATCAACTCAACAGGCATGCGAGAATCCAATAAACTGATGAAAGACTGCCAAACATTCTTGAAGATGCAGGAGTTTTGCAATGCAAAGGCAGCTGAAGCATCAAACCGAGGGTACACATCCACGCCTGGCACACTAGCTATCGGCGCACCACCACCAGTTGCACCATCGCAAAAATCAAACGGTCAAAACAACGAGCACCCCAGATCAAAAGGAATAATGTCTATGATTTAGAAAGGGAACCCACCCAACATAATTCAGAAGCTTATCACAAAAGAAATAAATATGGTAGAAACATCATCATTAGCCACACCCGAATATCTCCATTGGTCATAGCAAGAAATAAAATTCAGTAGAGCAGATCACCCACTCTGGGTCCCATGACCAGGACATTCAGCCCTGATAATAGAAGCACAATTTGGCGGATTCGACATGAGCAAGGTCTTCATAAATTTGATCTACGCAAAAATGTTGCGAACAATAGGCTATCCGCTGGATAATCTCGCTCCAACAGAAACCTCTTTACACAGAATAGTACCAGGTAAAGCCGAAATTCCTTTAGGCAAAGTTTTTCTTGACGTTGTTTTTGGTTCCAAATTAAATTTTAGGCGAGAAAAGCTCGAATTCGAAGTCATGGACTAGCCATCACAATACCATGCAATCCTTGGACGACCAACGTTTGCAAGATTCATGGCAGTACCACATTACGCATATTTAGTAATGAAAATGCCAACACCAAAGGGAATTATCACGGTGCAAGGAAGCTTCACACGTGCGGATAACTGTGATTGGGAGTTCAACAAAATTTCTGAATCTTTCGGGATGGCAATAGAGTTCGAGCAACTCAAAAGTTCGGCAAACGAACAACCTCTAGAGGTAGCACGTGTCAATGCCGATCAGGCTTTTGACACAGCCAAAGACACAAAAGAAGTACAGATCCACCCCGTGGACCCGACAAAAAAACATTCCTGGCTTCCAACCTTTATCCCGCATAGGAAAGGACGCTCATGGAGTTCCTCTGTGAGCACTACGAGATTTTTTCATGGCTACCTTCTGACATGCTGGGAATCCCCAGGGAACTCGCTGAGCACGCACTAAATCTAGACCCAAAGGCGAAGCCACTAAAACAACCACTTCGGTGCTTTGCAGAACCAAAACACAAGGCCAATGGAAAAGAGCTCCATCGCCTAACTAATGCCAATTTCATAACAGAATTAACAAAATTAGAGTGGCTCGCAAACCTAGTATGTGTTCCAAATAAAAACACTACAGAACTTCGGATGTGTATCGACTTCACTACACTGAACAAACATTGCCCAAAAGATCACTTCCCATTGTCGCGAATCGACAAAATCATCGATGCAACTTCGGGATGTGAACGTATTTCTTTCTTGGATGCTTATTCAGGATACCACCAGATCAGGATGAAGGAGGAGGGCCAGGAGAAAACGACATTTATCACACCTTACGGTGTTTTCTGCTACACAACAATGCCGTTTGGCCTCAAGAACGCCGGAGCAACATATCAGCGGATGATGCCAAAGTGCCTGGGAAGTCAAATAGGTACGAATGTGCAAGTGTATATTGATGATGTCATAGTCACCACTGTTCAAGGATCGGCGCTGATTAAGGATCTAGAAGAAACATTCAGAAATCTCGACAAGTTCAACATCAAACTAAACCCGAAGAAGTGTTCCTTTGGAGTTCTAGCAGGACAACTCCTCGGATATTTGGTATCATCTAGAGGGATTGAAGGTAACCCTGAAAAAATACAACCTATCCTCACAATGAAGAAGCCAACAAATCTACGTGGTGTGCAACAATTGGCGGGACGAGTGGTGGCGCTGAGTCGTTTTATTGCAAGATTAGGAGAAAAAGCACTGCCATTCTACGCCCTCATGAGAAAATCAGAAAAATTTGAATGGATGGAAGAAGCTCAGCATGCCTTTGCAGGTCTTAAAAAGACACTTTCGACATATCATGTCGTCGTGTCACCAAAAGGGAAAGAACCTTTACTTCTTTATATTGCTGCCACACATCAGGTGGTCAGCATAGTCCTGGTCATAGAATGACCCGAAGAAGGGAAGACACACAGTGTGTAGAGGCTAGTATATTTCCTGAGCGGGGTTTTATCGCCATCTAAGCAAAGGTACCCACATTACCAGAAGCTAGCATACTTGGTATTTATGACTGCATGAAGACTGCGCCACTATTTTTCGGAGCAGCCGATCATAGTGGTCAACGAAGCACCTTTGTCAAGCATCCTCAACAATCCAGAAGCAACCGGGCATGTTTCTCTATGGGGCATCGAATTATCACCGAGGGATATCACTTATGAGAAGCGCAAAGCAATTAAGTCACAAGTTTTGCCAGATTTCATCACAGAGTCGACGGAGCTGCAATGTGCGGGTCAACCAGACCGTTCTAGTGCCTAGACAATGTATTTTGACGGATCAAAAAGAACAAAGTGAGCAGGAGCAGGATTCGTTCTAATATCACCTCAAGGCGACAACATGCGCTACATTCTTCGAATGAGCTTTATAAATGCATCCAATAACGAGGAAGAAATGAAGGCTCTGTTGCATGGCATGCGTATGGCCATAGCATGCGGTGCAACTCGCCTAAAAATCTCCGGAGATGCCAATATTGTAGCATAGAAAGCAATGAACAAGTGTGATGGTGTTAGCGAAAACATGATTGCTTATCACGACCTATAAAGCATCATGGAGGCTCAATTTGTTGGATGTGAAGTATCACACATAGGAAGCCGACAATTTAGCAAACATCGGATCATTATGTTTGCCAATACCACCAGGAGTTTTTTCGGAAGAAATAATGGAACGATCAATCAAGGAAAAAAGAGTCTATGAGGTTGTAGCACCAAAAACAGGGAAAAAGAAACATTCACGAAAAGAGTCGGGGGCTCCTTCAGAAACCAAAATTATAGAAGAAGCCATCAAAGAAGAAGAACAAGAAATCGGAGAGGTCATGTTAATCGAACCAGCCTGGATGTAACCATATATAGAATACATGACTAAAGGGGAATTGCCAGAGGATGTGATAGAGGCTCGACGAATCACCCGGTGATCAAAGGCCTTCAGGATAATCAAAGGAGAACTATACAAAAGAAGTATTTCGGGTATGTTGCAACGCTGTGTAACACCCGAAGAAGGAAAAATTATACTTAAAGATATACATGAAGGAGTCTGTGGCCAACACGCTAGCAACCGAGCAATTGCTACAAAAGCGTTCAGGGTAGGTTTCTATTGGCTCACTGCAGTACAAGATGCCAAAGACATCATTCGAAAATGTGAAGCATGCCAACGATTCAACAAAACAAGGAGCACCCGCAACTGAGCTGAATCCCCAACCCTTAGCTTGGACTTTCGCACAGTGGGGACTGATACGTTGCAAATGTATCCATAATTTTTGATGTTCCATGCTTGGTTTTATCTACTTTCTTGTGTTTTGTCCACACTTTGGAGTACTTTTCATATGATTTCTTGGACTAAGATATTAATAAGAGAAACAGTGCCAACTGCCTATTTTCTACTATTTTGGTTCTAGGAAAATCAGAAAATAAATATTCTCGGAATTGGACGGGACAAAAGCCAAAGTCAGTTTTTCACCGAGGGACACCTGGAGCCAGAATACGAGACGGAGAGGGGCTGGGACCCGACCACACCACTTGGCCGCACGGCCCAGCCTGGCTCGCGCCAAGGGGTGGTCTGGCTTCCCCAGGCACCCCCTCGGCCTCTCCTTCCGCCTATAAGTTGCCTCCGATACAGAAACCCTAAGTACCCGATCAAAATTCCAAAAAAGAGTCTCTAGCCGCCGTCATCTCCATCCCTAGATCGGGAGGGATGTGAAGCTCTTCCCGGCACCCTACCGGAGAGGGGAATTCACCCTTAAGGCCTTCTTCATCATCATGCAAGCCTCCGGTGTGATGCGTGAGTAGTTCATCTCTAGACTACGGGTCCATGTAGTAGCTAGATGGCTAGTTCTCCTCCTTCTTGATATCATCTCTAGATCTTGCGAGCTCCGTTCAAGATCAAGATCATCTATTTGTATTCATACATGTTGTGTTTACGAGGATCCGATGGATATTGAGATGCTATTTCATATTGATTATTGATTCTATCATGTCTTTTTTATTTGTGATATTGCATGCTTTCTGCTCTTAGTAGCTATCTTCGCGAAGTAGATGCTAGCAACTCCAAGAGTTAGTATTTACGCTCGATAGTGGGTTCATGCCTCTAGTAATCTAGGGAAGTGACAGAAATCTCTAAGGTACTAGATGCGCTGTTGGTACTACGGAGATAACAACAATCCTTTGTTCATATAACAATCGCATTGTTTATTTTACACGCAATTCGTAATGCAATTATCCGTTTCTTGCAACTTAATACTGGAGGGGGTTCGGATGATAACCTGAAGGTGGATTATTAGTCATAGATGCAGTTGGATGGCGGTCTTTGTGTAATGTTGTAATGTCTAATCGAATCTCAAAGGAGTCAAGATGAGTAGTATATGCTTGTATGTTTTCTCGATGTTTGTAAATTGCCCCACTGTAATTTGTTCACCCAACATGTCATCTATCTTAAGGAGAGCCACCTCTAGTGAACTATGGACCCTGGTCCTTTCTTTTACTATCAATCTAAAATCAACTGCTTACTTCTTTGTGTTTACTTTCTGCAAACTATTACTTTTTTCCACTCGATACGTTTAATCCTTTGTTTTCACCAAAACTGGTGAGATTGACAACCTCATCGTAAGTTGGGGACAGAGTTCAGTGGTTGTGTTGTGCAGGTCTCCCCGTTGCTGCTGGCACCGGTAGTGTGCCCTGCCAAAGTTCAGCTAGCTACACCTTTGGGGTGTTTCCTTGCTCCTACTGGATTAATAACCTTGGTTTCATAACTGAGGGAAACTTATTGTTGTGCTCATCATACCTTCCTCTTGGGGTTCCCCAATGAGCTCGTTATTACACGAGTCAGCAAGTACTTTTTCTGGCACCGTTGCCGGGGAGTCAATGACATCTTCACAAGGGGAGTCCCTCATAACCAATCTCTTTACTTTGTTGTTTTTGTTTTTCTTAGTTTATTTTTTCTTTGTTTACTTGTTTATTTATCAAAACCACACAAAAAATTTGTTTTACAAGTTTGCTTTCTTTATTAAAAACACAAAAAATTAGTTCTTATCTTAAGTTGCCATTATGTCTAGCATTGCTCCAATCACTATGTCACCTGAGGAAATGATTTTCACTTTTAAACAAGGAATTGAAGAGAGCTTCAAAGAAGCTTGGTCTAGAATCTCTGATCTACATGAAAAAACTGAACCTAAAATGACTCAAACTTTGTTCCTTAGCAGATTTTACCTTGGAATTGCTCTTTGCTATAGATATGCTTTAGATGTTGTTGTGGGAGGAGATTTCCTCCAATGCAATGAGGATGATGCTGTTAATGCCATAAAGAAATTGGTCTTTACTTACAACTTGCCTAGCAAATCTGATTCTTCTTTCATAAATATATTTGCTAGATTGAATACTCTTGAGACCAGCACTGCAAGTTTGAATTATTGCTATAATACACTTAGAGAGCATCATAACTATGTTCCAATAAATTCTGAACCCTCAGAATGGCTTCCCATAGTAAAGATTGCTATAAAGAATGAAACTTTTCATGCTTGCTGTGATATCATGTCTGAATTTTGTCTTATGCCCAAAGATATTTATGAATCTTTGAATCTTTGGGGGATTTCTGAAGGAGGAGAAGAAAATTTTCTTGCTAATAATGCCACAATATTACCCTTTGGAATAGCTAAAGGAGTGTTTACAAAGATCCTAGGGAAAATTGTTTCTACTGATTATCTTGTTATTGAAATCCCTATTGAAACTCCTTGGAGAAATAATAGATGTGGAAAAGGGCACCATGCAATTTGTTTCTCCACTAAGCATTCACAAGTTACCCAAGGTTAAGAATAAAGGTAAGAGAGGTAAGGGCAAGAAATTTGGATTTAATGCTTCTTCAAACACTTGATTCTTTTTCTTGCTTCTTATGCCTAACTTAAAGGCGTTAAAGAAAAGTACTTACTGGGAGATAACCCAAAAGTTTTAGATGAGTCTTGGAAGTGATTACCTTTGTAATAACCACTCCTTATCCTTTTATTTGCTTTTTGTGCCAAGACTAACCTCTAATGAGAGAGAAGTAATGATTGGGAAAGTTGCTGTCCCGAAACAGATTTCTGTGCTTCAACGTAAAATTTGTGTAAAATCTATGTACGTCCTTTTGAGGCGTGAATTTTTGTGATTCTTCCCCGGGTTGTTATAATACTTTCGTTAGTTTAACACTTTTTGATTTGAACAACAGAAGGTCTTCGAAAGAATTCGTCTTTACCTGCTGGTCTATTTTGACAGATTTCTACCATTATTTGCATTTGCTTCTGGTTGGTTCCTTTTTGAGTTCTTTTGGGGAATTGAGCTTTTTGAGGGAAGTGCTACAGTTTCTAGTGTTTTAATGGAAGTTTTATTAGTGTTGGAACTGAACTTAAAAACTTATTATCTAAAGTGCACTAATGTTGCTAATAAAGGTTGTGTGAAGTTTTGTATGAAGGAAAAATTGCAGGTGTATGGAAGGAATGAGTAATGAGATGAAGGATGGACTAAAGCTCAAGCTTGGGGATGCCACGCGTGTCACCCCAAGAAATATCCAAAAAGTACAAGTGTCAAAGATTGGGGATGCCCAAGGCATCCCCTTCTTCATCAATAAAAATTCCAGGTTTCTTCCAAACAATTCATTTTTATTGTTTCATGCACAGTTGTGTTGTTCTTGGAGCGTCTTGTTTTTCTTTTTCGTTTGCTTGGTTTGTTTAGTTTTCTGAATAAATTGGTTGGACCCCCTGTTTCATACATTGGTTTTCAAATAGTTTGGTTTGCATTGGAAAAGAGTAGGAAAGTTCATGCTTAAGTGGTAAAGAGAGCTTATTTTTGACTGTGGCCTATGCTTTGTCATGCCATGCTTGATATTGTTTTGGCTTAATGCTTAGTATTGTTTGTTGTAGCATGACTTGTTATAAACAATTGATATTGTTTTGGCTTAATGCTTTGTCATGCCATTCCAACATGTCATCTATCTTAAGGAGAGCCACCTCAAGTGAACTATGGACCCCGGTCCTTTCTTTTACTATCAATCTACAATCAACTGTTTACTGCTTTGTGTTTACTTTCTGCAAACTATTACTTTCTTCCACTCGATATGTTTAATCTTTGTTTTCAGCAAAACCGGTGCGATTGACAACCTCATCGCAAGTTGGAGACAGAGTTCTGTGGTTGTGTTGTGCAGGTCTCCACGTTGCTGCTGGCACCAGTAGTGCGCCCTGCCAAAGTTCAGCTAGCTACAGCTTTGGGGTGTTTCCTTGCTCCTAATGGATTGATAACCTTGGTTTCGTAACTAAGGGAAACTTACTGCTGTGCTCATCATACCTTCCTCTTGGTGTTCCCCAACGAGCTCGTTATTACACGAGTCAGCAAGGACTCGACATGGTGGGAAAACTTCACAATCATTGCCAGGAGGACATGTCTTTCTGCTAGTAGTAGTCAACAAATTCACTAAATGGATTGAAGCAATGCCTGTCACCACCCAAGATGGAACTTCGGCTGTGAATTTTATCAAATCCATAGTATTTCGGTTTGGTGTACCAAATAGCATTATCACCAATAATGGACCAACTTCACTTCCAATGAGTTCAAGGAGTACTACCAAGAGATGGGCATCAAAATAAGGTACACTTTGGTAGCTCACCCACAAAGAAATGGACAGGTCGAAAAAGCCAATGGACTAGTTACCATTGGACTCAAAAAGAAACTACTGGCACCACTCGATAGAGCAAAAGGAGAATGGGTGGATGAATTTCCATCTGTGTTATGGACTTTACGAACAACTCCAAATAATTCAACACAGGAGACACCTTTCTTTTTGGTCCATGGTGCGTAAGCCGTGCTTCCAGTTGAGGTATCAAATGAATCGCCAAGAGTAGCGGAATTACCTTAGCAGAAGATTGCGGCCTAGGTCCTTCGCAGTAGGGGACTTAGTTCTTCGCCTCAAGCAAGATGGCCACAAGAAGCTTGAATTGCCAAGGGAAGGACCATACATCGTCACAGAAGTTATTCCCGGAGGAACATATCGACTACAAGAAAGAAAGACATGAGTAAATTATTCAAATCCATGGAACATAGCATAGCTACGACGCTTTTACGCATAAGATTATTTGCAAAATAATATGAGTTATAGTTCAGCTTATTAAAGCCAGGATGTCGAGGAGAAAAGGGTAAAAATAGCCATCCACTCAAAGAATAATGTACCATCGATTTTTCACTTTGTATATAAAGAGAAGTTATTTGTATCTTAATCTTATTTTTCAAAAGATCAATGCTTTTCATCAAGCTAATAGCAATTATGAGCCTATGTACAGATACAGGCATCCGAACATAGCCTCAGGGGCTACTCCCATCAGGAGCGCTAACGCGCACCCAATAGAAATTCCGTTGTGAATAAAGTGCACCGACAAATTGCAAAAACCTTTTGAGCTTTACACTAGTGTATCGTCAAAAAGGTGTTACTCCCATCGGGAGATAGCATAAAATAAATATCTGATATAAATATTTGTGGCCCAGCAGGCCAACCGCCAAAAAAGCCAAAAACCTTGGATCACGCTCAGACGCGAGAAAAAATCGGAATGCCTTGTTCAGACACACAAAGGTAAGACCCCAGGATTCGTCCTATGTGGCCTGGTAATTGCACAAGAATGCGCTCTGCCAGTAACAATTTGTATCAACGATACGATGCAAAATCCAGATGAACGCGTTGGGTACCTGATAAAAAATAGAAAACTGGAATTCAGTATTCGGTAAGACCTCAGCGGCTTGAACTAGATTACGTAGCAACAAATTCTGGATTCAAGCCTGGGGACTTGAGTTTGATGTAGGTTAACCTTGTTTTTGCCCAGGATCAATTAACTGATTCCCGATCCATCGGAAGCATCAGACTCGTTGTACCAAAATCCCTACAGAAAACAAAATCAAACAGATTGAGAGAAAGAAGAAAGAAAACTCTGAGAATCAACCTGGAAATTGCGGATTCAGGTAGAGTCTCGAGGGCTACTAACATGGGTATGATTACTCAGATGCTCACTATTCGGTACCCTACATTGGGTAAAAGGCCTACGGCCCATAGAGATTCCAGATAAAAGCCCAAGGAAGCAACTGATAGAGACTTTTTATTGTATTAGGAAAGAAACCACGAACCGACATTGTGTTGGTATTGTAATCACGCGTGTATGAAACCAATCCGCATACAGCTTTGAGACCCGGCCTATTATATAGGGCAGGAGAAGCCCAAGCGAGGGTACCAAAATCTAGGGGACAACTTCTAATATAGTGTTTTCCCCAATATTTAGGCGACTTTATGTTCATTGTTTTCCTGACATCCGACAAAATCCCCAGTGTTCTCTTTTCCATGAAACCCCAAGTCCATCACCATGGGAATTGCCAAGGTTACCCGTCGTCACTTCCAAAAATGGCTAAGTCTGGAAAACTGTTAACAATGTCACATCTTTGGGACTCCCTCTTTCTCAATCCTAGTGCATTTTTGGCAATGCACTTAAACCATATTGTAAACCATCCTAAGGACTACAAAGTCCCACTATTTACCTTGTCTATATCATCATTTAACCAACTTGTTATTGATGGTTTTGCATGCAAGAAAATAATAATTTCTGCAAATCTCATCAACATGACTACTTCAGCAGAAGCTCACATCTTCATACTATCTCCTCTTGACCAACCCTTGGTATGGTTGTGCTCTACTCATGAAGGTCTATCAATCCCTACTTCACTTTTTCTAATTGGATCCTTGTGCTTCTAAAACCCACATGGTTTTGAAGGCTACATGATAATCTGCTATGGCACCCTTATTTTATTCAAATTCTGGCATCAATCCTAGTAAAGCTCAACCATTATAAACCTCCACACTTTGTACCATGATGATCTATATTCCTTGTTATATCCATACATATAGCCCATATCCCAAGAGGAGCTCTGAGCCCCGAGATCCAACAAGGTTTTAAAGGATAAAATTAACAATGCCTAAGATCCTCTTTTCCTTTGCTTCTACCCAAATCAAGTCAAATTCTAAAAACCCAAGGTATCACATGGTGATACATATGGTGGACAACATATACCATGGACATAAAGATTTACCGAATATTATCCATAATTATTGGACCCAAAAAGTATTTAATTCTTTTAGTGGACAAAAACTCCAAAACTCCCTTATAAAAGAAAGTTGGTTTTTATCCAAACCACTTTGCCAACTTTAGGCTCATTTGAGGCCTATGTATCATACCCTATCTTCACATGTCAAAAATAAATAAATTTGAAGAGTTTCAATATTTTTTTTGCCTATGTTCTTAAAGTAATAAATAAGAAAATCAATGTTTTAAATACTTTTATTCTGCAATAAATCTTGGGAAAATTCTCTAGAGTGTGAATTAATGTTTGGGACCATCTTAAACCAAAAACTCACCTTGTGAAACCCAAATATTTCAAAGGAATTCAAATAACCAGTTTCAACCCTATTTCAAAAACTGTTATAAAGTGGACCAAAAATCATCCAATAAATCTCAAGTAAATCATGGACGTGTATAAGGACCATACCCATCTACCAGCACCCTTATCTCATGTTGGCAAGATCAAAATTGAAGAATTCCTAGTCATCAATTATGGAAATATTGATCATAAGACCAAACCACTATCAAATTGTCTCAAATCCTCATCAAATCCTACCTAACACTTCTCCATAATAACCACACCCATCCCTGGTCATGGTCAACACTTCAGCACCCTCTGACCTTGCCCTTACCTCTTGTAAAGAGAGAGAGAAGCCACTTCATGCCAATCTTGTAATTAAATCAATAAAGCGGTAGCTCTACTCTCCCTCTACCCTAGGCACGACCCTAGAGCACACCCACCACCGCTCCATTGCCCCTGTGGCCAATGCTCGTGCCCCAGCTCCTCCCAAACTCCCTTGTGAGCATGGTTCATCCTAGACTAAACCTCTATGGTTTATAAGGAAAGAGCCACTCCAGCACCCCCCCTCTTCTGCTCATTTGCCCCCTTCTGCTCTCACTTACCCCTACCTAACACCACTCCTCCTCCCCTACTCTGCCCTGCCCAGGAAGAAAAGGAAATCGCCTCTCGGCAATTGTTCAAAATCCGAGCGTAGCTCCTTCTCCTCTGCCCTCTCTCTTTGCATGCGAAATTTTTGAGATCCCCATGCTCTCCTGCATCTAATCCCCTCCTTATGTCCTAGGAACAGCTCCCCGGTGGCGCCATCAAGCTCCGATGAGGCTCCTCTCGGTCGTCCTCACGCGAGCACTTTTCTGTCATCAAACTCTACAATGCCGCCCCTCCCCATGGTTGCCGGCAAGCACCACCTCACCATGGACCATCCTCGTTTCCTCTCGAATCCCATGTGAGCCTCCTGCGCCACTAGATCCTCCCTTGGGTGTCCCCCTCACCACCGCTGAGGCTAGAGAGGACGACGACCTCACACCATCGATCCTACCTTGATCGGACGGTTGAAATTGCCCCGTACCTCTTCGACATAGTGAGCCGCTGACGGTCGGTCCCTGCTTGGTAGCTTCAAACCCGCGCCCTCCCGCGCAGCATCTCGTCCGGTGGGCCGGATTCTCCCCTATGCACCCCAGCTCGCATAGAAATCATCCCGCCTCTACCTTTCCTTTATTCTTTTCCTCCAGATCTGTAATATGCATGTTTGTTTTAATTACCAAATAAAATGAAAAACTACTAATTTTGCCCAGACCTAATTTTTACAATGTTCTTTAGTATTTTCTATAACATGCAGAACTAGTACTTTCCCAATATTAATTTTCCTCTTTATCTGAGAATTTATCTACCAAAATGTATCCTTTTTAATGAATAAATCTTCTCTAGATAATTAGAGATCCATTTGGGCTAAACTCAATTTCCACTGAAAGCTATTGGAAGTATCTATCTGGTGGACCTTTCCTCATGCCAAATTGAGGTATTATTTGATTGTGGCAAAAAGGACAAAAACACTACATATCTAACTTTGAGAAATTCCCTAGGTAGAACTACAACACCTATTGAGTTGATTACCACTCTCCTAGACGTGTTGCAGCAAGGCCTACAAATATCGAGTACTCCATAATGTGTTGAGGATTTAGTAAATTATAGTGAATTAAACATCTCTTCTTAGTTTCGTCTCACTCAATAAATCATAGCAGAAGCTTTGTAACTCCAAATAAGATGATTCCAGTTGCTACTAGAAGGTATTTGTAATACTGATCCACCATCCTTGGTATCATGTCTTTTGAACCTATAAAATAAATCTGGTCAAAAAGACAAATTGCCTACAAAACTAAATTTGGGATTTTCCCAAGGGCATTCTGATAATTATTTTGAGATGATTCCAATTCTTATAAATCACAAACTCAATTATATACAGAACCCTCTAAGGAAAAATTTATTTAAACCCTAGATATTTTCTGGTGAATTATTCACCTAAACTAGTTTTATTCCCACTAGAATAATCATAACTAATTAAGAAAGATTTATAAAATCATGAAACCACTTTTTAGCCTTGTTATTTCAATACGTACCTAATAATAGCATTTTTGTGCATTGGCATCATAAAAAACCTAGGCCTTCCTTCCAAACCCCTTCATTAGGTGGTTTTTCCCCATTAATTAATAAAAGAAATCTCACAAATGCAAATAGGGTTTCTCCATTTGTTTTGAACTCAACTACTCACAACCTACTGAATGGTATACATGTATCATCCAGTTGATTGCGGGCTTGTATTAATGCTTGTATGCCTTGTGTTGATTGTGACTTTGTTTGTTTGCATGTACTCTCTTTGAAGATGATAGTTGCGATAATATCGAAGACCCTATGAAGATGTTTATAATTGGATATTATAGTATTCTAAGGAGAAGTCTAGGGACATATATTTCCATATTGCTAATCACATGAAAGCCACCTTCTTTCTCAAAAACCTTGTCCTATTGTTTACTTATTCATGTTTTACCTACTGTCTATGAAACTACATTATTTCAATATATGATGAGCTATATCTGGTAGTGGCTTGGCTCCTCTAAACCATTACGCAATGGTACTACTAAGTACAATCCCCTTGATGGCACCTACTTGTCCCTAGTATGGTAGTTGGTATATAGCACCATACCACTTTGGAGATAATGATTTAGCCGAAGCAAAGCTATAGGATGGGAAGACCCCAAAAATGTCTTACAAAAATGTTATATGGTAAAACCTTTGTGAGGTTTGACCTACCAAGAGAGGTTTGAGAAAGGAAAAAGGTTTTGTTTTACAAAATGCTAAAGTAGATGGAGGAAAATGGTTACAAAAGCACACCCGGTTCTTTGCAGCTTTAGCTATAACAACTTAAACCGTGCAACCACATTACTCTAGAATGGGATAGGGCTAGACTTGAAGTTTGGTACTCTAGTGTGGGAATTCTCACAACTTCTTCTAAGGGATCAGCTCCCTCTAATTCCGAGCATCCTTTACAAAAAGGGTAAACTGTTGGACAGTCACCTGGAGGAAGTAGGATCGCCCACGTGAGCGACCAGATGATACTATGAACCTCTCATTGAAACTTCCCACTCTTGAGGAGTCAGATTGCGCTCCAATTGGTCCATGGATCCAAATGTCCCGGTGTTGAGAGTAAGAACTCATAGGGTAGGGCCTATGCTAGAGTGGCATTCGAAGGGTCTTGATCAGTTACTCGACCCACGGTCCATAGGGGATCAAGGAAGGGTACTCGGATGGTGTGGGTAAAGTACAACCTCTATAAAGTGTAAAACTATTCGAATAGCCATGTCCCCAATTATTGATGGGTTGGCTAAACTACAAAAAGGATTTTCAGAAAAGCAAAGGCTTTTGGAAACGTTTTGACCATGGGATGGTCGGAAAGGATAACGGTTTTGGCCATGGGATGGTCTGAAAGAAAGGAAAGGAGTTGGTCATGGGATAACCGGAAGGAGGAACTTATGGGTGACCCAATCCTAGTGTTTTCCAAAAGTTTCCAAAAAGGTTTCCCAAATGTTCTACAAAAGCTTTTAACAAAGATATGTAGATGCTATATCTACAAGAGAAACTTTTTGAGAAAAGAACCTCTCTTGGAGCCCTCCTACTACCCCAGCCATACTGCATATCCTGTTGTCGTTATATTTATTATTATCATAAGGTGGTTTGTGAGTATATTCAAAGTACTCACTGGCATTGTCCCTGGCTATTAACTTGGTCAGATATTGAGAAGAAGGAGATGTTGGCGACTATGTGAGCTAGGACGTTCTCCTAGTTAGTTGCATGTAGGTTAAGGCATGGCTCGAGCTCTACGCTTGATGAAGTTACATTGATGATGATTAATGTAGCCATAATGGAAAATAAGGTATAACATGTATCCGCTTAAGTAATGGAAGTCTAAGTTTGATACTTGTCGGTTATGTGCCACCACAAACTGATCATGGGATCGTGGTGTATGCATAACATGGATTCTCGGAGTATTAATCCGAGGGCCCCACAGACCCTGCATACTTGGATTGCTTTTCATGGGTGTTCTAGGAGGTGAAGAGGGTGAAGTTGATCAGTACGTGTCGAAGTATTTCTCCGTTGCCAAATTTAGGGCAGCATATGCTCAGAACGTTCCAGCCTTATTGGGAAAAGACCAATGGATGGAGGTGGATCCAGGCTTCAAGCTATACCCTCTACTTTTTACTAGACCAACAGGTAGGCCAAGGAAGAATAGGATGAGAGATAGTGCACAGGGTGGTGCACCACCTTGACGACGTAAGTGCAAACATTGTGGGATCCTAGGGCACATTGCTAGGCTTTGTAAAAATGTAGTGGACCCATCTTATGGAATGGATGATCAGGTGAGAGTAGCAAATGTAGATGAGAATGAAGTATTTGAACGAGAGGAGAATTAAGCAATGGATACATTATTGATTGAGCCAACAAACCGAGAGGAGATTGAACCAAATGCAGGGAGATTGAACCAAATACAGGGGAGATTGAACCAAATGCAAGGGAGATTGAACCAATGGACCGAGAGGAGATTGAACCAAATTTAGAGGAGATTGAACCAAATGTAGGGGAGATTGAACCAATGGATCGAGAGGAGTTTGAAAAAATGGATCGAGAGGGGAATAGAGAAATTTATTCATTGGAACCAAAGTTCAAAAGTAAAGGACTTACACAAGAGGATATTGAAGAAATGATGCCAATGCATTTTGAACCATATGAACCAATGGATAGAAACATGTTTGAACCAATTGGATGACATACTGAAGCACTTGATTCATTGGATGTAAAGAAAAAGAACAAAGGGAACAAATAGAAGAAGCTAATTGTGGACTTCGTGAATATCCCAGCTAGGATCACTCGGAGTAAGGTGGTGAACCCAGCAAAAATAGTAGGAGCAAGAAATAATAAATTTGAATTATTAATTTGAATTTGTATGATGAATTTGAACTACTGTCAATGTGTGTATTGAATTTGAACTAGTGTGACACTCCCAAGTTTGTATGTTGGATAAACCCATAATTTATGTGTTACTGCAAGTTTCTATGGTCATCTACCTAGCTGCTTAGCACTACCCAGTTTTGCCCTTGACATGTGGTCAACACATGGGGTTTAGCTAGTTCATGGCTTAAACCATAGCAAACGTTGACCAATTGATCCAACATTTGGCACACTTGTGTATCTTGGATTGATTTACCATATGAAATTGGAAATTTTGGATTTACTTGTAATCAGCCACATGTTTCTTTTTCTAGGTGATTAAATTCAAACAAAAATGGTTTTAGGGTTAGTTTAATTCAAAAAAAAGTCAAAACATAGTGCAACGTTCGCATGGAGTCTTGTTATGTTACCTACAACCTAGCATGAATAATAAAGGAAAAAGGAAATAAAGAGAAATGGACTTATCCCCTAAAGCACTTATTAAACCCTTCTTGGAATGAGCTACTAGCTATGAAGATGCATGGCTTTCTACTCAATGAACCTCCAAATAACCCATCCCAAAACATAGTTTGTCTAAATGAGGCCAAATTTGGAACACTTGTGTGTCTTTGAGTTGCAAATAATGCAATGTCGGCCAAGATGGATTATTTTGTCCAAATACCACATTTTCCATTTTTATGCCAAAAGATTGAATTTCACTTTCTCATTTTTTTATCTAAGTGCCCTTGTTTTCCTGAGCTCTTCTTAGTTTTCCTCTCTCGCTAAAGTTTTCCTCGGTTTTTCCCTCCCGCTAAAGGTTTCCTCACTTTTCCCCTCCCGCTAAAGTTTTCCTCACTTTTCCCCTCTCTCATATCTTAGTTCTGTTGCGCTCTGATTGGTCGAGATGTATGTCACACCGATCTTGGCCAACCACGGTTGGATACATCATGATCTGACAGGCTAGAGGTCTCTCTATCCCGATGGGCGCACCTACCTTGTATGGCGAGGAGAGTCTGATAGGCTGGATGTCTCTGCCTCCCTTTCCCTATTGCATGTATACCAGCCGCATCAACTAGCGCTCAGTTTGGCTGCACTCTTATTGGTCGATATGTATGGCACACGGATCTTGGCCAACCACCGTTGGATACATCATGATCCGATGGGCTGGAGGTCTCTCTATCCTGTTGGGCACACCTACCCTGTACAGAGAGGATAGCCCAACGGGATGGGTCTCTCTCCATCCCTTTCCATGTCGCACGTATACCAACCACATCTTCGTATCGACATACGGCAGCACGACAGTGGCGAGCGGTGGCACGGATCTAAGCGTGGCTGTCCAAAGAACGAGCGGCGGCGCGGATCTAAGCGTGGTGGTCCGAACAGTGTGCGGTGATGGGGATCTAAGTGTGGTGGTCGGAACGTCCTACGGCGGCATGGACCTAAGTGTGGGGGTCAGAATGGCTTGCGACGGCGCAAATCTAAGCGTGGTGGCTAGAACAACGCCTGGCGGTGAGGATCTAAGCGTATGAAATTTTTGTCTCTATATGTCTCAGTTTTGTTCACATCCTCAGATCCGTTGCGGATGAAAGACACTGATGGAAGCCATCATCCGCAACATCAGTGCAACGGCGGTGGTGCCGACAGTGGTCATCGATGCGATGACGATTGAAGCCATCATCTGCAACATCAGTGCGATGGCGGTGGTGCTGACAGTGGTCATCGATGCGACGATGATTAATGCCATCATCCGCAACATCACTATGACGACGCAGATCAAGCCCTCATGAACCGAAGTTGTGGGAGGCAGGTCGCGGCCATGACTGGCACGTCGATGTGCAATTCTACGGTAAAGGCCAGATGTACCTCGTGGCCAGATGGATGGGAGCACTTTGCTCGTACTTCTTGGAGTACACATACAGAGGGGAGGGTGGCTAGCTCACCGTCCACTTACAATTGGGACAAATTTGAGCCCAATTTGAATCAAAATTCTATGACTTAAAATATATGTATGATTTGAACAAATTTGATATGTATTTGAGCCATGAGACCGGTGGATATGCTTTAAAGATGATTCATAAGTAGTAGTACTTGCTTTGACAATCTCAAGTGGGCTTGTATAAATTTGATCAAAATATGTATGTTTTGAATCAAGATTGATATGTATTTGAGCTTTGAGGATGGTGTATGATTTAGATTTGTCTAGATTTGATTGTATCTAGACACGAATTAGTATTATATTCATACGTATGTTGACGATATTTTGAGTCTACTAATTTGGATCGGAGGGAGTAGTACTTTATTTGACAATCTCTAGTGGGCTTGTATACATTTGATAGAAAATGTATGATTTGAATCAAAATTGATCTATACTCTTGAACCGTGAGGCAAAGGAATTGGCGTCCCAGCTCCGCGCCCTGGCCGCGACCACAGATCGCTCTCTGGAGAAGAAGAATGCAGCATCAAGAAGAATGGGGAATGGATGCTACCGCCAACACTGCAAGTCTACATTGTAGCCACGATGGCAGCGACAGAATGGTCAAAACTAATAGGGCACCAACTTGACTCTCTGGATATTTGGCATTACAACTATGGGCATCTAGATCCATTGGCAAGCAACTCGGGCCCCGCAATGCATTCTCTCAACAACTTTGGGACCGCAAAGTAACAAATTTCCAGGAACTCACAACCATGCATTGAATACCAATTGTACTCTCTAAATTAGCTATCTATTCAACTAATCATTACACGGGCCACCCTTCACCACAACCTCATACTATAACTACTACGACGGGGATGACAAATACTAAAACTGCCCACATGAATCTACTATTCTCCTCCCCCTTCCCTTGAAGTTCATGTTTTAGATTTTCGACCACTTGATCAGATACGGCAAGATCAGCCTTAAGTGTCAACTTCTCTTTGCGAATAAGCTCTGAATTCTTGTTTTCTTCCTTGATAGTACGCTTCAGTTTGAATAGAAACAGGTTTTTACGAGCCAATTCATCACCTAAATTGGCAACCATCTCCTCCAAATCCATCCTCTAGCTAGACCACAGGGTTGATTCATCTTGGTATGCAATGGACCATGGATGATCGGCCTGCATATCACACTATAACAATCCCAAAACAAACCCATTTGAAATCAGTCTGACAGGCCATGGTGGCATTTCAAATTCGATGGTAGTAGAAAGAGAAGTAGCTACTTGCGCTTCCGACATGGTAGGAGAAGGATAATGTGGCCACGACATGATTGATTCCCCACCTTCACCGGTGTACTCCCTAAGACCAGACATTGAGGACTAGTTTGCACCTACAATATTGAGAAAATTACGGGAACCAAATCGATTAGGGTGGGCGGAGCAGGAGCGAAGGTCTTACAAAGCACTACTAGCAATTGCTGCGACTAATTGTCGAGCTATGGCGGCGGGAAAAAATCCCAATCGTCATGCACTACAAGAAAAGTTGGCTTTTACAACGGAGTATTTTCGTGGTTGAAGGCCCATTTTTCGTGGCTAAAAAGTCTTCTACGACGGATGTCCTTCGTGGGAAAAGCCCTGTCACAAAAGAATCTACCATGTTTTTTTCTGACCGTGGCGGATCGCACCCTTCAGCCACAAAAACTTGTTTCTTCGTAGATCTGTTCGCCACCCACGTTGATTGTTGATGTTATGAAAAAATGCCACATGCCACCCACCGTTAATGGTCGGTTACCGTCGTTATCGGTCACAGAAACCGTTGCAGAAGCCTAGCCCAGACAAGGCCTGCTAATTGTTCAGTGGGCCGGCCCACGAGGAGAGCCCAATAAGATTACGACCCTTTACTCTCACGACATGTACTGTTTGACGTGGCCCATTAATGAATCCATCCAGGGCCCATACAATTTCAGGCCTGCTATAGTTTCGTCCTAAAGAAGGCCCACTTTGGTAGAATAATATGCGGACCATTAGGGTCCTGCGCTAGAAGGACAGGCACTGTTAAGGCCTGCAGGTAGCCCATTACTATTCCAACGGCCCGTGGGTCCGCTCATGTTCTACCCATTTACTGTTATGGCCTTTTACATTTCTGGGTTGCCAATGTTAGGATCCTTTACTGTTCTGGCCTTTTACAGTTCTAGCCTTCTACTGTTCTGGCCGTTCACTATTTAGGCCTTTTGCCCTTATGGCCTTTTACTGTTCAGGTCATTTACTCTTCAGGCCTTTTACTCTTTTGTCTGTTTTACTGTGCGGACCCTCTACTGTGCGGGCTTTTTTACTTTTTAGGCCTTTTACTGTTTCAACTCTTTATTGTTCAGGTATATCAATATTTGGGCCCATTACAGTTCGGGCCCTTCAATGTTCTCGCCAGTTCCTATTTAGCCCATACATTTTCAAGGCCTTGGCCACTTATGAGGCTAACCAATATTCTGACCTGCCACTTATGGCCTTTTAGTGTTTATTTGGCCCATCTGTTGGCCAACATATTTGCGTATTCTATAACTATGGCGAAATTCTGGTTTTAAACAGTCCGTTAATATTTCAACCCGCTAATGGCCGTGCTAGGATCACACTATTACATCAACATATATTTTTTGAAATTTATTACAGACCAGACTTTCAACAAAAACAAGATGAAGCATTACAGAGACATCACGAGACATGTGTTGGAACATGGTTTCTACTACGAAGCTTACATCCCCATACAAGTAACAACTGGCATACCATGACAGCTGCAGAAGAGATTATCAAGTACACAACCCGTCAAATCTTGTCGATCTTTCAGTTCTTATATCTGTTCACGTGTAATCGTGATTATTTCATCTATTTGATATGTTTCTTGTTCAATTAAATCAATTGTTTGCAGTGCAGCTGTAACACCTCTTTCTGCTGGAAAAACTGAAATGGTGGGCCGATGCAAGCAATAATCATTGTCACTGTTGCTTTGTGAAATGGCCTCAATACTTAACGTAGGATTCCTCCCTTCTGCCTCCATAGCTTCATGTGTAGCATGAAACAAAGAAAACAAGTCAGCACAGCGTACCGGCTAACTGGCGGCCATCTTATATGTAAAATAATTCAAATTCATCATTAGCTAGGAACAATTAATGATGTGCCTCGTACATCTCTTTCCAGAATAATAGGAACTGTCGATGTCCTAGACCGATGCGTACATGTGCCAGTATCATAGCCACTTTAGAAGAAACACTACAGGTTATTTGCATGCTGAAACTAAGACCTAATAAGTTAGAGCAGCAAAGTAGGCAAAAAACACCATGTTTGTTGTCAAAGAATTTCAAAATTGGCATTTTCCTAATATAACTAATCAAGCCATCAACATGTGTGTCTCATACAGACTAACTGAACTAGTGTGGTAATGAATGTAGGGAATCAAGCAACTTGACTCTTTCCCTCACAAACTAATCATATGACTACATAATGGAAATATAGAAATATAACAAAAAGAGGTGCATTAGATTCCTTCAGCTGCTTAGAACTTGTCGGGACAACAAAGCATTAACCTAAAATATAAGAATAGCATTTAAAAATGGTCTATAGTATGAACTAGCCAAAAAAGTGACCTCCAACCACAGGTGGCATTGCTTTAATCATTAGGCAACTATGATAGTACCTTGGAAAAACAAGCAATAGACCAAGTGTCTTAAATAGACTACCACAATCATTTCAGACAAACAAGATATCAACCATTCCTTTTCAGTAGCCAGATCATTCAAATATTTTGATCGTCGGGCCAGTAAATAAAAAAAGAAGAGGACATTTGCTGCCAAAACAATAGTTCGATGCATCCAAAAAGTAGCACAAACCTTCTTTGTAATGCCTACAACTATTGTATTTCCAACTGCTGACAGCATCATTGTACATATAATTAGGCAAGAAAATCAAGTAGACAAACAAGCAAATAATACATTGTGCACCTTGCAAGGTCAATGAAGTATTTAAACAATGTATGTCTAGGAACCACGTCAGAATATATCATTGATGCAATCACAAGTCAACTAAAAATTCACAGGAACTATAACCAATTGAACCATATAGTGGATAATATTAAACTAGCAAGATCATCTGATGATGTATAGATGAAAATCGTTTGTTTATTATTAATCAAACATTGTATTTCTCACAGAAATTGCCATCCCTAGTTTGGGACTGATGGGGCTCAAACACGTAGCTTCACCTTGACAGGGCGGTGCTCTGACCGTTTAAGTTAAGAAAATCATTACATTTCTTTAATTATGCTCAAACTAAAGAATCAAATTGGCAATAGACTCTATATGTGCATCATGTAGAGTAGCTATTGAGGTAATTAATTAAGTAATCAAATAACAGGTGCACGATAGACTTCTAGATCATATTAACATCGTCATAGTACATATATATATAGTAACTGGGATCATATTAGATGATAATAGCTATGAAAATCTCCCTATGAGTAGTCTAGATAGAACTCCCTCCATTTCAAAATATGAGATGTCATGGTTTTTGTGAAACGAATGTATCTAGACACCCTTTAGTGTTGTTAGAGTAACTTGGACTAGTATTGTATGCATTTTTACTAGTCTAAGTTACTCCCCACCAAGAGTAAGTAATTTATACTAACCTCATACATATAACACTAGACTATGTTACTACCTCCAAAGTGCATATAAGCTCAATTGTGGTGGCAATCTCTAATATTATAATAGAATATAGATTAGCATAAAAGTGGATATACTTCAATCACCACCACCTAATCATGGTCTAGTTAACGTATATATATATAGATAGAAGATCATTAGTCAAATATAGCAAAAAGAGATCTCCACCATGATTGAGTGAGCAAATTGAATTACAAATCAAGGGATTTACGTTCGGTCTTTGTGCAATACCATTAAAGGTCATCTTGTTCTAATCATTGGACAACTCATGTGGTGCCGACACTAGACAATGTGACTACCTCCAGAGTGCACTCAAACTCTTAATTATAGCAGAAAAATACAATAATAGACTATAAATTAGCGTAAAAGTGGATATACTTAAATTATCACCACATAATAGATAGATAGATAGATGAACAAAAGTCAATATAGAAAGAATAGATCATCACAGAAATCAAGTGAGCACATTGAATTATAAATCGAGGGATTTACTTCTGGTTTTTGTCCAGTCTTGGTTAAGGTCAACCTTGTTCTAATCATTAGCCTAATCATGTGGTACCTCGTACAAACAAGCATGTGACACTGTCCACATCTCAGTAAAATTAAGAGACTTACTATTTCTTTTTGTGCAGTCTAGTTGGAGGACATCCTGTTGTCAGTTCATTCTTTGAAGACATCCACCGCATCGAGTACTTGGATAGATGATCTATCTACTTTATTGTTGATCCTCTGCATATAGGTTCAGGCCACTCATTCACATAAAATAGGTTTGCATTCAGCAATACAAAGCAATATTTACGTACAAGATTGTAGGGCAGATTCACTCTACGATTCTCCGTGTTCCCTGTGAGAGGAAATAATATAAGATAGTGGCTGCTGCTACTTCAAAGAACTAGATAGACATTATAGTATAATCACATGTAAACACGTAGAGCAGGGAATGGTGAAATATAAACAAACATTTAAATTACATAAAGATTGCCATGGTGACAAAATAGAATGCAGTTACAGTCACTCCTTAGCACGAACAAGAGAGAAATTACAATGATTTAATTGGTGAAATAGGAGTGCAAACAAAAATGAGAAAGTGCCATAAAAAGTGTCACCTTCTACGGAGCAGGAAGTTACTATACTAAAATTTGGACGAACAAGATAGACATTACAATGGTATATCTCGTGAACTTGTAGAGCATGGAATGCTAACCCATCTGTGAAGTGACTTAAAATGGCATGAAATTTGTAATAGAAGGTATATACTGCTGCTAAAGAAATTATAATTGAGAAACTTGAATTTATAGAGTAGGGCATACAGATAACCATGTTAAGTGCCTTATAACATGCCATGTAATACCACATCCAATCCAAAGTAAATAAGGCGTATAATTTTTTCGCAAGTCAATCAACGCAAAATTGGATCAAGTTTGTAGAACATACCAGGAACATCTACCATACCAAACCAACGCCATTCAATACATCGGGACATATATTTTCATAGATGCAAATGCCACAAATTAACCCATAATATATTTTTCTACGATCTTGGTAAAAGTCATCATTGTTTGACTTTAAAGTTGTATAGGCCTTCTTTTACGGAATGGATGTACTCCCTCTGTTTCAAAAAGTATAAGTCATTATCTAGACCACTTTTAGTATGTAGGTTTTGTACGTTTGGAGTAAACATACTCACTAAATGGTGTCTAGATACACTCCTATCACAAAGCTAAAACATCTTATATTTTGAAACGGAGGGAGTAGTACACAATAGGCGACAACTACTGTCGGAGCTAATTGAAACAAACAATAATGACATAACTTGCAGAGGGAATGTAAAAACAACAAGTTCACTGACATAATTTTTTTGATGAATTACATAAGAGAAGGCAGTTACTGTGTTTTCTTAGAACAACCAGATTGAAATTAAAATAGCATAAATTCTGAACTTGTAGAGCAGGGAATGTTAACCTACATGTTCAATGGCTTAAAACTACCAATGAACTCCAAAATTACATGCAATTAGTATTGTAGCAACAGACAAAGCAAGTGCACATTATAATGACAGAACTTGTGAACTTGTTGAACAGGTAGGCAAACTTAAATGTTCAGTGAATTAACATTTGCCATGAACCGCATAATACCAATGAACTCTAATGATGTCTATTTTGTACTACCAAAATTGTTTATGTATATTAAGAGTAATTGTTGGTCAAAGAAAAACACGCATAACAAGGACGCCTTATTCCTCGAAACAGAACGAGTAGTTTAATGCCTGGATTTAACATACAATACACCAAATTTATCAAGGGAGAGTGGGATATCAATTAAGCCAGTATTGAGGCAGGAATTTACCAACAATACAGAAATGTAGTTCACAGCGCAGGCTCATACCTGCTATATTGAAACGAGCCAACAAGCAGATCTAGTTTACCTAGGCCACGGCGTCATTTACACAGACACGACATCTTTACGGGCGACGTGAAGGACGACGAGGGTGCCCGGTAGTGGTGAGTCGGGCTGAAGCAAATAGATCTCAGCGGCATTTGTGAAGCAGATCTGTGGAGGTTGTTGGTGGGTCTGGCTTGCTTGACAAGATGGCCGGTGAAGGAGATTCGTTGTAGTACACGGCATCGATGGTGAAGCACATATGTTACGACCGATTATGGATTCGAGGTGCTGCACAAGAGCGTCGGTGAAGGAGATCCGGTGTAGTGGACCGTTGAGTCCGTGAAGCGGATCTAATGCAGCACACACCAGCGTAGGTGAAGCAGGTCAGGTGATGTGGACTAGGGAGTCGGCAAAACTAACACGGTTGTATGGAAGAGGGTATCAGGCGTACTAGGGTTTGGTATAAGGTGGACGTCGGCTGATCCCGTAGACTGGTCAGGAGTATATGGTATAGAGGTATGGCGTGTAGGCCGGTGAAGTGCGGTGGTGCAGGAGCCGGAGGTGGGATAGGGGGTTTAGGGTGGCGTGTGGGCCGACGAAGTGCGGTCCGGTGCGGTGGTGCAGGTGCCAGAAGTGAGATAGGGGTTGGGTGGCGTGTAGGCGGGCGAAGTGCGGCGGAGATGATAACGGTACGGTGGTGCAGGTGCTGGAGGTGAGAGGGGGTTGGGTGGCGTGTATGCCAGTGAAGCACTGCGGGATAGGCCGATACGGTGGTGTAGGAGCCGGAGGTGAGAAAGGGGTTAGGGTTTTTCGGAGTGCTTTGGGGGAAATGGCATTGGTGGAAGGTGGACTACCCAGCTTCAGAGCAGTGGGAACCCCCGCCCCCCGGGGCAGAAGGGAATTACGAACCATACCCATGCCCCGGCATTAGTAGATAGGCCATTGTCAGGGGTAGAAAAGGAATTTCATGCGGCTACAACTTGGGGCATGTGAGCACTCGAAATATTTCGGGGGAGGTGAGGCAGGAAAATTTGCCGCTCTGGGATTTTGAATTTGTCTATACAGTTCAAAAGATATAGAATAATAATATCCAATCCTATCCTAGAAGTATCTAGTGTTTAATGACTAGAAACAATAGTTTACTATAATGTCCTAGCCTTTCTAGGTACGGAATATTTCCGGAGCCATTTCTGCAAAAATAAGGTCTCTACCTTCGGCTCAATTATGTACACACATGAAGGTACGTAGTAAAATGAACTAGAGTAGTATGTTTCCCACTATGACCAGCCTAAGAGGATCGCTAGTGGCTAGTGTATCCGGTAGTCTAAGCCAAATATAGACCACCATGGACCAAAAAATGCATCCGGTGGCTTGTGTATCCAGTGGTCTAAAATTTAGACATCCTCCAAACAGGGAGAGTGGGATAGCAAAGTTGGTCGCTCGCGAGCTCGCTCCCGCGCCAAATCAGAGCATTTGTTGTACTGATTTGCTTTTTTTATTGACTATTTGTGTGCAGATGGACATATAGACTATCAAATTTAGACTATCCACTAGAAAACTAAAGTCGTGTAAAAGGATTATTTTTACACCGTTATCTATAAAGTGAAGATGTAGACTACCAAATTTAGACAAGCCATTAGGAGATGCTCTAAGGCCTTCAGTAACAACCTCAGACCCTACGCCCTAAGTTCAAGCCTGGATGAACCAAAAGTGGTTAAAGTAGTACAGCGGGGGTGCAGGGCCACCCACGTGTAGGCCCGTCGGCTGCCCTAACCACTTCCAAGAACATCGGGACAAGACCGAGCGGCGTAGGCAACAGGCGAAGAGATCAAATACATACACAAGTGAGTATGTATGCAAGCTACCTTACAATAGTTCTCAGAGCCATTCCATCTAAAATAAATAGAAATATTGCAACGCCATACAACAAGATCCAAATATCCTAGATAGAGATAATAGTGTAGGATAGCTCCTCATAAATCAATCAACAGAGTATCAAGCGGAAGCGGGAAACAAGATCCGAGTACGGACAAGAAGCAAATCGGCATAAGTTTCCACATAAATAAGCACATCCCGCCCACAGATCTCACGGATCCCCATCCCCGGAATCTCTACACCGAGTGATCATTGCCAACATCATCTGTCTCCTGCACCCAGTATCCATCTTGCGAATACACCTGTCCATCTGAATCAAACAATTTTTCGTGTGAGACCCTAGGGGTACTCAACAAGTCTTTATGCCTCTAAAGGGGACATATACCTGGGGTGACGCAATTGCAGCAAAAGGTAATATCTAACAAGCCTATAGATACTCGCTAACCATCCGTCTAACCAATGATAGACGGATGTCCGTTAATTAGAACAACAGTTATAACAGTATAAATTAACAGATCCATCCCCTTCTGGCTTACCAATGAGAAAGCGGACGAATAACCCATCCGTTGGCAGTTTTATTACTCATTCCATGAGGATTGCACTATTTACTAGACATGTATTTAGTCACATTAAAAGCGGTACTTCAGTTATACTTGTCTATGATCGAGAAACTTTGCTCCAAGTCGTCCATAATCGCGGATAAGGCTTTCAGAAAGATTTACCCTGCAGGGGTGCACAAATAGCAACACACACACGATCGACCTTGGAAAAACCAAATCAAAACCCGACGAGGCTTTCACGAAAAAGTAATCACAGGATTCATAAAATATTTCAGCGGGCCACCCCAATAAGCTACCCGCAAAGAAGTTGGCCGGCTCCGAGACGGACACAGGGTTTGCGACAATGGTTGTAAACGACTGGGAACCCGAAAATGTGACTGGGCTTGTCGATACCGCAGAAACATTCCGCATTCTTAAACAGTACAGGTGCTCCATGCACAATCTTAAATAAAGCAGTAAAGCATGGCATAAGTACAGAGTAGTAATAAAGCCCCAAACTACTTTGTGGCCCCAAGAAATAAAGTGCAAATCAAGCTCTTGCAAAGGGAGATTCATAGAGTTTCTCGTATGTGGATAGTGCGAATATTCAAGGAACATGTATCAAGTACTCGGGGTCCTACGGGACACAAGTGAGCATGAAAACCAAATAACAGATATTGCCCACCGGTGCCTCTTTCATTAGTTATCCCAATACTACTCAGGTTAAGTTGTTTAGGTACCTCGTTATCCATCAGACACTCACATACCCTACACATGCTGTTCTATGACTCGCATGGCTCAAACAACTCCTGTAGTAATGGCTCATAGGATGGAGGAACAAGTTTCGGTGGGCTTTAAAAGTAAATGCCATGCAGTACTTGAGATTCAATTTAATGCAATCGCGACTCAATGATGCAAGAATAAGATAGAGGCAATAGGTACTATATGTATACAAGCATGTGGTAGTGCTTGCCTGGCAGCTTAGTTGAAGCGAGAGGTGGATCTGGGTAGTACTCCTGGGATTCCTGATAATTCCCCTGCTCGGCGTCTATTCCAAAGAAGAACCAAACAAAGAAGGGCCAACATAAATAAAGTGCACAAGCATATGAATAAAATGCGACAAGCAAACAAGCATGCCATGATGAATGATGCACAATTTACATGGCAATAATGTAGCATGGCAAGGGTGAGGTGTGGGGACAAGAATAACTCATTTTATTAATTATTTGATCAAGTTTTATTACCATAAACAGTTCTGATTTTTAATATTGATATGATGCATGCTGCAATTCAGAACACGGAATGCATAAACAGAACGGGCTCATCGCGCTGATTGATTTAGACATATTACTGGTCAAATTTGGAGTTATAGAAATAAAGTTATTAATTAATTAAGAAAAAGGCATTTTTATTGTAATTAAAAAAATTTGAAAATTTAAATTAGTCAAACATTATTTTGGATGGCATATTTGAATTCCTCACATTTTTCTGATTCAAAAACATATATCATTTGTATTATTTGGAATTACCACTTAAAAGTTATTATTTTCTGTATTTAAAAACATATTAAACATATTCTGGAATTTTATTATTTTTGAAAAAAGATGGCGGGAACTTTTGTTACCCTGGGGCACTCTACCCACAGTCACAGAGACGCGGGGCCATTGTGCTGACTGTGCGCTGACGTGGCAGGAGCTTGTGGGTGTGACAAGTGGCAAAGAGGAGGACTGCGGTTGAGGCTACAAAAAGGCCAGGGGCTTTTTACAAAACCGTCCTGGTTGCCTTGTTGTTATTACTGACGAAACTAAATTCGAGTTGATTTCCGCGGCTAGCTGATCCGATTTTGCGAGGAAGCTAGAGACCAAAAGAGGTCAAAGTTGACATATCCGTAAAAACGAACGTTGGAGATCTCACACAGCTCTACAACTACCGTGTACAAAGGTTTTCCAATGGAGGCCTGTAGCTCTCGAGAATCTTCGCCGAACCGAGGGAAACTAGCAGGGTGCAAACTGACAAAACTTATCTGAATCTCGCTGACAGGAAACCGTGAAGGGCGGCCGACTTCGGATGAAGATGGAGAGCAATGCGCTGGGAATTTGAAGATACCGCAAAAAGAAAAGTTGGAGAAGGTTGTCTTTTCTACAACTTTCGTGTTACAAGTTTCCCCGCAGGAAGGTTGCAGCGAGCAGGATCTTGCAGTGAACATGGAGCAAAACAGGTGTTAACTAAACTCGAACTCCGACAGATTTACAGTGATATATGCCGAATTTTGTCGAAAGATTGCGAGAGATTTACTGGGTGGTTTTCGGCGCGGTTTGATTCTACGGAGAGAGGGGACAAAGGTCTGTGCAACTATGGAAATATCCTTGGCTAAGGTGCTCTAGGCGCGAGTAGAGCATGTGAAGAACAGGGGTCGCATGGGCGCTCTGCTGTTGCCGTGCGCGGCGAGCAGCTATCCTGCACGCGCTTGTGCGGGGAACGTCTGATGTGCCTGGCATGCGCGGGACGGCGGCGTGAGGCGGGAGAGCTGTGGTGGTGCACGAAGAGGACAGAGGGGAGTGGGGCAGATCGAGGGGAGGTGAGGCTCACCTTGCGTGCGTGGGTGGCCTAGCCAGGTCGAGCGAGGAGCGAAGGCGAGCAGAGAGCTACGACAGTGGTGACCGTGGGGTGCGCTAGGACGGCGAGACACGGGCGTCGGGGTGATGGTACTCCTGGGTGTCGGCCTTTGTGTCCTGGAGATCAAGAAGGGCCTCGGGCTCCTAGAGGATGGCCGGGACATGGCGCCTGCGGCGACATCGGCGGCAGCTAGGGTTTTCTTGTGGAGGAAGGAGATGATGGAAGGGAGAGATGTGGATCTAGATGGTGGAGGGGGTAGTTGAGGGGGGTGAGGCTGGCAGCTGCCTCTGCTTTTGGCTTTATGCCGAGAGAGAGGAGAGCGAGCACGGCAGCGACGAGGCAGGCGATCACGTGCTGCTCGAGGGAAGGAGAAAAACAGGCGAGGGGAGCTGGCTCAGTACCTCTCAGCTGATCCAGCCCGACCAGGAGAGGAGGAAACGGACTAGGAGGGAAGGGGCCAGCGTGTGGACAGGTTGGTCCCGGGAGGATCGGCGCCAGGGGAAAACCCTCTCGGTAGGATCTGCTTAGGAGAGGTAGAAAAGAGAGAAGAGAGATTAGCTTGTACAAGTATGTGAGGTACATACACAGTTAGGATTTTAGCTAGGTGAAAGGTAAGGTGTGTATGTGTATAAAGAAGAAGGGGATTAGAGTTTTTATGTAGTCCAAACTAGACTAGATGGGACTAGTTTTAGACAACACTTTAGACGGATTTAGTGTCAAAGATTTAGGCAGAGATCAAGAGACAAAAATAAATATTAGAGATGGAGTCTTTATTTAGATAGCTAGATTAGCTAGGAAAACTTGGTAGATGGAGTGTATATATAGGATTTGATCAAAAATTTGAACGAACAAACAAGTGCAAAAGAATTTGAATAAAAGGAAGGTCACTAGTGGCATTGATATCACATGTGATTTGGGCTAATATTGTATGTAGAACTAGATTTGAATAAAAGGTATGCCACATGCACATATGAATATTTGAGACAGTCAAGCACTAGGATTGAATAGAAGGAGATGGAAAGGCAAGGTAGAATGGACACCACACCCAAAATAAAAGATTGAGGTAAAAGAGAAGGTGGAGGGTTTTATTTGCATGAGACATGCAAGATTAGATCCATGCAAGCATGATGTATTTAGATGGTGAAACATATCACATGTGTATGAGTTTATGAGATAGGTAGATTGGATCCATACAAATATATGTGGCCTGGTTTTAAATACTAACAACAAAAGGCCACATACATGTATATGGTGGAAAATAGATGATATCACAGGAGAGGTGTATGGCATGTTAGTAGATGGAAGGGGAAGTAAAAGATATGCCCTCAACTCAACTTGGGCATTTAACATATATCAAAAGCCAAATAGGATTTAGTAAGAACCAAATGCAATGTATCAAGAGGCAAACACAATTAATAAATCCATATGAGACAAGATCCAAAAGAAAAGGGGTTTTATATGATGCTCAAATGCAAGGTGGCATGATGACATGAGCATGATATAATTATGATGCAACAAATATATGTAGGAAGTAGCATTTTATTATTAGACCATGTAGCATTACAGATGTTAGACAGATGGGATGCTACACCTTCCACAGCGTGATCGATGCCCAATAGATAGAAAAGTTGCCACCTCATAAGCGATGCCTAGAAATTCTGAGGCACCGAGCTCACAATGTGATCACTTTGGCCAAAAATAAATAGCTGTCCCACAATGTGATAAACAAATTAACTAGAAGAATCTCCATAGCTTATCTTTGGTGAAGATACTCTCAACAACATTCATAGTATAGATATATTGTTATTCTATTGGGTGAAGCATTTGGGGCATCGGAGCACCTAGGTGCCCCGGTTCCCTGAAAAAATTTGGTGGCATCGATCAGGTAACGGAGGGCACCGGTGCCTGATTCTGGTAAAGTGATTTGGGCACCGATTTTTTCACACGTTGCAGAAGGCCTAAGAGACTACCAAATTTAGACAAGCAACTAGAAATCAAGGCAAAAAATACTAACGTGCTGTTTAATTTAGCATGGCTTTTCTCCAGACGATATGAAAGTTATAGCGTGCTAATAACGCGCTATTTCACGGAACATATTTTTGTAAAAAATTAAAAATATAACAGGTATATCATGAATATAAATGATTTCAGCATGTAATGAATTGCCTAGAGTAATACTTCCACATGCATAATCGATTCCGGCGCTATCCAAGTTGGAGGATAACCGGCAGGACTGAATCTAGGTACAGTGCCAGGTGCTGCAGGAGGAGGCGGCGTCTTGACACGATCACTTAAGTTTAACAATCAAATTTGCATTGTATGTTTGCTTACTCGACACATTCATCATATGTTATCTTACTCCACACCCGTCAACAAAAAAATAACGCCCTATACTTGAAATAGCGCTAAAGCTATGATGTTTTAGCGCGATATAGCATGCTATTTAAAAAATAGTGCAATACCGAGCAAAATCTTTAAAGAATATCATGCACTCTCCAAATACGCTATATCACGCTACATAGCGTGAAATAGCGCACTATTTGTTTGCATGCTAGAGATGCTCTAAGGCTGGTCTGAGTGGTTAGTAACTTGGAGTAGTAATATGCATACATTGTGATAAAGACTATCAAAAGTACTCCCTTCGTCCAGAAACAACTTAGTTGGTTTTGTCTAGATTCGAATATATTTAGACGCATTTTAGTGTATAGATACATTCGAATCTAGACAAACCCATGTAAGTTATTTTTCGATGGAGGGAGTAGTAGTTTGTAGATGCTAGAATGGAAAAGAAGATCCAACTGCTGGCAATGTTGGGATTCGAGAGTCTTGATCCAACGCTGGAAATGTGTACAAATAACTTTGAATATTTACCGTTGGATGAAGACTCGCAAATCCCAACATTTCCAGCCGTTGGATCTTCTTTTCCATTCTAGCATCTAGAAGATTTTATTGATAGTCTTCATCATAATGAATGGTATGCACAAAACTCAAAACACATTTCTCCATCATTCTAGAATCTTCTCCCTCGTTTCTCTAGACCCTGTTACCAGAATTTTCAAGTTTAAGATAGCTAATAATCGTTGACTTCTAAGATATAAAAGTACAAGAACCAAATATACACCCATACTGTATAGATGTTGATCAAATTTATATTTTTTATGCTTTACCTATTAAAATTGTATATAGTGGTGATATGCCGGACGTTTAGGTACTATTCAACATGAATCCAGCTCCTCTGAACCATTGGATCTAACAGCCCAACGGTCAGGATTGGTGCTATGGATCCAATTCAAAACTGCTCCATTGTAGTAGTAGAGAGAATACAACCTACTATGATATGAAATTTTAGGGGTGGTGACATGATGGTTCTTGAAAATGGTGGAGTTTGCTCTAGGTACTATTCAACATGAATCCATGTGCTATGAACCATTGGATCTAATAGTCCAACGGTAAGTATTGATGCTAAGGATCCAATTCAAAACTGCTCCATTATAATGGTAGAGATATAGTGGTAAGATAAGATAAGATAAGATATAACTAGTGAGTTGCAAGTTCCTTGCACGTGAGAATCAGATAATATAAGTATGCCACATCATTTTTATCTAAAATTATAATAGTAGGTGAAACTCAAAAAATATTTATACTTTCGAGCTTCGTTCATAAAGTATCCCGTGTGTTTGGTTCTTGTACTTTTTGTATAATATAGAAATCAACCTATAGCCGTAAATAATCCACGTCCGAAAACTTATCTGTAAATAAATTATATTCTATAGGAGTACGTGGGTGGGTCCAGGGGAAACTACATGCCCTTTCATCTCTAGAACCGCTCATGCATGCATCTCCCGATCTTCCTAGCGGTTCCTTTCTTCTCTATCCCATTCCTTTTCTATCACCCGGCCAGACCTCTACAAAACAAAAGAAGGCGCCAATCATAGTCCATGGAAACGACGTTGGACAAGATGTACTACTTCGTGGACCCTGGCAACACCACACTACAGGTGGTGTATACCAACACAGCGTCAGTGGTGAACGATTACATCGAGAAAATCCAAAAGCTCCTGGAGGAAACAGACGACAAGATTGTTGGCCTCGACATCAAGTACACCAACGAGCAATCATCAACGTAGAAGGCTACTGTCGTCCAGCTATGTGTGGGCATGGATTTCCTGGTCTACCAGATCTGTTAGGCCGACCAGCCATGCTCAAAGCTAGTAGAGTTCCTCGCCAACCCTAACATTTCCTTTGCAGGCGTCGACATTGGCAACGATTGTATCAGGCTTAGGCGTTCTCTAGTACCAGTGACGAACTTCGTGGACATCCAGAAGAGCTAGAAGCCTGCCGCTTCCATGAATGCGAAGGATTCTTTTGCTAAGTACACGGTGGCCCTCATAGACATCCGTTACAAAGTCATGAAGAAGAAGAAGGAGGATGTGGACCACAAGAAGTGGGGGAACATGCCCCTGACTGAAGAGCAGATCAAGTATGCAAGCCTCGACTCCTACGCGACCTACGAGGTATACAGGCGGATAGTGAACTTCGAGAGGGGTGAACAAACTCTCGAAATGTTCAACCAAAAAAAACTAAGGAAGAAGGGCAAGGGCAAGGGCAAGTAGACCAAAGAAGAAGACGAAGACTCAGAATGGTACACCATGTGACCTACGAGTATATCTTTGCATGTTGATATCCTTGGTTGGTACTCCTACTTGTACTATACTACTCACAGAAGTTAATGCATGTATATACTACAGGCATGCAAGGGGCGGAGTCAAGAATTAATGCAAGGAATCGCAATAGTTTCTTTTATTTTGACTGTAGAGTGATAGTAGGAGTAGGCATCGTAGCAGACGCAAACAACCCACTCCACTTCAATCAATTGTCTTCTCAATCAACAGCCATGGCAGATTATAATTTTATAGTGGTAGAGACTTTCTGTGAGTAATTCCATTTATACTGCTTAGGCGGAGTACTGTTGAAAGACAGAGTGTGACTGGGCACCTGAAAAACTGCTAGTAGTATTGTAGCAGCAGAACTGCAAGATGAATATTTGTCGATTGCCCGAATGTATCTTGAGTTAGTACAGTATAAACATATATATTACTACTACCTGCTATGTATTATTACTACTACTAGCAAAAAACCACCGTCCCTACTGCGGAAAAAATATGATTTCTTCGAACCAAACTAGTACTATTCCAAAAATGGCTATATTTACTTGTCGCAAAAATGGATGTATCTAGACATGTTTTAGTGCTAGATACGTGTACATCCAATCCAGTGAAAATTAATATGAATCGGAGGGGAGTACTACTACTACCGTACTCCACTATTGTACTACTAGTAGTAGTATTAGTACATACTAGTACTCCCGAATGTATGTTGACTAGTACTCCTACCTCTGTTTGGGATTATTAGGCCAGAGAGCTTTTTAAAATTGTTAGAAATTATAATAAGACCTATCCTCTTTATGTTCCAACCAACCCATCAGAAGTTAAAACTTCATGAAAAATACTCAGGAGAGTACATCCACGAACTCATCTAGTACCTCCGTTTCAAGGATTAAGGCGCACACGCGCTCCAAAGTAAAGTTTGACCGAATAAATGGAGCAATTAAAATTTACTTATATGTGTAAAATTTATTTTCTTGAATTTGTATGGAAACAACTTTCCAATGATGCTAAATTTGCAGAGTACCAACATTCTTTATATATATTTAGAGTAAATCCTGGTCAAACAAAAAATAAAAATAAGGGAGCCTTGTTTCTTAGGATGGAGATAGAGTACTAGTACTACAAAAGCCACCATTCCTAGTATGCAAACGAGCATTCTGCAATTAAACCAATTAAGAGCAGCTTACATCACCACTAAAACTCGACGCGAAAGAAGAAATGCAACTCCTTCGAGGTAGCAGGACCGACTTAGCGGAGCTCGGCGCGTCAAGCAGTGCCGCCAGGTAAGACGTAAGGTCCTCAAACATGACCTTGCCCGACTTAGCGGAGCTCGGCGCGTCAAGCTCCACCGTCACGCTTCCGGTCCTCCTCCTACTGTCCGTCCAAGAGAGCAGCGGTGGACATTCCGCCCACATCCTTACTCTGTACTCCAGCAAGTCGCCCATCGTGGCCCTAACACAGACCGTAGACACAAGGGGGACCGTGCTTACCGAGACAATCGTCAGAACGAACACGGCACCGTCCTGGTCCCCAACGAGGATGAGCAAGCAGGACGGCTCGCCCGGGAGCGACACCAGCTCCTAGAAAGCTTTGGTGGTGGCATACTGGATCTTGTGCACTTGGATCGAGTGGACCGCTTCAAGCTGGGTGACGAGCGCTGGTGGTGGGGCGGTGAAGTCATAGCCGGTCTCCGTGCAAGTGGAGGGAGCGTCCGGCAAATGATTTCGTGCTCGTGGAGTTCGTAGTAGGGTAGCAAACTACTGCAGCCTTTGTGGGCACACTCAACACGATCCGCTGATAGGACGGCGTCCATGGCGGGCTCGTGGGTGAATCCGCTGCTAGGGTGCTCGCACTTCTGGCAGGAGGTGATCTTGTGGACACAGTAGTGGCCGACTAGATGAATATCCATGCACTATAGAAACGGAAGTTCGAAAAATAAAATAGTTCCACGGACGAACCAACAAAACAAAAAATCAATGGATTGTGAGGGAGAAATGGAGAGACCTTGTAGACCCGCCGGAGCTTGGTGGGCTAGGAGCAGGAGGAACAGTTGAGAATGGAGGCTTCCATCTTCAGAGTGACCGTCCCAAGCATTGCGATTTGGGTGGGGGGAAATGAGAACTCTCTGATCCAGCCTCGAGTTGTGCCCTTCTTTTATATACCACGGCTGATAAACAATGAAGCTCTACCTAATTGCGCCTTTCCTTTCTGTACTAGGGTCCTTTTTGTATATTTCAAGGCCTTATTATTTAAAAATTCCTGGTTTAGTTGGACAAGATTAACGGCCTCTTTGTATTTGTGCACCACCCTTTTATTAGCAAGTTAGCACTTGAGACCCACAAAATAATAAAGTATGACATATCATCACTATAAAATTATGCTCTGTAATAGGTAAAGCTCAAAAAAATATGAAAGATCCACATCTATAAAAAGTAATGGTGTATAGTTGTTTTCACCTAGTACACTTTGAAGGTACTGTAGTAACATGTGAAAGTTTTACTAGGCTAATTTATTTAGCACTATGAACCGCAGCCTAATATGGAAGAGAAAGAAAACATCTAGCCAGAGCTCAGTTTTGGGTAGAAGCACGAGGCAAACAGAAGGAAAGTTGGCCTGGACCACCATAGGCCCCAACCTTCTCTACACTGCTGCGTCTGCACGGTTGTACTCCATTGCGCGGAAGCTTACATGGGAAGGAAGAGGTGACTGCTGCTTCCCAGGTGAACAAGTGCCACACATAGATGCAAGAGTGGACATAGCAGATCAACGGCTTAGATTACTCAATGTTGGGAAGGTTCTAGAACTAAAGGGAAAAACCAAATTCAAAAACTGTTGTACTATATAGTAGTGGTATAGATATTATAGATATAGAAAATTTCGGACCAGAGGGAGTAGGAAAGAGCTCACTTTATCAATTTGTTTTCACCCATCAACTCAATGATCTCTGTAGGGCCCACAGATGGGGGACGTCGCGGTCTCCTTGGATGCACCACAAGATTATGACAGGGACATCAAGTGCGGGAAGTAGAGTCAGCGTTCCGTCCAATCGCTTACCCTAGTCATCGTCATCGATATTTGACACACGCATCGGCTTCACCAGCAACATTGATTGTCCCCAAGCTTCGTTAATCTGCCACATTAATATCGGATCATCTCCTTCCTATTTATCCTCTCCCCTTCCCCGCACCACCAATCCATCTCTAATCCCCCGCTTCCAACAACCATCTTCGTCCTTGTCTGTCATCCATTGCCACCTTCTGGCTGCCACCCTCCGTACCGGAGCGCAAAGACCCCGACATCGCCACATAGGAGGACTATTGCCTGCGCATTTGGGCCTTCTCCCTATAGAGAACTAAGTGGCAGCTGGCGTGTGCCTTCCTTGACGCTGGGTACGGTCACCGCAAGTACCGTATGTATCGCCTCCACGACAATCCGGATGGGATGTTGAAGGTCAAGTTCGTCAACTTCAAGGATGCCTGTCTCCTCTACGGCCAGGCCTTCCACTGCGCTTGCAAGATGGTGGTGTTCACCGGCGCCAACATTTTCACCAACTACTAGGACCGGTTCCCCAACAATGGTAACTTCATCCATAGTGTCCTCCCGGAGTTGCCGATGGCTCCAGAGGTACCACCGCCATATCCGCAGATGCCGCTGATGGCTCAAGAGGTACCACCGCCTTATCCGGAGGTGCCGCTGATGTCTCAGGAGGTGCCGTCGATGGCTCAGGAGGTGCCACCATTTTACCCGGAGGTGCCGATGAGTCAGGAGCCAGCTGTGTCGCTGGAGCTGGCGTTGGTGCCGATGTCACGAGCTGCCGCTGGCGGCACGGACTAGTGCTATGAGGCGCCGGACCTGCACTAGTTCAGCAGCGAGTCGTTTATATGTAAACTCGTGTTGTTATGTTAGGGGCTGTTTGGTTTAGAGGATGTCATTTAGGGATGAGATATCCCCAACCAGCTGGTTAGGGGTAGTCTTTTTTGTTTGGTAAAGTGGGATAAAAAGTGGTTAGGGATAGCCAGTCAAAATCTATTGGCCCAACTGTTTTTTCATTATCCTCTTTCACCTTGTCTTCTTCATCCGCCTCACCACTTCCCTAGCAGCGGCCACGACCGCCGGCAGCTCGCCACCCTTTTGCCCCTCTCGACCCCATGTCAACCTTCCTGCCTACACCCCTTCTGCCTACCCACTCTTCCCGGCGGCCTACGCCCGCGCGCGTATTCGAACACCTACTCTGCCTGATGGCCTACGCTATGGCCGCCCTCGTGTTGAGCCCATAGGCAAGAAAAGATGGTTATTTTCTCTTGAGAGGAAGGGTGAACAAACAAGAAAATGCTTCAGAGGAGCTATCCAAAAGTGGTTGAGCTCATCCAGCTCTTTTTGTGGGATATGCTCAACCACCATTTTGAGCCAAAAGTGGTTATCCATATCCCCTCCACCCTCTAAACCAAACACTAGATAACCAAAAAAAAGTGGATATCCTGTGTTATCCACTAGATAGCCACTAAACCAAACAACCCCTTAATGGTTGAATGAAGTTTCTTTTGGGACATCCTTCCTTTTGGTACTATCGTCAAAAAAAGTTTGTTTTGCTACTACTCACTGTACCGTGTAATACTAGTAGTACTGCGAATGGCGATCTATTGAATATCCTTCCCCCCGATGTTTGTGAAGGAAGTGAAAGTTTCGAAACTCGGAAAGTTTGAATTGCTACTCTATTGTACTCCCTCAAATTACTTGACTCGAATTTGTCTAGATTCAGATGTATATAAACATTTTATAGTGCTAGATGCATTCGAATCTGATAAATGCAAGTCAATTAATTTGGGCCGGAGAGAGTAGTAATCGGGTTCGACTCCTTCTCGAGAAAGCAGCTGATCGAGCCATACGTTTCATACTACTTCCTCTTCGCTTGTTTTACAAATATGACCAAATCTGTCACCATTGAAATTCTTGGATATGGGATCATAAAGTTTGATGTAGAGATATGGCCTTGACCTTGTGGTCGTTCGACTTAAAATCCAAGAAAGTTCATACTCGTTGACAGCTAATCTTAAATTCGTTTAAATTTCACCACTTACTTTTAGGTTAGCATTTTACACGATCGGTGAGAGCATATTTTACATCAAAGACCAAAAAAGGGAAATTTACATGGAGGTCCATAAATTTTGCCCAAAGAACCGTAAAAGGAAACCTTTCTGGTTTGGCTCCTTCTTGAGAGATTAGCTGATCTAAGCCAAACTCTTCATACTACTTCCTCTTTGATTGTTTTCATAATATGGCCAAATCTGTTGCCATGCAAATTCGATCATATGGGGCCAGCATCAACATAAAGTATGATGTTGATATGACCTTGACCTTGGTTGTTCGGCTTGAAATCCAAGAATGTTCATACTCATTGACAGGTAAGCTTAAATTCGTTTAAATTTCACCACTTACACTATTTGGTTAGAATTTTACATGGATGGTGGGACTACATTTTACATCAAGGACCTAAAAAGGGAAAATTGCATCGAGGTCCATACATTTAGCACAAAGGACCCTAAAACCAAACAAGGAATTGAAAACAGTTAGGTACGGTTCCTCGAGAGAGCAGCTGATCAAAAAAATATTCTTACTTGCTTTTTAGAAAATAAATTCATGTCACTTGGAAAAATGAAATTTATTATTTTTTGTTTTTAATATCTTCGATTGTTTGCAAAAGATGGCCAAATTCGTCGGCATGCAAATTCTTGGATATGGGGTCATAAGCATAAAGTACATTCTACATAAAGGACCTAAAAAGAGAAAATTACATCGAGGTCCATACATTTAGCACAAAGGACCCTAAAATTGAGCAAAGAAAACAATCGGGTTCGGCTCCTTCTCGAGAGAGCAATTGGTCGAGCCATACTCTTCATACTACTTCCTCTTCAATTGTTTTCAAAATATGGCAAAATATGTCGCCACGCAAATTCTTGAAAATGGGATCATCAACAAAAAGTATGATGTAGAGATATGGCCTTGACCTCGTGGTCGTTCGGCTTGAAATCCAAGATTTTTTCATACCCGTTGACAACTATGGTTAAATTCGTTGAAATTTGATCACTTACTTATAGGTTAGAATTTTACACGGTTGGTAGGAGTACATTCTACATCAAGGACCTAAAAAGGGGGAAAATTACATTGAGGTCCACACATTTAGCACAAAGGACCATAAAATTAACCAAGGAAAACAGTCTGGTCTGGCTCCTTCTCACTAGAGTAGATGATCGAGCCATACTCTTCAGACTACTTCATCTTCGATTGTTTTCAAAATATAAGATGTTTTAGCTTAGTGAAAGGAGTGTATCTAGATCTCTTTTAATGTGTAGAGTCACTCCAAATCTAGATGAACCTACACACTAAAAGAAGTCTCGATACACTCCTTTCACAAAGCTAAAACATCTTATATTTTGAAACAGAGGGAGTACTGTAGTACTAATACTTTTTGCCTCCAAGGACCAAAATGGTTCCCACCGACACAGTTGACGAACACGCCAGACACAAACACGGAGCCGCCGACACAAGGAAGGTTGTCGGTCCACGCGCGTGTGCATCGCCACTTTGTGGATGAGGGAGAGATTAGCCGGCCGGGGTGTGGGGTGGTGAGGCTGGTCATAGTGGGGAGTAACTTAGTACTAACGTGCATATGTTACTAGTCTAAGTTACTACCTCCATAGTGGAAAATAATATAGGTGTGCTATCATGCAAAGCCTCGTTTATTTCAATGTAGACTCATTTTGTCTTGAAATGTGTGATGTTAACATAGCTAGTTACCACAAGGCTCTCTTTCATTGTTTAATTGCACGCCATGTCATCTAAATGTTTACTGTTGGTAATACATGTAGGACTATGTTACTACGTAGTATGGAGTAGTACCCAAGTTACTCCCACTATGACTAGCCTGATGAGGGAGTGAAGGAGAGAGAAAACACATTTTATTTTGCATGCATACATATCGTGGTCCTGAAATTTACTATACTCACTGTACCTTGTACCTCGTGTCAGGAACCAATCCCAGCTTTGCTCTGACATCGCACCTCCTTCAAATCCTCCTCTTCACATCTCTCTCGCTACCTCCTCTATGCTCATATAGTCTCTTCTCGCTTTTATTTTTTTTAAAGAAAAAAGGAAATAAATTCTTCTTACTTGCTTTTCAGAAAATAAAATCTTGTCACATGGAAAAATGAAATTGATTATTTTTTCTTTTTAATATCTTCGTTTTTTTCAAAAGATGGCCAAATTTGTCGGCATGCAAATTCTTGGATATGGGATCATAAGCATAAAGTACATTCTACATAAAGGACCTAAAAAGGGAAAATTACATCGAGGTCCATACATTTAGCACAAAGGACCCTAAAATTGAGCAAATAAAATAGTCGAGTTCGTCTCCTTCTCGAGAGAGCAGCTGGTCGATCCATACTCTTCATACTACTTCCTCTTCGATTATTTTCAAAATATGGCCAAATCTGTCGCCATCGAAATTCTAGAATATGGGATCATCAACATAAAGTATGATGTAGAGATATGGCCTTGACCTCGTGGTCGTTCGACTTGAAAATCCAAGATTTTTTCATACTTATTGACAACTATGCTTAAATTCATTGAAATTTCATCACTTAGTTTTAGGTTAGCATTTTACACGGTCGGTGGGAGTACATTCTACATCAAAGACTTAAAAAAGGGGGAAATTACATCGAGGTTCATATATTTAACACAAAGGACCCTAAAATTGAGCAAAGAAAACAATCGGGTTCGGCTCCTTCTTAAGAGAGAAGTTGATCAAGACATACTCTTCATACTACTTTCTCTTCGATTGTTCTCACAATATGGCCAAATCTATCGCCATGCAATTTCTTGGATACTCGATCATCAGAATAAAGTATGATGTAGAGATATAGCCTCGACCTTGTGGTCATTCGCCTTGAAATCAAAGAATGTTGATACTCGTTGACAACTATAAGCTGAAATTCATTTAAATTTCACCACTTACTTTTAGGTTAGAATTTTACATGGTCGATGGGAGTACATTTTACAACAAGGACCTAAAAAGGGGGAAAATTACATCGAGGTCCATACATTTAGCACAAAGGACCCTAATATTAAGCAAGCAAAACAGTCAGGTTTGGTTCCTTCTCGACAGAGTAGCTGATCGAGCCACACTCTTCATACTACTTCATCTTCGATTGTTTTCAAAATATGGCCAATTTTGTCGATACACAAATTCTTGAATATGGGATCATCAGCATAAAGTATGATGTCATCAGCCTTGTCCTTGGTCGTTCGTCTTGAAATACAAGAATGGTTCGTACCCGTTGACAAGTAAGCTTAAATTAGTTCAAATTTCACCACTTACTTATAGGTTAGAACTTTACACGGTCATCAGAGTACATTTTACATCAGGGACCTCAAAAAAGCAAAAATTACATCGAGGTCCATACATTTGGCATAAAGGACCCTAAAAGGAAAATTTCTGGTTTGTCTCCTTCTCGAGAGATCAATTGATCTGAGCCAAACTCTTAATACTACTTCCTCTTCGATTGTTTTCAAAATATGGGATCATCAACAAAATGTATGATGGTTGATATATATGGCCTTGACCTTGGTCGTTCGGCTTGAAATACAATAATGGTCATACTCGTTGAGCACTAAGCTAAAATATCATCGAAATTTCACCACTTACACTTTAGACCTTAAAAGGGGCAAAATTACATGGAGGTCCACACATTTAGCACAAAGGACCCTAAAATTAAGCAAGGAAAACAGTCGGGTCCGGCTCCTTCTCATGAGAGTAGATGATCGAGCCATACTCTTCAGACAACTTCATCTTCGATTGTTTTCAAAATATGGCCAAATTTGTTGGCATCCAAATTCTTGGATATAGGATCATGAGCATAAAGTATTATGTAGATATGGCCTTGGTGGCCCGTCTTGAAATTGAAGAATGGTTCATACTCGTTGAAAACTAAGCTTAAATTTGTTTCAATTTTACCACTTACTTTTAGGTTAGAACTTTACATGGTCGATCGGAGTACATTTTACATCAGGAACCTCAAAAAAGCAAAAATTACATCGCGGTCCATACATTTAGCATAAAGGATCCTAAAAGGAAAATTTTCTGGTTTGACTCCTTCTCGAGAGATTAGCTTATCTGAGCCAAACTCTTAATACTACTTGCTCTTCGATTGTTTCCAAAACATGGCCAAATCTATTGCCATGCACATTCGCTAACATAGGATCATGAGCATAAAGTATGATGTTGATATGGCCTTGACAACCATGGTCGTTCGGCATGAAATCCAAGAATGTTCATACTCGTTGACAAGTATGCTTAAAATAATCCTATAAATTTCACCACTTACACTTTTAGACCTAAAAAGGGGTAAATTACATCGAGGTCCATACATTTAGCACAAAGGACCCTAAAATGAAGCAAGGAAAATAGTCGGGTCCGGCTCCTTCTCACGAGAGTAGCTGCTCGAGCTATACTCTTCATACTACGTCTTCTTCAATTTTTTTCAAATATGGCCAAATCTGTCGCCATGCAAATTCTTTGATATGGGATCATCAGCATAAAGTATGATGTAGAGATATGGCCTTGACCTTGTGGTCGTTCTACTTGAAATCTAAGAAAGTTCATACTCGTTGACAGCTAAACTTAAATTCATTTAAATTTCACCACTTACTTTTAGGTTAGCATTTTACACGGTCGCGGTGGGAGCATATTTTACATCAAAGACCTAAAAAGTGAAATTTACATTGGGGTACATACATTTAGCACAAAGGACCATAAAAGGAAAACTTTCTGGTTCGGCCCCTTCTCGAGACATCAGGTGATCTGAGCAAAACTCTTCATACTACTTCTTCTTCGATTGTTTTCAAAATATATGGCCCAATCTGTTGGCATGCAAATTATCTTGTATGGGGCCATCAACATAAATTATGATGTTGATATGGCCTTGACCTTGGTCGTTTGGCTTGAAATCCAAGATTGTTCATACCCATTGAGAAGTAAGCTTAAATTCATTCAAATTTCACTACTTACACTTATTAGTTACAATTTTACATGGATGGTGGGACTACATTTTAGATCAAGGACCTAAAAAAGGGAAAACTACATTGAGGTCCATACATTTAGCACAAAGGACCCTAAAATCAAACAAGGAATTGAAAACCGTCGGGTACGACTCCTCGAGAGAGCAGTTGATCGAGCCATACTCTTCATACTGCTTCGTCTTTCCCAATTTTCGACGCATATTACGTTTGGTCAAAGTCAATCTTTATAAATTTCTACCAACTATATGTAAAAACATACTGACTTTTCTAATGACAAATGCATATAATATGAAAATATAGTTCATGACGATTCTAATAACATTGAGTTGATGTCATACTTTTAGTCAAAGTTTATTAAATTGGACTCTGACCAGAAGTAATACGCGTCCTAATTTGGCTAGGAGGGAGTAATACTTGCGTCACGAAAGAAAAAAAAGGAGTGCTCCTCACTTTTGAACTAGCTTGCTACGGGTGTGCTTTGTGCTTCCTCTTCCAAGGGTACGGAGGTGGAGTAGTGTGGAGTAGGTAAGCTGGTCAAATCATAGTGGTGAGCATCCAATGCGATGGGACATTTTTGTTTTTTTGCTGGCTAGATGATGACCCACAAGTATAGGGGGTGTATCGCAGTATTTTCGATAAGTAAGAGTGTCGAACCCAACGAGGAGCAGGAGTTGCTGGCTAGTGGCTAGGAGCGGGAATTCTCTGTAAATACTTATCAAACGGATTTTTAGGTGTTTTTGATAATGCAGGTAAATAAAGTACGAGTAAATAAAAGACAATCAGAATAAATGCAGCAAGTGGCCCAATCCTTTCTTTATCAAAGGACAAGCCAGTTGTATTACTTAAGATGACCAAACGTTCTCGAGGACACATGGGAATATCCTCAAGTGCTTTTGCTTCATATAGTTCATTAATCTTCTCTAGTTTGCTAAGTGTTGTGTGGGTAAACCAGTGCTAATGTACCGACCTTCCTAGGACTAATACATACTTGTGATTATACCCCTCGCAAGAATGCTCAAGTACAAGAAAGTAATTAAGGTAGAAACCTAACCACATCTTTAAACTCTAAGACCATGATGTCCCTTATGAAGTGGTTTCCTAACGGGGGTTCAGGTTTCTGTCACTCCGGCAACCCCTACGATTAGTAGCCAAATACACAATGCATTCCCCTAGGCCCATATAGGTGAAGTGTCATGTAGTCGACGTTCACATGACACCACTAGAACAAGTACACCACAACTTAAATATCAAACTATTGAATCTTTCTCAACACAATTCCACTACTAACAACATGACTTCTCCCTTGTCCTCAAGAACAAAACGAACTACTCACAAGACATCATATGGATCATGATTAGAGATGAAATAAGGATGTATAACAATCTGAACATAAACAATAATTCAATGGTTCACTCAATAGCATCAACTACAAGGAGTAATCAACACTGTGAAAGTTTCCCCTAAGAACTATGCAAGATTCAACCCAATTGTTACAGCGGTATGGAGGTGGTGATGATGGTGCTGGTGGAGATGATGGTGGTGGTGATGATGATGATGATCCCGATGAAGTCCAGCTTGATGGTGGTGTTGATGGCGACGATCTCCCCTCTCCGGGAATGAATTCCCCCGGCAGAATTCTGTCTGCCAGAGAGATCTTTCTCTCTCGGTGTTTTCCGCCCCGCAGAGGCAGCAGAATCTTTTTGTGGTCGCTCCCCGAGTCTTAGGGTTTCGGGAAGATAATATACGCTAGTGGGATAGCCAGGGGTGGACCAGGGCGGCCACACCACCTGGTGGCACGGCCTAGGGTGGCCTGCACCAGGGGGTGGTGTGGGCCCCCTATGGCCCATCTCCAATTCCCCTTCTGGCTTTCTTCGTCTTCGGGAAAAATAGGATTTTCCATGTATTTTCCCAGATTTTTTGATCTTCGCGAATTTTTCCTCCAAACAGCACCTTTTCCATCAGAATCCTAACTGCAGCGGTCCATGCTCCAAAAGTCATCAACCATGCAAAAATAGATGAAATAACATAAGTATCATCTCTTAATTTGAAATATATAAATGAATAACAGTAAATTATGATATAGAATGGTGATGCAAAATGGACGTATCAACTCCCCCCAAGCTTAGACTTCGCTTGTCCCCAGGCGAAACTAAACTCAATAAACATGACCTCAGGTTTATGGAGTGAAGATTCGATAAAATAATATGGACAAGAAGCATCACATTCATCAATACATAAGTCATAATAGAAGACAACTCACTATTATATAACTTAACTTGCAATAAGTAAAGGATACACAATAAAGATGCATAAAGTAAATGCCAATTGGTAATGGCAAACTTAGCTCTTGGTCAGAGAATAGTTGACAATTTGCTGGAGTTCACAAATAAGTGATTTTCAGTGATAGATGTCAAAGTAGTACTCACTAAGATAAGAGCAAAGTGCAAAAAAAGAACATAAGAGACATGATTGGATAAATCACCATATGAATGCATGAAACACAACAACTCAAGATACTTGCTGAGGTAGAAGAGAATGGGTTTACTGACTCAACTAAAAGGTAAAATAAAGGCCCTTCGCAGAGGGAAGCGGGGATTTCAAGTTTCATAAAGAGCTTCCAAAAATTATGGTACTTATTAGCTTTCAGCTCTCATTGCCCCTATCATAGGCATCTTTAGGTGATTACGGTTAAAGTGACACAACTAAGAGGATGTGCTTGACAAGTTATAAGTTGAAATATCATGCCCCTTACTTACGAGTACCAAACCTCATGCTACTCAACTTCAGTCACAAGTAAGCTCTTGTCATTGTAAATACATATGTATCATAAAGAACTACCAACGGGGTACCCCTTGCACATGATACAAGAGATGTCCCATAATCAAAATGACAAGGCAAGCAGACAATGAGCATCTCATCGATCCTTTTATTTGCTATTTGCATAGGTTTGTATTGAGGATGCTTCATAGAGTGCTCATTATGGTTATGCTGCAAGTTTCCACCATGATTATGCATGGCTTAGGCTAGCGGCCTAGGCGTTTCTCTAACACACATATAACCTCCACGATCTTACAAGTTCCCCTTTTATTTCACACCGCCGGGATCCATAAGCAAAATAATCATGATATCAACTAAATATAAGTGCAATGTTGAAAGCGTTCCCCATGATACATGGTTCTGCTAACTTCAAATTATAAAGCGCAAGCATATACGCAACAAAGATGGACACAATGGTTCAAGTTTATTAATTGCAAGAAAGTAAAGTGTGCCATCAAGTTCGTGAGAGATTTAATCACTAATCTTCTCATAACAAGTTTAATTCGGAAGGTAGATAAAAATATGAATTTACTTGGAATACCAATAATGCTAATAGGTAGGTATGGTGGACACAAATGGCATAGGTTTTGGTTTAAGGATTGGATGCACGCAAAGCATTCCCTCTCAGTACAGGTTTTTGGCTAGAAAGGCTGGGTAGCAAGCATAAGAGTTCAAGGAAAAAAACATACACGTGATAAAAACAAACATGCAATCTTCCTTGGAAGCACAAAAGATCTTAGCTAGAGAATACTAAACTTATGAGCAAATCAAGAAAGAAAGATGATGAAATTATATTTCTTTAGAGTACTTTTGTCTTTTTCATTCAATTCTCAAAATAGTGTTGCTACTGACCGAGCCATGTTTTCCAAAACCAACTAAATTAACTCAATGATCCCAAATTGATACCAATACTAATGATAAGATCAGTCATATAACCATGAATTTAAAACTAATATAAGATATGCCAAAGAGTAAATGATAGAACTTCTCATTAATATTCCATAACGACAACTCACACCAAGGGATACATAGATATCTAACGAGAGGGGGGACACTTCCATAATGCAAACCATCCTACATGATAACTTCTCAATTCAAGATATGACTCTACTAACAAAGTAAAAAGATAGAAGATAGTGATGTGATACCGCAGCACTACCCCAAGCTTGGAACAAACCAAGGGGATGCCAAAACCTGATTACGAATTACTCCTTTGGTGGTGGTGGTATTCTCTCGATGAGCTCTTTGATTAGTTTCCCCAAGTCCTCAATCTCGAAGTTGAGATTATGAATCAACAGTGAGTTTTGCTCAATGCGGCTCATGATCATGTCGGGTTGAGAATTCCAGCTCTTGTGATTCTTTCCCCACTCTTCCTCCTTGAAGTCTTTTTTTCCTACATGGCTAGAACGAGGCAAATCCTAATTGGATGGTAGTTTCCCCTTGGGCATATTTTGTTATTGATGCTCATGGATAAGCGTATGGAAAGGATTCTTGGTGCGTGGAGGAAGTGACCGTGGAGCCAAACAGTGACATGGAGGTTTCCCTCCAGTTGACATCCATGCCGTCCTTCTGACCTTGGCATATCTTGCCAACACTCCAATGCTTGAAATGGTAGTGCCGGTGTGCGGGTATTGGCCTTGCTTTGCCTCCTCTTCATCTTCACTCTTGATCTCCTCCTTCTGTCCGGGGTCTTGGGGATCTTCCTCCATAGGCTCCTTTCCTTTATCCTTGGCGGACACCATCGTGCTTCTAATTTTCAAGAATGCTTCCTGCAGAAATAGATCGAAATGAAAACAAAACGAGAACACGATATACGAACCTCGGTGGATCCGGGGGATTATATATTACGAAGTTTTACAATAAAAGGAAGGTACTGGGAGAAAACAGGTCGGAGACGGAGTCCGAGGTGGCCACACCACCTGTTGGCGCGGCCAGGGGGCACGCCAGGGGGTGGTGCGAGCCACCCATGCTCCGTTTCCGTCCCTATTTCGCTTCATAGCTTTCCTTGTTGGATAAAAACTCCAAAAATATAATTTGACAGAATTTTCGCGGGACTTTTCTTACCAGATCTGTTACCATCGAAAATGGACTCTGCAGGTCTCTGAATTTGGCCATTAGTGGATTCTTCCTGAGTCACCACTGGAATTACATCAATATCTCCATCTTCATACTCATATTGCTTGAGTCATGAAACCTTTCACTTTCTTATTACACCATTTTCTCTAATAACCTAGAAATTGCTTTCACACAAAACTTCACACAATTCTCACTAGCAACATTAGTGTAAGCCTGGTAATAAACCTTTTAGGTTCAATTTCAACTGAAATCCATCAACTCATAAGCTACTGTAGCAACTCCTTCTGAAAATCCAAAAAGAATTCAAAAAGGAAATCGATTAAAGAAGCAAACGCAAGAGTGGCCAAAAACCTGTCAAAACAGACCAGCAGGTAAAGATAAATTTTTTCAAATATCTTCTGTTGCTCAAATCAAAAATTTCAAAACTAATGAAATTTAAATAACAACCTGGGGTAGAATCAAAAAAAATTACAGCTCAATCCGATGTACATAGATCTCTCACGAATTTGTACGGTGAAGTACAAAAATCTGTTTTGGGACAGCAACTTCCCCAAATCTTACTTCTCTCTCATTAGAGGTTGATTTTGACACAAAAACCAAACAAAAGGATAAGGAGAGGTCATTACCGAAGTAATAACTTCCAAGACTCAAAGAAACAAAAACAAACTGAAAGCAAAAATAAATTAAGTTATCTCCCAGAAAGCTCTTTCTTTATAGCCATTAAGATGGGCATGATAATTTCAAAGATGCTCACATAAGAATATGAATTGAAGTAAACGAGAGCATCAAGAAGCAAAAATATACATGTTTAAGTCTAACCCACTTCCTATGCAAGGGAATTTTGTAAACAAACAAATTGTTGAAACCAGAAACTGCAAGCATAGGAAGGCAAAGCAAGTGCAACATAAAGACTTTAAGCATAAAACGAGGAAACTTGATATTATTGAGATGCATAAGAACAGTCTTCCCTCTCTCATAATAACTTTCAGTATCATGCATAAATTTAATGATATAGCTATCACAAGAACCATGGTAGCAATGATCACTTATCTTAACAGAAAACATAGGAACACTAGCTCTCATAACACTACTTTGTGAAACAATATTAGGGATATCCTTACAGAGGATAGTGTGTCCCTCTTCTACATATTTAATGACAAAGTCTTTCACATTTGCTATTATAGGTTCATCATCCATTTGTTTATCAGGTTCAATAGCTTTATTTGTACTTTCATTAACCATACTAGCTATCACATAATGTTCCTTTATCTTAACTGGGAAAGGTATTTTCTCAATGTAAGGTTCAGGTAAAACATGATTAGCAGTATAAACTTCAGTATTTCTTGCAGGAACACTATTAGCAATATATTTATAAGGTGCATGATACTTATTCCACTTATTTTTAGGAACTTCAATATAGGAAGCAAAAGCCTTAAAATAAGTTGCGATAGCTTGAGAGTCTAGACCATAAGCATTTTTAATATTTTGAAAATCATCAGTTCCCATAAAAGATTCAACGCATTCATAATTTATACTTGACTTTCTTCCTTTGTCATTCTCCCATGCTTCAGCATTGTCTTGAATATGGTCCAGAATATCCCATTTAGCTTCTTCCTCCATGTGTGTAAATTATCCAGCATAAGAAGCATCAAATAAATCCTTATCATGAAGAGAAAGCCTTGCATAAAAGTTATTGATAATAATATTGTTGGGGAGCTCATGAATGGGACATTTTAGCATTAGTAACTTCAATCTCCCCCAATCTTGAGCTGTACTCTCTCCATAAAGAGGCCAAAATTTGTATATTTGATTCCGATCTTTATGAATCTCACTAGGAGGATAAAACTTTGAATAAAAGAGAGGCACTGTTTCCTCCCATTCAAGAGCTTGACCATTCTGTAGCAGCTTATACCAGTATTTAGCTCTTCCTTTTAGTGATAATGAGAATAACTTCTTCTTGACTTGATCTGTAGTAATACCTGCACACTTAAACAACCAGCATAATTCGTGTATAAAGAGCAAATGATCACCAGGATGGACAGTTCCATCTCCAATATAATAGTTATCCATAACACGATCAACAATTCTTGTAGGTATTTTAAAAGTATCATTCTCAGCAGGTGGTGGTTCATATACTACCTTAACAGTGGTAGTAGCATTATGAAATAAGAAACTCAGAAATTATACATATTGAAAATAAAGCAACTAATAGAAATAAATAATACTCACAGTAGAAGTTTCCTTTACCAGTTCCACTTTCCAATAGCGCTTCACTCCTCGGCAACGTAATCAGAAAATAGTCTTGATGACCCACAAGTATAGGGGGTGTATCGCAGTATTTTCGATAAGAGTGTCGAACCCAACAAGGAGCAGAAGGTGTTGGCTAGTGGCTAGGAGCAGGAATTTTCTATAAATACTTAGCAAACGGATTTTTAGGGGTTTTTGATAATGCAGGTAAATAAAGTACGAGTAAATAAAAGACAATAAGAATAAATGCAGCAAGTGGCCCAATCCTTTCTTTAGCAAAGGAAAAGTCGGTTGTATTACTTAAGATGACCAAACGTTCTCAAGGACACATGGGAATATCGTCAAGTGCTCTCACTTCATATAGTTGATTAATCTTCTCAAGTTTGCTAAGTGTTGTGTGGATGAACATGTGCTAATGTACCGACCTTCCTAGGACTAATACATACTTGTGATTATACCCCTTGCAAGCATCCGCAAGTACAGGAAAGTAATTAAGGTAGAAACCTAACCACAACTTTAAACTCTAAGACCTTCATGTCCCTTGTGCAATTGTTTCCTAACGGGGGTTTAGGTTTCTGTCACTCCGACAACCCCTACGATTAGTAGCCAAATACACAATGCATTCTCCTAGGCCCATATAGGTGAACTTTCATGTAGTCGACGTTCACATGACACCACTATAAGAAGTACACCACAACTTAAATATCAAACTATTGAATCTTTCTCAACACAATTCCACTACTAACAACATGACTTCTCCCTTATCCACAATAATAAAACAAACTACTCACAATACATCATATGGATCATGATCATAGATGAAATAAGGATGTATAATAATCTGAACATAAACAATAATTCAATGGTTCACTCAAAGCATCAACTACAAGGAGTAATCAACACTGTGAAAGTTTCCCCTAAGAACTATGCAAGATTCAACCCAATTGTTATAGCGGTATGGAGGTGGTGATGATGGTGCTGGTGGAGATGATGGTGGTGATGATGATGATGATCCCGATGAAGTCCAGCTTGATGGTGGTGTTGATGGCGATGGTCTCCCCTCTCCGGGAATGAATTCCCCCAGCAGAATTCTGTTTGCCGGAGAGATCTTTCTCTCTCGGTGTTTTCCGCCCTGCAGAGGCGGCGAAATCTTTCTATGGTCGCTCCCCGAGTCTTAGGGTTTCAGGAGGATAATATACGCCAGAGGGGAGAGCCAGGGGTGGACCAGGGTGGCCACACCACCTGGTGGTGCGGCCTAGGGTGGCCCGTGCCAGGGGGTGGTGTGGGCCCCCTCTGGCCCATCTCCACTTCCTCTTCTGTCTTTCTTCGTCTTCTAGAAAAATAGGATTTTCCATGTATTTTCCTGGATTTTCTGATCTTCGCGAATTTTGCCTCCAAACAACACCTTTTCCATCAGAATCCTGACTATAGCGGTTCATGCTCCAAAAGTCATCAACCATGCAAAAACAGATGAAATAACATAAGTATCATCTCTTAATATGAAATATATCAATGAATAACAGTAAACTATGATATAGAATGGTGATGCAAAATGGACGTATCACTAGATCAACCAATCCCTTGTCTAGCACTTAAGTAGTACTCGTACTTGTACTAGTAGCACTGCGACCGCCCCCAGATGTTTGTGAAGGAAGTGAAAATTTCGTAACTAGGAAAGTTTGAATTGCTACTCTATTGTACCCCCTCCGTTTCAAAATATAAGATGTTTTAGCTTTGTGAAAGGAGTATATCTAGATCCTTTTTAATGTGTAGAGTCACTCCAAATCTAGATGAACCTACACACTAAAAGAAGTCTAGATACACTCCTTTCACAAAGCTAAAACATCTTATATTTTGAAACAGAGGGAGTACTGTAGTAGTAATACTTTTTGCCTCCAAGGACCAAAATGGTTCCCACCGACACAGTTGACGAACACGCTAGACACAAACACAGAGCCACCGACACAAGGAAGTTGTCGGTCCACGCGCGTGTGCATCGCCACTTTGTGGATGAGGGAGAGATTAGCCGGCCGGGGTGTGGGGTGGTGAGGCTTGTCATAGTGGGGAGTAACTTAGTACTAACGTGCATATGTTACTAGTCTAAGTTACTACCTACATAGTGGAAAATAATATAGGTGTGCTATCATGCAAAGCCTCGTTTATTGCAATGGAGACTCATTTTGTCTTGAAATGTGTGATGTTAACATAGCTAGTTACCACAAGGCTCTCTTTCATTATTTAATTGCATGCCATGTCATCTAAATGTTTACTGTTGGCAATACATGTAGGATTACGTTACTACGTAGTATGGAGTAGTACCCAAGTTACTCCCACTATGACTAGCCTGATGACGGAGTGAAGGAGAGAGAAAACACATTTTATTTTGCGTGCATACATATCGTGGTCCTGAAATTTACTATACTCACTGTACCCTGTACCTCGTGTCAGGAACCTATCCCAGCTTTGCTCTGACATCGCACCTCCTTCAAATCCTCCTCTTCACAGCTCTCTCGCTACCTCCTCTGTGCTCATATAGTCTCTTCTCGCTTTTATTTTTTTTAAAGAAAAACGGAAATAAATTCTACTTACTTGCTTTTCAGAAAATAAAATCTTGTCACATGGAAAAATAAAATTGATTATTTTTTCTTTTTAATATCTTCGATTGTTTTCAAAAGATGGCCAAATTTGTCGGCATGCAAATTCTTGGATATGGGATCATAAGCATAAAGTACTTTCTGCATAAAGGACCTAAAAAGGGAAAATTACATCGAGGTCCATACATTTAGCACAAAGGACCCGGGACGTTTCTGAAGGAAATGAAATTTTCAAAACCGGGAAAGTTTGAATTGCTACTCTATTGTACTCCCTCTGTTTCAAAATATAAGATGTTTTAGCTTAGTGAAAGGAGTGTATCTAGATCTCTTTTAATGTGTAGAGTCACTCCAAATCTAGATGGACCTACACACTAAAAGAAGTCTAGATACACTCCTCTCACAAAACTAAAACATCTTATATTTTGAAACATAGGGAGTACTGTAGTAGTAATACTTTTTGTCACGAAGGACCAAAATGGTTCCCATCGACGTAGCTGACAAAAACGCCAGACACAGACACGGAGCCACCAACACAAGGCAGGTTGTCGGTCGATGCGCGTGCGCAGCGCCACTTTGTGGATGAGGGAAAGATCAGTCGTCCGGGGTGCGGGGTGGTGAGTACTAACATGCATATGTTACTAGTCTAAGTTACTACCTCCATAGTGGAAAATAATATAGGTGTGGTATCATACAAAGCCTCGTTTATTGCAATGTAGACTCGTTTTGTCTTGAAATATGTGATGTTAACATAGCTAGTTACCACAAGGCTCTTTTTCATCATTTAATTGCATGCCATGTCATCTAAATGTTTACTGTTGGCAATGCATGTAGGGCTACATTACTACGTAGTACGGAGTAGTACCCAAGTTACTCCCACTACGACTAGCCTGATGAGGGAGTGAAGGAGAGAGAAAACATATTTTTATTTTGCGTGCATACATATCGTGGTCCTAAAATTTACTGTACTCACCGTACCATGTACCTCGTGTCAGGAACCCGTGCCATCTTTGCTCTAACATCACACCGCCTTCAAATCCTCCTCTTCGTAGCTCTCTCGCTACCTCCTCTGTGCTAATATACTCTCTTCTCTCTCTCTTTATTTTTTAACATAAAAAATGAAATAAATTCTTCTTACTTGCTTTTCAGAAAATAAATTCTCGTCACTCGGAAAAATGAAATTGATTATTTTTTGTTTTTAATATCTTTGATTGTTTTCAAAAGATGACCAAATTTGTCAGCATGCAAATTCTTGGATATGGGATCATAAGCATAAAGTACATTCTACATAAAGGACCTAAAAAAGGGAAAATTACATCGAGGTCCATAAATTTAGCAAAAAGGACCCTAAAATTGAGCAAAGAAAATAGTCGGGTTCGGCTCCTTCTTGAGAGAGCAGTTGGTCGAGCCATACTCTTCATACTACTTCCTCTTCGATTGTTTTCAAAATATGGCCAAATATGTCGCCATGCAAATTCTCGAATATGGGATCATCAACATAAAGTATCATGTAGAGATATGGCCTTGACCTCGTGGTCGTTCGGCTTGAAAATCCAAGATTTTATCATACTTGTTGACAACTATGCTTAAATTTGTTGAAATTTCATCACTTACTTTTAGGTTAGAATTTTACATGGTCGGTGGGAGTACATTCTAGATCAAAGACCTAAAAAGGGGGAAATTACATCGAGGTCCATACATTTAGCACAACGGAACCTAAAATTGAGCAAAGAAAACAATCGGGTTCGGCTCCTTCTCAAGAGAGCATTTGATTGAGCCATACTCTTCATACTACTTTCTCTTTGATTGTTTTCACAATATGGCCAAATCTATCGCCATGCAATTTCTTGGATACTCGATCATTAGTATAAAGTATGATGTAGAGATAAAGCCTCGACCTTGTGGTCGTTCGGCTTGAAATCAAAGAATGTTCATACTTGTTGACAACTATAAGGTGAAATTCATTTAAATTTCACCACTTACTTTTAGGTTAGAATTTTACACGGTCGATGGGAGTACATTTTACAACAAGGACCTAAAAAGGGAGAAAATTACATCGAGGTCCATACATTTAGCACAAAGGACCCTAATATTAAGCAAGAAAAATAGTAGGGTTCGGTTCCTTCTCGAGAGAGTAGCTGATCGAGCCACACTCTTCATACTACTGCACCTTCGATTGTTTTGAAAATATAGCCAAATTTGTCGATATGCAAATTCTTGAATATGGGATTATCAGCATAAAGTATGATGTAGATATAACCTTGACCTTGGTCATTCGTCTTGAAATACAAGAATGGTTTGTACCCGTTGACAACTAAAATTAAATTTGTTTAAATTTCACCACTTACTTTTATGTAAGAACTTTACACGGTCAATCGGAGTACATTTTAAATCAGGGATCTCAAAAAAAACAAACATTACGTTGAGTACCATACATTTAGCATAAAGGACCCTAAAAGGAAAATTTTCTGGTTCGCCTCCTTCTCGAGAGATCAGCTGATCTGAGCCAAACTCTTGATACTACTTCCTCTTCGATTGTTTTCAAAATATGGCCATATTTGTTCCCATGCAAATTCTCTCATATGGTATCATCAATATAATGTATGATGGTTGATATATATGGCCTTTACCTTGGTCGTTCAGCTTGAAATCCAATAATGGTCATACTCATTGACTAGTAAGCTAAAAATCGTCAAAATTTCACCACTTACACTTTAGACCTAAAAAGGGGGAAAATTACATCGAGGTCCACACATTTAGCACAAAGGACCACAAAATTAAGCAAGGAAAACAGTCAAGTCCGGCTCCTTCTCACGAGAGTAGATGATCTTGCCATACTCTTCAGACTGCTTCATCTTTGATTGTTTTCAAAACATGGCCAAATTTGTTGGCATGCAAATTCTTGGATATGTGATCATCATCATAAAGTATGATGTAGATATGGCCTTGACCTTGGTCGTTTGTCTTGAAATACAAGAATGGTTCGTACCCATTGACAACTAAGCTTAAATTCGTTTAAATTTCACCACTTACTTTTAGGTTAGAACTTTACACGGTCAATTGGAGTACATTTTACATTAAGGACCTCAAAAAAGCAAAAATTATGTCGAGGTCCATACATTTAGCATAAAGGACCCTAAAAGGAAAAACTATGTTTCGGCTCCTTCTCAAGAGATCAGCTGATCTCAGCCAAACTCTTGATACTACTTCCTCTTTGATTGTTTTCAAAATATGGCCAAATTTGTTGCCATGCAAATTCTCTCATATGGGATCATCAACATAATGTATGATCTTTGATATATATGGCCTTGACCTTGGTTGTTCGGCTTGAAATCCAATAATGGTCATACTTGTTGACCAGTAGCCTAACAAATCGTCAAAATTTCACCACTTACACTTTTAGGTTAGAATTTTACACGGGCATGGAAGTACATTTCACATCAAGGACCTAAAAAGGGAAAATTACATCGAGGTCCATAAATTTAGCACAAAGGACCCTAAAATTAAGCAAGGAAAATAGTCGGGTTCAGCTCCTTCTCGAGAGAGTAGCGGATCAATCCATACTCTTCATACTACTTCATCTTTGATTGTTTTCAAAATATGGCACAATTTGTCAGGGTGCAAATTTTTGAATATGGGATCATTACCTTGGTCGTTCATCTTGAAATCCCAGAATGGTTCATACGCATTGACAACTAAGCTTAATTCGTTTAAATTTCACCACTTACTTTTAGGTTAGATTTTTACACGGTCGGGGTGGAAATTTTACACCAGGGATGCGAAAGAAGCAATAATTACATTGAGGTCCATACATTTATCATAAAGCTCCCTAAAAGGAAAACAAATTCTGGTTCGGCTCCTTCTCGAGAGATCAGCTGATCTGAGCCAAACTCTACACACTACTTCCTCTTCGATTGTCTTCAAAATAGGGCAATTTGTCGCCATGCAAATTCTCTCATATGGGATCATCAACATAAAGTATGATGTTGATTTGGCTTTGACCTTGTTCGTTCGGCTTGAAATCCAATAATGGTCATACTTGTTGACAAGTAAGCTTAAAATCGTCGAAATTTCACCAATTACACTTTATGGTTTGAATTTTACACGTGTGTGGAAGTACATTTGACATCAAGGACCTAAAAAAGTGAAAATTACACCGAGGTCCATACATTTAGCACAAAGGACCCTTATATTAAGCAAGGAAAATAGTCGGGTTTGACTCCTTCTCTAGAGAGCAGTTGATCGAGCCACACTCTTCACACTACTTCATCTTCGATTGTTTTCAAAATATGGCCAAATTTGTCGGCACACAAATTCTTGGATATGCGATCATACGCATAAAGTATGGTGTAGATATGGCTTGACCTTGGCCGTTTGTCTTGAAAATCCTAGAATATAGTTCATACTCGTTGACAACTAAGCTTAAATTCGTTTAAATTTCACCACTTACTTTCAGTTTAGAATTTTACACGGTCGGTGGGAGTACATTTTACATCAAGGACCTAAAAAGGGAAAATTACATTGAGGTCCATACATTTATCAAAAGGACCCTACAAAGGAAAACTTTTTGTTTTGTCTCCTTATCGAGAGAACAGTTGATCTGAGCCAAACTCTTCGTACTACTTCCTCTTTGATTATTTTCAAAATATGACCAAATATGTTGCCATGCAGATTCTATGATATGGGATCATCAACATAAAGTATGATGTTTATATGGCCTTGACCTTGGTCGTTCGACTGAAATCCAAGAATGTTCATACTCATTGACAATTAAGCTTATAATCGTCTAAATTTAACCAGTTACACTTTTAGGTTAGAATTTTGCACGGTGTGTGGAAGTACATTCTACATCAAGTACCCAAAAAAGGGAAAATTACATCGATGTCCAGACATTTAGCACCCCCCTAAAAATAAGCAAGGAAAACAGTCGTGTATGGCTCCTTCTCGAGAGAGCACTGATCGAGCCATACTCTTCATACTACTTCATCTTCGATTGTTTTCAAAATATGTCCAAATCTACCGGCATGCTAATTCTTGGACATGACATCATCACCATAAAGTATGATGTTGATATGGGCTTGACCTTGGTTGTTCAGCTTGAAATCCAAGAATTTTCATACTCGTTGACAACTAAGCTTAAATTTGCTCAAATTTCACAACTTACACTTTTTAGTTAGAATTTTAGACAGATGGTGGGGGTAAATTTACACCAAGGACCTAAAAAGGGTAAAATTACACTCAGGTCCATTCAAGCATAAAGGACCATAAAATTTAGCAAAGAAAACAATCGGGTTCAGCTCCTCGAGAGAGCAGATGATCGGGCCCTACTCTTCATACTACTTCCTCTTTGATTTAATAGAAATATTTATTATGGAGGGAACTGGGAGCAGAGTAGTACTATTCTGAAGGGAACTGGAGCAGAGGAACATGCGTTTGTTTTCATTTTATTCAACCTCGCCTATACGCTCAATCCCCACTTCTACGGCAAGCGCCGCTATTCTTGTCCTCCACAATGCCGCTTTCCGATCCTGTTCACCGCACAGTATGAGAGTGTTTGTTATTATACTTGTCCTGCCTTCTGCCATCGATCTTCCCTCTTTTCCAGAAAACCAACTCAAGCCACTGTCCCAACTTCCATTAGCTCCCTTGCGATGGCAGGACCGAGGAAGGACAGTGATGATTCTAAGCTCTTCCGACATGATTTTACTGAAGGCCTGCTTGAAGAACTCATAACCAGATGGGACGTCATCACCACCGCGAGCCTCGCCGGTTCGTCCAAATATCTTCTTGACTCGGCAAAATATATTGCAACTTGACATGCTTCTCAGCCGTTTGGCCTCCCCTGTGTTCTTCATTCTCACTCGACTAAGAAACCATCGGAATGCAACGAGTACTTCAAGGGCTAGGACACAACATGCAAGCTGACGCCGCTGGACAGCTTCTCCTCCAAGTTTGTGTTCCTGAATTGTATGGGTAAGCAGTGGGTAGGTGCCAATGGAGATTGGATCCCCACTGTTGGGTACGAGTTCAAGTGGGAGCTTGTCAATGTGTACACTCATCAACGCGTTCCTCCCCCACAAGTCAATAAGTTTGTACCCACCAACGATCTGTTTACATTCATGCATAATGATCGCCCTATTCTCCTCCAGAAGATTGCTATTTGCCGAGCTCCCACATCTGCGGCTGATTATTTAGATTTCTCTCTTGTTTCTATCTTCGACTACTCAATTGATACCCTTGATGGCGATGAGTATGCATGGATAGTTCTTGAGAACCAGTTCTAGTGCTATTTCAGATACAGTGATGCACTTATCCAGGAGGGTCTGGTGTTTGCAGCCACTGAGAGTGGCAGTGTTTATGTTTGGAATCATTTGTATTTTGGTAAGTTTGATCCATTCATGTTCTAAACACTAGCTTCAGTTGTAATGGATGTAAACTAGTGTTGGCTGATTTGGCTGTCATTTCTTTTTGTAGGTCCTATTCTGCTCTCGTCACCACCTGCCGCGCATCTCGAGGAGGGAAACCTTGATGCCATAGATGATGACGAGCACGAACCTGGTTTATGGTTCTTAGCAATATCTGTAGATGAATCTCGCCTTCTTCTTATCCATACCATGGGCATTACTGATGAGGAGTTTTATGGCGGTACTTATTATGGTCATGGAAATCATGTTGCTGATCATAGTGTTGATCGCTGCGGTCACACTTATGGCACCTATGCTACTGGGTTTGGTTGCAAGGTGTACTCAAAGGACAATGCTTACTTGTATCCACCTAAGCCATGGATAGAGATTGCTAACCTGGGAGCATATTCCCTTTTCCTTGGATTGACCTATCCGATTAATATTGCGGTAGGCGGTGCAAATGTTTCCCCAGGATATCTGACGAGAAGCAACTGTGTCTACACCTCCCACCATGCAATAGGACTTGGATATACGGAGTTTCCTGTAATATGCTGCTTCAGTCTAAATACCGAAGAAGAAGCTCTTGGTTTCTAAACAAACGTTGCATGGAAATCTCCGGAGACTCCATTATGGTTCATCCCGAGCATCGCCAATGCCCACGATTGGAACCAAACTACCATAAGTAATCGTAATACTATGTAATAGGATAACTCAGTTTAGATCAAGTGCAGTAGATGGTCTTGCTTTTCTTTTGTAACTTGGCCTTGTCATAAACTCATAATCTAGACAAGGCTTTGGGCATTTTGAGTTGCCTATGGAGGTCACATACAAGCATTAATACGAGAAGGACGCATGCACACAAAAGCAGACATGATCATCAGTTTTGTTTCTTCCAATGACGAGTGTTCGGAGAAAAGAGCAAACTAAATCTGTCACTTTGGAATGCTCCTGAATATGTCCAAGTGACGCTGAATGTGAACCGTGCATCTGTTGATATTTTTCTTTCTTATTATGTACTGTTGCATCTTTCAAATGCTACTGAACCTATCAAAAATTTTGTTCGGTACTTGTTCAGATCAACAGGTCAAGTGCAGAATATGGTCTCTCTTTCCTTTTGAATTAGTCCTTGCTACATCTATTGAATTTCAATGTCTGCATTGCTGAATCTGTCAATTCTTTTGGTCACTATCTGTCTACTGCCACAATCTATCAAGTGCTACTGAATATGAACCGGGAAATGTTGTGATATTTTTACGGTCTATTCTATACTGCTGAATCTTCCAAATGCTACTGAATCTGTCAAATGTTCTGTCGTTACTATTAGTATAATATTTTGTTGAACGAACTGTGATGTACTGGAACTTGGTTAGATGCAGTGCATTAGATTATCTTGCTTTTCTTTTTAAACTTAGCATTGTTACAATTATCTGGATGAGTCTTGGGCATTTTGGGTTGCTATGGGAGGTCACGGAGGCATTGACGTAAGGAGGAGGTACTCACACAGAACTAGACTTGATCGTCAGCTTTGCTTGCTCCAATGATTGAGTCTATTCAGAGAACAGGCCAAACTGATAGTGAGCCAATTTTTTTAGCTGGAACAAGAATTGATTCTCTCTGTACTGCTATTGAATTTCAAGCAGGAAAGCTATTTAATCTCTCAAATGTTATGTCGTTGCTATTACGAAAGCATTTGTGCAACTAATACTGATGTACTAGTATTGTATTTTATTGTCTGTATTGCTGCATTGGTGACTTTTTAAATGCTGCTGAATTGGTCAAGTGCTCTAGAATATTAACTTCGAATATGTTGATAATTTTTCTACCTTATTCTATACTGCTGAATTTTGACATGAATATCTGCAAAAAAGAATTATCGCTTTTCCCCCGCCCTCGCTGAGGTCTTTGTTTTGAATCCGGCAGAGCACATCACAATGCAATTTTTATTAACCAGGAGAAGAAATCTAGTACTCCCTCCGATCCAAATTAATGTTCTCACATTTGTCTAGATTCTGACATATCTAGTCATGTTTTAGTGCTAGACATGTGCGAATCTAGCCAAATCCGAGAACATTAATTTGGATTGGAGGGAGTGGAGTAGCTTATTCGGCCCCTCTTTAGCCTAGAACATATTAATTGGTCAGGTACTACTGACCACAGGCCAGCGCAATTTTTTAGAAAGGAGCCCATGGAGCATAGCCGAGAACATATTAGTTCGGCCTTTTACGGGTCAGTGGACTGCTAAGCACAGGCTATTAAAATTTAAGAATTAAGCCCATGGAGCATAGCCTATGGAATATAACCTACGTAGAGTAATAAAAAACTCTTTTTAATCAGCCTTTTGGGCATTGCCCCCACCTCTCATAATAAAAATAACTCTGCCTACCCATATTTTAAGAAAATACCCCATTATGTGGCATTTTATAAATTGAGATGCCAGGAGCGCTACCGTATTATATTTTAAAAGAGATAAACATAGACACACAAACTATTTTAACAAGACTAATACAGAAATTGTAGTACCAATAAAGTTTAATGATATTTTTTCTATAAATATCTTTGTTGTATTTGGCACTCAGTTTACGTTTATTTGATTTGAAGATCTTTTGTTCGAATCGCCTTTGTGTGTGTGTGTATCTTCGGTTTACATTTTTTTCTAGCAATATCGCATTACGGAGAGGATGACATCACGGACCCACCACCATGCAACATCCCTGGAGTTTGTTTTGAGGGTGGGTTCGAAACAAAAGTTTAAATACTTGTATAGAGAGGCTCGCATCGGGGACCCACCAGATAGAACATACAAGGCTGCATCGGGGACCCTTAAGCCAGAACATGCCAGAGAGGCTGACATAAGGGCCCCAGGAGTAAGACCATACACTGCTGTCACGGTGAAAACTGCGGACGCAGCAGAAAAAAAGTCCATCACACACACGTTGCACTTATAGAGAAGCTGACATGTTAGACCCAGCAGGCCCAAGTATAGCCCAATACCTTTTAATTCGGCCTTTTCGTGGTCTTGTGGCCACCAATTGTAGCCCATTCAATTTAGGAATGAGCCCATGGAATATAAGCCATGACGAATAGGGCATCCGCCCCAAGTTAGCCCAGAATATTTTTAATTCGGCCTTTCTAAGCATTTTTTGTACTCTGAGGCTGACATGTGGGACCCGAAAAAACAGTCCAACATACACACGTTTCTTTCAAATAGAGGCTGTCAGCTGGGACCCAACATAGACATGTTTCCTACACAGAGGTGGTTGACATCTGGGACCCAGCAAGTTTCCAAGGTCAAAACAGCGGACATGGGCAAAAAAGTACATCATACACACGCTTCATTTACAGAGAGGCTGATATGTTGGACCCAGCAGTGCTACCTTATACAGATGCTGCATCAAGCAATGTAGCCAGTTCGAAACAGGAAGGCGCGAGTGAGAAAAAAGTTCAGCATGTACACGTTTCTTTTAATAAGAGGCTGAAATTGTGGACCCAGCAGCTGAGCAAACGGTAGATTCGTCGAGCAACGCTATCTAGTTCGGAACAGGGTAGCGCTAGAGAAGAAAAAATTTCCATCATACCTATGATTCTTCTAATGTGAGGCTGACATAAGGAACCCACCAGCCTGAATAAACGACTGATGCAGCGAGCAAAGCTATCAAGTTTGGAACACGAAGGCGCGATAGGGTAAAAAATCCACCATAACACGCTTATTCTAATGAGAGGATGACATGTGGGGCTCAGGAGGTTGGTTAAATGATAGATGCGTCGAGCAACGCTATCAACTCGGAACGGGGTAGCGCCAGCGAAGGAAAAAATCCATCATACACACGTTTCTTCTAATGAGAGGATGACATGTGGGGGCCAGCATCGTGATTAAACGGTAGATGCATCGAATAGAGGTTTCAAGTTCGGAACAGGGTAGCGTGAGCAAAGGAAAAAATCCATCATGCACACGTTTCTTCTAATGAGAGGATGACATGTGGGTCTCAGGAGGTTGGTTAAACAGTAGATGCGTCGAGCATCGCTATCAACTCGGAACGGGGTAGCGCCAGTGAAGGAAAAAATTCCATCATACACACGTTTCTTCTAATGAGAGGATGACATGTGGGTCCCGGAAGGTTGATTATACGGTAGATGCATCGAGCAGTGCTATCAACTTCGGAATAGGGTAGCGCGAGCAAAGGAAAAAATTCCATCATACACATGATCCTTCTAATGAGAGGCTGACATGTGGGACCTAGCAGCCTGACTAAACGGCACACGCCTCGAGCAATGTTATCAAGTTCAAATCAGGGAGGTGCGACCAAAAAGTATGGTCCACTAGAGACACTGACGTTCGGGACCCACACGCCTCAAAAGACTTCGACGAGTCAACATCGCGCGAGGAAACGAAAATATTGCTTCTGCCACGCGCCAGTCGAGCTTCCTCCACATTTTTAGCAGATCCGTCGTAGTAGAGGTCTGCGAAACCAGAAAAAAAAATTTCCATTGGCCACGGACGAGCCAAGAATTTCATCATGAAAGACGGGCCTTCTACAACGACCATCGGGCCAATTCGTTGCGGAAGGAAACATTTCTTGTAGTGATGGGCGGCGGACCTGCCTCCGGTTTGTACTGCCTCAACGTACAATGCATACGGATGAAACAGGTGTTGGATCCGTGGTTGAGTTGGGGCATGGAAGTCCTTCCAACACTGTTGTAGGACGGATCCGGTGACGCGCTGATGCGCCAATGATGGTTGCTCTGTCCACCGGTGGGATACGAGCTGCTCGGCGCTGGGAGCGGATGAGAGAGGGAGACGACCTCACGTGTCATACACGACCCCACCTGTCAATGTTTGGGGGAGTAGCTACTCCGGGATTTTTGCATATTAGCCAATTTTGCATATCTGCCAAACTTTTTCTTTGAATTTTGCATATTTTCCACATGACCACCACATGTTAGTGACATACAGAAGGGAAAATATGCAAGTTGCAAAGTAAAACGTGGCAAATATGCAAATCCCCCTCCATCCCCACATGTTGGCCCCATCGGTCATTTGCTTCGACGGCCCCACAGAATGGCCCCACATGGCATCCCCATCGTACATTGGCTTCGACGACCCTATAGAACGGCCTCATATGTCATTGGCTGCACTGGCCACACAATCATGAAAAATGTGGCCCATAAGTTAGAGAGAGATGGATGGCCGGTCCGACGTGTATCATGCCCCCACCCGTCAGCACGTAACATCCATGGCATGACCCACCCCAACACGGTCCCACCGGTTAGCAGGTAACTGTCAAGCCTTTGACCTGATGGCATCCCTCCATCCGAGCGCCTGCGAGGGTTTAGAATAGAGGGAAGGGAAAAGTGAGGAAAATTTAAGAGTCTGGGGAAAACTAACGAACCAGGGGCATGTAAATAGAAATCCCTTATAAAAATATAGTCTCATCACAAGATAAGAAAAAATAAAACAATGGCAGTTCTATTCAAAAAGTAAGTTGGAATATTTTAAGCATAAAAGATTGTAGAATGGTAAGAGAAGTGTGTTTTGAGCTCTATGCATGGTTTCATTGTGTTAAAGCAAAAGGTTAAACCTTTTGTCAAAACTCTCGATGGTATCTGATATATTAGTTAACCCCTTGATAGGTACCTCCAAAAGCTTTTTCGTAAAACTTTCAAAGAACCTATAATTTATTTTTAGTTTAAATTTGACCTAATTTCGATAAATCGGCATAAAGTCATTCAAGTGGGCGGAGTTAATTAGCTAGGGAGTTTGAAAACTCATAAAACATGAGAATCGTAAGTAAAACATGTTGGTACATACTTAATATGTCTAGAAGCTTGGCTTATGGCATTGAGATCGATATTCTTCGGACTTTCTTTATGGAAAGGAACAATCTCGTCATCACTTGGAAAACTGGGAATTTTCTTTCATGATAGTTAGAAACTACCACCGATGACATTGTTTACTACAAGAAGATGCACCCATCTACCTCCAAAAAGACATTTAATTCATGAAGAGCAATCTATCGCGCTTACTTGTAGCTCAAGTTTGACCTAATTTCTTTAAATCGACAAGAAGTCACTGAAGTGCGGGAAGTTAACTAGGAAGCATGAAAAATCCTAGTATTAAAAACTTGGGTATTACGTATAAGAAACTGTGGTCCACTTCATGTGATAATTGGGGTTGTTGGATTTTCTTAACTGTGGTAGGTCCCATAGGAATGAGGTGCTTGAGTTAACACGGTCGGTGGAATTATAAGTTATATTAAGGACCTCATAAAAAATGAAAATTGCATCAGATTAAATCCATGCATTTAGCATAAGCAAGACCCTGAAACTGAGCAATGAAGCGTGTTTTGACATTTGTGCATATACTAGTGTTCATCATGCTAAAGTCTATATCAATAGAATCTTTCTAGATGCTAAGAATGGAAAAGAAGATCCAACGATTAGCAATGTTTGGATTTGCCAGTCTTGATCCAACGATCAATGTTCCAAGTTATCCGTACTCTATATAGTGGTTTGGTACTTTAAGAGACAAGACAATATAAAGATAACATAAGAAGTACTATGAAAGAACGATCGTTTGAATAACCTTCCCTCCTGATATTTGGGAAGCAAGTGAAAATTTGAAAAACTATTTTTTTGCCGCCAAGTAGGACCAAAGTGGTTTCCTTCCTATGTACTACTCCTACTCCACACCAACACGGCTATCGAACACGCCAGAGACACAGATCTTCCGTAACAAGGCAGACGTGCACAACGCAACGCTGTGGACGAGGGAGAGATCAGTCAGGCTAGTGCGCGAGGGGAAAGGGGAGGAGAGATGGAGGATGGATGGTGAGAGGCAGCGAAGGAGAGAGAATACACACAATTTTTTTTGTGCACATAGGTCCTGAAATTTATACTACTACTAGAGTGTACACTGTAAGGCCACAGGAATACCTCGTGTCAGGATCCCATCATGACTTTGCTCTGACAACGAACAGCCTTCAACTCCTCTTCGTAGCTGCCCTCTTCCCTTACCTACATTTTATTCTCTCACCATGTACAGCTTGTGTACAGAGGTTAGCATATGGCTAAGGAAAGAAATATACTACACTGTACTATTTGCATTTTCCCGCTATGTGCAAAAAACCACACCATAAGCTAAAAAAGTACACCGTAAGAGTTATCCATATACATAGTGGAGGTTGTCCACACAAGCCACAAATCTTAAGGGTGACCCATAAGCTTATGGATAGTCCACAAACACTAAATAATAATATCAAGTACACATAGCAATATTAAACTAATTTCATTCATAAGAATGTATGTTCTTAGCTCTTACATGTGGGTCCTAGCTTATGGACAAGTTTTTCTACATACATTATGTAGTGGTGCAATCAATTATCTTATTATGGTGTACAATTGGGGAGCCATCTTATCAACAAGTTTTTTCACATGCATAGGTGATGCCCTAAGGTCATCCACAATGTGTAAAAAGGCACACCTTAAGGCCTATGTGGCATCCGCTAATTAAGGTTCACCTTATACATATAGAGAAAATAAAGTGATCTTTAAGCGTAAGGTGCACCTCAAAAGCTTGTGGGCTTCCCATAGAAAATAGAAAAATCATTTCCCCTCTCTCCTTATTTCTCATGTGATCATTTCCAAAAGGGGTTCAAAATTTTCAAGATTCTAAATCTTAGCTAGAAGCTGAACCAGTCGTCAAAACTCTCTGTGGTTTCTGATATATGAACTGACCACTCGATTGGTACCTCCAAAAGCTTTTTCATAGAACTTTCAAAGCAACCTATAGTTTATTACTTGTAGTTCAAATTCGACCTTATTTCGATACATTGACATAAAGTCATTCAAGTGGGTGCAGTTAGCTAGGAAGCTTGAAAACTCATAAAACATGGGAATCGCAAGTACAACATGTTGTTGATCCACTATATATGTTTGGAAAATTGGCATGTGGCATTTAGATCCAATATTCTTCGCACTTTCTTTATAGAAAAGAGCGATCTCATCATCACTCGGAAAATTGAGAATGTTCTTTCCTGCTAGTTGGACACTCACACCAACAACACTGCTTAATACGAAAAGATGCACCCATCTACCTCTAAAATGACATTTAATTCAAGAGAAAATATCTTGCTTACTTGTAGAAGTCAAGATGCAAAATCTTAGCAAGAAGATGAACCTGTCATCAAAACTCTCGGTGGTTTCTGATATATTAATTGACGCCCCACCGATGGGTACCTCCAAGAGCTTTTTCGTAAAACTTTCAAAGAAATCTACATAGATTACTTGTAATAGTTCAAATTTTACCTAATTTTGATAAATCTACATAAAATCATTCAAGTGGGCGAAGTTATATAGGAAATTTTAGAACTCGTAAAACATGGGAAATCATAAGTACAGCATGCTGGTCCACTATATATGACTGAAACTTGGCTTGTGGCATTCAGATCCATATTCTTCGGATTTTTTTACGTGAAAGAACAATCTCGTCATCACTAGGAAAATTGAGAATGTTCTTTCCTGAGATAATTGGAAACTCGCACCGACGGTATTTTTTTACTACAAGAAGATGCACCTATCTACCTCTGAAAAGACATTTAAGTCAAGAGCAATCTACCGATCTTACTTGTAGCTCAAGTTTGACCTAGTTTTTTTTAACCGTGAAGATGCAAAATATTAACAAGACGTTAAACTTGTCTTCTAAACTCCCGGTTGTTTCTCATATATTGATTGTGACCCCCAATGGGTACCTCCAAAAGCTTTTCCGTAAAACTTTCAGAGCAACCTACAATTTACTTATAGTAGTTCAAATTTGACCTAATTTCGATTAATGGACATAAAGTCATTCAAGTGGGCAGAGTTATTAGCTAGGAAGTTTGAGAACTCATAAAACACGGGAAAATCATAAGTACAATATGTTGGTCCACTATATATGTGTGAAAACATGGCTTGTGGCATTCCGATCCATATTCTTTGCATTTTCTTTATGGGAGAGAATAATCTCGCCATCACTCAGAAAATTGAGAATGTTCGTTCCTGATATTTGGAAACTCACATTGACATCATTGTTTACTACAAGAAGGTGCACCCATCTACCTCCGAAAAGATATTTAATTCAAGAGAAATCTATCGCGCTACTTGTAGCTCAAGTTTGACCTAATTTCATTAAATTGTCAAGATGCAAAATCTTAGCAAGAAGTTGAAACTATCTTCAAAACTCTAGGCCGTTTCTTATATATTAATTGTGACCCCCCGATGGGTACCACCAAAAGCTTTTCGTAGAACTTTCAAAGCAACCTACAATTTACTTGTAGTTTCTAATTTTACCTAATTTCGATAAATCGACATAAAGTCATTCAAATGGGCAGAGTTAGCTAGGAAGTCATTCAAATATCCATAAATATTTAATTCAAGAGCGATATATGATGCTTACCTGTAGCTCAAGTTTGACCTAATTTTGTTAAAAAATCAAGATGCAAAATCTTAGAAAGAAGTTGAACCTGACATCAAAACTCTCGGTGGTTTATGATATATTACTTGACCTTGGGTACCTCTAGAAGAATTTTCATAAATCTTTCAAAGCAACCTACAATTTACATGTAGTTCAAATTTGACCTAATTTCGATAAATTGGCATAAAGTCATTCAAGTTTGAAGAGTTAGCTAGGAAGTATGAAATCGCATAAAACATGGGTATTGTCAGTACAACATGTTGGTCCACTATATATGTCTAAAAACTAGGCTTCTGGTATTCAGATCCATATTCTTCAGAATTTCTTCACGGAAAATAATAATCTTGTCATTACTCGAAAAATTGAGAATTTAATGTTTTTTCATGATAGTTGGAAAGTCACACCGACGACATTGTTTACTACATAAAGATGCACCCATCTACCTCTGAAAATACATTTAATTCAAGAGCAATTAATTTCCCTTACTTGTATAGCAAAAGTTTGACCTAATTTCGTTAAATTGGCAAAAATTCACTAATGTGTGCGAAGTTAGCTGGGAAGCTTGAAAAATCCTAGTTTTAAAAATTGGAATTATAAGAAACCATGGTCCACTTTGTCTGATAATTGGGGTAGTGTAATTTTGTTTTAATTATGGTAGGTCCCGTAGGAGCGAGGTGCTTTAGTTAAGATGCGGTCGGTGGAAGTACAAGTTACATCAAGGACCTCATAAAAATGAAAATTGCATCTAAGTCCATGCCTTTAGCACAAGATCCCTGAAACTAAGAAATGAAGTGTCTTTTGAGGTTTGAGCGTATTCTACATATTCTAGAGCCAAATTTTGTTCTGAAATAATCTATATTCTAGCTTTTACTACTAGTACATAGTAAACAAGAACACATAAAACAGAGTGATCATACTCTCTATTAGAGTAGTAACTTAGATTGGTTGTTCATATATCTAAGTACTACTACTAATAATTTTTTAAAGAAGTACCACTAATAAATAGAGGACTAGTTTGTCTGATTTTTTCTAAGATGTACTAATGCTAGAACTCCCTTGTCTGGCATTATTAAGGCCATTTAAATTTGGTAAGACCAAAAATGTTAATTACAGGTTTGTGTCGAAGACATGCATGCAGTCCTTGGTCTATCCTATACAGAACTGTACATCCTCCACCAGGCCATGGGCCTTTTTGTCTCTCTCCAGGAGTAGATCTTCTTGCCTCTCACATGGATATCTTTGTCTGGTACAGTATAGCGTGATACCTGCTTTACTCACCTTTCAACTTTCTACAGCCTTATTGTTTTGGCAAAGCGGTGAGCATGTACAGCGTGTCGACACTGTCTAACAAAAAAGTGTGCATGTGTCAAACAAAAGGAATAAGCTCCATTGTTTAGACAATGTCTAACAAAAATTATGGGGTCTACTAAACATAATATATAAGTACTTTTTAAGCTTGGTCATACATTGCCAAGTGGGGCGATTAGTTGTTTTTTCTTAGACACTTGTGCCTTGTACTAGACATAGGACTAAGAATTTTCTAGCTATGACCACCCTCTCCACCGTGCTAGACACAACTTGGAAGGAAAAAGATGCTCTTAGACACCCTAGTTTCGCAACGTTGTGCTCAAAATCTTGCGTTGTAATACTACTACTACGTACGTATAGAGGCAGAGGCAAGTGGCCAAGTGCAGCGCCTCGGCAAATACCTGTGCGCCGATGCCTAGCGTATTCCTGTAAACTCGTACCAGTATAGTACGAAACTCAATTAGTATAATCTTCAGTATACCCACCCAACACGGGTTTCTAGCTGGCGGGCACTATGTTAGCGAGCTGATCTTCCCTCTGTAACCACTTCCACAAGTGTGTGTACCACGTCGGCAGATTCGACCATGAGCCGGCTGCTATGGATGCCGTCGATTCTGAGGCGATGATTGAGTGTCCCTACGATGGCTGGTTTAGCTTGGTCACCTTCAACAAGCTCGACGAGCACAAGATCGTGTGCTTGCACAGCTCGTGCTTTGCATGATTTGCGCCTGTGATTTCGTTGCCTCGCCGACAGGGCTCCTTTCCCACATAAAGGAGGCCCACAGAGTCATAGTAACCAGGGCCATCTATGGCAGTGCCTTCTTTTTCCTAATCCCAATTCCGGCACCAGCAAGCACGAGGGGATTCACGTGCTTCGTCTATGGGGATGATGGTACCGTGTTTGTCCAGACCATCAGCATGCTCGGCCTGGCCGACGTCATGTCCTTGGTGTGCATCAGCCAGGACAGGTGCTTTTGGCTGCGGTACACGGTGAAACTGTGTGTGCCTGGCCCGTCGGGGTCAGCGGACTTCTCGATGGTCAAGAGCCTTAATGAAGTAATCAAGCTGATGAGCATCTCATCGTCGGCCAACTTCCCGTCCGACAAGCTCACAACGTACCTCGGGGTGTCGCCGTGGTTCTTGATGAAGGTTGGAGAGTCCACCCATATATCTTTTTGGATTTGCATCGGCAGGAAAAAATATCTTGAACTATGGCTACTAGTAGTACTATTTTTACTACTCCATTTTACTAGTAGTAGTCGCATGTAGGTTCTCTGTTGGCACTAGTAAGGATGCATTTTGGATGTAAACTAAGTTTGCTGCTAATGTTATTATAGAGTATTTAGGGGTTATTATGACTTTTATGTAATTGTTCACTTCTACAGAATGGACCAGAGGTAAACACACTAACCATTCTTTTGGTGCATCGATTTAGTCCTCTAACTCAGTTATTATGAAATTTTATGCCCAAACTTGACAATTCGACTTGATTTAAGTCTTTAAGAAGGATTGTCATCGAAATTGCGCTGGTGTGGACGACACGTTGACGTGGGTCCCGCGTGCAGGGTAGGCTGCCCTAGAATTTTGCACATACCGCATACCGCATATCGAAGAATAAACAACGTTCCCAATATTTGCATATCAACTGCCACGTTTCCCTCACCGCACATCCTTCCAGGTAAGCAACACCATGTCGTTTTTACCTCCATGCCACTTTATTTTGTTTTGTTCGAGAGAATGAAACAAAGTGATGCTTAGACAAATTCAAAATATTACACCCATTGGGTTACATTACCGAAAAACAAAATTATCTCAACATCCATATTAAGAATGAAATTTAGCTCAAACATGTGAGAAAACTGGAGGAAAATCCATAGCATCCCACCTCACTAACCCTGTGACAAGGACACCCTTGAAGAAATACCATTCGGATTCCTGTGGACATTGGTCTGGGCAGTGTATTTATTCAAGAAACGATGCTTGGTCACACTTAACGATGATCAGCTCTGTGTTGGGCACAAGCTCGAACCACTAGATCCGCCACTCGTCTTACTCAAGGACAAACCACAATATGCACTCATGCGGGAAGATCAGGGCACAAGCCAAGGGAAAAACAATTGAACTAAGGTTAGGTATTCGCGATATTTGGAACAAAATATATCTTATAATTATCTAACATGTTAGTTTCACAAAATCAATCTTGCAGGAGATTAGCTCACCCTAACTGGCTATTATACAATAGGAGCTAGGTGCAATGTTATAGGGTAGATGCTCTCCTGCGTGCACAACCAACGTCCACGTGCCATCCATGCCAACACAATTTTGACTGCAAACTTCGCTTACAACTAAATTTAGTTATGTTGACAAGTTTGTGTGTAAACTTTAGCAAATCACGAGTTAGAGGGCCAAATCGAGCCCCACACACAAGTACAAGGATTACTTGTGTTTTTAACTCGATGGACCATGCATAATCAAGCGACCATGCATGGTTGCGATCTATGTGAGGATGCAACATGGTGGAGAATATTGTGAGTGATGGCTCCAATTTTTGCCATCTTATATTGCGTTTAAACATTGTTTTTGGTCAAGCAATTGCCAAAGAAACTCTCAATTCTTGCCACTAATGACTAATAATTGCAAAGATATGAAAATCCTCTCTTTGAATTATATTGTACAGGCAATCGCAGCTTTTAATGCGAAAATAAGGAGTCATAATGAAGGATTTTGAGGAAGTACACATGACCAAGTAATTGGGAAGCAGTTCCAGGGCGTCATCACACTTAACGACCACTGGTACGGGCAGGGCTTACCCATACCGCCCTCCCGTACCATGTGGCAATGGCTTCGTCTTGTCAAACCCTACAACTTTCATGAAGACGCCTATATATTTCTAGGCTCCAGCCGCCGGCCAGAGACCTACCATTCTCAGATTGCATCACAACACCACCAAAGGAGATCCACACCATTGTTCATCACTTCCACCATCCATCCATCCACTAGCCATAGCCATTGCTTTATACTTTTGAACTCCTTGTGATTTGGCGACCATTGTAAGAATATTTGATTTCTATCTAAGTATTTGTATGATGTTTTCTATCTCTGATCTATTTGTTATGAGTGAGTAGTCTTCACGGGTTGCGGGTTGGGGAGAAACCTCGCAACATTTTTTTGCATCTTGATCATGGGAGTATTGTATTTTGATTGCAATTGAGATTTGTATCTTTTGTTTCTTCGTCTCTTGTCTCAATCTGTGGACTTGTAGGTACCCAAGATCCCATATATTGATAAAGGCTTGAGGTGGGATACTTGGCTAGCGGCGATCTCATAGGAACCTCAATGATAGAAAGGTAGTACGGTATTCCCTTAGCACCCCATTCGGGATCAACATCAACATGACCACTTAAAGCTTTCATCTGTGTTCTACACTTAATAATCGTTTGTAACATGTGGCTTCGATGTGCACTTGGTTGCATTAAAAGTCTATTGCTATGCCCGCTGCATCACGGGGGCTGTAGAATATTAGGATGTGTTTCCCACAAGCGATTATCTCCATTCAAACATTATACATGACTATGCTTATTGTTATCTTTTATCCCATTTTATGTGCAACTACAGGTGGATCTCCATCCATTGATTCAAACCCATTATAAAGTAAACTAGATTGGTCCGGTGAACTAAGGTGAAACAAACAAACAAAGTCTTGTAGACGTGTCCTTTTTATTTCCTTTTAGCATTGCTTTCCGATGTTCGATTAAACCTAGGTGTTCTAGGGAAAAAGCTATTAAACTACATCTATGAATCTAGATCAAAGGTATCAACCCTTTTTCAGGCGCCATTGCTAGGGAAGCAATTTCGCTATACTAGTGAGGTCATTATAGACCTTTCTTTTAGTTTTATTAGTAGTTGTAGTTTAATTATTGTTATTAGTTTACTTTCTTGTTATCTATTTTAAAACCAAAAAAAATTAGTTACTTGTTATTCGTTTTCATTACTTCAAAAATACCAAAAAGCTAAGATCCATGGCTCAAAAGAGATTAGGGGACTATGCTACTCCCACCGATGATTCTACTCGTGCACCCATCACTCAGCCCGTCGTTAATGCGGAAACATATGAAATAGAGCCTAACCTTTTAAGTTTGGTTCAAAAAAACCAATTTGGGGATCATGCGCTGAAGATTCGGGTTTGCACTTAAATACTTTTACTAAAATTTGCAACATGATGGGTATTAAGGATGTAGATCCAAAGGCTATTACACTAAGATTGTTTCCTTTCGCTCTTAGAGGAAAGTCTAAGGGTTGGTTGCTAGCTCTACCAAAGGCCACAAATAAATCTTGGGAGGAATGTACAAATTTGTTTATGACTAAATTCCCCCCAGCTAAGACTATGCAACTAAGATCCAACATTACAAGCTTTAGACAAGAAGACTGTGAGCCACTTGCGCTTCTGTGGGAAAGGATGAAAGAAGCCGTAATAAACTGTCCTAGTCATGGGATGGAAGATTGTCTTATATTACATTTGTTTTATAATGGTCTTAACCCAATATCTAAGTCTATGCTAGACACTACAACAGGAGAAACGATCATGGGAAAACTAGTGAGTGTTGCAAAGAAGTTACTTGATGATGTGCAAAATAACCATGCCCGATGGCTTGTGGAAAGAATCTCGAAGAGAGTAAGTTCAATTACCAAGGTAAATAATCAAGAGCTTACATGTAAGGTAGATGACTTGCTTAGGTTAGTAAAGGGTAAAGAAGATACCCAAGTTAATGCTATCACTACCGATGTTAATGATGTTAATTTTATAGCTCACACTCCTTTTAATCCTACATGGAAAAATAATTATGCAGGAGCTCCTTATAATAATTAGGATAATACTAATGGAGCTCCTTATAATAATTATGCAGGAGCTCCTTATAATAATTAGGATAATAAATAATCAAGATGCAAAATATTAACATGGAGCAAATCATGGAAATCTCCTGTTTGGGCAAACTTTTAGAATATTTATACAAGATCAAATCGAGAAAAATAATATGCTTAATAAAATGATAGAGAATGATGAAAGTAGTATACGAAAATTATCTAACCAGGCCCTTGCAATTAGAAATGATGTGCAGAATCTATAGGAAAGAACAAAGACCATGGATGCTCAGTTGGGTAAGGTAGCTGAGAGCCAAGCTCTCATACTAACAAAGTTTGTTGGAAAACCCGAGCCAAATCCGGTAGAAGACCTCAAGAGGATGAGGGTGTTAACCAATGAACAAAAACCTGAAGAACTAGATTATAGCAACGCGCCAATGCATGAATATACCATGGAAGATCTATTGAAGATGATCACTGTTAAGAATCCAGGTATTGAACAAGGTAATGATTCTATGTACCAACAATTTATACAACAAGTAGCATCTAAATTTCACGATCTAGGGATGGAGTATAAGAGACTAGATGATAAGCTTCCAGCTAAGCTAGATGATATATTTAAGCCCACTATTAAAATTAAGTTGGGAGTCAATGAGATATCTACACTTTGTGATCTTGGTGCGAGCGTCTCAACAATTTCCGAAAGCTTATTCGACAAATTAAACTTTGGGCCATTTGTTACAACTGAATTGAGACTCCATCTAGCTGCTTCAACTTATAAACAAGTTGTTGGGATCAAAGAAAATATAGTTGTTGAAATTAAAGGTAGTCCTGCTCTTATTGATCTTGTTCTTGTGGACATGCGTGAAGATCCCATAGGACTTGTAATTCTAGGTAGGCCATTCCTAAGAACTATTAAAGCTTTGATTAATTTACATGAAGGGAATATGAGGATACGGCTATCATCTAGATATCCTTTTGTAGTGCACTTCCCTAGGGAAAAGAAGGCCAATCTTAAAGATGATGATGGTGTAATTACTTTGAAAGCCAACTACTTTGGAGTGGGTGTCCCACTTCACAAAACTAAGTGATTTCCATCAAGGTCAAGCTAATTGACCTTAACTAGAAGCGCTTCATCGGAGGCAACCCATGTGAAATAAATTTTTCTTTATGTATTTGTTTTTATTGTGTTAGTTTTGTTTTTGTTCTTAATAAAGAGTGTTCAAGAAGACCTGTGGAGAGAGGAGAAGAAATAAGGTATATTTTATATTACTAACACATGGCCTAAGAAATATTGCTGGATCTTTACTTAGTCTATTTGCAATTATTTTTTCCTTTGATAAGATGTGCAAAAGCACACGGAGCTACTAAACCAAAAAAATTGAGTTTTGCAGCTCACAGTGTTCATAACGACCACCGGTATGGCTGGTGTCGTGGTGGTGTCACGGCAGATGCCATGTATAGGCTAAAGGTGGGGACTAATACACGCTAGGGGAATCTAGGGAGGGATAGTGAAGTGATTCTCCGCACAAGAGCTTGTATTGATTTACTTCCAAGGTTACAAGTGCTCCTAGAGCTGTATTGGCGAGAGGAGGAAGAAGGAGCTCTCTTACTCTCGCCCAGAGATCTCACCACAAACCCTAGACCAAACAGAATAACAGAATAACCAACCGATCATCCCTTCTACTGAAGCCCTAGCCCCCCTTTTATAGGGGAGGCTCGGTTTCTACCTAGGGCATACGTGGAGGTATATTCCTAAGAATATGCCTCCACCCAAAGTGGTAAGCCAACCGGGGTGCTTTTTCCCCCGCGTCACACATGCTTTAGCTACGTGAGCCACTGCGGCGCCCTCGTCAGCTGACACGGGCGTCGTCACGCTTGTCGGCCACGCCCCGGTGGTCCTGTCCTTGCTCGTTTCGCTCAGGCAGTGCGTATCGGGGCTCCTTTTGACCAGCGAGATTCCTTCCTTCTCCTAGAAGCTTGCTGCGACCCGGATGATGGTTCATCCGGCCACACCCTTTCCTGGATACAGGTAAAACACACACTTCCGACTTACCGCTTAAGTCGGCTGAGGGCTAGTTAGGCGAACGCCCCCAGGTCCGGATTACCCCGTGATTCAGCCCGCCTTGAGGTGACCCGGCCAGCATCTGCTTTGGCCTTGCCGAACCTCGGCTAACTCGGCCTTTATATCCCGGCGTGATCCTACCCGGGGGTATCCCCCCAACATTAGTCCCCAAAGCTGGTGTGGCCTTAGCTGCCTTGGCTGCTAAGGCCACACCAGGTTCCATTTTGTGCCCCTATTGTTATTGCCGAGTTACCTCTGTACCTCGGACGGCTTAGATTTACGTTCCCTTTGCACATTGCAAGTTTTCACTTGCCGGCCGGGTTACCACAGCTCTATCCGGGTCTTACTTCCTTCTCTCGTACGCTAGCCCATGTGAAGGGTAATCATTATGTTGTCTTATTTTAAGGGACGGTACAATAACCGGCGCAGTAACTGTTAGTTATCACTGTGCGCAGGTCACGTCACGCCTGCCTCCTCGTCTACCGCATCAGCGCGTCACGTCACAGGACTCTCTCCGCCCTGTGGCCTTCCGTGTGGCTCCTTACTGATTGGTCCGAACGGGTAATACACGGCCACAGCGTGTGGCCGGTCCACAGGATGCGATCCCACTCACCCTTGATGGGTGTGGTTAAATAGCGGAGGGGTGCGTCCCTTAGGATTTTTTCCCCTCCGCACCCCTCTGCCAGCTGCTATTCCTCTTCGTCTTCCTCGCGACCGCGCCGCCGCTAGCACTGCCAAAAAGCAGCGTCGCCGCCGCACTTCTCCGTCGTGCCTCTGCGTCACCGTCACTGCGACGCAAATCTCCCGCTATGGGTCCTCGTCAATCCAAGCCACTGTCCGCCGCCGCCTCCAGTGCCAGCGAGGGCTTCGAGGAGCAGATGGCAGAAGAAGAACTTGCCATTGCTGAGCAAGAGATGGAGGAGGATGCATGGGCCGGCTCCTGGGTCTGCCAGGACGATCTGGATTGGCTCTACCAGACCAGACGCATCCCCGCAGGCGTCGCCGCTCGCCTCGCCTCCGCCGAGCTAGCTCCGTCACCCAATCCCGGGGAGTTCGTCGTGTTCCTGTCTCACTTTCAACGGGGCTTCGGACTCTCGGTGAGATTTATTCCATGATTGGCTCAGCACCTACCATCTCCAGCCGCACCATCTTCCAGCCAATGCCATTACTTCTCTCTCTGCCTTCGCTTCTACAATCGAGGGCTACGCCGGATTATGGCCCACGAAGGAGCTGTGGATCTGGTTTTTTGCCCTTCGTCGCAACGTTATTCCCGACATTCACACTGATCCGGAGGACAAGCGGATCACTCAGTTCGGAGCTGCCTCCATCTCACCCCGGAGGTTCTCTGTTTTCCCCCGGGTCACAGGGCTAGAATCCTGCAAAGGTTGGGCCCGGACGTTCTTTTACGTCCGGAACACGGGCACCGAAGACTTGATCCGGTTGCTCCCCTATACACCGGGTCCGCCGAACACGGATCTGTGGGACGCCGTTCCTAGGAAACCTACGGCCCTGGCCAACCAAGTGAATAAGAGGTTCGCGGAGCTGAAGGAGCTTGGGTTGCGCAACGAGGATGCAATGATCACTTTCGTGCGCAACCGAATCTCCCCTCTCCAGAAGCGCACCCACAAGGTGTGCCATATGAGCTACGGCCGCGATCCCAACCGGACTTCATCTTTCGAACTGAACAACACGGAGATCTTTCGCCGGGTTAAGGCTCTCTTCACCACTCACAAGGACTTCTCCTCTGATTGGACTTGGGGGATTGAGCATTTCTGCCATGACCGGCTTCCTCCCATGGTAAGTTTCATGCTGCAAACTTACCTCGGACTAATCCCTTGTCTGTTATTGTTGTATTTTTGACTCGTTTGTTTACTCTTTTCCTCAGCTATTCCTTCAGCCGATGCTCGAGGATGGCACAGATCCGACCCTTAAGTGGGCACCAGACCGGGTGACTTCGGACGAGGAGGAGCCAGACCAAGAGATGTTTCTCCCCATGACCGACGCCATGAAATGACCCACGGGTAACTTCTCTTCTTCTAGAGATTGGCCCGATGATGAAGATTACTCGGATATCAAGATAATTGAACCCTTTGAGGCTGTCCCCCTTTCTTTTGCTTTTCCGCCATCAGCTCACGCCGGTGGTCATATCCACGAGGATCCTCCCCTCGCTACGGACGAGCCAGTTCCGGTGGCGTCGAAGAAAAAGCGCGGGGCTTCCTCAAGCTCTTCCTCTGGACCTTCCCAGCCCATTAAAAGGCGAAAGAAGGCCCCAGCACGAAGGGCTCGGAAACCCAGAGCAGCCGAAACCTCGGATGCGTAAGTCCTTCTTTCTTCTTTAACTCGTTCTTCCTTACTTCGTCGTAATTTTTCTTCTGACGTTACTTGATTTCATAGGGCTCCGGTGGAGGTCCCTCAAAGTGGATCCAGTATCTCATCACCTCTCCGGGCCACCCTTCACCCCGTCGTGATGAAGAGTCACGTCCGCTGAGCCCTATTCCGGAGAGCTCTGCGGCCGCTCCGGGTCATCCTAGGGCGGGGGGGACTGGCCCAGCCAGAAAAACGGCAGCCACTACCTCAGCAACGCCACAACCAGCAGCCACTAAGGCTACCTTGACTTCAGCATCTGTTCCAGTACCAGTAGCCAAACCAGCACCAACTCCAACCTCGGCAGCAGCACCAACTCCGGCAGCGAAAATATCAGCGCCGGCACCAAGTCCAGCAACGAAAGTACCAGCGCCCAGTTCCTTTGCATCTTCCGAGTCCTCTCAACCTCGGCAGGGAAAAACCGCTGCTACGGCTTCTTCTTCCCAGCAAGCCAAGGGCAAGAAGATTCAAGACGCTGCCAAGCCCAGTGCTGCCGAGCCTGGGCAACGCACCCTTGAGTCCATGCTCCCCAAGAAGACATCAGCGGCAAAGGACACGCCTGCCGAGCCAACCGAAGCCCAGCAGTTGGTTCTGCACACCAGCCCCACCCTTGACTTGGTGGAGAGGAAGGAAGCACATGGTAAGGGTTTGGTGACGCCTCATATGCCCACAGGTGAACGGTACCCCCCGAGCCTGATGGAGTTCGTCATGAACTGGAACAAGGCCGAGGTAGTCCACGAATCTGATCAGGTGAATACCGCCGCCAAGGCCATTAACCTCGCTGGACGAATGATGGAGGTACGTCGTTTCTCCTTTGCAGATTGTAGATAATAACCATTAGTCTCCGAGCCTCCGGGGGAGTAACTTGTTACTCGGCCGGATGCTCTATTATAGAACTAACGTAGCTCCATGATAACTTCGAACATGCACACACCTAGAGCCGGGTTAAGTTCCACTTGGCCCAGATTTTCAGTTCACTTCGAACATGCACACACCTAGAGCTAGGTTAAGTTCCACTTGGCCCGTATTTTAGTACACTTCGAACATGCACAAGGCTAACTTAAGTTTCTGTATCTCTTTTAGGTGACCACCACCCACCGAAGTGCTGAATTCTAGCGCTTGTTGGATACGCACAAAAATCTTCGCACGAAACAGGCTGCACTCATCGCGGAGTACGAGAAAAGGGGTAAATTTCTTTCTCATTCCTTTCCTCATTTTTCTTCCACTTTTCTTGCCGAACTAGTCTGATTATTCGGTTTCCGCAGCTGGGGTGGAAGCCAAAAACAAAATAATGCGGAAGAACTTGGAGCAGATCAAGGGTACGTCCTTCTTGTCTGTTTTTACTGTGCTTTTCATCATTTTACCTCCTTGGCTCGGCAAACATTCATATCTCGGCTCTGCCGGGCCAACACACGGTTTCAGCATTGCTTGAAGAAAGTGTGCATGTGCCTGACATGATGCTGCATTTTCTCGAACAAGCAGGACAACATCAAGCCGAGCTGAAGAAGAAAGATGATGAGCTCGCCCTCCTCCGGACCAAAGATGATGACATAGCCAAGCTCAAAGCTGAAATGGCTAAGATGAAGGCGCAGCACCAAACCGAGCTGAAAAGGGTTGGCCAGGACTACACTGAAGAACGCGAGCGCCTTAAACTCCAAAGTGCTAAGGATCGTGAGCTTCTTCAGGAAGCCGAGGTCAAACTTGAGTCGGCAAATGCTGAGCTCGAGCAGCTTCGGAAAAGGCGTGATGCTTGCATCAAGGAGTTGAACCGGATTCACAGTCACATCTCACGTAACTTCTTTTCCTTTATCCGCCTTATTTCTCCGGGCTACTTCATATGTCTTGTTTTCTCAACTTTGTCCTTTGCCATGTTTCCCAGGCCACTTTCCAGAGGGTACTGCCATTACAAGTGCTGTTGTCGCCAATTTCCGCCGAGAAAGGGGTACTCCGGTCACTGCTGAGGGTGAGAGCATTCCCTTTGACATGGAGGACCTGTTGGTCAGCCTATCATCTCGCGTGGAAATTATCAAGAACTACGGCAGGGACCTCCTCGATGTTTCAGTCCAGGTCTTCAACGCCTTCCGGCCCGCCGATGATGCTCTGGAGAGAGTCACGCAGCTCGCTGAAAGGCTTTCAAAAATTGAGACCCATCTCGACCTCTGGCGAGAATCCACTGGACGCGCTGCTGCCGACACCGTCCTTCACCACATTTTGACGTGGTACGAGAAGATAGACCTCAGCCTCCTCACACGCCTGCGCACCGGGTCCAAATGGACAGATGACCCGGAGTGGGTAGCTCGGCGCCAGGCTTGCGCCAACAGCCTCATTGAATATGCCCCCATTCATGAATGGACTGAGGGTCCGAGCTTCCTGGAAGCCGCACGTGAAGAGGAAGTTGAGAACATTGAAGATGACTCGGGTGAAGACGAGGAGGACACTGCCTTGGATATCGAAGAGGGCGACGATGATGCCGAGCTTCCTCCTGCTGCTCCTAAGTAAAAACACTTGAAAATTCATGAGACCCCCGGTATGCCGGGTGGAATTGTATTCCAAATACATGTGATATTTTGCTAGTGAGTACTTATGCCGGCTTAACTTGGGCGTAGTCCCCGAGTTTCTTTTTCTTGTTCGTTCAATCTTTTGGCTCGGATCGTGTCTACCTTGATTCGGTTTTACAACTTACGAATCCGAGCTTGAAAAATTGTCTTAACAATACTTGGAAACTTTTAGACTTAGCTCAAAAATAAAACTGCATAATAACTTGAAAATAAATACAGGGTTAGTCCGAAGAACAAACGTCGGCTCGAATAAATTCTTTTCCTTAGTCGTTTTTCATGTGCTACGCAATTCCAAACTTGTTCTCTTGCTTGCCATGAAGCCAATTCTTGTTGGACAGCAGCAAGTCGAAGAGTTGGGTTTTTGGTGCTCACAAACTACTAATCCGAGCTAAGTAGAATAACCTATTCCGGCCGACGCACAAATAACAAAAGGCAAAAAATATTATTAAGGCAGTCCCCGAGTTACTGCTCGAGGTGCCCACATTTCATTGATAAGCTCATTGCCGACCTACATACCGACATATGAGATAACCCGGATACATACACTTCTTTGTTAAGTGTAGAAAGGACGAAGGAGAGCTACATTCCCTGGACGTTTAGATTCCTCATCGGACCTGTCCGCCTTGTTCTTTTCCTGTGGCTTTGCATCTATAAGATAGTAAGAATCATTGTGCAATGCTTTGCTCACGATGAACGGCCCTTCCCATGGGGGGGATAATTTATGCATTCCAGTAGTACGTTGTACCAACCGGAGCACCAAATCTCCTTCCCGAAAGACTCGGGGGCACACTTTCCGGCTATGATAGCGTCGGAGATTTTGCTGATATATGGCGGATCTGGACAGTGCCAGTTCTCTCGCTTCTTCCAGCAGATCAACATCATTTTGCCGGGCTTCTTGCACTTCGGCTTCTGTGTATTGGGTGACCCTAGACGAATCATGCTCTATGTCGGCTGGTAATACAGCTTCTGCCCCATATACCAGAAAAAACGACGTATAGCCTGTTGATCGATTCAGAGTTGTTCTTAAACTCCACAGTACCGCTGGTAGTTCTTCTATCTAGCACCCTGCTGATCTTTGGAGCGGCTCAATGAGTCGGGGTTTTATCCCGGATAATACTAATCCGTTGGATCTCTCCACTTGCCCGTCCGATGCGGGGTGGGCTACCGAAGCTACGTCAAGCCGGATCCTCTTATCCCGGCAAAAACGAGCAAATGCTCCTTCCGGAAAATTTGTGCCATTATCAGTTATGATACTGTGTGGATAACCGTACCTTAAGATGATATCTTTGAGAAACGTTACGGCAGTAGCTCCATCACATTTTCTTATAGGCTTTCCCTCGATCCACTTCGTAAACTTGTCCAACATTACCAGAATGTGAGTCATGTTTCCTCTTGCTGGTTTGAATGGGCCCACTATATCCAAGCACCATACGGCAAATGGCCAAGTGATTGGGATGGTCTTGAGTTCCGACATTGCCATATGTGTCTTTGTAGCATACCTCTGACAACCATTACATTTTCTCACCAGATCTTCTGCTTGCTCTAAGGCATTTGGCCAGTAGAATCCGTGTTGGAAAGCTTTTGCTACCAAGGCTCGGGATGAGGCGTCATGCCCGCATTCCCCCTGATGTATATCTCGGATGATTTCAAGCCCTTCTTCCGGGTCAACACACCGTTGGAGGACATTGGTCACACTTCTTTTGTATAACTCAGAATTGATGATCGTGTAGGCCTTTGCCCTCCTCTGTATTTTCCTGGACAACACCTCCTCAGTGGGTAACGTTCCATCTTTCAGGAATTGAAATATAGGCAGTGCCCAAGCCGGTATCGGCCGCACGGGGAACATGTCCTCATCTATCTCCATCTGATCCACCGGCATAACTTCAACCGGACAACGCTGAGCAGTCCCCGGGTCTTGCGAAGTAGTCCCCGGGTTTGCCGAAGCAGTCCCCGGGTTTTGCGCACCACTTCCCGTGTCAATGTCCATGGGCACAGCTCCGGACTCTGTGTCCTCCGGGACATAGATTGACTCGGACTCCGGGGATGGCCTAATGGACGGTTTCTTGAGGTGCTCTAATGCTACACACGGTGGAATTGCTTGTCTGGTTGACCCGAGCTTCGACAGCATGTCGGCAGCCTCATTTTCCACCCGGGGTACATGATGAAATTCGCATCCCTCAAAGTAACCGGAAATCTTCTACAGATGAAATCTGTATAGTGCCATGTTTGGATCAAGGGCGTCCCACACTCCGGACACTTGCTGTACCACTAAATCCGAGTCGCCAAAGCATATAATCCAACGTATACCAATTTCTTTTGCTACCTTGAGCCCATGCACAAGTGCTTCATACTCAGCGACATTGTTTGATGCGGTGAAGTGGATCTGTAGCACATATTTCAACTGGTCCTTCTTTGGCGACGTGAGTACAACTCCGGCACCTAGTCCGGTTTTGGTTTTTGATCCGTCAAAGTGCATCCGCCAATAGTTCGGATCCAAAAGTGGTGGTTCGTACTGTACCTCGGCCCAGTCCACGAAAAAGTCCGCCACAGCCTATGACTTGATGGCTTCTCTCCGGTCATATTGCGGAGCATAAGGAGCTAGCTCAATTTCCCATTTTGCAATTCTGCCGCTTGCATCCTTGTTACTCATTATCTCGGATATAGGGGCCTCACATATGACCCGGATGGGATGCTCCTCAAAGTAGTGCTTCAATTTCTTGGCGGCCATGTACACGCCATACGCCACTTTTTGATAATGTGGGTAGTTCTGCTTTGAGGTTGACAACACTTCACTCAAATAATACACCGGCCTTTGCACCAACTTACCTTCCTCATCACGTTCCACCACTATCACTGCACTTACAACTCGGTTGGTTGCGGCTATATAGAGCAACATTGGCTCCTTTGATAGTGGTGAAGCTAGCACTGGTGCCGTGGCTAACATTTTCTTTAGGTGAGCAAAGGCTCCATCGGCCTGCGGTGTCCAAATGAATTTATCCGACTTTTTCATGAGTTGGTAAAGAGGCAAAGCCTTCTCTCCCAACCGACATACAAACCGACTTAACGAGGCCAGGCAACCTGTGAACTTCTGGACATCGTTAAGACACTTCGGCAGTTCCATTCGCTCGATGTCCCGGATTTTAGTTGGATTAACCTCGATACCTCGGCTGGAGACGAGAAAACCGAGCAATTTTCCAGCCGGGACACCGAAAGTGCATTTTTCCGGGTTAAGTTTCATCCAGAACCTTCTTAGGTTTGCAAACGTTTGCCTGATATCGTCAAGGAGCGTTTTGCTTTACTTGGTCTTGATAACCACATCATCCACGTACACCTGTACATTTTGACCTATTTGGTCATGCAAACATTTTTGCATACATCTCTGGTACATTGCCCCTGTATTACGTAAACCAAACGGCATGGTGCGATAGCAATAAGCCCCATACGGGGTAATAAACGCAGTCTTTATTTGATCGTCCGGATTTAGAGGTATCTGGTGGAAACCAGAATAAGCATCAATGAATGACAACAATTCACATCCAGCAGTTGAGTCTATGACCTGATCTATTCTTGGCAGCGGGAATGGATCTTTTGGACACGCCTTGTTCGGGTTCATGTAATCGATACACATGCACGAAACCACTGCCACGTTCGGATCATCCTTTTTCTTTTCCACCAGCACCGGATTAGACAGCCAAGCCAGGTAGAGGACCTCCATGATAAATCCTGCAGCTAGCAACCGAGCTATCTCTTCCCCAATGACTTTCCTCCTATCTTTGGCGAAGCAGCGGAGAGGTTGCTTCACCAGCTTAGCTCCGGGTCTCACATTTAAAGAGTGCTCGGCCAACTCCCTCGGAACACCTTGCAAGTCCTGTGTGGACCAAGGAAAAAGGTCCAGATTCTCAGGGAGGAAGCTGACGAGCTCGCTTTCCTATTTATCGCTTAGCCCGGCACCAATTGTTACGGTGCGCTCTGGGAACATGTCATCAACGGGAACCTTCTTTGTATCTTTCGTGGCCTGGAAGGAGACAGTTCCATGCGGGTTACTCCGCGCCGGCATGTACTGCTGCGCGGACTGAGCCAATAACGCCACCTCTTGAATTTTTCTTTTTTCCTGCGCGGTCACAAGTGACTCGGCTAAGTTTGATCCGGCCGACGCACACTCCATCGACCGTCGGAAGTCCCTAGCAATGGTAATCACTCCATTTGGTCCGGGCAATTTCATCTTCAACTAGCTGATATGACAACTTGCCATGAACTTGTTCAGCGCTAGCCTTCCGAGCAATGCATGATACACGCTTTCTAAGTTCACCACTTCGAACTCCAGATTCTCAGTTCGGCAATTGTCTCTCGTGCCGAACAAGACGTCGACCCGGACCTTGCCTATGGGCTCGCAAGAAATGCCGGGCACAATGCCATGGAAAGTTGTCCTCGTGGCCTGGAGCATGTTCTCCGAGATACCCAACTTGCGCATTGTGTCCGCATACATGATATTTATGCTACTGCCGTTGTCGATCAGTACCTTTGAGAACCTTACGTTAATGCTAGGCCCAATGAACGTAGGATCCAGCACCAACGCATATGAACCAGGGCTCGGCATGAGCTTGGGATGATCCCTTATGCTCCAGGTGATTTCCTGATCGGACCAAGGCATGTACCTCGTGACTGCCGGCATTACCGCATTCACCTCCATATGCCTATGCTGCAAGCTTTTTCTATCAGTTTCCTCTGTGGTAAACACACAGTAGCTCTGGTGATGCTCCCTGTACTCGTTTCTCCCCTCATTTCCGGGGTGCCTCTGATCCGGCTGATGCTGATTTTCTACCTAATGCACTGCATCCCTTCTTTCATTGTTATCATACCTCAGCGGAGGGGGAGGCAACATTAGCTGTTGCGTGTTTGCTCCGGATAGCAATTGCTGCCGGGGTAACTCCTGCCGAGGCTGATCATTCCGGGGTGCCTGAGCATTCCCCGAACCACCTTGCTCGATCTTGCGCATCCACTCGCATTGCCTCGTCGTATGGCCCGCTGGGTTGTTCGGATTTGGCTTGTGAAACTTACACGGCTGGTCCAACATCGACTCGTAAGTATACCTCGGACCGTCTTTCCTTTCTTGCCATTGCTTCTTTTGCTCTGGTGTCCAAGTTTTCTTCCCATCGTTCCTTGGAGTCCATTGACCTCCAGTTTTCTAGCGCTGGCTACCCCCTCCTCCGGGTTGGTCTTGATTTACAGCTGCAACTTGGTGCGAACCGTACCGGTGGTCCGGTCTATCATCTCTCCTTTTTCCTCTGTAATCATTTCTCCGGGATGATCCGGATCCATCCCTCTGATAGTACTCATCGCTTGACTCGTTTGAGGCGAGCCTTGGTTGGGTCGGGTCACCCAACGCATACGAATCTGCGATCCAGATCATCTCTGCCAACGTTGCCGGCATTTTCTGTTGCAACTTCATCCACAGCTCGCTTCCATATCTGCACCCCTGTGCAAACCATGCTATGGCCTGTGATTCTATCACGCCCTCGCATGAATTTCTCACGGTACACCACCGGGTTAAAAACTCCCGGTCCGTCTCATTGGGTCTTTGTTTGCACATAGCTAGGGTCTGTGGCCTATTTGGCCTTTGATACGTACTCGAAAAATTGTTGATGAACATCTCCTCAAAATCTATCCAGCAGTTGATGCTTCCTGGTGGCAAATTGTTCAACCACACCCTAGCCGGGCCTTCCAACATCTGGGGTACATACCGTACAGCCCATCTCAGGTTGCATGTGGCAATTTTTATAGCCATAGCATAGTTTATCTGCCAATCCTATGGTTTGGTACTACCGTCATAGGTCTTGGTGCCCCTGGGCAGCTGAAAGTTCAGTACTATTGGCTCTTTCATGATCCGGGGTCCAAAACATGCTGGACCCGGTGGACCTTGACATTCAATCTGTTCCGACCTATATAGTCGATCTAATTTCAACCTTGCATCGTCCGGCATCAAAACCCTACTTCCCAATCTCGACCCTATCACATGATAGTCCGGTCTCGGGTATCCCGCATTTGCCATCTCCGAATCACCGTCGTTATACCGGTTTAGCTCTTACGGCGCACCTTTCTGTTGCATACCTCGGCCGGTACTGTGCTCTTGCCTCGGCATGTTCCGCTACTGCGGTTGTCTTGCCCCTGCTGAGTTTTGCTGCCCGGCATTGCCGTTGACAACGTTCCTTTAACCGGCATTGCCTTGGTCACGGTTACCTCGGCCAGCTTCGCCTCGGCTCACACTCCGTCGATCATCATTTTTCTGCACTTCTTTTTCTTTCCTTGCCCGTGTCGGGTCATACGGGACAATCTGTTTGTTCCGTCTGGCCGAGGTTACCACCTCCTCTCTCCTTGGACCGCCATGAGGGGACGATGCGGCTCTAGCGGATTTCTCCGGGTTACCCATCGCCGAATGGACGATCTTGGAGGCCCCAGCTCTCTCCGGGTTTGCCCTGAGCAGCTCCTCATTTTGCCTATTCGCAATCCGAACCAGCTCGTTAATCCTATCTTGTTGTCTTTGCCGGGCTTCACCCGTCAGTCCCTCTAACTCGGATGCAGCTGCATCCGCCGCTCTGAGGTTCTTGGCCGGGGTACTATACCTCGGCAGCCCCACAGACAAACAGTTTTCTGATTCCTCGATTCCAACATCACCTTCTCTGTTGATCTCGCTCATGAGATTTCTCCCTTTAACTTTTATAGTATCAACTTTGTTCGCCTTACCGTACTCACGCAGCGTCATGTTCAACGACTGCTGGGCCGCGGCTATTTTCTTTGCGCCCTCTAGTATTTTCTGCCTAGTTTCTTCCAGCCCGGCCTGTGCACGAGCCGGATCTACCGCTGCTACTACAGGGTTTGCCAGGCTCTCCATTGCCTCTCTCAGCACGTTTTCCGGCCTCTCTAGCGGAGGACCTCTACCTTTCCTAGGTGCCTTGGGCGTCACCTCCGGATCTGGCGCCGGATCCTTGCTCGCACCCGCACCTGGCGCTGTCATCATTACCTCCGCATGGTCCGGGGAACGAGCGATATGCTCCCCGCGAGCCACAGTGAGAGGCGGTTCGCCTGCTTCGACGACGTGGCGCGGATGAACGCCTGACACGTCCACCGCGACGTAGACCTTGTGCGCGCCGAGCTTGAGGAAGATGCCATTGCGCGGGAGAGGGCGCGTGCCGAAGCAGCCTGCGTTGTCGCTGATGAAGTCCCGCGCTTCAAAGCGCTGAACGAGCCCGGAGACAATGCGCTCGCCGGTGGCGATGAAGTTTCCCGTCCAGATTTTGACCCCTGCTAGCGCCGCTAGCCCCACGGTGGGTGCCAACTGTCGTGGTGGTGTCACGGGAGATGCCATGTATAGGCTAAAGGTGGGGACTAATACACGCTAGGGAATCTAGGGAGGGATAGTGAAGTGATTCTTCGCACAAGAGCTTGTATTGATTTACTTCCAAGGTTACAAGTGCTCCTAGAGCTGTATTGGCGAGAGGAGGAAGAAGGAGCTCTCTTACTCTCGCCCACAGATCTCACCACAAACCCTAGACCAAACAGAATAACAGAAAAACCAACCGATCATCCCTTCTACTGAAGCCCTAGCCCCCCTTTTATAGGGGAGGCTCGATTTCTACCTATGGCATACGTGGAGGCATATTCCTAAGAATATGCCTCCACCCAAAGTGGTAAGCCAACCGGGGTGCCTTTTCCCCCGCGTCACACATGATTTAGCTACGTGAGCCACTGCGGCGCCCTCGTCAGCTGAAACGGTCGTCGTCACGCTTGTCGGCCACGCCCCGGTGGTCCTGTCCTTGCTCGCTTCGCTCAGGCAGTGCGTACCGCGGCTCCTTTTGACCAGCGAGATTCCTTCCTTCTCCTAGAAGCTTGCTGCGACCCGGATGATGGTTCATCCGGCCACACCCTTTCCTGCATACAGGTAAAACACACACTTGCGACTTAACGCTTAAGTCGGATGAGGGCTAGTTAGGCGAACGCCCCCAGGTCCGGATTACCCCGTAATTCGGCCTGCCTTGAGGTGACCCGGCCAGCATCTGCTTTGGCCTTGCCGAACCTCGGCTAACTCGGCCTTTATATCCCGGCGTGACCCTACCCGGGGGTATCCCCCCAACAGCTGGAGTAGACCGTACCATGCGCCAGTACCACATCAAGCTGAGATAGAATTTCTGATTTTCGCCGTAGGCATTAGTACCGGTAACGACCACTAGTACGCCCGAACGTGCCTGTACCACATGCCCATACCATACCCTCGAGCAAACATCATATTTCAAGCGAAGGTACAGTATCAATAATGACCAGCCGTCCGAGCGCGTGCGATCGTACCACGCACTCGTACCGAGTGCACCGCCTAGGAGGAGCCGTTGACCCCAAGGTAAGTCACCCGGTACAGGCGGGCTCCGTCCATACCACCCACACGTACCACGTATGCGGCCGCCATTATCAGTCTGAGGAGGTAACTTAAAAATCCCCAAAATCAATATTTCTCTTTCTTCTTCCTCCAAACTCCAAACCACCTCCATTTGATCTTCAAATTTACTTAATCTTTCTTTGATTCATCGCACTCACTCGATCTAAGGTATTATTCTCCTCCGATCCTCAACTTATTTGTGCAAAAGCTTCCCTCAATCTTTCATCATTATCAATCTACTCTTAGGTCTTGTTCTTGATTCAATCTTGATATTTAGTATGCTTAGCATTCTTTTGAGAAGACTTTCTTTTGTAGTTAGTGTAGAGAATCACTTATGCTATGTTTCTATTGGACCCAAAAAATATTAGCAATCTTTATTTACTTTTTCTTATTTTTATTTATTAGATGAACACAAGGAGTCGTACACGTGAGATGGCTACGGAATCCTCCGCACCACCCGTTGAGATGTTAACCCCCGAGTCACTTGGCATCAAGTTCACCGAGGAGTTTCAGTTGAACCGCTTCAACTGTCTAAAGCTCCGAGAAATCAAGTCCACCAAGTGGGCATGTCTATATATCCTGAACCAACTTGGCATTCGTGCTGATTTTGATTTAGTTTGCAACAATGTTGATTTGTATGATTTTTTCTTTCAAGATGTTGCCACATATCGCCACTTGACGCTTGAGTTCTTCAGCACCTTGACGCATACGGTGGATCCTTACGGTTGTGCCGAGGAACAAAGGCTCGGAGTTGATCACATCAAATTACGCCTTATGAACCATGAGTACACGTTGACACTCAGCCAATGGGCTCAATGCTTTGGGTTTGCCAATAACACCACCGATGTACACAGAACTACTTTCTTTTTAGGTCTTGCCCCTTCATAGTACTTTAATTTGATGATAATTCGTGGAATCATAGCCAAGGGGAACCAAATTGATCATCCTGCTATTCGATATTTATTATATGTAATTTCTAACACTCTACAGACATGTGTTGAGTTTGCTAGAGTTAATGAGGAGGATATGTTGATCCTCACAAAAGCTGCTCTTATTAATTGTAACTTAACGCCAAATTTGGGCGCTCTTCTCGTGTTATACCTTAAGCATTAGGCTCTTCAATCTTGAGGACCCATATGCAGAGGAGCAGTTGTGACCGTTCTTGCATGCGCACTTTGCATCAACCTAGGTAACATCCAACTGTTGACAAGAAGCTATTTTCTCCGTCTTTCTACTCTAACAGCATGTGGTATGATCTCTAAAAACCATGGTAGATATTTCTTCAATATGCCTAGAGCGGATCACTTGATCCTAGCTCCTTTTCCTAATGGTTTATTCTCTATCGAGGATGGATGTTTGTGTTTTGACGGGCAGATTGAAGCTAATCTACCCCAACAAGAAATACCTTCGGTGTGTCCTAAACAAGCTTCATGAGAACCTCCTGTATGCAAAGTTCTCCAACTGTGAGTTCTGGCTGCCTCAAGTCACCTACCTTGGTCACGTCATCTCTGCCAAGGGCATTGCCATCAATCCAGAAACTATTAAGACAATTGTTGATTGGCTTCTACCCATAAATGTCAAAGAAGTCTGGAGTTTCCTTGGTTTGGCAAGTTACTGCCATCGCTTTATTCAAAACTTCTCGAAGATTGTGAAGCCTCTTACCGATCTCCTCAAGAAAGGCAAGAAATACCTTTGGACTCCTGCATGTCAAGCAAGCTTTGAAACACTCAAAGAGAAGCTCACTTCCACACCAGTCTTGGTTCCTCCAGATGCATCAAAGCCTTTCCAGATATTCTGTGACGCTTCTTTGCAAGGATTGGGTGCGGTCCTTATGCAAGAAAAAACAAGTTGTTGCTTATGCCTCTCGACAGTTGAAGAAGCATGAGATCAACTATCCTACACATGACCTTGAACTCGCAGCAGTTGTCTTTGCTTTGAAAGTATGGAGGCATTACTTGCTTGGCAACCATTGTGAAATCTTTTCTGATCACAAGAGTCTGAAGTATATATTCACACAGCCGGATCTCAACCTTTGTCAGAGGAGGTGGATTGAAGCAATCAATGATTTTGATTTCACCATCAACTACACTCCGGGCAAAGCCAATGTCATGGCCGATGCTCTCCGCCGAAAAGCTTATGTCAACAACCTCATGGTGGAAGAACAACAGCCTCTCTTGTGCGAGGAATTCCGCAAGCTTAACCTTGAAATTATGGATCAAGGGTATCTTGTGAACCTTCTGGCAACCCCACTCTTGGAAGAAAAAGTTCGCTCTATTCAACTTGGTGATCCTTACACTAAAAAGATCATCTCCAATATTCAGCTTCCGAAGTATGAGTCCTTCCACGTCGACGACCAAGGCACTTTTTTCTTTGAACACCGGATGTTTGTTCCGAACTACCCAGGTTTAAGAGAGCAAGTTCTCAAGGAGGCACATGATTCTGTTCTTTCTATCCACCCTGGCAGCACTAAGATGTACATGGACTTGAAAACACAATATTGGTGGCCCGGGTTGAAACGATATTGTGCCAAGTATGTCTCGGAGTGTGATGTCTGCCACAGAGTTAAAGCTGTCCATCAGAAACCTTCCGGTCTTCTACAGCCATTGAAGCCTCCAGAATGGAAATGGGAGAAAGTAGAGATGGACTTCGTCACTAGTTTTCCAAGGTCACAGAAGGGCAACAATGCAATCTTTGTTGTCATCGCCAGGCTGTCTAAAGTAGCTCACTTCTTTCCAGTCAAGGAAACAATTTCTGCAATTCAATTGGCTGAGCTCTATATCAACAGAATCGTCTCTCTGTATGGGGTTCCTCTTGAGATCAGCTCAGACCGTGGAAGCATCTTCACTTCCAAGTTCTGGGGAAGTTTCCAAAATGCTTTGGGAACAAAATTGAACTTCAACACAGCTTACCACCCTCAGTCGCAAGGACAAGTTGAAAGGATCAATCAGATTCTGGAAGATATGCTCCGTGCTTGCGTTATCTCTTTCGGCATGAAGTGGGAAGAATGTCTTCCTTATGCTGAATTCTCTTACAACAACAGCTTCCAGAAAAGTCTAAAGATGGCACCATTTGAGGATCTCTATGGTCGCAAATGCAGAACTCCGATTGGTTGGTCGGGCGCAGGTGAAAGGATATTGTTTGGCCCTGACATTGTAACTCAAGCGGAGGAGAAGGTTCACATCATTCTTGAAAATCTGAAGATTGCTCAAAGTCGCCAGAAGAGCAATTATGACAGGAAGCACACGGACATGGAGTATGTCCCTGGTGATCTCGTTTACCTTCGTGTCACTCCCATGAGAGGCACGCACCGCTTTGGTATCAAAGGAAAGCTGGCTCCTAGATACATCGGTCCTTTCAAAATTCGTGGAAGAAGAGGAGAAGTTGCTAATGCTCTTGAGCTCCCTGAAAAACTCAAGGTCCATGATGTTTTCCACATCTCTCAACTCAAGAAGTGCTTCAAGGATCCCGGCAGGACCGTGGGCCATGAACTCATCAATCTCCAAGAAGATCTGTCTTATCAAGAACACCCCATAAGAATCCTTGAAGTCGCAGAAAGAAGGACTCGCAACAAGTCAATCAAGTTCTGCAAGGTGCAGTGGTCGCACCATTCCGTTGATGTAGCCACTTGGGAACGTGAGGATGAGCTCCGTGCCAAGTATCCTAACATCTTCGTGTCTTCTTCTTCTTCCTAGAATCTCGGGGCGAGATTCCTGTTTAGTGGGGGAGAGTTGTAGCATCCCATCTGTCTAACATATGTAATGCTACATGGTCTAGTAATATAATGGATACTTCCTACATATAATTGTTGCATCATAATTATATCATGCTCATGTCATCATGCCACCTTGCATTTGAGCATCATATAAAACCCTTTTGATTTGGTTCTTCTCTCATATGCATTATTAATTGTATTTGGCTCTTGATATATTGTATTTGAATCTTGATAAATGCTTGGTGCCCAAGTTGAGTTGGGGGCATATCTTTTATTCCACTTCATCACCTTTCTTTGGCACCACCTCATAATTCCACCACCCTTCTTTAGGGTCCATCCATCATCTCCACCATCTTAATTATATATAAGCCATGTTCTTCTTTTGGTATCTATTTCTAGCTCATAAATAATTGAGGATGGTTCCCTCTACTCTCTGCATGCTTCCATATCATGGCTATAATTGTTTTCACAATATTGTGTATGGTATCATGTTGCCACCTTTTTATACCAATTGTGTTGAAAGGCTCCCATAGAAAATTTGGGGAAGCAACCCAAACTTGAATTCTTATTAAAACTAGTTGTTTACACAACTAGCAACAATGCATTTAATGCATGCATGCCCCATGCAAGGATTGCACTCCTTTTATCCCTATCCTTTCAATTTTTTTCTTTTAGTTGATTTGAATGGATTTTGGATGGATCAAAATCATAAAAATTAAATGAAAAAGAAAGAAAACAAACCTACACCTAGCTACCCCACACCCACTAAAACCCTAAGACCCTACCTACCCTCTCTCTTTAATTTTTCCTCAAACCCTAAACCTCTCTCTCTCTTAAAAATCCTAACCCTAGCCACCCTACTCCACCTTAGCTCCTCCTTGCCGAGACCCCCTCTCCCTCTAATCTTCTCTCTAACCTAATCATCTACCACCACCCTAGCTACCCTCTCTACCCCTAACCAAAACCCTAAACCGAGCCACCCCTCTCTAATCTACCCTAGCTACCCGACCCTCTCTCTCGGCCTCTCTCCCTCTCTCCCTACCATGCTGGCCCCACAACCGAGCTAACCCGCGCCTTGGCCCACCTGGCAGCCTCTAACCTACCCTGGCCTGGCTGCCCATGTTGAGCACGTGAGGGAGGAGGAAGGGAAGGTGGCCGAGGCCACCTTTTTCTCTACCCTGCTCCCACACGGCATCCCCCTCTCTCTCCCGTCCATATCCACCTCCCCACGCCTCCTCTGCCTCACCCAGATCCAACCCGAGCCGCGCATCACCCCTCTCCCTCCCCTTCTATCCCACGGCCATCCCGGCGATCACCGTCGATCTACACCTCCACCTGCTCGATCTAGCCGACAGCATGGCGTTGTGGTCGTCGAGGAAGAGCACGCCGTACCCCAGCATCGCCCCTGTACCCGCAGACGTGGAGGAGAGGCCCCAGGAGCACCAGAACTACCGCCGCTCCGCCGCAAACCCTAACTCCGGTCCGCCAGCTCCCTCGCCGGTCTGCTGCTTATCCGGCCGTGCCAATGCCACCGACCCAACCCCGGTGAGGCACCTAACTCCCCAGACATCTCCCTTTCCGCCATCGCGTCCTGGTCGCGCCGGTTGTTCCGTCGAATGCTCTTAGTGCGCCGTCGTGCGTGTGTTTCTGCCGCCTCCGCGCCGCGCCACACCTCACCTGGCCGCCTAGCCCTCTCCTGACAACAACACCCAGCCACCGCACTGGCTCCGTTCCTCTGCGTGCATGCCCAGGTCGCGGGATCGAGTCCCTCGCACCACGCTCTGCCGCTGTCGCGCGTCCGTCAGATTCGGCAAAACAAGGAGAAGAAAAACAGTGCCGCCATGCACTTTGCGTAAAACCCCCCTGCTTTTTAATCTGCTTAACCCGCGCTCCCTCGAGACCCCACCTGTCTGTGCCTGTGGAGATTTTACAAAAAGAGACCTGGTTTTTTTAAACCTCAACCCGCACTCCAGCCCATACCCACCTGTCAGCCTCTGCGGGCTCAGCCACTGGCACGTGGGCCCATAGCCCGCTGGCCCCACCTGTCATTCGCATAAGGTAGAGGAGCCCGTGGTGAGGAAAGTTTTGAGCACCGAATCAGCCCAGTCAGCAGTGACCCCACCTATCCGTGACTGTGGCTAGGAGAGGTTGAGTATAAAAAGTATTTCTGTTTATCTGTTTTAATAAACAATTCCAGGAAATGTTAAATTCAAATTCAAATCTGTTTTTAAATAACTTTTAAATTATAAATCCAAATAAAACAAGTGATATATGTTTTTGAATCAGAAAAATGTGAGGAATTCAAATATGCCATTCAAAATAATGTTTGAGCACTTTAAATTTTAGAGATGATTAAAATTACAATAAAATACCCTTTTCTTAATAAATTAATAACTTTAATTCTATAACTCCAAATTTGACAAATAATATGTCTAAATCGATCAGCGCGACGAGCCCGTTCTATCTATGCATTCCTTGTTCTGAACTGAAGCATGCATCATGTCATTATTAAAATTCAGAACTGTCTACAGCAATAAAACTTGACTAAACAAATGATAAAATGCTTTATTTTTGTACCCCACACCTCACCATGCCATGCTACTTTAAAGCCATGTAATTTGTGCATCATTCATCATGGCATGCTTGTTTGCTTGGCGCATTTTAATTCATATGCTTATGCACTTTATTTATGTGGGCCCTTGTTTGTTTGGTTCTTCTTCGAATAGACGCACAACAGGAGAATTACCAGGAATCACAGGAGTTCTACCCAGATCCATCTCTCGCTTCAACTGAGCTGCCAGGCAAGCACTACCACATGCTTGCATACATATAGTACCTATTGCCGCTATCTTATTCTTGCATCATTGAGTCGCGATTGCATTAAATTGAATCCCATGTACTGCATAGCCTTTACTTTTAAACCCCACCGAAGCTTGTTCCTCCATCCCATGAGCCATTACTATAGGAGTTGTTTGAGCCATGCGAGTCATAGAAAAGCATGTGTAGGGTATATGAGTGTCTGATGGATAATGAGGTATCTAAACAACTTAATCTGAGTAGTAATGGGATAACTAATGAAAGAGGCACCGGTGAGCAATATCTGCAATTTGGTTTTTCATGCTCACTTGTGTCCCGTAGGACCCCGAGTACGTGATTCCTGTTCCTTGACTGTTCGCACTATCCACATCCGGGAGGCCTTATGGACCCCCCTAAGCCAGAGCCTGATTCATTCTTATTTCTTGGGGCCACAAAGTAGTTTGGGGCTTTATTACTACCCTGTACTTATGCCATGTTATTGCTTTATTTAAAATTGTGCATGGAGCACCTGTACTGTTTTGGATCGTGACACGTTTTCGCTGTATCGACAAGCCCAGTCACACTTTCGGGTTCCCAGTCGTTTACCGCCGTCCACACAAACCCTGGGTCTGTTCCGGAGCCGGCCAACTTCGTTGTGGGTAGCTTAGTAGGGTGGCCCCCTGAAATATTTCTGAATCCTGTGATCGCTTTGTCGTGAATGCCTCGTTGGGTTTTGAGTTGGTTTTTCCGAGGTTGATCGAGTGTGTGTTGCTATTCGTGCACCCCTGCAGGGTAAATCTTACTGAAAGCCATGTCCGCGGTTATGGACGACTTGGAGCACTGTTTCTCGATCATAGACAAGTCTAACTAAAGTACCGCTTTTAAATTGACTAAGTACCTGACTAGTAAATAGTGCAATACTCATGGAATGGTTAATAAAACTGCCAACGGATGGGGGTTGTTCGTCCGCTTCCTCGTTGGTAAGCGAGGAGGAGGATGGATCTGGTAATTATACTGTTATAACTATTGTCTTAATTCACGAACATCCGTCTATCATTGGTTAGGCCGATGGTTAGCGAGTATCTATAGAATTGTTAGTTGTTATCTTTTGCTGCAATTGCGTCAACCCAGGTTGTGTCCCCTTTAGAGGCATAAAGACTTGCTGAGTACCCCTAGGGTCTCACATGATAAATTGTTTGATTCAGATGAACAGGTGTACTCGCAAGATGGATACTGGGTGGAGGAGACGGATGATGTTGGCAACGATCACTCAGTGTAGAGATTCCGGGAACGGGGATCCATGAGATCTGTGGGTGGGATGTGTTTATTTATGTGGCATCTTATGCCGATTTGCTTCTTATCCATACTCGGATCTTGTTTTCCGCTTCCGCCTGATACTCTGATGTTTGATGTATGAGGAGCTATCCTAAAATATTATCTCCACCTAGGACATTTGAATCTTGCCATACGGCGTTGCAATATTTCTATTTCTTTTAGATGGAATGGCTCTGAGGACTGTTGTATGTGGCTTGCATACATACTCACTTGTGTATGTAGTTGATCCCTTCGCCTGCCGATTACGCTGCTCGTTCTTGTCCCGATGCTCTGAAAGTGGTTAGGACGGCCGAAAGGTCTACCGTGAGTGGCCCCGGGCCCCACCGTACTATTTTAACCACTTTCGCTCATCTAGGCATGTAACTAAGAGCGTAATTCACCAAGGTAGTTACAATTGGTATCAGAGCCATCCCGCCCTTCAGGGTCTCAGCCAAAATGGTCGTTGTCAGTTTAGCAAATATTTTTGGTAGCTATGTATACTAGGGAAAAACAAAACATGAGAGTAGGACTGCTTCCATTTTTTTTCTTACCCAGCCACCCACCCACCCTTTTTCTGGTATGGAAGCGTAACGTTTTCAATCCTCTTCTAAAATTCAAACTAGGATTCACGTGTTCTAGGTTCCGTAGTACCATAGGTTGTGTGTGTGTGTGAATTCCTTGTCTATCTGTTGCATCCAATTGTTATCAATATCTGTCTTTTGGTTATCAACTGTTGGTACATTCCATACCGACAGGCCTTTGTACACCGACGCGATCTATCTGATTTGTTGTATACCGGTGCGATCTGTCTTACTCTTTGTTATCCGACGTTATCTTGTTTGGGGTGTTGGGATATGTGTTTTACTGATTCATGTGCGGAGTAATGATTTGAGTGCGGGATGGAGTCGCGACCATACCACTACTTTTATCAACCGCTCTTGTATATTGAATTAGTAGAGTTACTAATCTTGATTCGTTAGGTGGTTTGCGCATATAGTGGTATTTTAATGCCAAAATTTGCGGAATTTTTTTCTTTGGTTAGCTTGTGTACCACACTCCTTGTTCAGTCGTGTGCGTTATGCTTAATAACTCTAGGTGCTTTGAGATTTGTTGATATTTTAATATCATCTCAGTGAATTGTATCCTTTAATCTTGGTTAATTCCATTTTGGTACTATTTTGGATTATTATTATTCTCCATTATAGTACTGACTTGTGTTTTATATCAATCACATGATGGCACCACCACGCCGTTCTGAGGAGGACATACCACCTGAACTGGGGGCTGCTTTGGCAAGTATTGCAAATGCCTTGGGCACTATGCAGCAGAACCAGCAGCGCTTCGAAGAAAGTGTCAGGAGGAATGAGTTTGTTCCTCTACCTCCACCTACCAAGCGAGGAGACATCAAGAGTTTTCTCAAGTTCAACCCACGCCAATTTGAGGTGTTTGATCAGCCACTTGATGTGGATGATTGGCTGCGGGAAATATCAAGGTTGCTGATGACTGCGGATGTTCCTGAGCAAGAATGGGTCAAATGTGCCACTCACCTTCTCAAGGGAGATGCAGCTCTGTGGTGGGAAAATTACCTCAAGGCAGACCTCTCTGGTTTTCAGCCTACTTGGGAGCAATTCACTGCGGCGTTCAAAGAGCAATATCTGTCAGAAATTGTCATGGAAAGGATGAAGGAAGTGTTTCTTAACCTCAAGCAGGGCAATGACAATGTCAATACCTATATCAGAAACTTCATGAACCTTTCTCGGTATGGTGGCGATGAGATCTCTGATGACAAGAAGAAGCAAAAGAGGTTCAGGCAAGGACTCAATGCTTCCATCAAATATGCAATCACTCATGCAAGGCCGGGGTGTTTTCTGGAACTCCAACACACAGCTCTGCAGGAAGAAGCAAGTAGGCAAGTGTTTGAGGAATCAAAGGAACACAGCCGCGATGCAGCAAGCTCTTCAGCTATGACAGCTCCTTCTAAGCGTCGTGTCTGGGTTCCTAACACCCCACCGTCTCTCCCGGCTCCACCAAGACCGTCAAGCTATGCGGCAAGGCCACCAAACTCCTTCGCTGCGGCTCCCAGGGGCTACAACCACAACTACCCTGGAGCGCCTGGCGGAGTCCCTGGCTACGTTGCTCCACGTCCACCTGGTGCTTGCTACACTTGTGGAAACACTGGGCATCAGCACTGGAACTGTCCAATGAACAACGAAGCTCTTCCTCCACCACCTCCAAGACCTGCGGCAAGCTCTTCTATGGTTCGTGCACCTCCACCTCGGGCTCTCAACATCAACACCAAGCCTGAGTATACGGTTGCTCGTGCCAACTGTGTCAACGTAGCTCAAGCTGAGCATGAACCTGGAGTTGTGATGGGTATGCTTCCTGTTAACTCAGTCCCTGCACGAGTTTTGTTTGATTCTGGCGCATCGCATTCTTTTGTCTCTACGAGTTTTGCTGAGAGGAATGGGTTATCTATGGATCCTCTCCCTAAGCAGTTAATGGTTCTTTCTCCCAGAGAAACAATGGCATATTCTAAAATCAGCCATAACAATCAAATTGAGATTGGTGGTTCTTCGTTTCCGGCTTCTTTAATTATTCTGGGCAATTCTGATATTGATGTTATCTTGGGCATGGATTGGTTAACAGCAAATGCAGCTGTGATTGATTGTGCAGAACGTTCGGTTTCTCTGAAAATTCCTAAAGGCCATATAGTCTATTCTCCAAGTCTGACTCCTGCAATTTAGCTTTTCTCTTTGGTGGCTCTGAATGATGATGCTATGGAAGCTATTCAGAGTGTTCCGGTAGTCTGTGTGTTCCCAGATGTTTTTTCCGAAGAGTTGCCAGGTATGCCTCCGGATCATGAGGTTGAGTTTGTGATTGAAATTGAACCTGGTACCACTCCTATCTCCAAGCGGCCTTATAAAATGGGTCCTGCTGAGTTGGCTAAACTCAAACGTCAGCTTGATGAACAAGAGAAGTTGGGTTTCATTCAGCACAGTACTTCTTCTTGGGGTAGCCCAACCCTCTTTGTGAAGAAGCGAGAGAAGACTAATAGACTTTGTGGCTACTATCGGGCTCTCAATGCTAAAACCATCAAGAATAAATATCCCCTTCCGCGGATTAATGATCTCTTCGATCAGCTAGCTGGAGCTGTGGTATTCTCTAAGCTTGATTTGAGAAGTGGATATCATCAAATCATGATTCGCAAGGAAGATATTCCTAAAACAGCTTTCACCACCCGCTATGGCCTGTATGAGTACACGGTCATTTCTTTCTGGTCTCACCAATGCACCTGCCACCTTCTCGAGGCTTATGAACTCGGTTTTCATGGAGTATCTTGATAAGTTTGTTGTGGTCTATCTGGATGACATTCTAGTCTATTCTAAGTCAAACGAAGAACATGAAGAACACCTTCGGTGTGTCCGAAACAAGCTTCGTGAGAACCTCCTGTATGCAAAGTTCTCCAAGTGTGAGTTCTGGCTGCCTCAAGTCACCTACCTTGGTCACGTCATCTCTGCCAAGGGCATTACCATCAATCCAGAAACTATTAAGACAATTGTTGATTGGCTGCCACCCATAAATGTCAAAGAAGTCTGGAGTTTCCTTGGTTTGGCTAGTTACTGCCGTCGCTTCGTTCAAAACTTCTCGAAGATTGCGAAGCCTCTTACCGATCTCCTCAAGAAAGGCAAGAAATACCTTTGGACTCCTGCATGTCAAGCAAGCTTTGAAACACTCGAAGAGAAGCTCACTTCCACACCAGTCTTGGTTCCTCCAGATACATCAAAGCCTTTCTAGATATTCTGTGACGCTTCATTGCAAGGATTGGGTGCGGTCCTTATGCAAGGAAAAACAAGTTGTTGCTTATGCCTCTCGACAGTTGAAGAAGCATGAGATCAACTATCCTACACATGACCTTGAACTCGCAGCAGTTGTCTTTGCTTTGAAAGTATGGAGGCATTACTTGCTTGGAAACCGTTGTGAAATCTTTTCTAATCACAAGAGTCTGAAGTATATATTCACACAGCCGGATCTCAACCTTCGTCAGAGGAGGTGGATTGAAGCAATCAATGATTTCGATTTGACCATCAACTACACTCCGAGCAAAGCCAATGTCATGGCCGATGCTCTCCGCTGAAAAGCTTATGTCAACAACCTCATGGTGGAAGAACAACAGCCTCTCTTGTGCGAGGAATTCCGCAAGCTTAACCTTGAAATTGTGGATCAAGGGTATCTTGTGAACCTTTTGGCAACCCCACTCTTGGAAGAAAAAGTTCGCTCTATTCAACTTGGTGATCCTTACACTAAAAAGATCATCTCCAATATTCAGCTTCCGAAGTATGAGTCCTTCCACGTCGACGACGAAGGCACTTTTTTCTTTGAACACCGGATGTTTGTTCCGAACTACCCGGGTTTAAGAGAGCAAGTTCTCAAGGAGGCACATGATTCTGTTCTTTCTATCCACCCTGGCAGCACTAAGATGTACATGGACTTGAAAACACAATATTGGTCGCAGTATCCACAACCGGGAGGCCTTATGGACCCTCCTGAGCTAGAGCCTGATTCATTCTTATTTCTTGGGGCCACAAAGTAGTTTGGGGATTTATTACTATCCTGTACTTATGCCATGTTACTGCTTTATTTAAGATTGTGCGTGGAGCACCTGTACTGTTTTGGATCGTGACACGTTTCGCTGTATCGACAAGCCCAGTCACACTTTCGGGTTCCCAGTCGTTTACCGCCGTCCACACAAACCCTGGGTCCGTTTCGGAGCCGGCCAACTTCGTTGCGGGTAGCTTAGTGGGGTGGCCCCCAGAAATATTTCTGAATCCTGTGATTGCTTTGTCGTGAATGCCTCGTTGGGTTTTGAGTTGGTTTTTCCGAGGTTGATCGAGTGTGTGTTGCTATTCGTGCATCCCTGTAGGGTAAATCTTTCTGAAAGTCGTGTCCGCGGTTATGGACGACTTGGAGCACAGTTTCTCGATCATAGACAAGTCTAACTAAAGTACCACTTTTAAATTGACTAAGTACCTGACTAGTAATAGTGCAATACTCATGGAATGGTTAATAAAACTGCCAACAGATCGGGGTTGTTCGTTCGCTTCCTCGTTGGTAAGCGAGGAGGAGGATGGATCTGGTAATTATACTGTTATAACTATTGTCTTAATTCACGGACATCCGTCTATCATTGGTTAGGCGGATGGTTAGCGAGTATCTATAGAATTGTTAGTTGTTATCTTTTGTTGCAATTGCGTCACCCTAGGTTGTGTCCCCTTTAGAGGCATAAAGACTTGCTGAGTACCCCTAGGGTCTCACACGATAAATTGTTTGATTCAGATGAACAGGTGTACTCGCAAGATGGATACTGGGTGGAGGAGACGGATGATGTTGGCGACGATCACTCGGTGTAGAGATTCCGGGAACGGGGATCTGTGAGATCTGTGGGAAGGATGTGTTTATTTATGTGGCATCTTATGCCGATTTGCTTCTTATCCGTACTCGGATCTTGTTTTCCGCTTCCGCCTGATACTCTGATGTTTGATGTATGAGGAGCTATCCTAAAATATTATCTCCACCTAGGATATTTGAATCTTGCCGTACAGCGTTGCAATATTTCTATTTCTTTTAGATGGAATGGCTCTAAGGACTATTGTATGTGGCTTGCATACATACTCACTTGTGTATGTAGTTGATCCCTTCGCCTGCCGATTACGCCGCTCGTTCTTGTCCCGATGCTCTGAAAGTGGTTAGGACGGCCGAAAGGTCTACCGTGAGTGGCCCCGGGCCCCACCGTACTATTTTAACCACTTTCGCTCATCTAGGCATGTAACTAAGAGCGTAATTCACCGAGGTAGTTACAAACACTTTTCTTTTTTCCTTTGCTTTTTATTTTTCTTTCGTTTACTTTGTTTTTGTTTTCGTTTATTTTTCTTTTCTTAAACCCTTGCTTGGTCGCAAGTTCTTTTATCTTTTTTAATCCCTATCCTAAAAATACAAAAAAAATTGTTTTTCCTTTTTTCGTAAATGTGGATTCCACTTTGCCTCTTTGCTTTAATATCATTGTGAGAGTAATCGTTTTTGATTTTTGAAGGAACACATCCCTATAAGGAAGAGAATCATGAAGTCAGTTATGAGAGGTATGTCCTATGTCTCGCAGTTTTGAAGTTTGAGTTGTTTATCTTAGTTGGTTGATTTGCTAAGATACCATACTAGTGCGAAGTAATTTAATATGGTTGGAGTAAGGATTGTTATTAGTCTGGTGATTAGTTGTTGAAACCCTTGCTCTAGTTATTTTAGTTAAATGAGTCTTGCCTTGTAAATAATAGTACCAAACAAGTGCAATAAGAATAAGTTTGAAATTTATGACTTGTTTGATTAATGATTCTCTTGAGAGTATACCCTTGATGATACTTAACCCCATAGGTATTTTGATAGTCTTGACGATACTCATGAAAGGAATTGTTTGATTGAAATAAAGTCTACTTGTAATTGTGATACATACCAAAGCTAAGCCTATGTATAAAACTGCGCTACTAGCTCAAAAAAAAGATAAAGAAGTGAGACAACTTTATTCAATGTCACTAATGCACACCTTTGTTATGCCAACAACTCTGCTAGCTTTTGAATGATATATGGTATAACCCCGGATTTCGGCTATGAGTTGATGACATGAGTGGCATACGTGTCAATATATGGGCAAAAGTATTGGTACTCTAAAAGGTTGTGCAAACACTTGCAAAAGAAACATTCAGCGATCCTTTAAAAAATGAAATAAATAAAAAAGATATATATGAGGATCTACATAACAAGTCCTTGGCATGGTCCCATTACTACTCTACGAATTTTTCTTGAAAGACAATGATTGGATTAGAAGTGTTTTTGATAGGCTTGATTTATTGATGTGGGTGTAAATAAGAAACTTCATTGTTATACTACTTGGGACATGAAAATCTCTTACTCAATTATGCTATTTAAACATCCTAGTGTTCATCAGCAAGCTCAGAGTTAATTATAAGAATTGGATTGATTGCTACACTTCTAGTTACTTATACTTATATTAAACTTTACTTTAATTGTCTTGACTTACTAAATCTTGTATAGTATTCTTGTCATCTCTCTAACTTTGATAAGCCTCACAAATGAATGAAGTGTTGAGCACATACGACTACCAACCATAAGTGAATTCTTATTCCTGTTGTTTCAAGTTTAAACACTGAATTCCTTATAGTTCTTTTGGTTCTTCTTGCTCGAGGGAGGTCAAGTTTTGAGCTTTGTGGAAGTTGATGGCTCCGATTTTTGCCATCTTCCACTGTGTTTAAATATTGTTTTTGGTCAACAAATTTCCAAAGAAACTCTCAATCCTTGCCACTAATGACTAATAATTGCAAAGATATGCAAATTCTCTCTTTGAATTATGTTGTGCAGGAAATCACGGCTTTTAATGCGAAATAAGGAGTCACAATGAGAGATTTTGAGGAACTACACCCGACCAAGTAATTGGGAAGAAGTTACAGGGCGTCAGCATGCTTAATGACCACTGGTACGGGCAAGGCCCGCCCGTACTAGGTGGCGACGGCTTCGTCTCGTCAAACCCTACAACTTCCATGAAGACGCCTATATATTTCGAGGCTCTAGATGTCAGCCAGAGACCCGCCATTCTTAGATTACATATCACAACACCACCAAAGGAGATCCACACCATTATTCATCCATTGTTCATCACTTCCACCATCCATCCATCCACTACCATAGCCATTGCTTTGTACTTTAGATCTCCTTGTGATTTGGTGACCATTGTAAGAATATTTGATTTAATCTAAGTATTTGTATGATGTTTTCTATCTTCGATATATTTGTTATGAGTGAGTAGTCCTCACGGGCTGCGGGTTGGGGAGAAACCTCGCAGCGTTTATGCGCATCTAGATCATGGGAGTATTGTATTTTGTTTGCAATTGAGATTTGTATCTTTTGTTTCTTCGTCTCTTGTCTCGATCTATGGACTTGTAGGTACCCAATATCCCATAGATTGATAAAGGTTTGAGGTTGGATACTTGGCTAGTGGCGATCTCATAGGAACCTCAGTGACAGATAGGGTAGTACGGTCTTCGCTTCGCGCCCCATTCGGGATCAACAACAACATCACCACTTAAAGCTTTGATCTGTGTTCTACACTTAATAATCGTTTGTAACATGTGGCTTCGGTGTGCACTCGGTTGGATTAAAAGTCTATTTATATGCCCGCTGCATGATGGGGTATCTTCAACACATATTAGGATGTGTTTCCCACAAGAGATTATCTCCATTCAAACATTATACATGACTATGCTTATTATTAACTTTTATCCCATTTGATGTACAGCTGCAGGTGGATCTTCAACCCTGGCCTATCTCCATCCATTGATGCAAACCCATTATAAAGTAAACTAGACTGGTCCGATAAACTAAGGTAAAAAAACAAACAAAGTCTTATAGACATGTCCTTTTTATTTCCTTTTAGCTTTATTTTCTGAGGTTCGATTAAACCTAGGTCTTCTAAGGAAAAAGTTATTATACTACATCCATGAATCCGGAACGAAGGAATCAGTTTGTTTCATGTGATCGTCGAGCACAAGCTCGTGCCGTTCATGAGTACGTGCCATAAATACATTGATGATTTTGTTCATAGTTTTTGTCTGGTAAAGAAAATTAGTATAACTTCTGCGTGGTGTGGTACACCGACTAACTTCTTGATGAACACCTATATGCGGTAATGGAGCCTACAAGTTATGCATCCTAGGGTAGGGTCAAGCTTAGATATCTCATGTTCCTCACGGTGCCTGCACGGTACAATACCACTACTGTTGGAACGTCGGGGATGACAAAGAGGTATTTTCAGTGTTGAGGCTTGCTTCGGTTCCTCCCCCTTTTCTCAAATTTAAGAAATTGAAAACACAAGGAGGGTGAGGATTAACCAATGCCTCTTCGGCTTGGAGGACATGAAGGAGTATCGTCCAATCCTGGTTGTTCTTATGTTTTCAGTTTTCTAAGTTTGGGAGTAGGGGAGGACACCGGAGTAAAACTCTTGTTTATCTTCATATTCTCATCTAATGGTCCTAACATGAATTGAATGATGTACTCCCTCTGATCCATATTACTTGTCATTGAAATGGATGTATCTAGCACTAAAACATGTCTAGATACAAGTAATATGGATCAGAGGGAGTATTAATTACTAGTAATCGGAGCCAAGGTCTCTTTTGGATTAGGAAGGTTGTATTTGGCTATAAACTAAGTTTTACTACTTACTACTCCATACTATGTTACTTCGACTAATACTAGAATGGAGTAGTACTCCATCCATCCCAAATTAACTGAATTCACATGTACTCCCTCCATCCCAAATCAAGACGTGCATTAGTTTTTGTCAAAGTCAAACATAATAAACTTTGACTAAATATCTAGAAAATAATATGGACATCTACGACATCAACTCAATGTTATCAGAATCATCATGAACCATATTTTCATATTATATACGCTTTACATTATATAAGTTAGCATGTTTGTACATATAGTTGGTCAAACTTTATAAATATTGGCTTTGACAAAACCTAATATGCTTTCTAATTTTGAAATGAGGGAGTATCTAAGTATTAAAAAGCGACGAGATATATGTGTATGTAGACAAAGCCAAGTCAGTTACTATTATTTTAGGTTGGAAGGAGTAATTATTTATGAGTATTCAATTTTTCAAAAATTGTCACTATTACAGCACGTGCCCACGACTAGAGCATGAACCAATGCATAATAATCACGTGACCATGTGGTGGAGATCTACTCCATACTAGTAGTACTGGATTACCTTACGTGCGGAGGCGCAAAAATTGAGCACACGCTCGTGCCATTCCTAAGTAGTACTACTAGTATATGTAAATAGGATTAAATAAATAGATAGATCTTATTGCTCATCATACTATTTTTTGTCCTGAAGGCAACCTGGATGTGACTAATACAGTATTATATTAGCACAACTTATGCTTTTGGCGCTATAAGATGACCGCGGAACTCTCTGTGTGACATTACTATACTAGTACTACTTGTAGTACGTATATGGTAGTAGTACTACTATACGTCGTAGTTTTTCAGACACACAGTAAAGTGGTGCAGTAAATATGTCTGGTCAATCTGTATGCAACAAGCATTGGTTTGACAAGACAATTGAGGTTTAGATATCTAAATTTGTACTCCAACTTGATGGATTATGACACGAAGAAGTTTGTGTATTTAGGAAAGTGCCATGGCCATTTATTACCTACAGAGATTTATTTTGTTTCCTTCGAGACAACTGTAAAGACTAATACGTACTACTACTAGTAATAGCATGCTATGTTTGAGCCCTACAGCTAGTACTAGACATAGACTCTAGTAGCTACTCTCGTCACACTGAATTGTCCAAGAGGTGGAGTTCCTATTTTCTCCAAGAGGTGGAGTTCCTTTTTATGAGAGAGAAAACCTCTTTTTATTCCTTCTTTGATTCAAAGAAAATTCAAAGGATTTGTGAAGGATTTTTTCCCTTACGAAATAATCCTACGCTGTTTTTTGATTCAAAGAATTCCAATATATACGAATTATGTCCCGTTTGGAATGCAGGATAGGAAAAATACAGGAATAGGAAAAACACGGGAATTTATATCCATTCAAAGTATTCTTTTTCCCTCTATTTTTTAGGAAAGTTTCCATCCACTCCAACCTCATGGTAGAATTTCTTTGCTTTCCCTGTGATTCAAACACATACTTGATCCAAAATCATGTAGTTTCCTCTCTCTATGTTTTGAGAATCCCGCAATTCAAAGGAGCCCTTACAGATTGTCTTCCTCTTTTTTGTCTTTGATTTTTTTTTTTGAATATAGGGTCAGAGAGCTTCTTTGAAACACGAGGAGGGAGTAAATTGCACAAACCTCCAACAATTGGATTCGAAATTGTAGGGAACTCTAGATAATCAGGATAGTATAGTTTCAAGAAACTACTACAATTACTTTTGGGTACAAATGCTATATAGAGCACAAAATTTTGGAGTATCCCTCTTAACATTATCTCTAACATACCCGGGGCTCAATAGTTGGAGCTCCTTGCAACTACGGTTCTAATTGTTGGAGGTTTGTGCAACTAGCCTCAATTGGAGTCCCACCCCCCACTCGCCCACCGTTTGCAGTACTAGTATTACTATGCACCATCAGCCTTTGTCTTCTTCATCTCACCCCGACCGCCAACTCCCGCATAATGATCTTCCCTCCCCCTTCCCACCCACCCCAAAGAAATCCCCCAAAACACCATCCGCAGCCTCCTTCCATGGTGAGATCGAGCAAGGTCAGTAAAGATCCTAAGAAGTTTCAGAAGGTGTTCACCGAAGGCCCCCTTAAAGTACTCGTCAACCATTGCGATGCCACCACCGCCGCGAGCCTCTTCGGTTCATCCAAACATATTCTTCAATCAACAAAAGAGAGTGGAACAACGCCTTCTTCTCATCCATTTGGCCTCCCATGTGTTCTTCATTCTCACCCGACGGTGAGACCGTGGGGAATCCAAAGAATGCTTCAAAGTGGCAGGAAGCCCGTCCAAGCTGACGCCGCTAGAGATGTTCTCCTCCGATGCTGTGATGTCAAATGGTTTTGATGGGCAGCGAGTAGGCGGCAATAGAGATTGGATCATCATAGGTGGGCCCTCTTTCAAGTGGGACCTTGTCAATGTGTACACTCATCGCAAGATTGTTATTCTGCAAGTGTCGATGTTTGAACCGACCAAAAGTTCTGCACTTACATTCCAGGATGATGCTGATGAAAGTCGACGTACTAAACTGCAGAAGATAGTTATTTGCCAAGTTCTGACAGCTGCGGGGGGATACAAAGATTTCTCTCTTGTCGCCATTTTCAAATTCAAGATTTCCATCCTTAAGGGGAATGATAGTCATGGATGGTTAGTTTGTGTGAACGAGTTTCAGGTCTACTTCAGATACTGCGATGATATTTTCCAACACGATCGTGTGTCCGCCGTGACCGAGAACGGCTGTGTTTATGCATGGAAGCCTATGGAACTTGGTAAATTCTCCTCCCTACGTATTTTATTAGGTTTATTCCTGAATTGATGTAAGCTAATTTTTCTGAACATTCATTGGTTACTAGGAATTCCATAAAAACTTTAGCTTCTTTGATTCGAAGGAATTCCCTAGGAATTTAAGAGGAATGCAATCTTTAGGAAGTTTTCTTACATAAAAGTAGTTTGATTCATATGATTGAGTTCTGCTGATAGTATTGCTTTGTCTCCTAGTACATCCTATGGAAAATATGATATACACTAGTAGTAATTATGTGAGACTCAGATATTATTCCTGAATCGATGTAAGCTATTTTTTTTAAAATTTCGTTGGTTAGTAGGAATTTCATAGGGATTTTAGCCTCTTTGATTCGTAGGAATTCTCTAGGAATTTTAGAGGAATGCAATCCTTACTAAGTTTTCTTACATATAATTAATTAGGTTCATAGGATTGAGTTCTGCTGATAGTATTGCCTTATCTCCTAGTACTAGTACATCCATGGAAAATATGACATCTACTAGTAGTACTTACGTGAGACTCAGATACTAGACATATGACATATCATCACTATATAGAATTATAATACTAGGTAAAACTCAAAAAATATATAAATTTGATAGACATCTATAAATTATGTTTGCATATTTAGTTCTTGTATTTTGTATCATGTAGAAGTCAATGTTTATTAGGTACTACTTGTAAATTTTGTTAACACGGTCTTGAGAAATGATGGAGAAGATTCTAGAATGATGGAGAAGTGTGTTTTGATGATTGGGTATAATGTTCATTGTGCTAAAGACTATCAATAGAATCTTCACGTAGATGCTAGAATAGAAAAGAAGATCCAACGGCTGGCGATGTTGGGATTCGCAAGTCCTTCTCCAACAGTCAATATTCAAAGTTATCCGTACACTATATAGTGGTAAGATAAGATAATATATTAAACCTCCTAGAAATAATCCTTGTTGGTTTTCCTTTGGGATATAACACACCAAAATCTTGCAGGATCGAACTTTGCTTTTTTTCCTATGAACTTTACATTGGAAATCCTATAGGATTATTTCCTATTTCATTTGATCCTATGAATCAAAACCGTGTTTGTAGGAGAATTTCCATAGCATATCCCAATTTCGAAAAGAAGGAGAATTTCCATAGCATCTCCCTAGGTAGGCAATTTTTTTACGCAATAAAACATCTTAAGTATAATAAAGATTTTTGAAAATAGTATTATATATCAACTTCTACAATGTCAGATCAATATCAGTATTATTTCCATGTTACATTTCCTTTCCCTTTGAAGGTCCTTTCCTTATCCCGTCGCCACGAAATTTTCTTTACCTGACACATGGGTTTGCTCAGGACGATGAGGAGAATGATCCTGGTAGGTGGTGGTTAGCAAGATTTGCCCATGGTTGAAAACTTCTTTTGGTCTATACATATGGTGTCTTAGGCAATGCAATTGTTGATGATACTAGTGTAGTTTACTATGGTCGCACCATTCGCACCTATCCTTCTGAGTTTGAGTGAATGGTGTTCTCGATGGACACAAGACAGTGCTAACCAATGGAAAAGGGTTACTGACCTTGGATCATATTCTCTTTTCCCTGGCATGAACTATCCGATTAACATTGCAGCAGGCAATGCAAATGATCCACCAGGACATCTAACGAGAAGAAACTGTGTTTACACATCACACCAAGAAATTGGCTACGAGTACAGGTTGCGTCCTAAAATTTACCGCTTCAGTCTGAATGGTGACGCAACTGTTGGTTTCCACACCAACACTCGCTGGATATGGTCAGAGACTCCATTTTGGTTCATCCCAAGCTTCTCAAACACACTAGAGTGGAACAAGCCGGTTCAAGGATATCTCATTTTGTCTCGGCCTTCTGTTGAACTCTTTCTTTTGGCTGGTTTAGCTGATGTACTACTCAGCATTTAGTTTTGCACCCAGTTCGTCTTGTAAAATACTCCATATAACCAAACCCCTTTTGTACACTTGGTATTTTCTCGAGTATGTATGTTTCACCAAGATCATAAAAGAACCTTAGTAGGAGTACAGTTGTACTCTACTATTACAAAATAATTTCTTCCATAATGTTGTATACTAGTAGTACTATTAGTATTACTCCTAGTAGGTCCATAGTTTGTTTCTTTCTTGCTGCAGTTTGGGTCCTGCAACAAGCTATTGTAGATAAGTTCAATGTGTTGGTACTTCGCTTAGAAATTGCAAGTTGTGGAAGGAACACAATGTTTCCAGGTTTACCAGTAAAAACACTACATCGCTAGTGATTTCACAAGGCAATACTATACAACGATGTGCTAGTCTAGTTTTTTCTTCTTCTGAACAAGTAATGCTAGTCTAACTAGTAGTAGTAGTAAAGGTCTACTAATACCAGAGAACTCGATGAAGCTAACTGGAGTACTACTAATAGTAGTTGCCACATAAGAGAGAGGGATGGAGTTTTGTAGAAGCCGGTGCATGTGGCAGCGTGTTCCTTCCAAGACACGTTGGATTTAACTCCCTCACCAGTCACCGCCCCCCCCCCCCCCCACACACACACACACAACCTATTTTACTCAGTCCATTCTTCCATCCACTACCGTCCCCTAGCCTCTCTCCCCATACTGTTGCCAACCAGATCCTCGGCTCCATCCTCTATAGGTGTCGGTGAGATCTTCACGACAACCTTCTGTAGGGCGGTGGTGCATCCGTCAACCCTGTCCCGTGGCAGCAATGGCGGTTTGTGAAATAGTAGAACACTCGTACCTATTCCCTCCATTTCAAAATATAAGATGTGAAATTTGTGTATCTAGATTCACTCCAAACTTACATGAGAGAGTTGATGATGCGGTTAAATTTTTACTGTCGATTGCGCAGCATTATCATGTGTAGAGTAGTTCTTATCTCGGGTATGCATCCTTTTTTTGTAGACTAGGATTGCATGGAAGCTTGTTTTCTGGGATAGATCCCATAACTAAGAACAGTGGGGATCCGTTCAAAGTTGGTAGTTCTATAGCACAAACTTTTCAACATTTGCATATATTTGACAATCAACATCATCTAATCAATATTACAACTTACTATAGAAGGAGATAGGGGAAGGAGAGAAAAACATGATTCTTGATAAAAATAGGTTCCAATTCTGTACAAGGTAAATCAATAGAATGGCATATTTTCTTGTCGTCCTGCGCAGATTCTTTTGCTATAATTTTTGTTTATCTTGTAACACCTAAGATGCCACCTTGTTTACCTTCTATGGAGACTGATGTAGCTGCAGCTGGAGCTGGTACTGATGAGCCTGCACCTGCCATCGTCATGCCAGATGATGGAGGTGGTGGATTGGTTTTACCATCGGCAGAGACTTGTGCGGCTGGAGTTGGCAGTGAAGAGCCTCTAGAGAACATTGTGATGCTCAATAGTTCACCTATTGTGGAGATTCATGCTATTGGTGCTGGCGCTGCTGTTGGTGCTGCTGATCCTGCTCCTGAAATCATCATGCCACCTGAAGGAGGTGGTGAATTGGGTTTACAATCTATAGAGACTGTTGCACCTAAAGGTGCCGAAGTCTGATGTGGAGATGTCTTCTTATGATTTGTATGCTTTTCTCTGGAACCTGTATTATGGAGCTACCTTATGCATTTCTTACACTTTTTCCTATTGAACTGTAGTGTGGAACTGAAACTACTCCTAGTATGTGATCATATTCAGATGCTTAAGTATTATGGATGATAAACCAATGCTAGCTAAACTGCACGAGAATTGGCCTCTGCCACTTCTAGGCGTGGTTCCTGGCTCATCTCCTTTTCACAAGCATGGTGAAAAGATGGTTCTATTTCTTTTATTGTAATGCCATTATGCTTGTGTTATTGATTTGGCAAATTCGTGCTGATTTTTTTACCCAATCCGCATTTATGTCTCTACATACAAACATATGTGTTCACATGACTTGAATAGAAAATAGTATCTTCTTTGCATCGACTAACACAAGGAGACATGCAAAAAAAAATTTTAAACAAGACAAAATATTTGCCATTTTTATTGATAGAGAGGGACGTGCAATTCAATTACATTTAGATAACTACTCGTACAAGTCATAGAATGGTAGGAATTGCCATAGGAAATCATCACCTCCAGCATCTTGTTCTATAGATGGTAGTATTACCAGATCCACAACCTTCTTTTTCTTGGGACGACAATGTCATGTGTAGGATTTCGAGTCTAAACACAATCCAGTGCAGGTTCATCATGACAACCTCCAGTTGCATCAGTCCACATAAGGTACATCGTTGCTATGGCAGACACCATTGGAAATGCAAGATGAAGCTATTGTTATACTCCTATCAGGACCATAGATAAGGGCCAAACATTCAAGCTTCGAAATCTAGTGTTACAAAATAGACAAGAGGTTATCCCATCTAGATAATTCATTGACAATTCACAGTGTAATTTGAGCGTCTTACATGATCTTTAGATCTTAGTCCAACCGGTCTATTTTATAGGTGGAATGAAATTTGCTGGTACTTCTATTTCTGCGAGAACCTACAAAACATAGCTAAGTCAGACATCTGAATATATCTAACTTTTCTACAGTCTATGTTATATGTGAAGATATCTTTGCATAACACTCACATATCAAACTGTCTACGGATATCTCTCCGATCCTTGGAAATGCAAAGTCGACGTTCTATAGGGTACATCCATCTATATTATACTATACCTCTAAGAACTTCCTCATCTGGTACATCAACAGCCAAATGCTCCATTGTATCAAAGAAGAATGGGGAATATATCAGGTCAAAAGCTTGCTCGGGATCTCTGCTAAGTCCTTTTTAAGATGTTTTCCAACTTTTCTATCTAGAGCTTTACTATAGATTTACCTATATAACGTACCTACCCGAATCTGCAAGCACCTTGTAAATCTAGATGGTCACAAGCTTTAACTATTTCTAGGAGAGGTGGAGAACAAACCAAATCCAAGAAGAATGTCTAGTGCATGAATCTAGCAAGCGAAACGTGGGGATCGCCCAGCTGACTATCGGCCGGTGCGTCACGTGAAGAACGGCGCATCCAATGGTGGTAGGCTGGCACTGTTGATAGAAAGGCATTGAGAAGTTTTTTTAAGGCGTGGAGAAGTTTGTGGCCTGGTACTAATTTGGTGCATCTCCCATAAGAACTGAGCAAAATTTAAAGAGACAGGGGCTAGTTGCGTGATTGAGGGCACACTTACGAAAGTTTGGGGTCTTGGCGAAAAGTTTTGGCGGGCGCGGAGTGTTTGTCCATGATTTTCACATAAATATCTATGAACATTTTATCGGGTTTGCCAGTTCTCAAGCGCTCAGTCACCTCTCTCCATTGGATTTACCTCGCGATTCGTGCAACGTGAGGGTTACACATTTGTTGCAACCAGGTTGTAACTAGGAATTTAATGAGTTCCAACTACTAGTTGCAACTAAGAATTAACACAACTAGTAGGGTGATGTCAGCGCATTAACATAACAAGTTCTCAAGCGCCTGAGATCTAGTCACTCATATTTTATACATTTTCCCTTGTTGACGTCTTTGTTTCGAATATGTATGAGCCCCAACATGTACCTTGGGATTTTACCTATCGAGCCAAAGAAATTAGACCATATGGCCTCATTGTATCCAAAGACCTTCTAATTTGGCCATGTTTTGGGCCATTCGGCCGCGGAAAATATGCCAATTAGTTTCGGCGAGAGCCCATGAAAAATATCGCATGGATAATAGCCATCAATCCCTGTTTGGCCCATTTATCTTCAATTTAGACTTTTTTGGGCACTGTCCACCCACCCCTAAAAAACTCCGCCTATCCATTTTTTTAAGTACTACCTACTATATTATGGATTGCATTTTTTAGTTGAGCTGCCAGCAATCACGCATAGCAGATAGACAAGCAATTTTTAAAGAAGAAAAATAAATAAGTTATATACGATGTTAGTATACATTTTTTACATTTTATAAAAGCATAACAATTTTCTTGTGGAGTGGCAAGACATGTAGTTTATCTGTAGCAATGTTTCTGTACTGAGCGGCTGACATGGCCGACGCACCTGCCTACAACTACCTCCCATCAACCTTACCATACAAGAGATCAAGTTTAACGAGTAGGTTTAAAAAGTACTTGTACAACAGTCACGACCAGAAAAAAGAAGACCAAGATAGACATGTTTCTTGTCTAGAGAGGCTGACACATGGGCCCCAGTAGCAAGACCATACACGACTACTGTATCGAGAACCGTTACCAACATCAAACCGGCGAACACAACCAAAAAAATGTCCAACATACACACGTTTGCTCTACAGAGGAGGCTGACATGCGGCCTCAGCAGGCAGACATTATATAGATGTTGTATCGATCAATGTTGTCAAGTTCCAAATGGGGAGGCACGGCCAAAGAAAAAAATTCCATCATGCACATGTTTCCTGCATAGAGGAGGCTGACATGTGGGGCCCACTGATGACCCACAAGTATATGGGTGTATCGCAGTATTTTCGATAAGTAAGAGTGTCGAACCCAACGAGGAGAAGAAGGTGCTAGCTAGTGGTATGGATCAGGAATTCTCTGCAAATACTTAGCAAAAAGAATTTTAGGGCTTTTTGATAAAGCAAGTAAATGAAGTATGAGTAAATAAAAGACAGTAGGAATAAATGCAGCAAGTGGCCCAATCCTTTATGCAGCAAAAGACAAGCCGGTTGTATTACTTAAGATGACCAAACGTTCTCGAGAACACATGGGAAGACTATCAAGTGCTTTCGCTTCATATAGTTGATTAATCTTCTTTAGCTTGCTAAGTGTTGTTTGGATGAATCTGTGCTAATGTACCGACCTTCCTAGGACTAATCTATAATATCCATAAAGTTCATCCCCACTAAAAGTCATTTAATGTTTGCAAGCTGAAATTTCGTGAAGCCACGTCACCCCATAAAATCCCATCCATTGGATTGCAATGGTACGCTTTAGATTACCCTGTGCTCGAGACATGTTTTTTAGTATATGGCCAGACCAGGCCCGTATCCACCCCATTCCTCTCCCTTGATTCTCCCGTAATGAAACCAGTCAGATCTAAAAAAAATCTTTTACTCAGCCCAGTATTATTCCTCTTCTCTATCGACATCTAGAGAAACTGAACGGATCTTCCCCACCGCGTACAACCATTGATGCCCCCACTCCCTCTTCATCATCAATCCAGCGATGCCGCCCTCTCTTCCTCTCCTCCACCCCCACGATCTCCGCGAGAAATGGAAACTGGTGGCGGCCGACGATGAGTTCGTGCAGATTTCACTCCTTTTAAGCTCGCACCTCCACCTTCACCCTCTCATGGTCCTTCAGTCCAGGTGGGTTCTAGCGCTACCACTGGTGAGTCACACTCTTCCCTTTCCTCCGTTGTCTCTAGCACATAAGATAATTCACAGATGTTTCCTTCCTCAGGTGTGGAACGATTTGAATGCGATGCTATTGTTCTTTTTTCCCTTCCTCCGCTGTTCTTGATGGATGTGACTATTCTCGATCCCCACATCCGTCAAACTACCAGCAGGTCTTCATCTCATCTGCCTTATCCATTTACCTTTTATTTCATTATTCTCATCTGTGCGATCTATTTTCTTTTGATTTCATTATCTACTCTGCGACTTTTGTACAGCTCTATTTGTACTGCCTTCACTGAAATTCACGTGTATTTTGTGCAGCTGTGTTCATACTGTTTATACAGCTCTATTTGTACTTCTTTAACTGAAATTCACGTGTATTCTGTGCAGCTATGTTCATACTGTCTAATCTAAACTTCCTTTGCACCAATTTCCGTTTGAGAAGAAGGCTTACTACGCTTGGTTTCAGTTTGTTTATTACTTTAGTCCTATTCCATTCCAAACGGTATGTATCTACAGTACATCTGCTAACCTTTTTTTCTACTTTACACCGCCGCCGAACTTTCTCAGGGATCAGGGAACGACGGCTAATTGATATGGCCATAGCCTCCATGAAATCCGTCATCGTCATCTCACGGATCCAGTCGATGAAAAGCAGAGCATGTAGGATCAATCCTTGATTGCAAATTGTTTGATTTCTATTCTAAATCAAGGCAAGTGTCGGCTGCCGGCATGACAACATCCTCCGCCTTTGTGTCTTCTACTAGGCCATGGTAAGATACTCTCATGCATGGCTTCTTCGCCATAAATGGGCAGGAGCGTTGCTAATCCCCTTTAAAAATCCAAAGGAAGCTTTGCTAACACAAAAAGCTAGCAAGAAATGTCGCATCGGGCAGCACACCCCACCTGGAGGACCTGGTGCCAGACACGTGATTTATGCCTCTTTCTCCAATCATGGTGTTAGCAGTTGTTTATATCTATCATTGTTTTCATTAGTAGGCAGATCGCTCCTCCGATCGTCCGTGATATTCGTGTTGTGTTGTGTGAATAATTGGCCAACAGGTCGATCAACATACCGTCTCAGACCCTAAATTATGCAGTAATGATATCATTAATGAAATTGGTATGAATCTCAGTCTTTTGTGTATTTGAATGATATTTTTGCAAAGCAACTTTCCCACAACACATTCGTATATACATACACATTTATCTATACGTAGTACATACATACACCAAAAGCAGAATAATTAGTTGTTTGCCCATATTAGTTTGACTTTCAATATTTATTCATAACATTTATCTATGCAGCTACCAGGGACTCTCAAATTCCCGCCGCAACGCGCGGGGAATCCACTAGTACATACTTGTGATTATACCCCTTACAAACATCCGTAAGTACAAGAAAGTAATTAAGGTAGAAACCTAACCATAACTTTAAACTCTAAGACCCTTACGTCCCTTGTGCAATGGTTTCCTAGCGGGGGTTCAGGTTTCTGTCACTCCGGCAACCCCTACGATTAGTAGCCAAATACACAATGCATTCTCCCAGGCCCATATAGGTGAAGTGTCATGTAGTCGACGTTCACATGACACCACTAGAAGAAGTACACCACAACTTAAATATCAAACTATTGAATCTTTCTCAATACAATTCCACTACTACCAACATGACTTCTCCCATGTCCTCAAGAAAAAAACGAACTACTCACAAGACATCATATGGATCATGATCAGAGATGAAATAATGATGTATAACAATCTGAACATAAACAATAATTCAATGGTTCACTCAATAGCATCAACTACAAAGAGTAATCAACACCGAGAAAGTTTCCCTTATGAACTATGCAAGATTCAACCCAATTGTTACAGCAATATGGAGATGGTGAATAGGGTGCTGATGATGATGGTGGTGGTGGTGATGATCCCGATGAAGTCCAGCTTGATGGTGGTGTTGATGGAGACGATCTCCCCTCTCCGGGAAGGAATTCCCCAGGCAGAAATCTGTCTGTCGGAGAAAACTTTCTCTCTCGGTGTTTTCTGCCCCGCAGAGGCAGCGGAATCTTTCTGTGGTCGCTCCCCGAGTCTTAGGGTTTCGGGAGGAATATATACGCCAGAGGGGAGAGCCAGAGGTGGGCCAGGGCGGCCACACCACCTGGTAGCTCGGCCTAGGTTGGCCCGCGCCAGGGGGTGGTGTGGGCCCCCTGTGGCCCATCTCCACTCCCTCTTTTGGCAGCCTTCGTCTTCTGGAAAAATAGGATTTTCCGTATATTTTTCCGGATTTTCTTATCTTCACGAATTTTGCCTCCAAACAGCACCTTTTCCATCAGAATCCTGACTGCAGCGGTCCATGCTCCAAAAGTCATCAACCATGCAAAAACAGATGAAATAACATAAGTATCACCTCTCAATACGAAATATATCAATGAATAACAGTGAATTATGACATAGAATAGTGATGCAAAATGGACGTATCACCCACCAGCCTATATAAACGGCTGATGCAATGAGCAAGGCTATCAAGTTCAGAACACGGAGGCGCGACCGAGGGAAAAAATTCTATCATACACATGTTTCTTATAATGAGAGGATGACATGTGGGGCCTAGGAGGTTGATTAAACGATAGATGCATCGAGCAACGCTATGAAGTTTGGAATAGGGTAGCATGAGCGAAGGAAAAAAAATTCAATCATACACACGATTCTTCTAATGAGAGGCTGACATGATCCTAGGAGCCTGACGAAACGGCAGACGCATCAAGGAACGTTATCGAGTTCAAATCAGGGAGGCGTGATCAAAAGTATGCTTTGCTAGAGACACTAACGTCTAGGACCCACACGCCTCAAAAGACTTCGGTGAGTCAACATAGAGCGAGGAACCGAAAATCTTGATTCTACCACACACCGTCCAAGATTCCTCCATGTTTTTAGCGGTTTCGTCGTAGTAGGGGGGCGTGAAACTAGAAAAACAATTCCATCGGCCATGGTCGAGCCAAGAAATTCGTCATAGAAGGCGTGCCCTCTACGTAGTTGAGGACCAAGTCGTTATGGATGGACACTTTTCTTGTAGTTACATTTAATACAACAAAGTGTTTTATGGCTCTGTTGCAGGTGACTTTGATTCTGCATCATCAACAAAGGGAGAAGCAGCCTTTGGACATGTCATCAAGGTTGGAGAAGGTCCTGAAGGAGGAATATGATGTCGATTAATCGCTGTCTATCTCCTCGGCAGGCACGAAGACATTGGACCTGACTAGCTTTGCAACTTTGGTATCGTAGCCGATGAGGGAATTCCAAATAGCAGTGTTATACATCTTGTCGCCTTCCTCGTCAATCTTCAGGATACCAGAGGTCACCAAATCTATGTCGGCGTCGTCATAGTGTGGTTTTGCCCAGGATAATGCCATCCTAGTGCCAACATGAACGGAGAATGCTTTCCAGCACTTCACCTTATCGGGGGCTCGACGTAGGATTTCTGAGTACTTGGCGTCAGAATCTGCCGCCTTGATGTTGATGTCCACGGACTGAGTTATCTAATTAGCCTGGGTAATGGAAGTGTTGACAATGTTGCCAGCAAGAACCATGCATTCCTTTGAATCCAGAGCATCTTCACCCATATTGTTTAAACCAAGGGGGCTATGTTTTCGTAAGAGACAAAAGTCATGACTATTGCAATAGTTTAAATTTTTCTGACTTCCAGAATTTGAGAAAAGATGGATGAAAGTTACCAAAGATGCTGGTTTCAGCCTGATGCATGTCTCCGCCAAGACGGCGTGCTCCTTCTGCAGTTTCTTGTACATCTCAAGGCCCCGAGTATTCTGCTGTGCAGCATCTTGGTTTCGTTCCTTGAGATCTTCAATTTCCTTCTTTAGGAACTCCATCTCAGTGCTTGCAGATTGTTGCATGGCCTTCATCGCTGCTTCATGCGCCTTGACGGAATCAGTCAGGTTTTTCTTCAGGATCTTGTTCTCATCATCCAATTCTTCGATGTGCTTGGATTGTTCAATGCTTTTGGCCTTGGCAACAACTTTTGCAAGTCGAAATAGTAAAGCATTATGAGTATTCAGAAGAAATAGCTACAAATAATGGATCAAGGAGGTGTCAAAAGTGAAGAAACGCTTATTGTTTTTGATTGGTTCCTTCGGAAAGGTTGTTTTACCTTTTTCAAGATATAGCTCCTTTTGTATCTTGGCGAACTTATCATTGGCAGCCTTCCTCTAGTTATTCTCATTCTGCATAAGGAACATGATTAGTTTCTCAATAGCATCTAGCTAGAACTTTTCAGTTTCACCTAGAAGCTCGGGGCCTACAGTATTGGATTTTCACCTATGTGTGCTTTCTCTTAGAGTATCTAGCCAGAATTATTCATTTTACCTAGAAACTCGGGGGGGGGGGGGGGGGCTACACTATCAAGTTTTACACTTAGTTCCTTTTGAAGCACTCAGGCCAATAACTTATGGTTTTCCAACTAAGAGCTTGGGGGCTATAGTGGGATATATTATAAAGTTAAATGCAAAGATCGAAGACTCACGATTCAAATGATCTTGAGGTTGTTTGCTGCAGTGGCGTATGCATAATGGAAGGTCCTGGCATTGTTATAAATAATATCTTCTTGCTAGACAATATCATCCAGACTCAGCGTGAGAGGAGTCAGAGGCACAGTAGAGGCGCCATCCAAGGGTACAAATGAAGCTCTAGCCATATTTTGTGCTACCATAGCAGTTGACGGCGTAGAAATTCCCTGCTTGTTTATTGTTGCTACTATTTTTGCATCTACCCCCTTTGTTAGTTGCTTCCCTTTTTCGATAGCATCCTTACCTGGAGCTTCATCCATCTAAGAGGAAGTGCTCTCCTGTGTCACCTGACCACTAGGAATGACGTCCATGTTGGTAGAAGCTGAGACATCTAGAGTAAGAATGATGTTTGTCTCCTTGTCGGAGGTCTTAGGTGTAATGGGGGACGAGGGTCTGGTGGAGCCCGAGGAAGGCTTGGGGAAAGGAATTGGGGGAGAACTTGGCTAGCATCTAACGAATGTTTTTGGAACCTCCAACATCTTTGGAGGTACATTTGAGACTAACACCAGATCTCTTCCTGAGACGTACAAAGTATAAGTACAGGAATTGAGTAGGTACAAAATAAAGTCGGAGAAGAAAATTACTTACACCATAGCAGGTGCCTTGCTTAAAGGGATGCCAGTGGACTTCTTCTTCTCTGCCTGTAAGGATGCAGTGGATTTCTTGGAGACTCCACTCTCTGATTTCTTCTTCTTCTTGCCCTAGACACCAGCGTCAGAGGTGGAACTCTTCCACTTTCGCGTTGCTAGAGATGGTTGATCCTTGGAGGCCTCATCATTGGACAAGACATGCACATCCTTTAGCTTCAGATCATAGACCTGAGCAGCCATGTATTCCTCGGCCAGGGTCGCCAGCTGATGAGATAGAAACATGTTAGATGATTGATGCATTCAAGTCGAAGAACTTAGAGTATATGAAACAACAATGAAGGAAACATGGTTACCTTTGGGCATTAACCACATTCGTACATGTCGAAGGTGATAGCAAAGCTCGCTTCTTGTTTTTCACCTTGACAAGGTCCTTAAACCAGAGCTTGATGGAGTCGCTGGAGAAGTTGTCCTCGGAAATCTGAATTCGGTATTTCCTCTCCTTGGTGTTCTTGTGCATTAGCTTGGCGCGGTGCTACTAAGGCTGTATCCACCTTACAAACAAGCACATGGCTAGATCCAAGCTAGTCAACCCTCTGTCTATCAGCCACTCTATCTGCCTAATAATGCGAGAGGCTTTGGCGTCAGATGGGAAGAATGGCGGGGGACCTCCAAGTATTGGCTTTGGCGGTAGCTCCGTCGACGAAGTCAGGGTACGAGTCTTGTCGGTCGTCCAGAGGGATGTTTGGTCCATAGAAATAAGTCCTCTACTAGTTCTTGCAATACTCATGGCCAACGATGTCGGGGAACCGCTGGCTAGGACATATCTTAAAACAAATGGTTCCATAGTTCCGAAGTTCATCCTTCAAATCTCTGGACTCTCTCTTGATGGTGAAAAGATAAATAAACATATCTAACCTAGGCCTAATCCCTAGGTATCCTTGGCACAAAGCTACGTATTGCTAAGTACTAGCATGCTATTGGGAGAGAGGTTGTGAGGAAGTACCCGAGAGTGTCTCAAGACCTCAAGGTAGCAGTCAGAGACTGGGAAGGAAACGCCACATACTAACTGTGCTTTTAGGTACACCTTCTCTCCGGATTGGGGAGAGTGGACGACCTGGCTGGCCGGCGTCGATCGCCAGACTAGCCCCTCCAACGAAGGGAGGTATCCTTCAGCAACAAGATCCTTCAGATGCTCCGTAAGAAGGTCAGAGCCCCTCCACAGACCCTTGTGGGAGTCAGCCTCCTCCTCCCTGCTTCGAGCGCCGCCCTTTTCTGGTCATCGTCGGTAGTTTCTACCACGGCTGAGACGGGAATCAACACCCCTTCGGCAGGAGGGAAACACCCTTGGATAGTTCCTTTGAAGCCTCGGGAGCCACCACCATCGATGGGATGCTGCTGCTGCTAGCCATTTGATTGGACTAGAAGAAAAGGGAAGATGGGATTTTCTCTGTTAGGGTTTTCTCGCTGGGAGCTCGAAGTGTCACGTGGCGAGTGGAGGAAGAAGATGAAGGGGAGAATGCAAGTAAACTAATTGTCTTTGGCTGCAATAACTATTTATAACCCCTGGTGTCAAGATTCGTGCGCAGGAGATCTATCTGTCATAGCGTTGACAATGTGTGTGCAAATGCGCGCAGTAATTTCTCCAAGTCCCCTGTTTGCCTCTTAATGTTTCAGATTTCACGTGCGGGAAATTGCTAATGATTAACCGTTGCTATATGTGAGTTTCGAGGAAGCTTAGGTTGTAGCCTACGTCACCCTACTGATAGTGGCAAGGGAGTAGTCACGTCAAAAGATTCTAGTGTAGGCGGACACAATCCAAGTATGGAAGGGAAGAATAAAGACTTAACGATTCTCTGCCTTACAAAATGAAGATGGAGAAGATTGCAGGGTTCTTTCAGGAGACTTCGAGATGTTGCTTGACGAATTGCCGGCATCACCTAGATGGAGCATTCAACATTAAAGGGCAAGACGGTGCAAGATCTCAAAGTCCTCCGGGGGCTACTTTTGGGGATATGCTGAATGGGTATCACCATAGCATGTCTCTAATGCGGCTAACCTGGGTGGCCCACAGTTGGTAGCAAGGCATATGGTCTGTTGGGTGACCCAGTTAGAAGGATCCAGAAGGGAGTCCCATGCTGGAAGAAGGAAGGCTACGGAGCAGTTACCGACCAACCAGGAGCCTTGGAGTACAAGACACAAAGACTAGTTAGTATTAGTGTAGGACTCTAACATGTCTAGCAAGGTCCTTTCCTTGTAACCCTAGGTTATGGTGCCTTTATAAGCCAGACCTTTGGGAGCCTTTAGGGCAGGATTCATAACACCTCGTACAACGAAACAATCTCTATAACTCTGTATATTGCCCTTATAGTGATTTATAATAGAAGTAGGGTTCCACCACCATTGCGGGACCTAAACCTGGGTAAGATGTGTTACATCGTACCAGTCAACTCACCGCCTTCCCACACCTCTCTAAACACGCTCTATGAGGACTCTCCATGGCGTACTCGTTGACAATACCACGACACTTGGATTCCCAACGAGTTGGCACACACGTAGAATGGTGTCATTAGGTACATACTTTAAACCCTCTTGTGGGTCAGGAGAAGGGACCCGATCTCGCCTATTCTATTGAATGTTGTGGTTAATTCCCTAGTGGAAATCTTAGAGAGGTCTATGATTTCCAGCCACAGATCGGGTGTGGTACGTCATGTCATACATGTGGGGAGTGGTAACCTACCTCCAATGTGTGTATGATCTGATGATCTTGGTGGAGGGATCAAAAATGGATATTATTAATCTTAAGTTCCCGCTCCTTTGGTTTGATGCCATGTCGGGCATGAAGATTATCTTTTACAAGAGCGAAGTGATGGTGCTAGGTTATACGCCTGAGGCCCAACAATAGATTGTTGATAACCTGAATTTCCGTCTGGCTGTCCCCCCTTAACTATCTAAGGATACCAATCCACGATACCAGGATCCTATCTAAGTACCTGGAGCCCTTAATTGGGTGGTTGAAGGCAAAATCCGAGCCATGGCAAGGAAGTTTTACCTCCAAATGGAGCGATACCATCCTTATCGACTTGTGTCTCTCTAGCCTTCATATGTATATCATGGGACTATACCTTCTACATGAAGGTGTGCATGGTAGCTTTGATAAGGAGCTGTCGTGGTTCTTTTGGATGGAAAATGGAGGTCACCAAAAGTATCGCATGGTCAAATGCGTCGACATTTGTGCCGCCAAGGATCTTGGGGAATAGGTATCATGTCATCATGCCACATGAATGTGGCCTTTTTACTGTGATGGGTTTGGCGGATCCTTGGGGATGACGGCAGCCTTTGGCTCTAGCTTGTGAAAGCAAAGTATCTATGGGTTTGTCATCTAATGGCTTCCGAGCATTGGGATGGGTCCCACTTTTGGAGATCCATTCAGGACATTAATATTGGAGAGATGCCCTAGAGGCCAATAATAAAGATGTTTTTCTTGTGATATCTCATATGTTCATAATAAGTTGTATACAATTCTATAATTGTATTAAGTGCAAACATCAGTACACTTGTGGCATGTAAACAAATCAAGTCCCTAGTAACCTCTAGTCAACTAATGATCTAGGTTTCCTGATCATGGCCATTTATGTCAATTGAAAATGGGGTCAGATTATCAGTGAATGATGTGATGGGCACACACCCAACTTAATATATTGCAATGAGATCAAGTCACAAAGTTCAACATTGTGATGACTAGTAAGACGTAGTAACCCAATCCTTTGACCGAGAGATCATATCTAATCACTATCGCAAGAGGCTTCCTTGACTGCATGAACTGCCACACCATAACATGGTGATCATAAAGTTGCATCTCAGGTATTCTGAAGGGGTAGGTTGAGGCGTATGCATAGATCGGGATTTGCGCATCCGCGTGACATATAGATATTCTAGGCCCAATCGGTGATATTACATCTATGAAGCTTGCAAGATTGTGACTCAGTCACGGGAATGTAATATCAGGGGAACGAGTAAATGTGTTTGTCGGTAACAAGATCGAACTAGGTATAGAGATACCAAAGACCAGATCTTGGACAAACCAGGTATTGTGAAACAAAGGGAATGAGACTCGATGTTTGAGTTTCAAGCGATCAAGTTAATACGTGGAATGCATGGGGGCCATCATGGGGTTCCAGATCCCGCTATTGGTAATTGATAGGTGACATCTCTTGATCATGTTTGCGCATTCCAAAATCGTACAATGGCACGCTTAAGGGTAGATAATACTTAGGGTTTGATTCATGATTGCTGGAGAAAAGAGAGAGAACTTCGGAATTGTTCTAGGGAGAGATCGAAAACCTTCAAGGTCAAAGAAATGTTTGGAGACTCAAATATTGTTTTTATTATTTAATTAATTGAATTAAATTAGAGTGAATAATAGCGCTAGATTGTTTTAGCTCAAACTGCTAGCCACATCGTCCCAATTCTTTTTAACCGTGGGATGGACGCCTTGAAGAACACACAGCACCGTCATAATGGAGCCCTGATCTTCCGTGAGGCAGGCCCTGCTACGAGCCAGGGCAAAAGATTCCCTATTATGTACGCGTATTGCATGCTCCGTTGTACCCCGCGTTTACATAAGGTGGACGTGGGTAGGATTGCACGCGGTGAGAGCTGTCTCAGACATGACATGCCTCCGCACCCTCCGGGAGGCGAGGCCTACGGAGAGCAGACATTGCGTCATCATCCCATGTCGTCTGTGGATTGTCACGGCCAGAGGGCCGACCCACAGTCGATGTCGCACCATAAGCCCATGCCATCTGCGGTTTCTCATGGGCATGGGGCCATGTAGAACCGACCTGGTAGGGTAACCCATGTCGTCTATCAGTGTAGACCATAGACTATGCGGGTTATTGCGGGCGTAGAGACGAGAGCTGGAAGCATAGACGTACGTGGTTTAAATTTATCATGGTTAGATCGTACTGTGGGTTCCGTCCAGAGCCGAGCAAGAAACATAGACCGTAGGCATTCATGGATTTTTGCGGCATGTACCATTTAGTTTGCCTCTCACATCATCTTGGCATTTCATTCATTTATAAAGTACATCGTGGCTGCTCAACCAGCTAGCCAACACACAATTAAGTGATGCCATCGCCCATACTGGCCACCTCGCTAGCTGCAGAATACAACATGTAGGAGCCGAGGTGTGATGGCATGTCTCCTAACTAGCCAAATTTAATGGCGCGATGGCAATTTTGTCTGCCCGCCATCCTCCACTAGTGCACCCACCATTACCCACCTCATGCTTTCTTCACGCAAAACTCTGGTGAGCTTCTATTATGATGGGCCACCACGACCATGAAGCCAACAAGATAAGGAGCGACGAGAGCAGGGAAGGCGCGGTGGCTTCGAGCTGAGGAACCTCAGCCTCAACAAGGCCATGGAGCTATATGAGGCTAACCTCCCCGTGCCGCCCTACTAGCGTCTGCCAGACGGCTAGAAATTCTCCCACGATGGCAATGATGTAGCTCCGCTTCCACTCTATGACAACATGTGCGCCATAATGAAGTACTGATGGTCCCTAGTACCGACGAACATCCAACATGATCTAGTCTAGAGTGACACGGTGTGATGGACATCGCTCCTCTATCATGTGAGCATGGAGGCGTTGAAACACGGGGGCCATCCCATGTGGCAACCCATTCAACACGGACAGTCGCCATGACTAGTGGGATGGCCTCGACACTAATGAGGTCCTGGCTCTGCGCGAGTACCATCGCAATGAGCATCGCCATCCTGCCTTCTTCATCAGGCCACGCTTGACGGCTCCACCTTATTCTCTACCACGGCGCACCCTACCATTGTGCAAACGGCCAGTGCGTGAGGCGCGTGGGGTATCTTTCCGTGCCTTGCAGCATTCGCTATCACTGGTGAAGGATGAAGACGACCACGATGATGACGGTTGGTTATGTGACAAAGAGATCCCTAATGAAGAGTTACACGTTGATAGTGCCAACTACCAGGTGGAGCACGATGCCACCAGAGCCGCATGGCGGTAGTGGGGCGCGGTGCAGGAGGAGTTTCGTGCGGTCATCATGCCACCGGACCTCGATCTGGAGGAGGCGTTGGCGCTGCCCGAGTCACCGGAGCAACCAGCGCTTGAAGAAGAGGCACGTTGGGTGGGCACTTTCCATTCCATCCATGAGCCTGCCATGGTTGTGCGGGCGGAATAGGCACCCCCTACAACACTACCACCTCCCACTTTCGCATCATTGCCTTTGCCACTTCCGCCTAGGCTAAACCATGGAACCGGCTGTAGCTACGTCTGGTATTGGTCGAGCTTGCCCATAATAGTAACGACGGTGAGTAGGCCGTGCCGCTAATACATTGCAAATGTATCTATAATTTTTGATGTTCCATGCTTGGTCATATCCACTTTCTTGTGTTTTGTCCACACTTTGGAGTACTTTTTATATGATTTCTTGGACTAACCTATTAACAAGAGCCACAGTGCCAGCTGCCTGTTTTCTGCTGTTTTTGATTCCAGGAAAGTCATAAAATGAATATTCTTGGAATTGGACGGGACAAAAGCCAAAGTGCCTATTTTTCCGGAAGTCATTAGATGCCAGAATACGAGACGGAGAAGGGATGGGGGCCAGCCACACCACCTGGTCGCGCAGCCAGGCCTGGCCCGCGCCAGGGGGTGGTCTGACCAACCCCAGCACCCCCTCGGCCTCTCCGTCCGCATAAATATTGCTCTCGGGACGAAAACCCTAAGTACCCGATCAAAAATCCGCAAAAAAGTCTGTAGCTGCTGTCATGTCCATCCCTAGATCGGGAGGGATCTGAAGCTCTTCCCGGCACCCTGCCGGAGAGGGGAATTCACCCTAGAGGCCTTCTTCATCATCATGCAAGCCTCCGGTGTGATGCGTGAATAGTTCATCTTTGGACTACCGGTCCATGTAGTAGCTAGATGGCTGGTTCTCATCCTTTGTGCTATCATATTTAGATCTTGTGAGCTCCGTTCATGATCAAGATCATCTATTTGTAATTCTGCATGTTGTGTTTGTGGGGATCCGATGGATATTGAGATGCTATTTCAGATTGATTATTGATTTTATCATGTCTTTGTTATTTGTGAACTTGCATGCTTTTCGTTGTTATTAGCTATCTTGGCCAAGTAGATGCTAGCAACTCCAAGAGTTAGTATTTATGCCATATAGTGGGTTCATGCCTCTAGTAATCTGGGGAAGTGACAGAAATCTCTAAGGTACTAGATGTGATGTTGCTACTAGGGAGAAAACAACAATCCTTTGTTCATAGAACAATCGTATTGTTTACTTTACACGCAATTCGTAAAGCAATAATCTGTTGCTTACAACTTAATACTAGAGGGGGTTCGGATAATAACCTAAAGTTGGATTAGTAGTCATAAATACAGTTGGATGGCGGTCTATGTATAATGGTGTAATGCCCAATCAAGTTCCAAAGGAGTCAAGATGATTAGTATATGCATGTATTGCTTTCTTTATGTTTGTCAATTGTCCCGCTGTAATTTTTTCACCCAGCATGTTATCTATCTTAAGGAGAGCCATCTCTAGTGAACTATGGATCCCGGTCCTTTCTTTTACATACAATCTAGGAACTGTTTACTGCTTTGTGTTTACTTCCTGCAAACTATTACTTCTTTCCATTTGATACGTTTAATCCTTTGTTTTCAGCAAAACCGGTGATGTTGACAACCTCATCGCAAGTTGGGGACAAAGTTCTGTGGTTGTGTTATGCAGGTCTCCACGTTGCTACTAGCACCGGTAGTGCGCCCTGCCAAGGTTCAGCTAGCAACACCTTTGGGGTGTTTCTTTGCTCCTACTAGTTCGATTAAACCTTGGTTTCATAACTGAGGGAAACTTGCTGCTGTGCTCATCATACCTTCCTCTTGGGGTTCCCCAACGAGCTCTACATCAACACCGAGCCATCAAGCATTTTTCTGGCGCCATTGCCAGGGATTGAAGAATAGGAATCTCCCACGTCAACCACGCGCCATCAAACAACATTTTTCTGGCACCGTTGCCGGGGAGTCAAGGACATCTTCACAAGAGGAGTCCCTCATAACCAATATCTTTACTTTGTTATTTTTCTTTTGCTTAGTTTCTTTTTGCTTTGTTTGCTTGTTTCTTTATCAAAAACACACAAAAAATAGTTTTACTAGTTTGCTTTCTTATTTGAAAACACACAAAAAAAATTCTCCCTTAGTTGTTGCCTCTTCCTTAGCTCACCATGTTGATCCCTAAATTCACCTTGAAAGATCTTTCAATTGGTAGTGGTTCTATAATTGGAAAAGATAATATTGAAGAATTCTTTAATCATGTTAGTAAACATGAGGATATTGAGGATAGATCCCTTGCAGAACTTGCTCCAAACTATGAGATTGTTGCAGCTTCTTTAATTCACATGTTAGAAGATAGGTTTGTTAACCTCAACCCCTTAATGCAAGTAATGTTTCTTAAGCTTAAAGAAATTGAGGACCCCGAAAAGAGGGATTTTATTCTAGAAACTTTGCTTAAGGAATTCAATGATGTTGCCAAAGAGGCTAGAAAAGTCTTTGAACATTTCAATATGCTAGGCTCTTGCGTAGATGTTGTTGGTACACGAGAAAATATGAGTAAATCTGAACCTAATGGGGAGGAAATTAAGATACCAACACCTTTCAAACTAGTAGCAATGCATGAAGCCATAGAAAAGAATCTTGATTAGATCATTCCTGAAAACCCGTTTGATGAAAGTAGTGAACCTAAGAGCATTGAGAGAGGATCATCTATAACTTATTTGGATGGGATACCTTGTCTTGTTAAAGATATTTCTCGTATTGATCTTAATGCTTCTTCATTTGAGAATACTTAATTCTTTTTCTTGCTTCTTATGCCTAGCTTAAAGGCGTTAAAGAAAAGTACTTATTGGGAGATAACCCAAAAGTTTTAGATGAGTTTTGGAAGTTAGTACTTCAATAATAACCGCCCCTTATCCTTTTTATTTGCTTTTTGTGCAAAAAGTAACCTCTAATGAGAGAGAAGTAATGATTGGGAAAGTTGCTGTCCCGAAACAGATTTTTGCACTTCACCGTAAATATTCGTGTAAAATCTCTGAACGTATTTTTGAGGCGTGAATTTTTTTGCTTCTGCCCTAGGTTGTTATCTAACTTTCGTTAGTACAACAGTTTTTGATTTGAGAAATAGAAGGTCTTCGAAAAAATTCGTCTTTACCTATTGGTCTGTTTTGACAGATTTCTGCCATTTTTTGCATTTGCTTCTTGTTGGTTCCTTTTTGATTTATTTTGAGGAATTGAGCTTTTTGAGGGAAGTGCTTCAGTAGCTAGTGTTCTAATGGAAGTTTATTGGTGTTAGAACTGAACCTTAAGACTTATTTATCTTGAGTGCACTAATGTTGCTAATAGAGATTGTGTGAAGTTTTGTATGAAGGAAAAATTCCAGGTGTATAGAAGGAATGAGTAATGAGATGAAGGATGGACTAAAGCTCAAGCTTGGGGATGCCACGCATGTCACCCCAAGAAATATCCAAGTAGTACAAGCGTCAAAGCTTGGGGATGCCCAAGGCATCCCCTTCTTCATCAATAAAAATCCCAGGTTTCTTTCAAACGCTTCATTTTTATTGTTTCATGCACAGTTGTGTTGTTCTTGGAGCGTCTTCTTTTTCATTTTTGTTTTGGTTTTCGTTTGCTTTTGTTTGCTTAGTTTTCTGAATAAATTGGTTGGACCCCCTCTTTCATACATTGGTTTTCAAATACTTTGGTTTGGTTTAGAAAAGAGTAGGAAAAGTTCATGCGTATGTGGTAAAAAGAGCTCGTTTTTGATTGTGGCCTATGCTCTGTCATGCCATGCTTGATATTGTTTTGGCTTTATGCTTAGTATTATTTGTTGTAGCATGACTTGTTATAAACATTTGAGATTGCTTAATGTGCCTTGGAATAATCATGCGTTGTTTTAGCATATTAAAGCATAGTATAGTGGTATTCCCCTTTGATGCTTTATTTGGGTTGACTTGGAGCATGCTCACACCATGTTATGACTATATCAAGTCACCATAGCCTTTATGATCCTTTAGTTTTCAACTTGTAGTATCACTTTATGCTTTGATCAATGATGTTTTGTTGCTCTACATGATTATGGCCATTATTGCTCTTTTAGTTTGTCGCTCCTAGTCTTTTGCTAGCCTCCACAACCAAGTACGAGTTCCACTCATGCATACAACTCCCTAAACCAAGTTATTCTAAAGAGTCCACCATACCTACCTACTAGCTTATGCTATTCCAAGTATATTCATGCTTTTGTTTACCTTCCAAATTAAACTTGTTATGAGAAAACTAGTGATTAAAGCTCTCACGAACTTGATGGCACACTTTACTTTTCTTGCCATTAATAAACTTGAACCATTTTGTCGTTTATGTTGTATATGGTTGCACTTATTTGTTGGGAATTAGCAGAACCATGATGTCATGGGGAACGCTTTCAACATTGCACTTGGTACTTGTACCTAGTTGATATCATGCTCTTTTGTATATGGATGTCGTCGGTGTGAAATGAAAGGGGAGCTTGTAAGTCCATGGAGTTATGTATATGTGTTAGAGAAACGCCTGGGCCGCTGGTCTAATCCATGTTGACATGGTGGAAACCTGCAGCATAACCATAATGAGCTGTCTATGAAGCATTCTTCTTATAAAAAAGAGTCCTATATTGAGAAAAAAGAGAAAAAGAGAAAAAAGGAGATTATGAAAAGAGGAAAGAGAGAAAAAGCACCATATTCCCATGGTAAATAAGAAGATTGCTGAGATGCTCGTTGTCTGTTTGCCTTGTCATTTTGATATGGGGATTCTTTCGTATCATCGGGCAAGGGGTATCCTTTGGCGGTTCTCTATGATACACATGTACTCATGATGATAAGAACTTACCGGTGACTAAACTTGAGTAGCATGAGGAGCGGCCCTCGTATACAAGGGACATGATATTTCTAACTTATACTTCGTCAAGCAAGTACACGATAGTTTGTTCACTTCAACCTTAATCAGTTCACGATGCTTATGATAGGGGTAATGAGAGCTCAAAGCTATAAGTACCATAATTTTTGGAAGCTCCTTATGAGACTTGAATCCCTGCTTCCTTCTAAGAAGGCCTTTCTTCCACCATTATATTGAGTCTCCACCTTCTACCTTTATGCATCTACTTTGAGAGCATAGTGGCCATTATTAGTTCTATGTGCATTGTCCCAAGACTAGTTGATTGCTGCATAACTTGATATTTCTTGTTTTAAACTATTTGTATCTAGTCACTCTTATGAACTTTGAAGGTGTCCTATGCATTTATATTTGCTACTCTATGAGGGACAAGCTGAAAACTATTATGCTATGTTTTCTTTATGTGAAACAAACAAACATCTTGCAACGCATTGTTATTCATGAATCTTTTGATTGTGCCTTTTCATGTTGCATCATAGATTCTTTGTCTTATTGCTAGAACTTTGTCTTTCATGTTATGATTGAAGTACTATGATCCCAGCTTTGAATGTTTTACAGGTACTTTGATTAAGTCTTTGATGGTGCATGTCACCTCAAAAATTATTCTTTCTTTTTATCACTTACCTACTCGAGGACGAGCAGGAGTTAAGCTTGGGGATGTTGATACATTGCAAATGTATCTATAATTTTTGATGTTCCATGCTTGGTTTTATCCACTTTCTTGTGTTTTGTCCACACTTTGGAGTACTTTTCATATGATTTCTTGGACTAACCTATTAACAAGAGCCATAGTGCCAGCTGCCTGTTTTTTGCTGTTTTTGGTTCCAGGAAAGTTAGAAAATGAATATTCTCGGAATTGGACGGGACAAAAGCCAAAGTGCCTATTTTTTCGGAAGCCCTCAGATGCCAGAATACGAGACGGAGAAGGGCTGGGGGCCGGCCACACCACCTGGCCGCGCGACCAGGACTGGCCCGCGCCAGGGGCGTGGTCTGGCCGACCCCAGCACCCCCTCGGCCTCTCCTTCCGCCTATATATTGACCTCGGGATGAAAACCCTAAGTACCCGATCAAAAATCCACGAAAGGGTCTATAGCCACCGTCATCTCCATCCCTAGATCGGGAGGGATTTGAAGCTCTTCCCGGCACCCTGCGGGAGAGGGGAATTCACCCTGGAGGCCTTCTTCATCATCATGCAAGCCTCCGGTGTGATGCGTAGTAGTTCATCTTTGGACTACGGGTCCATGTAGTAGCTAGATGGCTGGTTCTCCTCCTTTGTGCTATCATGTTTAGATCTTGTGAGCTTCGTTCATGATACAGATCATCTATTTGTAATTCTGCATGTTGTGTTTGTGGGGATCCGATGGATATTGAGATGCTATTTCAGATTGATTATTGATTTTATCATGTCTTTGTTATTTGTGATCTTGCATGCTTTTCGTTGTTAGTAGCTATCTTGGCCAAGTAGATGCTAGCAACTCCAAGAGTTAGTATTTATGCTCGATAGTGGGTTCATGCCTCTAGTAATCTGGGGAAGTGACAGAAATCTCTAAGGTAGTAGATGTGATGTTGCTACTAGGGAGAAAACAACAATCCTTTGTTCATAGAACAATCATGTTGTTTACTTTACACGCAATTCGTAAAGCAATAATCTATTGCTTGCAACTTAATACTGGAGGGGGTTCGGATGATAACCTAAAGGTGGATTATTAGTCATAGATGCAGTTGGATGGCGGTCTATGTATAATGTTGTATTGCCCAATCAAGTTCCAAAGGAGACAAGATGATTAGTATATGCATGTATTTCTTTCTCGATGTTTGTCAATTGCCCCGCTATAATTTGTTCACCCAACATGTTATCTATCTTAAGGAGAACCACCTCTAGTGAACTATGGATCCCGGTCCTTTCTTTTACATACAATCTAGAAACTGTTTACTTCTTTGTGTTTACTTTTTGCAAAATATTACTTCTTTCCATTCGATACGTTTAATCCTATGTTTTCAGCAAAACCGGTGAGATTGACAACCTCATCGCAAGTTGGGGACAAAGTTCTGTGGTTGTGTTGTGCCGGTCTCCACGTTGCTACTAGCACCCGTAGTGCGCCCTGCCAAGGGTCAGCTAGCAACACCTTTGGGGTGTTTCCTTGCTCCTACTGGTTCGATTAAACCTTGGTTTCATAACTGAGGGAAACTTGCTGCTGTGCTCATCATACCTTCCTCTTGGGGTTCCCCAACGAGCTCTACATCAACATCGAGCCATCAGCCGCTAACTCCATCTCGACGGCATGGCAGTTTAAATTTCAATTTTTAGTTTTAGATAGATTATAAATTTTGTTCGTACCTATAAATATTCTTATATCTTGAATGAAAAAATTATTTGTCTGTCATCCTTGGGGTTAGAACGTGTATCACAATAATTAGTGTACTTTCCATTAACTGCTTCATAATGAGACTATGTTTCTTTATTATATCTTATTATCCTTTTTTTACTGCTCCTTACGTTCAGCATGTTTAGAAAACTTTATCTACCTCTCATATGCTCAACTTTGGGTTTAGGAATTCTAGCCTTTAAATGAAAATGTCTAACAATTGCATCATGGTCTTTCCTTACCGCTGCAAATCTGTGCGATGGTTGCAGCCTTAAACTCAAAGAATGTGTAAGAATCACATTGGCACTTTCTCCTTGCCATTGCAAGTCCGGGTGATGCTTATGGTAGTTTTTTCCTGCTTCTCTCTATACGCACTATCATCGTGTTCTACTTATCTTTAGTTATGTTAATGTGTTTTTATGGCCTATCATTTATGAGGCAAGCGTATATAGTCATGTCGACATGTTTATGCAAAGTGACATGTTTGCCTGCTCCTTCCATGATAGCCAAATGTTTTTTAACATTGACTCACCACAACATTCTGTCTCGATGTATGTCGGAAAACGTGCATCATGAAAAAATGAGCAAACGATTTGCCTGACTTCCTTTCCCAGGGGCGCAGAGAGAGGCACGTGTATGCAGCGTGATCATATCATGAAGCGTTCAGCCTATCAGTCATGCCCCGGGGGCACAGAGAGGAGTATAGTATTAAATAATAAATAAAAGAAATGGCCTACCCCTAATGGACCACCATATAGTATCCTATTAGGGGGTGACCTCCTCCCCAAGTTGCGGGTGGCCCAAGAGGAGGGGAGGGGCGCACGACATGGGAGGGGGCTTCAGCAGCTGCCCTAGGTGGCCACACCCCCTTGGATTATATAAGGAGGAAGGGAGCCCCTCTCCTCATTCACCCAATTTACATTGCCTCTCTCCCTCTCTCTACCTCATGTGTGGTTCTACAATTGGAACGTGCATATAGGGATAGAGTTCTCCACCATACACACGTTGTTGTCCTACTGGAATCTTAGTCCAGATTAATCTTCTTCTGCTACTTTGCTTGACCGGAGCCCGGGGGACGTCATCTACACTGTACGCGCGTAGAACAGCGGAGGTGCTGCCAGTTGTGGCACTTTTCGCTTGTATGTTTGCATGAACTTGAGGGCAGCATCGCCGTATGACTACATTGTCAATGTTCATGAGAACATCAACTCTTTTTGGTCTTCAAGGGTATGAACAACAAATACCTCTTTCACCTTACATCTCCATAGGATACATCTTGGGTATGTTGTTCTTGTTCTTAGAAAAAAATGTTTTCTGCTACGGAACCCCAAAAGTGGTATTAGAGCCGATCTATACGTAGATGTGTTGGTACTGTTAGAACACGTAGTGGTACGTGGGCATTAATTTTCTAGTTGTTACCCTCTGACGTATACTTGTTCATATTGAAGTAATGATTGATGAAGCCACCCGGACCAAGCTTACGCGTAATCTTACACAAGACTGGTTCCACATCTAACATATGGCTCGTACCATATATATGTGGTTTGCGGGTGTCTATCTTTCTTATATTAGTTGATATGTTATTTACAAAGGACGACACTAAAAGGGATTTAAAGAAACAACTCATCAATCCATGTTGTGGTTAAAAGTTTGTAAGTAAAAATGGTTTCTTTGCAATAGCCCTAATAGGCACATAAAATATGCAAAAGATAAAGTAGAGGCATTTAACTTAATTTTGCAGGGCATGTGATATGTTATGGTCTAGGTAAGTATTTATGAAATGTTCTGCTGATAGCATGGAGGTGCTGTAAACCAGGTGTTGTGCTGGAGTGCTCGATGGAGATCAAGGCGCAAGGACCGTATCATATCGCCTACTTATTTACATATGATGTTAAATTATTTATGCATATTATTGTTCTTGTATTAGATATACGACGGTAGCATTATAAGATGTTCCCTCAAATTGAATTCTAATAAACGTGTTCTCCCTTAGTATGCATGACTAAGAAAGTTCTCCGTTATGAAGCACATCGTGATGATCGGGTGTTATACATATCAGCGTTCACATATGGTGGGTGTAAGACATGTTGTACAACAATACACTAAGGTTAACATTAGTGAGCCTAGCATGTACAAACATGGCCTTGGAACACAAGTAATCGAAAGGTTAAGCATGAGTCACATAATTGATGTGACTTACATTTTGATGTCTACCTTTGAAACTATACCATCGGCCACGATGGTCAGGAGTGTGGTAGTGAATTAAGATAGTGCAATCAATAAACAATGATGAGGAATGTTTGTTTAAGTGGGAGTTCTTATAATTTAGTTTAATTAAACATGATCTCATATTATGAACATAGTTTTTGATATATTTGCAAATACCATTGTAGATGTCTCTCCCCAGCTTTTTGATATACTTGAGAAAGAGAAACTTAAAACTGATGGGTCCAACTTCATGGTCTGGCACTGCACCCTAAGGTTTCTCCTGTTTCCCTAAAAGTTGCCCTATGTGCTTGAGGTTGTGCTAGGTAACAAGCCTCTGAAACCGCCTCCCAGAATGAGAAGAATGTATATTCATTTAAGGCGGATGATTATAGTGGAATGCTCTATGCCATGGAGGATGATCTGCAGAAGAGTTCTGATAAGATGAATGCTTATGAGATAACCACTGATCTCATGGCCGTTTTTGCACCTCAAGCTAGGGCCGAGAGGTATGAATCCTTAGAATTATTCTTCTAGGCCAAGATGGCAGAGCACAACAGTATGAGCGAGCATGTGGTAAGATGTTTGGCAACGTTTAGTGCCTGGACGGTCTGGAATGCTAGATTCCAGACAAACTGGCAATTGATAGGGTACTGCAATTGTTCCCCCTAACTACAAAGGGTTCGTCCTAAACTACAACATGCCAAAGATGACTAAGTCCTTGTCTGAGATGTTCACGATGCTCAAAACTGCTAAGATAGAAATCAAGAAGGTGAACATGGTGTTGATGGTTAATAAAACCGCCGATTTCAAGAAGCATGGCAACGAGGGTAAGGGCAAGAAGGGCAAACCCAAGAAGGACGGCAAGCATGTTGAAACTCCTCCCAAGGCACCCAAGCCCATACCCATGCCTAGTGTCACGTGTTTCTACTGCAATGGTATGGTCACTGGAAGCACAACTACCCCATGTACCTTGAAGATAAGAAGGCTAACAAGATTGCCGCAAAATAGAAAGCTATATGTGATATACATATTATTTATGTTTTTCTCACAAGTGCTCAGAGCAACACATGGGTTATTTGATACTAGTTTTGTTTCTCACATTTGTAACTCTCAGCAGGAGTTGCGGAATAAGAGGCGTTTGGTGAAGTACGAGGTGATGATGCATGTTCACAATGACAACAAAGTTTATGTGGTGGTTGTCGGAACTCTCCCTCTGCGTATACCTTTGGGATTAATTTTAATTTTGAATAAATGTTACTCTGTACTCGCGTTAAGTATGAATATTGTAAGTGGGTCTTTCTCATTGCGATGCCATTATTCATTTAAGTCAGAAAACAAGCAGTTGTTACTCTGTACTAGATTTTGAATCTCTTGATAGATGCGAGCCGTGCCTTATGAGCAAGATGACCAAGACTCCATTTTCTAGTATGATGGAAATGGCGGTGGAGTTATTTGGGAATTAATGGTTGTGAAATATAGCTATATTTATCTACATTTAAATCTTATTTGAAGTCAAGAAATTGAATGAATATCTCTCTAACCTTGCTACTCATGACTAATTATTGCAAAGATGTGAAAATCCTTCTCTTGATTTTTGATGTGTAGAAAATCATGCCCTTATGACAAGATCAGGAGCAATTACTGAACAATATTTCGTTACAAACACAACCAGATCAACCAGGGATGAAAAGACACTTCTAGGGCGTGTAACGAGCATCGGTATAGGCAAGTCCCGCCTGTACCATCTGCATGTACTGCACGCAGTGTCTACCTTAGGTCAAACCAAGTTACTTATGTGAAGGAACTGACACCATTCGAGGAGAGACGCACCCTCCCTTCACCACAGAACCCATTCGCCATTAAAATCTCATCCATCACACACTAAAGGAGATCAACACCACCATTGATCATCACCTCCATATCCTACCTTCTGCATAGCCATAGACATAGCCATTGTCTTGTAATAGATATATTCTTGCGAATTGGCGACCACTATAAGAAATATTTGATTTTTGTCTAAGTATTTTGCTAATGATTCATATCGTTGATCTTGTTATCATGAGTGAGTAGTCCTCACGGGATGCGGGTTGGGATGATGCCTCGTAGTGTTTATGTCCATATAATTCTATAGGAATATTGTGTAGTGATTGAATAGGAGCTTTTCTATCTTGTATCTTCGTTTCTACCTTGATCCGAGGACTTGTAGGTACCCAAGAGCCTGATTGATCAAGGTGTGAGGTGAGATGAGTGGAGAATGGTGTTTGAAACGCAAAATGTACTGATAGCAAGGTAAGTACGATATTGACTTAGTGATCCACTTAGGATTAATAGTAACATCATCAATCTTAAGACTTTGGTTTGTTTTACTTAATAATCGTTGTAACCCATGGTTTGATGTTATGGCGGTTGGACCAAGAGAATATTGTCACCTATGGTTTTAGGGGCTCTAGTAGCTAACATTGTATTGCCCATAATTCCTATCACTATTAGATCATTTTACACATGAATATTTTTAATCTTATTTTTATCCTATTTGTATGCATAGCTGTAGGTGAATCTTCAACCATGGACAATCTTTATCATTGAAAACAACCAAAATATACAAAGTAAACTGGAAAGATCCGATAAACGAAAAAGAAAATTAATTAGTAAGTCCTGTAGAAGTTACTCAATTCCTTTTAGCAATTGTTTCCCAAGGATCGATAAATCTAGGTATTTTCTAGGGAAAAAGATACTATACTGCATCCATAATTAAAGGTATCGTTCCTTTTTCTGGCACCATTATGGAAGAAGCAATTTGCTATCCTAGTGATATTATTAGAGACCTTGTTTATTTGTTTAGTTTTAGTTTTAACTAGACTCTTCTCTATTTCCCGTGGGGCGCGGCTGCGAGACCAACTGTTATTTGTCATCTACGTCTAGGAAGATCGTTTGGTCACAAAGACAAAGACCATCAGTTGTAGGTAGGAAAACATAGTCGAGTGTGTGTGATAGGAAAGCGTATTCGAGTGTCGGAGGAAAGTTCTAGGCCAGCCAGATTCAAAAGAACTAAAATGGATGAATTAGAGCTACCACAAAAAACTAGAGCTCATATACCATCTATCACCTAAGGCTGAGTGATAGATGGCGTTTGCACTACAGGTTGCGCGCAACCTTCTTTTTTGTGTTTATAAGCTTCGTCAATGCTCTCTAAATTGCCGAGGTGGGACTAAACTTTTATACAGAATGTGTTCTTACATCGCGGCGTCCTTAGCCAATGCATGTATTCTGAGTGTATGTGACTGACCTTTTTGTATGCCCCGGGGTCGTAGCTGTTAGGCAAACCGTGTGACGATCTAGTCTTATTTGTTAGGCAGGACATCTGGCAACACGTATCATCCGCTTTGTAGCCAATGCATGTCGGCCTCGCAAATAGCTAGTACATGTGTTCCATAATATAACCATGTTTAGCAGGTTCTTTTACCCTGATATAAAAAAGGCTTACACGTTTGCATAGTCATCCTAGGTAAAACTCGTGGATGATCATTATTTGTAAATGTTTATACTATCATTTTTGTAGCACTGCGTGTTCAAAGGGCACGTGCGTGGAACGTCCGATGACATAAGAAAACACAGAAAACTCATGTATGAGGAGAGACGTGAATGCTTAGTCAACAAAATAATAAGTCTAGCGATAACTCCTGGACATGCAACTACGCAAACCAAATAACCAATATGCACGTTACTCTTTATTTTTTCGCACTATTTTATTACGGCCGTATTGTACAGAGATGCCAGAACGAAAAAAAAATTATACAAAATTGTCTTTAAAATAAAAAATAATAGACTCTTGTAGTCGTCATCATCTCTTGCTTCTTAATACCTCCATCCTTCTCCTTCGCTCCTCCTTAGAAGAGTCAGGCAGAAAAAGAATTTTCCTAATGTCCTACATCTCGGCCATGAGCTTCGTCTACGTGTTCTGATTCTCCTTCGCGCCAGCGTGGATTGAACGAAGGTTTCTCCTAAGAGAGTTGAAGGCTCTGAGTATGTCTTCATCGGTGAGAACCCGATGTTGCAACTGGTAATACCGGCAGAACACTCTCTTTGTTTCCTTTTATGTCAGACTATTCGCATCGTTGTTTGAAGATGGGGCAAACGCAGGATCTTCATGCGAGGAGGGAGCAAACGCAGGTTCCTCATGCAAAGAGGGAGCAAACGCAGGATGCCTGCCTTTCTCCATCGGCAGCCGGCTAGGACGTAAGAAACCTTCCTCCATCATAGTCAAGAATAAGCCGTCGGCAGGGGCCAATGCATAGAAAAACCTAAAAATCAAGAAGCAATAGTTAGCAAAAAGACATCAAGGGTGAAATTCGAGTAGGAAGCACCGTTGTTAGAAGAGCAAGGTAACATACCGTGGTCCATAGCTTACTTAAGGCCGTCTTTCTCCATAGACAGCCAACTGTAACGCAAGAAGTTTGCGGCAGTCGTAGTCAAGAATAAGCCGAGATGGAGGGCTTACGAAGAGAAGACCCTAAAAACCAAGAAGAAATGGTTATCCAAGAAAAGAGAAAGGGTGGGTCGACTCCAGAGAAAGTTAGGTAAGGAAGCCTACCATTTACTTGGTTGGCTTGAAGACCGTCTTTCCTTCATCGGCAGCAGGCGGACGCGTAGGAAGTCGTCGTCTATCGTGGTCGAGTAGCACCGGATGTTAGTAGGTGGATGCGCTGGAGACCCTGGTAAGAAGAAAACAAACATGAGGATAGCGAAAGCGAGCACAATAGAGAAGGCAAAAAAATAAAACACATACCATCGAAGTGATGCGATCCGTCTTCCTTTAGCAGCTCTTCAATCGTCTGACTTCTCCGCTACTCCCTGGCAAATAGGCTCGTAGAGCTGAAAAAATAATAATAAATTATAAAAGTTAAAACAAAAGAAAAAGGAGAATCACCCTACTAAAACAAATAGGAAAACAGATCAATAGAAGAAGAGAGACATACCGTCATACCAGAAGAGCGAATGAAGAATACCAAAACCTACAGATACATAAAGTTTACTAGTCAGCGTGCTAACTCCTACTATCGAAAGAAGGTAAAGAAGAGCGGATGAAGGATACCAAAACCTACAGATACAGAAAGTTCACTAGTCAGCGTGCTAACTCCTACTATCGAAAGAAGGTAAAGAAAAGCATGTCGGCAAAAAAACACATATATCGTGAGAACATATCCTTCATAAGAAAGCGAAGCCTACAGAAGCACACAAGAAAATTAGTGTTGAAAGACGTTAGAGAAAATCGATTCATAGGTAAATGCCAAAAGTAAAATAAGGACAAAATCCATGTAGATATGCCGTCCGGCAAGACGCAGGAGCTTACCTTGCGTGAAGGGCCGGAGGAGGTCCCCGTGCATGGAGGCATAAGGGTAAGGAGGAAGAAGTTCGGTGTCCATGCGCATGGTAGAAAAGAGCGAAGAAGGAAAAGCTAGGTACTCCTGTTTTTTCTACGAGACGCGGATGAGAGGATTAATAATGACCTCACCATAAGAATCCGCACACCTCTATTGTCTATACTTTCACATAGAGTCTACATGACTAGCTTTGCTATCAGACACGAGAAACCATTGACGCGTAGAGTATACGCTGCCAACTCTACACTCTGCGGCAACCAAACCGCGTCCGTGTAGGGCCTACGATGTCACATCGAATGTCTGCGGGCCCACCTGCCATGACGAACCGCGGCCGGCTAAAGTATAAGGAGTCACGTCCACTCTAGACGGCCCCGCATCCACGAGAACGTGAACGTCTATGGTCTATGATTCCACGCCGGTTCCCATGTATGCGATAACGCCGCCACATCGACTCTAGACGGTCCCGCGTCCGCTAGAAACTATGGATGTCTACAATCTACGATTCCACGGTGCCTCATTACGAGACCCACCGAAGCGAAAATGCCACCACATCGACTCTCGACGGCCCTCGTGTCCATTAGAAACCGCGGACGACTATAGTCTACGGTGCTAGGTTCGGTCTTTGAGGGCACCATAGCCCCGAGAGTCTGTAGCCGGCATGGGGACAATGCACCACGTCGGCTCAAAGTGGGCCCTACCGCCCGGCAGTTGTGGAGCGTTGTCGTAAAGGGAACACCTCTCACCGCGGATGTTCCAACTCGTACGTTGACAGCGGGCCCATGTCGCACGCACAACCCACTGTCCAGCGACATGGGGTACGACGGTGCACGGTACACCTGTCTGCGGTATAGAATATTTTGCCCTGGCCTACAACACGACCCGCCTCACGGAATAGCAGGGATCTGTTGCGACATTGTTGTGTGTCCTTCTCAGCATCCATCCCATAGCCGAAAAAATCGAGATGATGGCGGTAACAGTTTGGGCCAAAATAAACTTGCGTTATTAGTTACTCCTAATTATTGTTATTAGTTTACTTTTTTATCATTTGAAAACCCAAAAAAATAGTTCCTTGTTTAATTGTTTCTCCAAATCTAAAAATACCAAAAATACAATTATTATGGCACAAAATAAGCTGGGGGAGTATGCTACTCCCAATGATGATTTTATTTGTGCACCTATCACTCAACCAACTGTTACAACGGAAAATTATGAGATTAAGCCTAACCTTTTAAGTTCGGTTCAACAGAACCAGTTTGGGGGCTCAACTACTGAAGATTCAGGTTTGCACCTAAATACATTTACTGCAATATGCAACAAGATGCGTATAAAAAATGTTGATCCCGATGCTGTTAAATTATGCTTATTTCCTTTTTAACTTAGAGGAAAATAAAAAAATTGGTTGCTACCTTTGTCTAAAGGCACTATTACTTCATGGGAGAAATGTTTTAATATATTCATGACTAAGTTTTTAACTCCAGCTAAGACTATGACACTTCAATAAAATATTATAGGTTTTAGAAAAGAAGATCGCGAGCTACTAGCGCTTGCTTTGGAAAGAATGAAGGAAGCAATAATTAGTTGTTCCAATCATGGAATGGAAGAGTGGTTAATTCTCGACTTATTTTATTACTTGCTTAACCCAATGTCTAAATTTATGCTTGACACTACAGCCATAGGAATATTCATGGGCAAAGAAGTAAATGTTGTCAAGAAGCTTCTGAATGACATGCAAAGCAACCATGCCAAATGGAATGTAGATAGATCTCTTTCAAGAAAGGTGAATGCAATCATCGAGGAGACTAATGAAGAGCTTACTTCAAAGGTAGATGAGCTTCTAAGAATTCTAAATAGTAAGAAAACCTAGGTAAATGCTATCACTGACTCAAATATTGAGGAAGTAGATTTTATACCTCATAATCCTTATGACCCTGCATGGAAGAGTCAAAACTATGGCTCAAATTTTCAAAAAGCAATATGCTAGCCCTATAGGTGCTCCAAACAACAACAACTATACCAAAAGTAATGGAGCAAGTAATGGCAATCACCCACTTGAAAACTCTTTCAAAGCATTTCTGCAAGAACAAACTAAGCAGAATAATCTTCTTATTAAAACTACACACAACCATGAAACTATTATTAATATATTATCTAATCAAGTAGCTACTCATAAAACTGGTGTATAAGATTTATAGGAAATAACAAAGACAGTGGAAGAAAAATTGGGCAAAATAGCTGGGAGTCAAACTTTCATCCTTGCAAGGTTTGTAGGAAATCCTGAGCCAAATCTGGTCCAAGACATCAAGATGATGAGGGTGGAAAACAAATATGAGAAGCCTAGAGAGCTAGACAATAGCAATACGCTATCTCCCAAGTATACCATGGAGGATCTTGTGAAGATGATCACCATAAAGAATTCCGGTATTGAAAGACGCAACGAGGCCATGTAGCAACATTTATTCAAGAAGTAGCAGCCAAGGTACGTGAGCTATAAATGCAATATAAGAATTTAATTGATAAACATCCAACAAAACTAGATGATACATTTGAGCCCATAATCAAAGTCCATATAGGAGTTAATGAGATTGCTTCACTTTGTGACCTAGGTGCTAGTGTTTCAAAAATTTCTGAAAATCTACTTGAATGACTTAATATTATACCATTTCAAACTACCGAGCTAAGACTCCACTTAGAAGATTCAACTTATAAACAAGTTGTGGGAGTCATAGAGAATATAGTTGTAGAAATCAAAGGGTATCCTGCACTAATTGATCTTATTATAGTTGACATGCTTGAAGATCCTATAGCACCAATAATATTAGGAAGGCCATTATTGAGAACTATAAAAGCTTTAATCAAATTACATGAAGGGCATGTTAGAGTAGGGGTACCATCTAGAGAACCTTTTGTAGTCCACTTCCCTAGAAATAAGAATGCCAAACCTAATGAAGATGGGATCATCTCTTTAAAAGCCAACTACTTTGCAGTGGGCGTTCCACTTCCAAAACCAAAATGATCATCATTTGGGTCAAGCTAATTTACCTTAACTATAAGCACTTCATGGGAGGCAACCCATATGAAATAAAAGTTTTTATTTTTGTTAGTGTTAGTTTTGTTTTTGTTTTATTTTTGTTTACTAATAAAGATTCTTCAAGAGATCCACTATGGATAGGAGAAGAAACAAAGGTAATCTTCCGTATTGATTTTATTCGCTAACACGTGGTTATGTAATCAATGGTTTAGTCATGTATTTTTACTATCATTTCGAGGTATAACTGATGTGCAAAGGCATGTGATAAAGATGCAACAAAAATTTCAATTTTTGTAGGTTTCTGAGGCTATAACGACCATTAGTACGTGGGATCCCACCTTACCACACGCCGATACCACATCTCGGCTAAATAAAATTAATTCCTCAAAACAATCGAAGGCACTGAGCTCATAATGACCACCCATATGCACGAATGCGGTTGTACCGCTCTCCCGTACCATTTTGAAGCAAGGTTTGGGAAAATTAAGTACTGATCTGTAACGGTCGTTAGTACGGTAGGGCACGGCCATACCGTGTGCCCGTACCGAGCGTGTCGCCCGGATCGAGCCTCGATCCTAAGGCAAGTTCGCTTAATACAGGCCGGACGCGTTCGCTCCGACCGTACCATCCGCATGTACTGACCATTTAGCCGCATATGAACCAGGAAGTGGTAAACCTAAACCTATAATTATATATTCTCTTTATTCTTCCTCCAAATTCCAAAATACCTCCATTGTATCTTCATCTCTAGTCATTTTTTATTCGATTCCTCGCACGTCATCGATTTAAGATAAACATAAGGAGCCGTACGCGTGCGGGGGCTGCACAAGCCTCAACACCGGTTGAAGGACTAACCCCTGTAGTGCTCAAAATCGAGTTCACATAAGACTTTCATCTCAATCATTTCAACCGTCTTAAGAACCGTGAGCTCAAGTATACTAAATGGGCATGCCCCCATATTCTGAACCAACTAGGCATTCACCATGATTTCAACTATCTTTGCAACAATGTTGGTTTGCTTGACTTTTTTTCAGGAGGCTACCACCTATCTCTGCTTGACACTCAAGTTTATTAGTACCTTGAAGCATATGGTAGGGCCATTCTATAGTTCTGACGAACACATCCCAGGAGCTGATAGTGTCACCTTCCACTTGATGAACCGTGTGTATGACTTGTCTTTGGATGAATGGTGAAACTGCTTTGGTTTTGCCAACAATGTTACCAACATCTTCTCCACTTGTTCACACTTAGTCCTACCCCTAATTACTATTTTAATAAGATGAGAGTTTCAAATCTTGTCCCAAAGGGGAATCAAATTGAGTGTCCTATTATTCACTATTTGTTCTATGTTCTTGCTAACACCCTGTAGGCCCATGGTGAGTTTTCAAGAGTCAATGAAGAGGACATGATGATCCTCGCAAAAGATTCCATTCCAAACAATAACTTGATGCCCAATCTGGACGCTCTTTTAGTGATTAATTTGAAGTATCAAGCTCTCCAAACTTTTGGCCCATATGCGGAGGAGTTATCACCGTTCTCGCCCGATCAGTCCATCTCAACGTAAGCAACTTGCAAACGTTGGAAGGTACTTGTCGTCTTGGTTTTTATACTCTTAATGCATGTGATATGATTAGTAAAATTAATGGTACATATTACTTCAATATACCTAGAGTTTTATCACTTGATCGTTACTCCTTTGCCTAACAATCTATTCTCTATCGAGGATGGACGTCTACATTATGATGTGCGGGTTGAGGCAGTCCTACCACAACAAGCTAAACCACAAGGAGAGAAAGAAGTAGAGGAAGAACAATAAGGGTCTGAATAAGAGCAGCAACCACACAACTACTACACCACTTATGAAGATGTGTACGCACTTGAAGGGAACATTGATAACATGAACAACCTCACCATCAACCTTCGAGACTCCATCGCGAACCTCTCTCATAGTTCATCGAGTGGAGTAGCCAATGGAACTTGGGAGACTATCCTCTACCACCGCAATGAGCAACAACAGGGCTTGCAAAAGCCTAAGCTTGAGGATGTGTTCCTCAAGCAATTTATTTATATAATAATAAGGTCGTACTAATGCTCCTTGAGAGCTTTGAAACACTCGTGTTGGACTCATTTCAACACTTTGCTTTTTATTTTCACTTTTGTTTTTGTTTTATTTGTTTGTTTGTTTTAGTATATTCCTTTGTCACCAATATTTTTCTATTCTCTAAACCCAATCTTCAAAAATACAAATAGATTTACCTTTTATCTTTATGGACCTTCAGCCTCTTTCCTTTGTTATTAATGATAGTGATTTTCTTTGGAGTTTTGAAGGAACATGTCAGATGGAAGAAAATTGTGAAGTCACACATGAGAGGTATGTCCTATGTCTCCCACTTTAGAAATTCGAAATATTTATGCTAGTTGGTAGTATTGTTAAGGTACTATGATAGCGGGAGTAATTCAAAATAGTTAGAGTAAAGCTTTCTATTCATACGAGTAAGTAGTTGAGTAAGCTTTTGCTCTAATTCTTATAGTTAACCGAGTCCTGCGTTGGAAATAAATTTGCCAAATAATTACAACAAGAAAAGGTCTCCAATTATGACTTGTGTGATGTCTTGATTGCAGAAAGATTTTACGATTGAAGATACCCAACTCCATAGATTTAATGATAGTATATATAACACTTTTGAAAGGAGTTTTTGATCAAAATGAAGTCTAGTAGTAATTGAGATGCTTGCCAAGACTAAAATGTGGATCTAAAAGTATGATATTGCTTTAAATCTTGTCTAAACAACTGATGATGCACACCCTGGGTTGCCAACAATTCTACTGGCCTTCAAATGATCTTGGTATAAATCTTGATTTCAGCTACGTGTTGATGACATGGATAGCCAGCTACCTGTGGGCAAAAGTATTGGTACCCTTAAGGGTTGTGCAAGAAGTTTGCAAAGTAATTAATGACTCCAACTGGAAACTATTGTTGAATCCAATATGATCACCTACAAAGTATTTGGCATGGTCTCGTTACTACTTCATGAATTTTCTTGAAAGGAACAAATAGAAAAAAGTGTTTTGATGGACTTGATTCATTTATGTGGGTGTTAATGAGACACTTGATTGTTATGCTTCTTTTGACATTATCACTCACAATTAAATTAGTGTAAGAAACTTCCTAGTGGTCCTTGGCAAGCTGAGAGTTAACTAGAGGAATTGGAATGATTGCTACACTTCTTGTTACTTGTGTTTATAGATACTTTATTTTGATTATCTTGAGTTACCAAAGCTAGTATGATATTCTTTAAAATACTCTAACTATGCTAAGCTTTCGATGAAAGAAGTGTTGGACTCAAATGGCTATCTCTTGTAAGTGAATTTACATTCTCAATAATTCAGTGTAGTTGAGTTCCTTATGATTTCTGGTTTCTTGCTCGAGGAAGATCAAGGTTTAAGCTTGGGGATATTGATGGTTGTGAAATATAACAATCTTTATCCATGTTTAAATCTTATTTTAAGTCAAGAAATTGATCGAATAACTCTCTAGCCTTGCTACTAATGACTAATTATTTAAAGATGTGCAAATCCTTCTCTTGATTTGTGATGTGTATAAAGTCATGCCTTTATGACAAGATCAGGAGAAATTACTAAGGAATATGTCATTACCAACACAACCAAGTCAATCCGGGTTGAATAGACACTTCTAGGGCATGTAACAAGCAGTAGTACGCACAAGTCCAGCCCGTACCGTTCGATCGTACTGCACGCGGGAGCCTCCCTTAGGTCAAACCAAGCTACTTATGTGAAGGAAGCGACACCATTCGAGGAGAGACGCACCCTCTAGCCGCCACAAAACTTATTTTCCATTCAGATCTCGTCCATCCCACACTGAAGGAGATCCACACTGCCATAGTTCATCACCTCCATCTCCTACCTCCTTCATAGCCATAACCATTATCTTGTAATATAGATCTTGATAGCTCCAAATTTCAACACTTATTATCATTGATTTTCCTCTTGTTTATTTGCCAGATTTCGCTGAAGTTTACCCTTTATACTAATATTAACATCGCAATTATTGAATCCTTCGTTTCTTGTGATGGTTTTTAGGCATGCATTTTTTTGGAAGATCTAATAGCATTTATGGGCTAATTACACCTAAAGAAGCAAATCCCCAATTGGAGCCTCTTTCATTGGAGGCGTTCAGAGTGCATAACGACCACTGGTAAGGTCAGGATGCGCATGTACCGTCCACCCATACTACCTATCACTAGCTCTATTATATCAATACAAGCAACTTTCGTGAAGGGGAGACAACTAAAAACAAAACACAGCCATCGCAAACTCATCTAGAAGGGGAGATATCAAATCTGGAGAAGGAGAAAAACACTATCTCATTCTTTGACAATCTCTAGCCTCTAAACCATTCACTCCACCATCATCCCCATTGGTACTTAGAGAGAGAGAGATTGGCACTTGTAAGATTAGGGTTTGATACTTTGATCTACCTTGGTTTCTATTTGATTTGATCTTCAACTGCTATTGTGGCTTGCTACGATAACTTTGAGATGATTTCCATTTGCAATACAATTATGCCTTTGATTAATCTTCCTCTCATGTCTGAGTAAATCCCCATATGTGTGGGAGATGTAGGGGATTGGTGAGATGTGTTGCGTCTTCTTTAATTCCATCCATTTGTGATTGTTGAAGTGTTTATTAAATTGTGAGAATGATTATCTATGTTTGCCTAATGCTTGTTATCTAATTTAAGGTCCCGGGTAATATGATCCAGAGATCTCATAGGTATGAACTTGTATGCTAGAGAATCGGCGACCCTCGAGTGACACGGCCGATATCAATGAGGAGCTAGTACTACTCGAGGACAACAAGAAACCATCAAGATTAAAGCCATGATCCGGTCAGAAGACCTTAATTAATGTGCTGACTATGGCTGTGGTAATAGGAAAATGGATCATGGGGACTAGGAAGAATTGGCCTTGAGGACTCACAGTCGGTGTATGGGTTGCTTGTCTACTCACTTATAAATAATAAATATCACAATCACTTCATCCACTTTATTCATCTGGCACTTTCACTATTACCATTAACCATTTCTCTCCGTGCCTAACTTCTCATGTGCAGGAACCTCGAACACCTTTCTCATATTTACTTTTATGCTATTTAATTATCTCTTTTTCCGTACGCAAGTTTCCTCTATTATTCGTTGTTGGAGATTTGTCCCACGAAGGAACTAGGGTCCAACGATCCCTTGGTTCGAGAGGGGTCTAAACGCGTGACTCCAAGAGAACTCGACGGCAGCGACGGCGGCGGAGCAAGCACGCGGCAGAGAGGTGACACGGCTATTTTTACCCAAGTTTTGGACCCTCGTGAGGAGGTAAAGCCCCTACTCCTTCTTTGTTGTATTGCTCGTGTGCTTCGCGAGGGTACAATGGAGGCTGAAAGTCTAGGGTTTTACATCCCCAGAATCTCCCCTTTCCAGGGTAGGAGAAGGGGCCCTTATAGAGGGCAGCGTCGGACCTCTTCCCACTAGTTATTGGCGAGAAGGGCTACCACATTCCTGCCCAATGGATCTACTTTGTGTTCACGCGGCCACCAGCCAGCTGCTGCACTAGGATGGCGGTTGGTCATCCTTCGACTTTGCATCGTCACTCTGGTCTTCTTGCACCAAAATGGCTGTGGCAGGCACTACCTCTGCCCTACGTCACTCTCCCACACCTTTGTGCTTTCCTTTCCCAAGGTGGACCGGTCGCCACTTGGACCGACCGTTGGTGCGTCGTCTTGCGGGGCACACTTGGGACCGGGGATGCTCCTCCTCCTGAAGCCTCGCCGGGAGACTTCTCTACCGCACCAAGACTGGTTCTGGCAGCTGCCGAGGCTTCGGGCTTCGTTTTCCCTCTTGAGGCTCACTCTCCTTGTGAGCCCTCGGGAGGGCGTATTCGGTGGGCTTGCGACCTGACGGGATGGGGTACCCCTGGTGCCAATAGTCCGACAGTAGCCCCCGGTCGCTTGGCTTGCACGTGACTTACGAAGGGGCAAGGAAGTCAAGGGACCAACTAGCGCCGGACCCATAGGTTGTCGTGTCATGACACGATTCCCAACAATGCCCGCGGCATCCACGTGCCTGCGCTAGGCGTCTCGCACATCTGATGTGTGAAACACCGTTTCCGCTGCTTGGCCTCAGGGACTGCATCCCCCGTAAAAAACCCAAACCGGAATGGATTTGCCAACTCTCGTCTTCCATCGCTGCCATCCCTCCAGTGCTTCTTCTCCGACACTACTCCTTCCACTCCCGCAGCATCCGAGATGGAACTCAAGAGAGCACATGCCACATGCGCCGCATCCGGCTTCCCTCCGTCGATCGTGGGGGCCTTGCCACTGGCGATGATCCTTAATGAGGAGGGGTTGGAGAAAGTTCGCAAGCTAATGGCATCCAGCTCGAATGAGTGTGGCGCCACACAAGTGTGGTGCGCAGTGTTGGGTCGCAGCATAGAAAACGAAAAATTTCCTACGATGGGAACTATTATACGCCAAGATCTATCTATTAGATACAAGCAACTGGTGGATATACATCCATAGAGAACATACCCTCGAAGACAACAAAGCTTTGTTAACGAGATGGAACTCGTGGATGATGTAGTCGTACACTTGCCGATCTCAAGATCGTGATGAAGTCTAGCAGGTCCAGCTCCAACACGTCCATCAGATCCAGCTCCAGAAAGTCCAGCACCGCAAAGCAACGGTGCATCCGCGATCGCACACATGTCCGGTACCCCGCCAACCTCCGTCCCTTGCTCCAGCAAAGCAGCGGAAGCAGCAACTCCTTTCCAGATAAAGCCACCGAGAACATGTATCTCGCTAATCCGAGACCAGGGAGAGATCCTTCACAATGAGGTGTGAGTGTGAAGGTGTGAGAGGGGGGGCTTTTATAGGAGGAGGGGAGGGTACCCCTCCCATGGCCGGTGCCCATGGAGGATGTTCGTTCAACTTCCCCATTCATGTGGTCGTAACTCCCTCCACATAAATTTGCCCCTTCACATTCTCCATTAAAGTCTCCACTTTAAATGCATTAAATTTCTCCAAATTTAATGCTCTCTCATTTAATAAAACTCTTCTATTAATTTTATTCAGAATTTTGTTAATTACTTTCATTAAAAAACATTCACATAAAACCCCGTGCAATATTTTAATATCCCATGCAGAACCAGTTTTTGCAATTTCACCCGAAACAATTCCGGTTTCCATCGAAATAATTCCAGTGCTTTGTAATTCTTTTCTCTAGAACATATTTGCTCCAAATGGTGTCGGTATCCCTTAAGTATGTCACCCTACGGTTCGCGAATAATGTTGACATGATAGAGACCCCTCTCAGATCAATAATCAGAAGCGGGACCTGGAGATCCATATTGACTCCCTCACATTCAACAATGACTTATGTGATCGTGAGAACCTTTAATGTCGTAACAAAATCCCTTTGTCTCGCGATATATTACATGTCCGAGATTCGATCATTGGTATCTACATACCTAGTTTATCTCGTTACCGACATGTACTCTTTTCTCGTTCCTGTGATATAACATTCTAGTGATATCATCACTTGCTTGCAAGCTAACCAATGTGATATCACAGAGAGGGCCCATAGTATATCTATCCATCATCGGGATGGACAAATCCCACTCTTTATACATGAGCCTCTACATAAAATTTTCGTAGCACTCAACCCACCTTTATAATCACCCTTTTACGGTATGACGTTTGATGTTATCAAGATACACTTCCAGTGTTAGTGATTGACATGATCTCATGGTCTAAGGACTAGGATTATTTCGTATGATGTTATAGCAATATAAACACAATGACTTTGATCGTAATGCTATATTGCGGATGAAAGTTCATCATATCATTCCACTAATGTTGTGACCTCGTTATTAACAACATCAAATATTCATGATCAGGAAACCTTGATCATCTTGTTAATCAACGAGCTAGTTTATAAGAGAGGCATAACTAGGAACTTTCCTTTTGTTTATTAAACACACATGTATTAACATTTCCAAATTGATATAATTATAGCATGCAATATAAACTTTTATCATAAATAAGGAATAAGATAATAACCACTTTATTATTGCCTCTCCGGCATATTCCCTTCAGTCTCCCACTTGCACTAGAGTCAATAATCTAGCTTGAAAAACTTTGCGTATTGAACACCTATGGCTTTCTTTTGTAGCATATACGCGATTGCTAGTGGTTAACATAATCTCCGGATTTGGCAGTTTCAGGTCTGTGTGTATTTGCATGTCTTTGTGTCTCTACGCATCACTCGTTCTCAAATGAGACGGCATTGTATAAATTTTGTCCTTTGGTGAGACCTTTAGTTCATTCGGGTTTAAATATGTTGATATTATTGTAATACAATATGTCTTCATAGTATTAGCCCACTTTGAACCATACCTAGTTTGATAACAAACTACTTAACACAAATGCCCTCCTTTGCTGCTACTATAGCAGTCATATACTTAGCCTTTTGTTGTAGTATCCGTCATAATGTCTCAACTTTGGAACTCATCCAAATCCATCATGGAACATCTTTTCCATTACATTGTGCCACCCATAGTCTAAATTGAGATAAATTTAATTTTTATCTTGTGACAAAACTAGTATCAATGTAACACTTTACAATGAACTATATTTAACTATTTGTCACTTATACATGATATATTCTTAGTTCTTCCAATGCTCATAATAATATCTTTACTATCGTCCTATGATCATCTTATGAATCATTCTGGTATGTGCTCATAACATTTAGAGCATAGGACATATATGGATATGTACATATCATGGTATATTTTATTGATCAAAATATTCATGTGATTTCACTCATCAAGTGTCAAAACACTTGAATCTTGTTTCATTCACCAAGTGTCAATACACTTGAATTTTGATTCAACCTTTTCCATGCAACAAGAACATTTCTTGTCGTTTCCATATTGAACACATTCAGTATCTCATATATGTACGTTTGGCATAACCATATTAGTTCCTCAATCTATCCATATAGAAATTGATGCCTAATATTCCGGTATTGCCCAAGCCTTTCATCAAAGTCTATTTTTAATGAAATTCTTATCTTCTGTCAACAAAAGATACATCATTTATAATCAACACCATGTCCTCTACATAATGTATTAGAAATATGTCTCAGTGCTCCCACTTAATTTCTTGCAAATGCAAGCGTCTTCATCATCTCCAATGAATTAAAACTCTTTTAACAGTTTCATCATGGTGAAGATTCTAACTCTGTTATGCTTGCTTCAACCATTGAAGTTTGCATGCCCTTTTAGCATCCTTTGATTTATCAAAACCCTTTGGACCGTGTCATGTACACGTCCTAGGTAACCATTCTATTAGAAGAACCTTGTTTTGTTTATTCAACTACCATATACCAAATTATATGTAGTGATTGCTACATTAATCCGTCAAGACTAAATATTGCTATGAAAGATCAAATCTTGTCATAGTAAACTCCTTGAACATTATCGTAAACTCCTTTCACACATGTCGACTAATTCATAGATGTCAAACATCCATGTCTATTTATAGATCCAAATACGACTGATAGGCTTCATGCCTTTCCGGAGGGTCTTTCAAGTTCAAAACTTGATTTCTCGTGTATGGAAACTATCACGGATTTTATGACTTCTAGTCATTTTAGGGAGTCAGGGCCCATCATCACTTCTTTGCATGTAGTCGGTTCATCATTGTCAAAACAATAACAACTTCTATTTCAAATCTTACTATTTGATTCTTACCGACCCACACGGTTCAATAGGAACTCTAATCTCCGAGATCACAACCTTTGTAATCACGAGAGCCATGAGAATTTTAGCCGCCTCCAGGACACTTTCCAGCGTTGTTCTACTTAGCACATGTTGCTTAGGTTCATTAACATAATCAAAGTTCTATTGTCCTCCCACATAACTTTTGTGAAAAAATCCTTCTTCAAGGAACTTCACGTTCTAAGCAATAAACTCTTTTGTCTTCGGTGTTATGGAGGAATACCCAACAAATTCTTTGGGATAACCTACAAAGACGTGCTTATCCGACTTTGGTTGTAAACATTTTACTTATCCATAGCATACCAAAATATTAAGAAAAGACAACTCGAGTTTTATCCCAAACCATAACTCATATGGTGTCATTTCAACGGATCACGATGGTGCTCTTTTCGGTGTAAAAGCAGTAGTCTCGAAAGATTTAATCCTTAAAACATAGTGGCAGTTTTATAAATGACACATTTGACCTTACCATGTCAAACATGGTTTGATTTCATCTCTCGAATATGCCATACTCCTATGGTTTATCGGGAAACACAAATCATGGAACAATTCCTCAAATCTTAGGTGTTTTGCTAAACATGTAACTCAACTATCTTCCTTTATGATCGAATCATAAACTCTTTATTTTCTTGTTACAATGATTTTCCACATCATCTTGAAAGTCTTTGAACAATTTTCAAATGTTTCATACTTCTTCCTTTTTAAGTAAATATATAGATATATTCACTCATATTTATGGAGAAAGCATATGAAGCAAAAAGTTCCATTGCACATGGTTACATATAATGGACTATATACATCAATATGTATAATATCCAATAAGTTAGTCATCCGTTCCTCTTTGGCCTATGGACCGAGTTTCAATTATCTCGAGGAAAGTCTCACAAGCGTCAATTGATCAAAATAAAAGACTCCAAAAATATATCAACATGGAGTTTCTTCATGTTTTCTTTCCAATATAATTTAAATAGCGATGTCACTTCATAAGTGATCTTTCAAACATTTGTCTTGCGACATTTTAGCAATAGTGTTTATGGATGTGATTTCTCCCACAAGACTTGTAAAAGTTCATCCATCCTTTATGGAATATGGTAATTATTTGAACAACCATTGTTCTCATAATACCGGAACAAAATAACAATTATTTAAAAAAATCTTGAAGACAAGCTTTGATCTCCACGAGAAACATAAATAACACTTTATTTGTTTTTGATGAACATCATCACTTATTATCTTGCTAGTTACTTAGGCCATTGTAGTTCATGAATTGCGTTGTCCTGTATGACACTTCATACGAACCAATTCGGTATCCAATACGGGTATCCAATACCTAAGAACCACATTGTTTAATAAGCAAAGAATACAGCCATAACATGTATATATTCTATATACCTAAGCTGGACATATCCAAGTTTTTCTTTTCTGCCAATTTTTTTATAGATTCTCTTTCAGCAATTCCTTTTCCTTTTAAAAGAATCTATCAACGTCAATAGTGGTGTCATTCACATGACACATAGTACAAAGTGTGTATAGTCAAATACTAATACCTTTTGGACTTGCACTTTGAAGTGGATCACCATCATCAAATGTTTGGCATTCTTTCAAAAATTCATTCTTTAGTAATCTTTTAGTGTAGTAAACATTTTACTTACATCTTCTATTCATCCTTATCATGACAACTTTCATGATCAAGCTACTATAGCCTATAAGGATGAATCGTGAGTATAATATCAGTTCCCAAAACCTTTTTGGTAGATTAGGACACCTAGCGTCTCCAACCTTCACAAATTCTCATACAATATGAGAAAGTGTATTTTGCTAAATTATACTCTATCTTATTGCAACCATAAACATTGTTTCAGATATCACAATATCTTTCACACATGATGGTTTTTGAAATAATTATTTTAGCTCCTAGATAACCTCAAAACAACTTTTGAATATCAAGAATCATGGAGGTAAACATGATACTTTACATACTAACATTGGAAAATTCGTACTCTTGATTTAATACTACTTATTAAAATTCATGGAGTAAATAGATTTTGCTGAAAGTTTGCAATAGGACTTCTAAACTTTAAATGGACATTCAAAACAATACGATATCAGTTTGTAAAGTAAATATCCAGAATTCTATAGTTCTATCATCTCAATTAAAACTAAGCATAAGGTAGTAAATAAATGCCAATGACTACAAAAAATTATGCAAATTCACTTTGATTTAGTTTATGATAAATTTGGTTTGACTAATCTAAATTAGAAATGAACTCCTGCTCAAAAACAACATCCCTCGTGCCTTTTTGGTGATTACATGAACTAAATCCACTACACCAAGTCCGATCATCATGTGAGTCGGTGTAGCTTCAAAGGCGAGCATCAATATGGGCATCACATCAACTATATGACTCATGCTTAACCTTTTGGTCCGTGTTCCGAGGCCATGTCTGTACATGCTAGGCTCGCCAAGAAAGAACCTTAGTACTCGCCTGTGTAAAACTGTCTTACACCCGTTGTATGAAAGCGCAGAGTCGAGTACACCCGATCATCACGTGATGTCTCGAAACACGATCCATAGAACGGTGCATACTTAAGGAAGAACACATTTTATCTTGATATTTAAATGAGGGATCATCTTATAATGCTACTAAAAGCGCCAAACTAACAATATAAGATGCGAACATCATATGTGTAAAGTGTAATGAAATGGTCCATGCATTTGATCACTATCATGTGCATCGTGGTATGATCTCTATCATTCCTTTGTGTGTAAGTCCAAGGTCTATGGAACTTACATGTTAGGTGTGTTATAAGGATATCAACTATACATCAACTTACAACATTTCCATATCATGACACTAGACCAACAACGATCTAAACTAGACGCCTCTAATATATCAATTGCAAGTTTTTACGTGGCTTAGGGCTTCGAAGATAGAACCGGTCTTACCTACGAACATGGAACCACAACGAGGATAGCTAAGCTATTAGCAACTCGTTGTAAATAAGAGATTGACTATAGTAGGAGAGACAGACACCCGCCAGCCACTTATGCAAAAAATAGTTGCATTTCAGTCGTGGAACCGGTCTCATGTGCGATGACATGTAAAGTTGGTCCGGGCCGCTTCATCCCACTATGCCACCAATATCCAAAATACATGAAATAAGCAATGACATGATCATCATCGCCCACATACTCTTATGTGTTCTACCTGTGCAAAGCACCTACGCATAGATCAGGCTATGATACCACTGTTGGGTTCGTATCATAGAAAACAAAAAAAATCCTACGATGGGAACTATTATACGACAAGATCTCTCTATTAGATACAAGCAACGGGTGGATATCCATCCATAGAGAACATACCCTCAAATACAACAAAGTTTTGTTAACAAGATGGAACTCGTGGATCATGTAGTCGTACACATGCCGATCTCAAGATCATGATGAATTCCGGCAGGACCAGCAGGTCCAGCTCCAACACGTCCATCAGATCCAGCTCTAGCAAGTCCAGCACCACCAAGTGCAGCACCGCAAAGCAGCGGTGCATCCGTGATCACACACACATCCGGTACCCGGACAACCTTCGTCCCTTGCTCCAGCAAATCAGCGGAAGCATCAACTCCTTTCCAGATAAAGCCATCGGGAACATGTATCTCGCTAATCCGAGACCATGGGGAAAAATACTAGAGGCGGAGAGAGAGCCTTCACGAGGAGGTGTGAGTGTGAAGGTGTGAGAGGGGGCCTTTTATAGGAGGAGGGGAGGGTACCCCTCCCATGACCGGCGCCCATGGAGGGTGTTCATTCACCTCCCCCATTCAAGTGGTGGTAACTCCCTCCACATAAATTTGCCCCTACACATTCTCCATTAAAGTGTCCACTTAAATGCATTAAATTTCTCCAAATTTAATGCTCTCTCATTTAATAAAACTCTTTTATTAATTTTATTCAGAACTTTTTTAATTACTTTAATTAACAAACAATCACATAAAACCCCCTGCAATATTTCAATATCACATGTAGAACCATTTTCTGCAATTTCACCCGAAACAATTCTGGTTTCCATCAAAATAATTCATGCGTCTTGTAATTCTTTTCTCTAGAACATATTTGCTCCAAATGGTGTCGGTATCCCTTAAGTGTGTCACCCTAAGGTTCGCGAATAATGCAGACATGATCGAGACCCCTCTCAGATCAATAATCAAAACCAGGACCTGGAGATCCATACTAACTCCCACACATTCAACGATGACTTATATGATCATGAGAACCTTTAACGTCGTAACTAAATACCTTTGTCTTGTGATATATTACACGTCCGAGATTTGATCATTGGTATCTCCATACCTAGTTTGATCTTGTTACCGACATGTACTCTTTTCTTGTTCCCATGATATAACATTCTAGTGATCTCATCACTTGCTTGCAAGCTAACCAATGTGATATCACCGAGAGGGCCCAGAGTATACCTATCTATCATCGGGATGGAAAAATCCCACTCTTTATCCATGAGCCTCTAAATACCACTTTCGTAGCACTGGCCCAGCTTTATAATCACCCTTTCACGGTGTGACATTTGATGTTATCAAGATACTCTTCTAGTGTTAGTGATCGACATGATCTCATGGTCTAAGGACTAGGATTACTTCGTATGATGTTATAGCAATATAAACACAATGACTTTGATCGTAATGCTATACTTCGGACGAATGTTCATCATATCATTCCACTAATATTGTGACCTCGTTATTAACAACATCCAATTCCATGATCAGGAAACCTTGATCATCTTGTTAATCAACGTGCTAGTTTATAAGAGAGGCATAACTAGGAACTTTACTTTTGGTTATTAAACACACATGTATTAACATTTCCAAATGAATACAATTATAGCATGCAAAATAAACTTTTATCATAAACAAAGAATAAGATAATAACCACTTTATTATTGCCTCTCAGGCATATTCCCTTCACGCAGGCATTGGAGGAAGCAGGTGACGCGCCACCGCGGCCCTGGTCTTCACCCACTCTATTGACGCCGGCCTCGTTCTGCCATTCTCCCCATTTCTTATTATCGTCTAGGATCACTACTGTATCTAGCTCCTCCACCTTCATCCACGAAGCGTGACCCTCCTGGCTGCTTTCACATTCTAATGCCATCCTTGGCATTGTTTCGGCACTTCTATAACCTCCGCGTCCTTATGGCGAAGGAAGGCCTCCGCTGCGTCAGATTCTTCACGGAGGAGGAGGGGGATTTCTTGCCAATCTCCATCCTCGACACAGTGTCGGAGTTCCACCACAACTTGGTCTTGGTGGACACCTGTCGGACCTGGCCACAGCTCCGTGCTCCTGTGGGGCTGGCGATGGAGAATCTAGGTTGGGCCCGCGACGCGGCCGCCTGCATGGGTCCCAGGCCCCTCGCGAGACATGTGGCGCACCTGAGGGACCAGGGCTTAACTGGTGAGATGGTGGTGATGGAATTCATGTGGCAGCAGATCGCTCCCCTCCAGGAGCACAAGAGGCCCGTCTGGACCATGCCGCCTGGCCAGGGCATGGTCAGACTCACCGTGGGGCCCTGCACTGAAGACACGGTGTCCATCCTCATGCAGCTGCTCCTGGGCGTGGAGACAGTGGCAGAGCTTCCCCTTGGCATGCGTCCTGTGTACTCGGGGGGCCACGTTTGCGCCATCTGCACGGGTGTTCCCACCTTCAAATCCAGGGATATGTGCCCCTTGGTCGAGTTGGATGACGAGAATGCAGAGCCAGGCGATGCTCCCGAATCCTCCCGGCTTGTTTGACAAAGGAGGATGATCAATAGCGTGTCATCTTCGGAGGAGGACGCCGAGGACCACCTCCATACCGGGGCTGCTATCCCTTCCAGCGGAGCCGTTCGCGGGGAGCATGCCAAGCCTGGAGCAACAGCTGCTCCCGCCCTGATGCGGGTATCCGAGAAACGCCCCAGGTCGGGTGATGGTGGCGCCTTCCATCCCCCAGGCTTGAGGACGGCCAGATGGGCCTTGGTGGGAGTGAAAGTCGAGAGCTGGGCCCCTCCTTATCCTCTTTCCCCCTTTTTTGTTTTGTTACCCTGCCGTGTCGGTCCAGGCGCGCGAAGAAAAGGAAGATGAAGGCGGAAAAGTTTGGTTTGGGAGGAGCGACAAGACGTGTCGTGGGCAGCTCTGCCCCCTTCGGATCAGAGTGCACCCCGTGGGCCCCTCTCCGCCTCCCCGAGAGAGGGCCGGGACAAGGGACTGTTCCATTGAATGAGGGTCGGCCTAACTCTGAGGTTGTCGTAGCAGGTGACATTGCCCCACCACTGGAAGACCCCATGGGTGCGCAGGTCACGACCCCATCACCAGCCCGTGGCGACTATGAGGAACCCTTTGGGAGAAGCCCCCGAGTCCCCGAGGACATGTCGAGGAACGTGTCGAAGACTTCCTCCCGATCTTCGCGTGAACTGAGGAGGGCGAGGATGCCGAGGCCACCGGGGCCTCTAGTGGTGAAGACGGAGGTTCCCCGCACGGCTCGCCTAGCATCAAGGGAAGTGGCAAGCCATCCCTGAAACGTAGCACTTCAGAGCCGACAGCCTTAGGGGCCCTTTCGACTATAATCCATTTAATGTACTTTGGCACAATGTCCATGTTTTGGACCTGGTGTCTCATTTCCAGCCTCGCATCATGTATTTGTCCATGGTCCTATTGAGGGCTTTGTCTTCTCCCAAGGCCTCTCGGGGAGGTGACCGTGGGGAGGTTGTGTGCGCCGCGGGGTGCCTACGATGAACCCTTGTGGCGAGTTTTGGCGTCAGGACCTGCAGGTGAGGTAACTTACTGCTGCGGTCAGGCAGCAAGTTCAGAGCTCAGCATGCCAGGCACTGCAGCTTCCTGGCTTCTAGAGGGGTGAGTGCCTCGTGAGCCGCCCTGTGAGCCTCTCGAGGAGAAAGCCGTCCAGCTGGCATGGGAATTTTTGATCTTTTAAAAGGGGCCAGGAACCATGGGTGAGGTGACTCATTGACGAGGGATGGGTTGTGAGTTTAGAGCTCGACACTTTAGGTCCTAGAGAGCTCAGGCCGCGGAGGGGTAGTGCCTCACGAGTCGTCACGACGATGGACATATTACTTTAATTTTTAGTCAGGAACCGTGGGTGAGGTGACTCACAGCCGAAGACCTGACCATAGGTTCAAAACTCGACACTTTAGGCCCTGGAGAGCTCAGACTCCGGAGGGGCAGTGCCTCACGAGCTGTCACGGCGATATCTTTTTGGTCAGGAACCGTCGGCGAGGTAACTTACGACCGAGGAACGGGCTATGAGTTTAGAGCTCGATACTTTAGGTCCTGGAGATTTGGGACGCTGGAGGGAAGTGCCTCACGAGACGACAGTGTTGGGTTCGCAGCATAGAAAACAAAAAAATTCCTATGATGACAACTATTATATGCCAAGATCTATCTATTAGATACAAGAAACGGGTTTACATCCATAGAGAACATACCCTCAAAGACAACAAAGCTTTGTTAACTAGATGGAACTCGTGGATGATGTAGTCGTACACTTGCCGATATCAAGATCGTGATGAAGTCTAGCAGGTCCAGCTCCAGCACGTCCATCAGATCCAGCTCCAGCAAGTCTAGGACCACCAAGTCCAGCACCGTAAAGCAGCGGTGCATCTGTGATCGCACACATGCCCCGTACCCCAACAACCTCCATCCCTCTCTCTAGCAAAGCAGTGGAAGAAGCAACTCCTTTCCATATAAAGCCATCGGGAATGTGTATCTTACTAATCCGAGACCATGGGGGGAAAATACTAGAGGGGGAGAGAGATCCTTCACGAGGAGGTGTAAGTGTGAAGGTGTGAGAGGGGGGCCTTTTATAGGAGGAGGGGAGGGTACCCCTCCCATGGAGGGTGTCCCTTCACCTCCCTCATTCATGTGGTGGTAACCCCCTCCACATAAATATGCCCCTTCACATTTTCTATTAAAGTCTCCACTTTAAATGCATTAAATTTCTCCAAATTTAATGCTCTCTCATTTAATTATTCAGAATTTTGTTAATTACTTTAATTAAAAAACATTCACATAAAAACCCCTGTAACATTTCAATATTACATGCAAAACCATTTTCAGCAATTTCACCCGAAACTATTTCGATGTCTATTGAAATAATTCCAGCGCTTTCTTAAATATTTATCTGAAACATATTTGCTCCAAATGTTGTTGGTATCCTTTAAGTGTGTCAGCCTACGGTTCGTGAATAATGCAGACATGATAGAGAGCCCTCTCCGATCAATAATCACCAGCGGGATCTTGTGATTGTGTGAACCTTTAACGTTGTAACTAAATCCATTTGTCTCGCGATATATTACATGTCCGAGATTCGATCATTGGTATCTCCATACCTAGTTTGATCTCGTTACGGACATGTACTCTTTGCTCGTTCCTGTGATATAACATTCTAGTGATCACATCACTTGTTTGCAAGCTATTCTCAATGTGATGTCACCGAGAGGGCCTAGAATATATCTATCTGTTATCAGGATGGACAAATCCCACACTTGATCCATGAGCCTCTACATAATACTTTCGTAGCACTGAACAAACCTTTATAGTCACGCTTTCATGGGGTGACGTTTGATGTTATCAAGATACTCCTCCAGTGTTAGTGATTGACATGATCTCATGGTCTAAGGACTAGGATTACTTCGTATGATGTTATAGCAATATAAACACAATGACTTTGATCGTAATGCTATACTTCGGATGAATATTCATCACATCATTCCACCAATGTTGTGACCTTGTTATTAATAACATCCAATGTCCATGATCAGGAAACCTTAATCATCTTGTGAATCAACGAGCTAGTTTATAAGAGAGGCATAACTAGGAACTTTCCTTTTGTTTATTAAACACACATGTATTAACATTTCCAAATTAATACAATTATAGCATGCAAAATAAACATTTATCATAAACAAGGAATAAGATAATAACCACTTTATTATTGCCTCTCAAGCATATTCCCTTCAGACGGGAACCGTGGGTGAGGTAACTTGTGGACGAGAAACGGGCCGCCAGTTCAGAGCTCGACACTTTAGGCCCTGGAGAGCTCAGGCCACGGAGGGGATGTGCCTCGCGAGCCATCACGGTGATATCTTTTTGGCCATGAACCGTGGGTGAGGTAACTTATGACTGAGGAGCGGTTCGTGAGTTTAGAGCTCGACACTTTAGGTCCTAGAGATTTGGGACACTGGAGGGAAGTGCCACACGAGCTGCCCCGTAAGCCGCTCAAGGAGAGTACCATGGGGCCTATGCTAGCACGTGACCTCCTCGAGGAGGAGATCGTAGGCATCACACGTTCTGGCGGTCCTGGTCGAGAATGAAAGTATCCTGGCCAGGTCATGTTTCCAGTGCTGACTTGTTTCGTTTGTACACCATATGAGGGTCTCGAACACCGGGAACCATGGGTGAGGTGACTTATCCCCGGAGCTGGTCCATAAGTTCAGAGCTCGACACCTTAGGCTACCAGCATCGATGGGAGCGATCGGGCGATAGGCACCATTCCAGCCCCAGCTCGTATGGTGGATACACGAGAACATGGAAACCATGTGGGAAGAAATAAACACCAAGAAGAACGAATGAATTCGCAGAAAAGCAAGAAGAAGTCATCGACAACCGCAACTGTTTCCCCTCTAGGACCCTGCCCCTGAGGGGGAAAAGTATCACTTGGAAGAAAGGATCAAGAGCTTAGAGTCACCTTAAGAGGTGTGAACCCAGTAGTGACGCGTGTCTTTCGAGGATATGGGGACGCCGCTGGCCCCATGGTTTCCTCCGAGAGGCCAGCCCCCGGTGCCATCGTCACGTCCTTCCCTAGCCCCCGGGCCCTTCGCCAAACCTACGGGTCTGGGGCCCTAGGGCGCTGGGCCTGTTGCACTTGTTGCTCTGTTTACGCCTCTTCTTTTTGGCATACTACTCCCTTACCCCCTGAGCTTGACGCACTCGTTTATGTCATGGCCCTGCCTCTGGTGGAAGGCGTAATACAGGTGCGAGCCGGTCGAGTTGTTCGCTGCCTTCCACGGGGGGCGCCTCTTACCAACCTTCCGGGCACCTGCCGAGGCTTGTCTCCTCCTTCATGGCCTGGTCCGCTAGCCTGATCTCACCATGGGCAAACAAATCCCTGGCTTCCGCTTTGGCACAACGGTTAGCCACCGCAAAGAGCTCAGCCACCATGGATAGGTTCTCTCTATGGTGACCGACCCTGTCGAGCACTTGAGCATAAGTGAAAGCCACGATGACTTCCACATCAGTGGCCCCACTAACCCTGACAAGGCTTTGGTTGAAATGATGCAGGTACTTGCGCAAGATCTCTCCGGTCCCGTGATGCACCCTCCTGGGGTCCTCACACGTGTATGTGGGTTCATAGAGGCCACAAAGCTTGGACCACGAGCCGATAGATCCCTCAGTGAGGTTCAACAGCCATGTGAATGCCTCGGGCCAAGGCTCATGGGGAACTAGTTGGTGAGGATGTGGTCGTCTCCCCCCCGACCGCCTCTACGCTCAATGTGTAGAGCTGAAAGAACTCCGCGGGTTGGTGGTTCCATCGTACTGCGGTAGCATATCTGGCTTGAACTTGGGCGACCACAACACCCTACGGAGGTGCTCAGTGAGGGCAGGGCAGTTGGATCTATGAGTCTCTACGCCTCTAGCGAGTGTCGCTCGGTTCTGCATGACCACAACCGATATGGCCTGGAGGATCCGTGTCTTGCGACCCTAACGCTTGGCCAAGGTTACGCACGCATCCTCTTCCGAACGGACGACCTCCGCTCGGCCTTGGATCTGTCCGGGATACGCCGCGCTTGGCGGTTTTCCACCATCTGGGCCCCTGGACCCATCGTGAAGAGGAGGAGGTGGAGGTGCTCCGTAGGCTATGCATCCTTTTCATGCTTCATACGCCATGGGGCTATCCTAGGCGATTCCCATCAGGGTTGCACGGCGCTCCTGCCACTCCTCACTCGTGTCCTCGACAGTCCAGTAGTAGGAGGATCTCCTTCAACATGAGGCGAGCCGTTTCTGGGGCAAGCGGGGCGTCCGGGTTGGCGACACACTTGAAGAAGAATTCCCCCTCCCGTCCCCATGTGGGGACACGGATGGGATTCGTTGCTGGCTTCGGAGCGGGGCGGGGGTGCAGGGGCAGCATGGCACAATCCCCCAAGCCTCCCTGCATATTCCCGCCGAGATCCTCAGAACCATGCCTCGGCCCCCTACCTAGCGTGCCAAATATCGGAGATTTGTCCAGCGAAGGAACTAGGGTCCAACGATCCCTTGGTTCGGGAGGGGGCTAAACATGTGAGTTCAAGAGAACCCGGCGAGGGTGGCAGAGCAAGCACATGGCAGAGAGGTGACACGGGTTTTTTTACCCAGGTTTGGAATCCTTGTCAGGAGGTAAAGCCCCTACTCTTGCTTTGTTGTATTGCTCGCGTGCTTCGTGAGGGTACAATGGAGGGTGAAAGTCTAGGGTTTTAGATCTCCAGGATCTCCCCTTTCTAGGGTAGGAGAAGGGGTCCTTATATAGGGCGGAGGCGGACCTCTTCCCCCTAGTTATTGGAGGGAAGGGCTACCACATTCCTGCCCAATGGACAATAATCTACTTTGTCTTCACGCGGCCACCCGCCAGTTGTTGTGCCAGGATGGTGGTCGGTCATCCTTCGGCTTTGCGTCATCACTCTGTTCTTCTTGCACCGAAATGGCTATTCCAGGCACTCCCTCTGCCCTACGTCACTCTCCCGCACATTTGTGCTTTGCTTTCCAGGGGTGGACCGATCGCCGCTTGGACCAACCATTGGTGCACCGTCTTGTGGGGCACACTTGGGACCGGGACGCTCCCCCTCCTGGAGCCTCACCGAGAGACTTCTGCCACACTGAGACCGGTTCGGGCACCTGCCGAGGCTTTGGGCTTTGTTTCCCCTCTTTGGGCCACTCTCCTCGTGACCCCTCGGGAGGGCGCATTCGGTAGGCTGACGACTCGATAGGATGGGGTACCCCCGGTGCCAATACTCTCACATTCACTCACCACCTTCCACCATCAACAGTTGCAGTCAATTCACTCAAGACCGGTGACACCTTAAGTGTGACAAAAACACCGCAGAAAAACACTTACCTAGGCTCCTTATTGGGATCGATATAAAACTAGAATTAAAACTTACATGAAAACATGCTCTGACGAACCTATGCACTTGCAGGCCATCAAGCTATTTTTGGGCGCCATTGCCGGAGATCTAAATGATAAGTGTTGTTTCTTGACAAAAGTGATTGTTGACACCATCCATGATCTCCGTTGAATACAGAGGTTCCACTCGATCTGGAAAACTTATTTACCTCCGTATATTGACTGTATTCCAACTGAAAGACGTCTATACTTTATTGAAAGATTTTCTAACTCACGTACTATAGACTTGAACTGTTTGATTCCTTTGATGGTACACTTGACCATCACCTAGGGGGGCAAAGAGCCTGAGCTACCATTGGGAGAATATGGGAATCCATCTAGGCACTTAATAAAAATGCATAATCTATGTCCTGAACTTGAAGGTCGGAAATTTGAGATATATCCTGAGCTAATTCATATGATGAAAGAAATTGCTTTCACAGGAAAAGAAGAGGAAGATCCTAGTGATCACTTGATGAAGGTCTATGAACTTTGTGCTACTCTTAAACCAGCAAGTTTACCAATAGAGTTTGTGCTCCTTTAAATTTTACATTGGTCTTTGAAAGATAATGCTTTTACTTGGTTACAATCATTAGCCAATCACACTATAAAAAGGTGGGAAGATTGCATCCAAGAGTTTATGCATAAATATTGCTCGTTCACTACAAAATTTATTCAAACTGTTGGAGAAAACTTTTATCAAGCATGGAATAGATTTTATGCAATGATTTTGAAAGTCCCGAGTCATGGTTTCCATGAACATTTAATTATCCAATATTTTTATAATGGGCTTAATGATGATACAAAAGAAATGATTGAATTATCTGCAAGGTGATCCATTTGCAACTTAACGTTGCGAGAATGTGTAAAACTTTTCGAGGTAAGATCCTTCAATTATGAACAATACAATCATGTTGAGGATGTTAAACCACGAAAAGGTATGTTTCACATAACCCAAGATCTTATGCCTGAAGTTAAAAAGTCAATGGAAGAAAAAGGAATAGCCTTGGAACTTATTGAAGGAAATAAATTTGATATTCTTCAAGCTTATATAACGGAAGATGAAATAAATCTTGTAGTGCAAAAGTTTAAATATCAACAAAAGCAGTTCCGTGAAAAATATTACAAACGTCTAATGACTCAAGAAAAGAATATAAAAGATTTAACTTGAGTCTTTGATGACTTTGGAAATACCACGAAGCATTTGGATAGATATTTGAGTATGGTTAAAACACAATGCAATCAAATAACTGAAACTCAAAATCTGAATTTGAAACAAGGTAATTTTAATATTGTTTCTACAAACATTGTCACTAGACGTGGTACAGAAATGCAGGAACCCCAAGGACCGCCTTGGTATCAAGAAGAACAAGCCCGCAAGGCAAGATAGACTCAAGAGATGAGTCGAGAAGAAGAGGACCTGGTAGATCCTCAAGATTATATTGATTATGAAGCTCAGAAAAGAGAACCTGAGACTTCTAAAAATAGAGAAGAAGAAGAAGAATAAGAATAAGAATAAGAATAATAATAAGAAGAAGAAGCAGGAGATAAACATAAACAATAGGGATTTCTATTTTCGTGCCCTTGGTTCGTTAGTTGTACTCAGTTTTCCCCAACCGCTTAGTTTTTCCTCACTTTTGCCCATCTCCTTGTACGAAACGCTCACATGGTCGGAAACTCGCCGTCTGTCAGCCTTGTTGTTACGTGCTGACAAGTGGGGCCGCATTCAGTCGGGTCCCGTAGTGGACCCTCGTCATTACGTGCTGATGAGTAGGGTCGTGTTCTGTCGGGTCCCATAGTGTACCCTTGCCGTTACATGCTGATAAGGGGGGCCGCGTTCAGTCGATTTCCCGTAGTGGACACCTCTCTCAACTTAACCGATCAGCATTGGACCCACATCTTATCCACGTGAGCGCCAGAACCACAGCTTATCCACGTGAGCGCCGGACCCACAACTTACCCTGGTTGGCGTTGCAAGATGGGACCCGAGCCAGCCCTGCGCCTGTGCCCTTAGTCTAGATTCATTTTCATATAGTGAAATGTAATGCATATACGGAAATTATACGAAAATTATACACATTTGAACTCTTTTAAATTACACTTAGGACATGATAATATTGTGCTCATAAAATCCTGATCATTTATCATTTCCTTGGAGTGAAAATATAATACATAAACTTGTGTATACAAAAATTATACACCTTTGAACTCTTTGAAATCGCACTTAATACATGGTAATATCGTGCTAAGAAAATCTTGAGAGATTATTATTTTCTCCCCCATTTTCGTAGAGTAGAATGTAATGCATAAACTTGCCTATACGAAGTTTATACACCTTTGAACTCTTTGAAATCACACTTAATACATGATAATGTTGTGCTAAGAAAATCTTGAGAAATTACCATTTCCATGGAGTGAAATATAATGCATAAACTTGCGTGTACAAAAATTATACACCGTTGAACTCTTTGAAATCACACTTAATACGTGATCATGTTGTGCTAAGAAAATGTTGAGACATTACCATTTCCATGGAGTGAAATATAATGCATAAACTTGCGTATACAAAAATTATATACCTTTGGACTCTTTGAAATCGCACTTAATATGTGATAATGTAGTGCTAACAAAATCTTGAGAGATTACCATTTCCATGGAGTGAAATATAATGCATAAACTTGCGTATACAAAAATTATACACCTTTGAACTCTTTGAAATCACACTTAATACGTGATAATGTTCTGCTAAGAAAATCTTGAGAGATTACCATTTCCATGGAGTGGAATGTAATGCATAAACTTGCATCTACGAAGTTTATACACCTTTGAACTCTTTGAAATCACACTTAATACGTGATAATGTTGTGCTAAGAAAATCTTGAGAGATTATCATTTCCGTGGAGAGGAATGTAATGCACAAATTATACACCTTCAAACATGTTCCCTTCAAGTTATACTCAAGTTCATTTGTTTATGGAGTTAAAGTACCGGTGGCATACTCGTTATTTTGCGTGGATAGAGGGGTGCCCCCGACAGATATAGGGGTTATCATGTCCGCTAGATCAAGAGGATCAACGGTTGGTGGGCACAATCTGTGTGACAATAGTCTCGACCAATCAGAGCGTAGAAGCAAAGATGAGCACAGGTGCGAGAGATGGATAGAAAGAGAGGGGAAAACTGAGTAGCACTTAAGAACCAAGGGTAAAACTAAGTAGAACTTAAAAACCAAGGGCAAGACTGACAAAGGGATTCAAATAGAAAATAGAAAAATATTTAAAAAATGGAAAATGTGTCTTTTATACAATAAATTACATCTTGGCATACATCAAACTATTTGCAATTCAAATATACACCAGTTTGACAATTATTGCCTCATTCAGACAAACTATGTTTTGGGGAGGGTTGATTTGGAGAGACGCTTGAGTAGAAAGCCATGAACCTTCATAGAAAGTAGGTGATTTGAGAAGTGGTGATTTAGGTTAAAACTTGGTTTATATACATTTCTTATGGTGGCATGTCACATAATAAGACTCCCTAGGTAGATGCCACTATATTTTGCTCTTTTTGAATTTGTTGTGCATAAAATGACTCAATTAGCTAGCTAAAACCTATTCGTTGACTCTCTGTTGACCAGCCACCGGAGGGTAAAACTGAGTATATTGCACACGGCAGTGTTAGTACTGGAGGGCAAAACTGAGTACAAGCAAACTGCTAGTGTTACACTCGAGGGAAAAACTGAGTACAACTTAGTCACCACGGTTAGACACGAGGAAAAAACGTGACTCACGGTATGCGTGTGCGGTGCACGGAGCGGTAGCGGACACGTGTGGTCGTGCACGGTCCAGTAGTGTACGCGTTTACGCGCTGCACGGTAGTGCAATGAAACATCACTTCCCTTATCCTTTAATAGAGACCTCCCCACTCTCACTCATCACTCACTCGCTCACTCAACAGTCTACACTGTCCCGTCACCTTCTACAAACCACCAAGAAAACCCCAACCTCGCCGGCGATGGAGAAGCACGGCGTGGTGGCCATCGGTGCCTCCAAGGCCACCGATGACACTACAAGGAATGTGCTAACTAGTGACCCCAAATATTGGTCATAGAAAGGTCATAGTAATTCATCTATGACCTTTCTATGACCAAAAACAGTAGGTCACATAGCGAGGGTCACTATAGATAGCTAATGACCTTTTTTTTGAATTGGTCATGGACTACTATGACCAAAATAGATGGTCATAGTATCCATGACCAAAATTTTGGTCATGGCATTCTGGCATGTCCACGTAAGCCAATCCGACGTGGAGTGTGACGTGGCAGCAAATTCAGCCCAATCCAGTTTAGTGATTTACATGGGCCAAGCCCAACAACTATAGCCTTTTGATTTCTATAAGCCTGGTTTTACTGCCAAGTTATTTTATGGGCCAAGCCCAAAACTTTAGCCCATATATTTTTGGTCCGTGGCATTTTGTTTAGCCCAATATTTTCATTATTCCCATTTAAATTTATTGTAGGTCCGTGACAGTGTTAGTTTCCTACTGCTGGTCCCACATGTCAGTTCTATACAAGCCCCACTCGTGAAATTTCAATTCCACATAGATAGTGTTCAAAGAGATAATACTGCCAGGTTTTAGCTTTGTGCGAATTGACAGTAAACAAAAGCTTTCCATGATATGATAGTAAACAACAGTTATTTACAATACATAACACTTCCAATTAAGCATTGTCATTTCACAAATAAACACTTGCAATTACAACAATGAACTAAACAACTCCAGATCGGCAGGTCCAGCTCGCCCGTGTCCTCTACCTACAGATTGTCTTGCCCTACACTATAGATTGCCACGCTGTTGGCCGTACCTCGAGGTCGCTCAAAGAGCAGGACCTCCAGGAACACCTCCACGAACTTGCTGCTTCAACTACACGAAGAGCAGCACCTCCAGGAACACCTCCACGAAGAGCAGCACCTCCAGGAACACCTCCACGAACACATCCACGAACTTGCTCCTCCTCCGGCCAGCGGTACCTCCAGGACTTCCAGGAACACCTCCAGGAACTCGCTCTCCTCCGTGACTCCGACCAGCTCCTTCTCCACGCCTCTGTGCCAGTGATGGATACATCAAGAGCCACATAAAATTCAATATTCAAGATAGTAATAACAGTAACCAGATTCCTTGTATTCCCATTCATGATAGTAATTACAGGAACATGCAAACTACTATTCTCCGCGATGTAGAAAACATACAGAAGATAAACATCCAGAACAAAATATTAATATTCCAATAGTATATGTTATTTACCTACATGCACAACTTAGGGAAGTAGAGAGTAACTTATACAGAGTTGCAACAAAGGAATGGACTGAGCCAGCATGAGTAGCAGTAACAAATGGTAGCATCATGGGCTACACCCCTTCTCCACTATTATTTCACAGATATATTTTAACAGATACCATAGTAGCAACTTAGACCCAAATATATCCAAACATAGTAACAAAAGGTTTCACACTTTAGTAGCACACCATTACACTACTTACTCAAAGCAGAACACACTTTCATATTGAACCCAAAACAAGTGGAGCACACACACAAAATTTGGATCTAGCATACATAAACAATATTTGATTACTTCCTATCAATAGACATATCATCCAGAATACAATCAGGAGCATAGTCAAGAATAAAACCAGAGCTATCAACATTATAATTTCTAGCCACATTATAAAACCAGAGCTATCAACATTATAACCTTGTGCATATATCTGCAACTAAATTCAATTTCCTATGGTCCTATTAGCATATCACTAAGTTAAACATGCTGCTACCAAATTAAACCCTGTAACAGTCAGACCTTGCCACAAGCAATACTAACATAGCACCAGGGTAAACAATCCGATTACCTAGAGCTCAGGTAACTAAAGAATTAATTGAAACCATCGCTGCAGGAATAAAATAACACCAAAACCAGAGACAAATTGAATCGGAAAAGGAGGGAACCTGAGATCTAGCAAGCTCGCGCGGGTATGAGGCTGTTGTGCTAACATCGGTGAGAGTCCCTGCAGAGAGAATACAAATGGACTTAGAGAAAAACCGAGATAGAGAGTAGAGGAGAAGTGACATAGTTCCGGCCATCCTGCTACATCCGGCGACCCTGATGACCAATCTAGCGGCCCCGTGGATTAATCCACCGAGGATCTCACAGCTGTCGCCAATGATGCCGTCCATCTCGGGGTGAGGCGAGACAAAGGGATCGAAGGGCCGCCGCATGTCACGAGGAAAGGGATCGAAGAGGTGGGCCTTCTTCTCGTAGTGGTAGATCTTGTCCAGCGTGTCCGGGTCGACAGTGTTCGCCGGGATGTTATTCTCCAGCTCCCACATCTGCCTCGCCACCTCGAACAATGAGGAGGAGGAGGGCTCCATCATGGTGAGGCCGGACCAGTGAGGGGGTTGGTGGTAGACATAGATCTGGGCGGCTCGATGAGGCAGGTGCGGCTCGAGATGGTGACCTAGCTACGGAGAAATTAGACAGAGGGGGATAGAGGGGTGTCGCGCACGCGAGGTAGAGAGTGGTGGCTGGAGGTGGGGAGACGGAGGGGCTGCGGTCAGCCGCGGCGCCGCACGAGTAGGAGGGGGCGGCGATGGGATTAGGGTTTGATGGGGACACTGGGTGGGGGAGTGGATATGGATCGAAGGAGATAGTGGGCAGCGCGAGTGAGTGGCTCGGGTGTGTTTCTTCCAGTGAATACAAAGCATTGGATAGATTTTTCACGGTCCTGATCAGGCCAAGATGGACGATCTGTGGGAGGAGCATTCCTGCAATCTCATTGGTTGTAGATAAGAAAATCATTTTCTATTTTTTGAGTGTTAAAGGGGCGTCTTGTGAAGAAACACCAAATGTTTAATTTAAAAATGCTACCACCCTATTTTTCAAAAATACTAGACCACCTTACATAAACAATGTCCCAACCGGGGTATCTAAAACCTTTCCGTCTACCCAGGGCCAAAAAGACAAATTCCTGCTCAATCGGAAGAAAGTGGGTCCAGTTTGAACTACAGGTACATGGTCTAATGCTCATGATTTTTTGCAAAAATCATTTTTAGACTCACAATATGATGTTTCTTCAGAGATCCGATGCAATTTTAGCGAGGATCATCCCCTATCTATGAACCTTTGTGGCCGCCGTTTTGACCCTAGTTTGAAAAGGGCATGAAAAATTCAAAAATGGTCCAAACAATGTAAAACCTTCGCATGGTGTCATATTATGTGACATATTTTCAACGAAAAATACTAAACTTGGTATATTGTGAACATCTCGAAAAAACCTTCACAAAAATGACCTATCTTGTTCGAGGTTTCATGGCTTTTAGGTCAAACAACCAATGTTATGGCTAGAATCATGACATAGTTTGTGATAATGTGCCCATATTGCGCATGCATGTGCATCTTGGGATGACGAACAATGTTGCAGGAGGAAGTTTTCCTTTTCGTCGCACAGAAAAAGCATTTTGCATTTTCTGAGTGCCAAAAACAGGGCATTTTGTGAAACAACCACCAAATGGTTAACTCAAAATGCTGCCACCATATTTTAAAAAAATACTAGACCACCTTACATACACAATGTCCCAAGTAGGATATCTCAAACCTTTACGTCCACCCTTGGCGAAAAAGACAAATGTCTGCCAAATCGGTAGAAAGTGGGTCCGATTTGAACTAAAGGTACATGATCTAATGCTCATGATTTTTTGAAAAAATCATTTTTAGACTCACAATATGATGTTTCTTCAAGGATCCGATGCAAATTTAGCAAGGATCATCCCCTATCTATGAACCTTCGTACCCGCTGTTTTGACCATAGTTTGAAACGGGCATGAAAAATTCAAAAACGGTCAAAACAATGTAAAACCTTCGCATGGTGTCATATTATGTGACATATTTTCAAGAAAAATACCAAACTTTGTATATTGTGAACATCTCGAAAAAACCTTCACAAAAATGACCTATCTTGTTCGAGGTTTCATGGCTTTTAGGTCAAACAACCAATGTTATGGCTAGAATCGTGACATAGTTTGTGATAATGTGCCCATATTGCGCACACATGTGCATCTTGGGATGACAAACAATGTTGCAGGAGGAAGTTTTCCTTTTCGTCGCACAGAAAAAGCATTTTCCATTTTCTGAGTGCCAAAAACAGGGCATTTTGCGAAGGAACCACAAAATGGTTAATTCAAAATGCTGCCACCATATTTTTCAAAAATATTAGACCACCTTACATAGACAATGTCACAAGTAGGATATCTCAAACCTTTCCGTTCATACATGGTGAAAAAGAAAAATTTGTGCCGAATCGGTAGGAAGTGGGTCCGATTTGAACTATAGGTAAATGATCTAATGCACATGATTTTTTGTAAAAATCATTTTTAGACTCACAATATGATGTTTCTTTCGAGATCTAATGCAAGTTTTAGCGAGGCTCATCCCCTATCTTCATGACAGCCATTTTGACCATAGTTTGACATGTGGACATGACACATAGGCCAAACTGCTTAGTTGGCAGCCTAGTTGTCATGTATCAGCATAACGACCATTTAAATTGGTCATAGTCGTCCAAAGTTAAGGTCATGGAGTAGCAATATTTATGTTATGACCAACTGGTGTAAGCAAGATATGACCTTCCTGACAAAAAAGGTCGTAGTTTTTTAGGGTTTGGACCCTCCCAAATGGCCTACGACCAGTTGGTTCGAAATGGTCATAGATCTGTGACCAAAAAACTCAGGGTCCTTAAGAAAAGGTCACTAGTCAACACATTTCTTGTAGTGTGAGGAGGGCCCCATCCTCGTACAGGCCCCCATCCCCGTCCCCGAATCCGCCGTAGCCTCCGGCGAGGAGTCCCCCACCGGTCTTGGGCATATCCCGCTCGGCTGGGACCCCTACGAGGAGGTTGTTTACCTAAGGCTGGAGAACCCCTATGAAACCAGCATCACCGACCCATGGTCGGAGGTAACCAGGGTTTTCTCCCCTTCCCTTGTTCTTCCCCCGTTCCCATGTTGGATGCTAGACCGTATGTTATTAGGGCTCGGTTGTTCATATTTTTACAGTAGCTAATCATCTTGTGTTAGATCTCGTATTTCGATGAATCCCCCTTTTTGTATTTGAACCCCCCTATTCGTAGTTGGGATCAGTATTCGATATGGTTTGAGATTTGCGGAATAATCAGGAGATCTCAATCGGTTAATTTATGCAAATAATCAATCCCGATAATCAAAGTATCTCAATCATGTCCTTATTGCACTCTACTGTTTTTTCCAACAGGAGGATAGTAGCAACGTTCGCAGCGACGACGAGTCCAAGGACACCAAGACTCATCATGTGCTGAGGCGGCTAAAGTACGGCCAGTACAACAACTTCTTCATCGGTGATGTGTACAGGTGCCCCTTCTGCCCCACCAGGAGGCTCTGCGTCACGGACTTCAACTCCCTCGTGAAGCATGCCGAGGACGTGAGGACCTGTTGGTGAGTCCATGAACGTCCATGGCTTCATAGCCAAGCACCAGGCGCTCGGTCTTCACCTCCGCAACCTCTAGAAGGTGGCTATCGAGGAGGGTCGCATGCCCCCGATCGAGCCTAAGCAGCCCAAGGTCAAGGTACGGTGCAGCAAGAAGTGGAGGAGGCATCAAAGGGAGGAGGCGGAGGCCCTCCTAGAAGAGGCCATGAGGGGCCACTGATCTGCTGCTGATGTTACTAAAAAGCAGCTTCTTTTGTCTTGTCAACGTTGAACTTGTCTGCTGCTGCTGCTGAGCAGCCTAATTGTCGAACCTCGTTAAGTTCCGTACTATATAACCTATATTAGCTGTTTTATCTACATCTAATCTGTTTACTGAATTTATTTATGGTGATGGTTAGTTTTGCTGCTCTAGATTTGTTACCAGATTGGGAAAAACGAGGGCAAAAGGAACAATGAATGAAGAGAGAAGTTGCTCTAGATTTGCTACCTTTTTGGGCAAAAAACACAACTGTTAGCGAGAGAGAGAAAGAGGGGGAAAGGTGCTCTTAGAAAGGTCAATCATAAAAATAACAAAAAAGAAAACTTCCAATTTAGACGACAGAGCACACGTAACCACCAAACGCGCCCCACATGGTCCCACACCACGTCCCCTATTATCAGCGAGAGATGGATGGCTGGTTTGCTATGTATCCTGGCCCCACCTTTCAGTATGTAACGGTCGAGGCAACATAATGTAATGCTCAACGCACGACCCGCCCAACACGGTCCCACTAGTCAGCATCTAATGGTCAAGCCTTTGACCTGACGATATCCCCCCGGCCGAGCGCATGTGAGGGTTTCAGAATGGAGGGAGGGAAAAAGTGAGGAAAAAAAGCGGCTGAGGAAAACTGAGTACAACTAATGAACCGAGGGCATGAAAATAGAAATCCCTAAACAATATGACTCAAATGCTGAGACAATCGACTCAAGGGAAGAGGTCGATCTCAAAAAGGAACAAGAAGAGCATGTTATCACCTCACGTGAAGAACATGTTGATACGCAAAAACCATCAGCAAAGAAGAAAACTAAAAGGGATGCTGCACTAGTGGCAAAGGTAAAGGAGAAAGTAATACCCACTAAAAAGAAAATTTCTTACCTAACTGACTTCAATATGAACCAGATAAAACCATTTATGATTCTTTTACCAAAGCATTGGAAGCCTTCGTTTAGAACTTCTTTAATTGATGCTATTAAAGTTCCTACTTATAAAAAATTTATGCGAGATAATCTTAATAGAAAAAAGAAGGTAACTAAGACAGTAGAAGTAATGACAAGCTTTGGTGATAAGCTGCCTGCTAGGCTTGGGGTTTCAGGTATACCAACTATCTCTCTCGCAATTGGAAATTTAATATCGTTAATGCTCTTTGTGATTTAGGGGTAGGTCTTAGTGTCATGCCTTATTCCTTGTTTAAGAAATTGAACCTTGGAGAGCATTCTCCCACTTCAATCACTTTGCAAATGGCTAATAAGACAACTAAACCACCTGTCGGTATGATCGAAGATGGTTTACTTAGAATTGACGAACATGTTATCCCCACTGATTTTATCATACTAGATGTTCCAGAAGATGACAAACTTTGAATCATCCTTCGAAAACCTTTTCTTAGCACTGTTGGAGCTAATGTCGATTATTCTAGCGATAAGATTGTTTTCAATATTTATGATGATCATATTGTTCATTATTTTCCAAAGAAACAAGAGCATGATGGCAAATATGTTCCACCAACTAAGCATATCCAAGCGGTGAAAACCATCAATGAAGGGCAGCTTGAGGTAAACACTAATGACATGGAGATTGGTTGATAAGCTAACTCTCCTTAATAAAATGCTTAATGTGAGTCAACCCATTCTTAGTAAGTTAAGTTTAATTTTTTTTATTTTGTGTGTGTCTTTAAAAAATTGTTCAAGCTTTTAGACTTGTAGAGAATTTATACCTTAGTGAAGTTTAAACAAATGTGAAAAGAAGAATTAAACAGGGTTAAGATTGTGTAACAATCAGTCGTATGGCCGGAGGTTCCCGTACAGCCCGCCCATACCGTCGAAGAAAATCCAGTCAGAAAAGGTTATTTTAATAAGTACTCATAACGAGAACCAGTACGGTTGGATGTACCCATACCGCCCACTCGTACTGAACTTCGACAATTTTCTTCAAAACTCACTACCGCGATAACGGGTACTGGTACGGCCAAGACGCGCATGTACCGTCCGCCCGTACCAGACCGCTAGGTTTGATCTCGTAACCATAATCTTGCTCCAACAGTGATGACCATCGGTATGGGCAGGATGCGCCCGTACCACCTGCCCATACCGACTACATCGCTAGGTAAAGGTCAACGGCGACGAATCCCAACCAGCCCCTTTCTTCTTCCTCCTCATTCTTTCTTTCTCTTTCTCTCCCCACCTCAAACCCTTATCCCCTAGAACTTTGATTCTTCATTGGTTTCGTGTTTTTGAGTGGGGGAATCTTCACATCGGTAAGTTTCTCATCTGATCCACGCTTTATTTTCTGAAATACATGGTTGAATTCCTCACATTGACTATTTAGATGAGTTCATCATATTTTGAGATTATTTTTGATTCCTCATGTTAGGATTTGTCATTTCTACCTATAATCGTTTGTTTGTATCATAGAAACCTGATTCCTATAGTTTTCTTTGAAAATTTCGCAGCACAATACATAACATTGGAAGGATTTTCTGCTCGGACAAGGGCTCGGGAACGGCAGGGGCCTCGGGCTCCACTAGGCTGTCGGGTTCGAACAAGAGGCGTTCGGAGGCGGCCAACATGAGAGCTGCCATGAACAAGGACTATGATAGGGCGAGCCAACGCAAGGTTTTACCTACTAAGTGGGTAAGCCATGAGTTCCTCTCCCGCCAAGGTCTATTGGAGGTTTTGGAGCAGATGACCGTGCAAGCTAGCATGGTACCCTTCTCCTGCTTCTCCATCGACACCAACCAGCTCGCCAGACACGATTTCATGTCATGATTCCACGATGACCTTGAGGTCCTGGAGCATAATTGCACTATAAGTTTTGTGCTCAATGGGCAACCCCATAGCCTTTCTTTTTATCAATTTTTTGATTGTTTCTGGTTCTCCTACGAGGGGGAACTCGATATTAATGACAATGTCCATGTAGAGGAGAATATTATTTTGCGGCCCGAAAGTTGAGGCGACCAGGCAACGCGGTATCCAAGTTGCCTATAATCAGCCGCAATGACCACAGTTGGCGTGCCAAACACTCATAGGGTCTTTTTCGGCACGAATTCAACTTTATGTTTCAATACAAAATATCAGGCTAACGCCCGTAAAGTTGGGCCCCCTGTTAGTTTTCGCCGTTATGTCGCTCCCGTCGCTTAGGCGTGGTGGCTATCACGTAGGCTTGCAGCACTGGCGCATTGGATAGGATGACACGACCGGCCCAGTGTATTGACGTGACAAAACAGGGCACATCTATCGTCGTTATAATTATTTTTTTGTTTACTCAGAAGCTGGAACGGCCACCGCCACACATCTCTCCATTGGACTTCCATCCCCGTCGTTAACCACTACCTTAGAAACGCATTGACTATTCCACCGTTCCACTGTCTAGTAGAAACCACTCTTCTTGTTCCTGTCATCTGTCTTCTTTCCGTCTTCTCCTTGCCAGCATGGAAGGTCGTCGGACCCTAGAGACAAGCTTCACTACCCATGACAATAAGAAGATAAACGTTGTCTACACCAATGAGGATGAGATAGTGGTGCGAGTCCTGAGGATGTACGAGGGTTAGCTTGAGAAAGACAAGGACAAGTTTGTGGGATTGGACCTCGAGTACACCCCGGAGGACCCATATGAAGGGAATGAAGTCGTCGTCGTTCAACTGGCCATGAGGAAACACGTCCTCATCTACCACTTCTCCTGGTTTGTAGATTTGCGCTCTGCAGTTAACCGCTTTTAGGGTTTTCTCCTCTTGTTCTTTATCCATTTGCTCATCTTGCAACTACTGAATTTTATTTAGGACCAAATAAATTATGAGAAGCTAATGTTGAGAGTCTTGATCTTGCATTTACTAAACTATTTAAAATTATATTCAGAGGATGATATTGCATTGACAAAATATTTGTAGTTACAAATTTTGGTGATGACAAACTACATACTTTCAAGACTCACAGGAATTTCCAGGCGCTGCGCCAGTTCCTTGTAGAAAAAGGAATTGTTTTCTGCACTGTCGACAATACAACTGATTTTTGGAAATTTCATCAAGTGGGAATTACAATTCCTACGCATAACTGGATCGGTATTCAGGGTCTTGTCAAGATCATAGGGGTCTCGATGAAGGATGTAATGTCTACACTCACAACTAGTATCCTCGATGAGTCGTATGACAGAATGAAGGAAGATTTACCTACGGATAGGCACGATTTTTGGGACAAGTGGCCGTTGTCTGATATAAACCTAAAGTATGCAGCCATAGATGCTTACATGACCTACCAGATGTATAAGAAGATCCACTTCTTTCTATGTTACCTCATATTTTGCCCTAATTGCAAGAGGGAAGACGAGCTTAGGGAAGCCCTTTGTAGAAAATGCAGAATAGCTGAGTTTGAAGCTGCATATGCAAAGAAAATGGCTGCATCTGAAGCAGCTGACAGAGAGGCTGCAGAAGCAGCTGATAGAGAGGCTGCAGCTGAAGCGGCAAACAGAGAAGCAACATCTTCTAGCGGCAACAATCAAGTCTGTGATGCACCGCTAATTGTGCCACGGGATGTTGAAGATAGGGAAGCCAAGTCAGATCCTAGGTGGGATGAACTTTGTGAGCTGTGGAGCACCAAAAATATAAGATCCGCCTGGAATGATGGCAGTTGGTCGCCTAGGAACGATGGCAAGCGCCTCAAGTGTTCTGATGAGAAGTGAATTTAAATTTTACTTCCTTTGTGTTATGTTTCTGTTTTGTGGAACTCAGTTAGCCTGTCAAGATGGCTAGCGCCTCAAGTGAGAGTAGTAAAATAAATTTTACTTCTTTGTGTTTAGTTTCTGTTTTGTGGAACTCATTTAGCTTGTCAAGATGGCTAGCGCCTCAAGTGAGAGTAGTAAAATAAATTTTACTTCTTTGTGTTATGTTTATGTATGTGTCTAGTAGCTTGTCAAGATGGCAGCTCGTTAACTGGCAGTTTGAAAGAGTATCTTTTTCCTCTCTCCCTAAACAGATATGTTTCATTTTTCTCAAATTGGTAGCAAATCTAGAGCAGCTTCTCTCTTTGATCATTCGTTCCCTTTTGGACCTCCTTTTATGGCTGTTCTTCTCACAAACCACACTAGGCAGAATACATTCATTGAGAAAACAAAACAAATGTAGATATAGCTGTGCATAGCTAAATAGGATATAGTGATAGAAAGTAGGTTGCTTAACGAGGTTCAATACATCCAACCCCTCCTTGCGTGCAGAAATAGGATACACACAAAATATTGAAAATCAAAAGAAGCTGCTTAGCAGCAGCGGGCACATTCAACCCCTCCTTGCATGCGCATGCGCCTCCGCTTCCTCCCTCTAGCGCTTCCTCCACTTCTTTCTACCCAGTCCCTTGATCTTGGGGGCCTTGGGCTTGATCAGAGGCATGCGACCCTCTTCGATGGCCACCCACTAGAGGTTTCGGAGGTGAATGCCAAGAGCCTGGTGCTCAGCAATGTAGGCATTGACGTTCACTGTCTGGCCGACTTTGGGGGTGCCGGAGCTCGGGCCCTCTACATGCATCACAACGCAGTTGAAGTCGGTGTCGGCTAGTCTCGTCCTACAGAAGGCAACTGTAGATGCCGCCAGTGAAGAAGGCGTCGTACTGGCTGGCCTATAGCCTCCTCAGCACCTAACGAGTCTTGGAGTGCCTAGACTCATCATCGCTGCACACGTCGCTACCATAAACCTATTGGAAGAAAAGGAAAAAAGGAGGATTAGATGATGTAAGAAGATCGAGCAATTGAAATGTGAACAAGAAAATCTAAATAAACCAAGATCTAGCATCCAACGATGGGAACCGGAGAAGAACCAGGGAAGGGGAGCAAACCCTAGTTACCTCTGACCATGGGTCGTCGATGCTAGTGTCGTAGGGGTTCACCAGAGCGATGTACTCCTCTGGATCGTAGGGGTCCCAGAAGAGCTAGATCTGCTTGTGACCGGTGGCAGGGGGCTCCTCGCTGGCGGGGGCTCCTCGCTGGCGAGGGCCTCCTCGCCAGCGGCTACATCGGTAGCGGGGATGGGGGCCTGGATGGGAACGGCGGCTGCCATCGATGCCTCGACGGGGGCCGGGACGGGTACGGCGGCTGCTTTCAATGCGTTGAGTGGGACCAGGACGGAGACAGGGGCCTCCTCGCCAGCGGCATTAGAGGCGACGATGGCCACCGTATCCTCCTCCGCCATCGCCGAGGGGATGGGGTTTTCTCAAGAGTTTGCAGAAGCTGGTGGGATAGTGGAGACGGTTGCGTGAGGAGAGTGAGCCAGAGTGAGAGTGTGTATGTGGAGAGGGGCTCTATAGTTAAGCTGAATGGAAGCAAGGCACGTTTCGTTGCACCACCGTGCAACGCGCCGCGTAGGCTACTGAACCGTGCACCGCGACACGTGCACGGTACGTCACGTTTTATCCTAGGCCATGCATGGCAGTTCTGTATTGAGCCACAAGCAAAGGGCACAGACACAATTTCTATGTACGAAGTTTGAAACGGCCATACAATTTGTGATAATTAAAAGGGGAAATGTAGAGGAGAAGGTAGGTGACTGTACGGCAAGATTTGTCGGGTTGTGCTAGATCGGGTAGAGGGATGTGTTGATGACTTCGAGTGACTCGATGAAGGCGGACACGTTAGATCTCGTCTAGCCCCCCCCCCCCCCACCCATTTATCAGCTCTTCGACCTTCGGCTAACACGTGGAAGTTTCATACGATGGGCCCAGTTGGAAGTGAAATTGAGAGCCACTATGTAAAAAATGGGATATATCTTATTAAAATCAAGTGGCAATAAATTGCAGTTGCCCGTCGACGATTGTGCACTCGATGACGCATGTGTTGTGGCGTAGTAGTAGCAGTAGTAGGATTTTCGGACTTGATTAAACATGACATGACTAGTTGGCGATTTTTTCCATGGATGGCTTCATGTTCCTTCTTGTAGAAGTCTCGCTGAGAGGAACGTCTGTGCTGTCTCATGCTGTACTGTGAAGGGCACGACGTGTGCAATGATCCTCCTTGGATCATACAGGATCAACGGGTGGTGCGCATGGTCCGCATGACAACTGTGACAACCAATTAGGGCGTAGCAAACAGAGTGAGCACATGTTTGGGCTTCTACAAAATAGAGAGAGAGGACAAAACTGAGTAGTATAAAAATGGAAAGTGAGTGTCTTGTACAATGAAATACATCATGGCATACATCAAATTATGCCAAGATGGATCCACTAGAGTTCATTGCATGCGTGTTCTTCTCAGAAACCACATATGGATCCACTAGAGTTTTCATTGCATGTGTGTTATTCTCATAAACCACATGGATCCACTAGAGTTCATTGGATGCGTGTTATTGTCATAAACCACATGGATCCACTAGAATTCATTGGATGTGTGTTATTGTCAAAAACCACATGCATCCACTAGAATTCATTGGATGTGTGTTCTTCTCATAAACCACATGGATCCACTAGAGTTCATTGGATGTGTTTTATTTTCATAAACCACATGGATCCACTAGAATTCATTGGATGTGTGTTATCGTCATAAACACAAGCTAGAGTCATTGGATGTCTATTATTTTCACAAACCACACATGGATCCACTAGAGTTCATTGCATGTGTGTTCTTTTCACAAACCACATATGGATCCACTAGAGTCATTGGATGTGTGTTATTGTCATAAACCACATATAGAGTCATTGCATGTCTGTTCTTTTCACAAACCATATATGGATCCAACAGAGTCATTGCATGTGTGTTCTTTTCATAGACCACATATGGTTCCACCAGTATCATTGCATGTGTGCTATGTTCACAAACAACACATGGATCCACAAGAGTCATTGCATGTATGTTATTATCACAAACCACATATGGATCCACCAGATTCATTGCATGTGTGTTCTTTTCATAAACCACATATTGATCCACCAGAGTCATTGCATGTCTGTTCTTTTCATAAACCACAGCTAGAGTCATTGGATGTGTGTTCTTTTCACAAACCACATATGGATTCACCAGTGTCATTGCATGTGTGTTCTTTTCACAAACCACAGATAGAGTCATTGGATGTTTGTTCTTTTCATAAACCACATGAGCATGTGTGTTCTTCTCACAAATCACATATGGATCTACCAATGTCATTGCATGTCTGTTATTTTCACAAACCACATATGGATCCACCAGAGTCATTGGATGTGTGTTATTTTCATGAACCACATATAGATCCACCAGAGTCATTGCATGTATGTTATTCTCACAAACCACATGAGCATGTCTGTTCTTTTCACAAACCACACAGGATCCACCAGAGCCATTGCATGTGTGTTCTTTTCATTAACCACATATGGATCAACTAGAGTCATTACATGTCTGTTCTTTTCACAGACCACATATGGATCCACTAGAGTCGTTGAATGTGTGTTCTTTTCCTAAAACACATATGGATCCACCAGTGTCATTGCATGTGTGTTATTTTCATGAACCACAACTAGAGTCATTGCATGTCTGTTGTTTTCACAAACCACATATGGATCCACTAGAGTAATTTCATATGTTCTTCTCACAAACCACATATAGATCCACCAGTGTCATTGAATGTGTGTTCTTTTCATTAACCACAGCTAGAGTCATTGCATGTGTGTTGTTTTCACAAACCACATATGTATCCACTAGTCATTGGATGTATGTTCTTTTCACAAACCACATATGGATCCACCAGAGTCATTGCATGTCTGTTCTTCTCACAAACCACGTGGGCAGGTCAGCTCTTTTCACAAACCACACATGGATCCACCAGAGTGATTGCATGTGTGTTCTTTTCATTAACCACATATGGATCCACTAGAGTCATTCCATGTGTGTTCTTTTCACAAACCACATATGGATCCACAACTGTCATTGAATGTGTGTTCTTTTACTAAAACACATATGGATCCACCAGTGTCATTGCATGTGTGTTATTTTCATGAACCACAACTAGAGTCATTGCATGTCTGTTAACCACATATGAATCCACTAGAGTCATTTAATGTTTGTTCTTTTCCTAAAACACATATGGATCCATAAGTGTTATTGCATGTGTGTTATTTTCATTAACTACAGCTAGAGTCATTGCATGTGTGTTCTTTTCACAAACCACATATGGATCCACCAGAGTCATTGCATGGCTGGTCTTCTCACAAACCACATGAGCATGTCTGTTCTTTTCACAAACCACACATGGATCCGCCAGAGTCATTGCATGCGTGTTCTTTTCATTAACCACATATGGATCCAGTAGAGTCATTGCATGTGTGTTATTTTCACAAACCACATATGGATCCACAAGTGTCATTGAATGTGTCTTCTTTTCCTAAAACACATATGCATCCACCAGTGTGATTGCATGTGTGTTATTTTCCTGAATGACAACTAGAGTCGTTGCATGTCTGTTCTTTTCACAAACCACATATGGATCTACTAGAGTCATTGAATGTGTGTTCTTTTCCTAAAACACATATGGATCCACCAGTGTCCTTGCATGTGTGTTATTTTCATGAACCACAACTAGAGTCATTGCATGTCTGTTCTTTACACAAATCACATATGGATCCACTAGAGTCATTTGATCTCTTCTTTTCACAAACCACATATGGATCCAGCAGTGTCATTGCATGTGTGTTCTTTTCATTAACCACAGCTAGATTCATTGCATGGGTGTTCTTTTCACAAACCATAGCTAGTCATTGGATGTGTGTTCTTTTCATAAACAACAACTAGAGTTAGTGAATGTTTGTTCTTCTCACAAACCACATGAGCATGTCTATTCTTTTCACAAACCACACATGGATCCACCAGAGTCATTGCATGTGTGTTCTTTTCATTAACCACATATGGATCCACTAGAGTCGTTGCATGTGTGTTCTTTTCACAAACCACATATGGATCCACAAGTGTCATTGAATGTGTGTTCTTTTCCTAAAGCACATATGGATCCAATAGTGTCATTGCATGTCTATTCTTTTCATAAACCACAGCTAGAGTCATTGGATGTGTGTTCTTTTCACAAACCACATATGGATTCACCAATGTCATTGCATGTGTGTTGTTTTCACAAACCACGGCTAGAGTCATTGGATGTTTGTTCTTTTCATAAACCACATGAGCATGTGTGTTCTTCTCACAAACCACATGGATCCACCAGTTTCATTGCATCTATGTTCTTTTCACAAACCACATATGGATCCACCAGAGTCATTGGATGTGTGTTCTTTTCATGAACCACATATGGATCCACCAGAGTCATTGCATGTCTATTCTTCTCACAAAGCACATTAGCATGTCTGGTCTTTTCACAAACCACACATGGATCCACTAGAGACATTGCATATGTGTTCTTTTCATTAACCACATATGGATCCACTAGAGTCATTACATGTCTGTTCTTTTCACAAACCACATATGGATCCTCTAGAATCGTTGAATGTGTGTTCTTTTCCTAAAACACATATGGATCCACCAGTGTCATTGCATGTGTGTTATTTTCGTGAACCACAACTAGAGTCATTGCATGTCTGTTGTTTTCACAAACCACATATGGATCCACTAGAGTAATTTCATATGTTCTTCTCACAAACCACATATAGATCCACCAGTGTCATTGAATGTGTGTTCTTTTCATTAACCACGGCTAGAGTCATTGCATGTGTGTTCTTTTCACAAACCACATATGTATCCACTAGTCATTGGATGTATGTTCTTTTCACAAACCACATATGGATCCACCAGAGTCATTGCATGTCAGTTCTTCTCACAAACCACGTGGGTAGGTCAGCTCTTTTCACAAACCACACATGGATCCACCAGAGTCATTGCATGTGTGTTCTTTTCATTAACCACATATGGATCCACTAGAGTCATTCCATGTGTGTTCTTTTCACAAACCACATATGGATCCACAAGTGTCATTGAATGTGTGTTCTTTTCCTAAAACACATATGGATCCACCAGTGTCATTGCATGTGTGTTATTTTCATGAACCACAACTAGAGTCATTGCATGTCTGTTAACCACATATGAATCCACTAGAGTCATTGAATGTTTGTTCTTTTCCTAAAACACATATGGATCCATAAGTGTTATTGCATGTGTGTTATTTTCATTAACTACAGCTAGAGTCATTGCATGTGTGTTCTTTTCACGAACCAGATATGGATCCACCAGAGTCATTGCATGGCTGGTCTTCTCACAAACCACATGAGCATGTCTGTTCTTTTCACAAACCACACATGGATCCGCCAGAGTCATTGCATGTGTGTTCTTTTCATTAACCACATATGGATCCAGTAGAGTCATTGCATGTGTGTTATTTTCACAAACCACATATGGATCCACAAGTGTCATTGAATGTGTCTTCTTTTCACAAAACACATATGCATCCACAAGTGTGATTGCATGTGTGTTATTTTCCTGAATGACAACTAGAGTCGTTGCATGTCTGTTCTTTTCACAAACCACATATAGATCTACTAGAGTCATTGAATGTGTGTTCTTTTCCTAAAACACATATGGATCCACCAGTGTCCTTGCATGTGTGTTATTTTCATGAACCACAACTAGAGTCATTGCATGTCTGTTCTTCACACAAACCACATATGGATCCACTAGAGTCATTTCATCTCCTCTTTTCACAAACCACATATGGATCCAGCAGTGTCATTGCATGTGTGTTCTTTTCATTAACCACAGCTAGATTCATTGCATGTCTGTTCTTTTCACAAACCATAGCTAGTAATTGGATGTGTGTTCTTTTCATAAACAACAACTAGAGTTAGTGAATGTTTGTTCTTCTCACAAACCACATGAGCATGTCTATTCTTTTCACAAACCACACATGGATCCACCAGAGTCATTGCATGTGTGTTCTTTTCATTAACCACATATGGATCCACTAGAGTCGTTGCATGTGTGTTCTTTTCACAAACCACATATGGATCCACAAGTGTCATTGAATGTGTGTTCTTTTCCTAAAGCACATATGGATCCAATAGTGTCATTGCATGTCTATTCTTTTCATAAACCACAGCTAGAGTCATTGGATGTGTGTTCTTTTCACAAACCACATATGGATTCACCAATGTCATTGCATGTGTGTTGTTTTCACAAACCACGGCTAGAGTCATTGGATGTTTGTTCTTTTCATAAACCACATGAGCATGTGTGTTCTTCTCACAAACCACATGGATCCACCAGTTTCATTGCATGTATGTTCTTTTCACAAACCACATATGGATCCACTAGAGTCATTGAATGTGTGTTCTTTTCATGAACCACATATGGATCCACCAGATTCATTGCATGTCTATTCTTCTTCTCACAAAGCACATTAGCATGTCTGTTCTTTTCACAAACCACACATGGATCCACTAGAGACATTGCATGTGTGTTCTTTTCATTAACCACATATGGATCCACTAGAGTCATTACATGTCTGTTCTTTTCACAAACCACATATGGATCCACTAGAATCGTTGAATGTGTGTTCTTTTCCTAAAACACATATGGATCCACCAGTGTCATTGCATATGTGTTATTTTCATTAACCACAGCTAGAGTCATTGTATGTGTGTTCTTTTCACAAACCACATATGGATCCACCAAAGTGATTGCTTGTCTGTTCTTTTCACAAACCACATATGGATCCACCAGTGTCATTGTATGTCTGTTCTTCTCACAAACCACATGAGCATGTCTGTTCTTTTCACAAACCACACATGGATCCACCAGAGTTATTGCATGCGTGTTCTTTTCATTAACCACATATGGATCCACTAGAGTCATTGCATGTGTGTTATTTTCACAAACCACATATGGATCCACAAGTGTCATTGAATGTGTCTTCTTTTCCTAAACACATATGCATCCACCAGTGTGATTGCATGTGTGTTATTTTCCTGAATGACAACTAGAGTCGTTGCATGTCTGTTCTTTTCATGAACCACATATGGATCTACTACAGTCATTGAATGTGTGTTCTTTTCCTAAAACACATATGGATCCACCAGTGTCATTGCATGTGTGTTATTTTCATGAACCACAACTAGAGTCATTGCATTTCTGTTCTTTTCACAAACCACATATGGATCCACTAGAGTCATTTCATCTGTTCTTTTCACAAACCACATATGGATCCAGCAGTGTCATTGCATGTGTGTTCTTTTCATTAACCACAGCTAGATTCATTGCATGTGTGTTCTTTTCACAAACCATAGCTAGTCATTGGATGTGTGTTCTTTTCATAAACAACAACTAGAGTTAGTGAATGTTTGTTCTTCTCACAAACCACATGAGCATGTCTATTCTTTTCAGAAACCACACATGGATCCACCAGAGTCATTGCAAGTGTGTTCTTTTCATTAACCACATATGGATCCACTAGAGTCATTGCATGTGTGTTCTTTTCACAAACCACATATGGATCCACAAGTGTCATTGAATGTTTGTTCTTTTCCTAAAGCACATGTGGATCCAATAGTGTCATTGCATGTCTATTCTTTTCATAAACCACAGCTAGAGTCATTGGATGTGTGTTCTTTTCACAAACCACATATGGATTCACCAATGTCATTGCATGTGTGTTGTTTTCACAAACCACGGCTAGAGTCATTGGATGTTTGTTCTTTTCATAAACCACATGAGCATGTGTGTTCTTCTCACAAACCACATGGATCCACCAGTTTCATTGCATCTATGTTCTTTTCACAAACCACATATGGATCCACCAGAGTCATTGGATGTGTGTTCTTTTCATGAACCACATATGGATCCACCAGAGTCATTGCATGTCTATTCTTCTCACAAAGCACATTAGCATGTCTGGTCTTTTCACAAACCACACATGGATCCACTAGAGACATTGCATATGTGTTCTTTTCATTAACCACATATGGATCCACTAGAGTCATTACATGTCTGTTCTTTTCACAAACCACATATGGATCCTCTAGAATCGTTGAATGTGTGTTCTTTTCCTAAAACACATATGGATCCACCAGTGTCATTGCATGTGTGTTATTTTCGTGAACCACAACTAGAGTCATTGCATGTCTGTTGTTTTCACAAACCACATATGGATCCACTAGAGTAATTTCATATGTTCTTCTCACAAACCACATATAGATCCACCAGTGTCATTGAATGTGTGTTCTTTTCATTAACCACGGCTAGAGTCATTGCATGTGTGTTCTTTTCACAAACCACGTATGTATCCACTAGTCATTGGATGTATGTTCTTTTCACAAACCACATATGGATCCACCAGAGTCATTGCATGTCAGTTCTTCTCACAAACCACGTGGGCAGGTCAGCTCTTTTCACAAACCACACATGGATCCACCAGAGTCATTGCATGTGTGTTCTTTTCATTAACCACATATGGATCCACTAGAGTCATTCCATGTGTGTTCTTTTCACAAACCACATATGGATCCACAAGTGTCATTGAATGTGTGTTCTTTTCCTAAAACACATATGGATCCACCAGTGTCATTGCATGTGTGTTATTTTCATGAACCACAACTAGAGTCATTGCATGTCTGTTAACCACATATGAATCCACTAGAGTCATTGAATGTTTGTTCTTTTCCTAAAACACATATGGATCCATAAGTGTTATTGCATGTGTGTTATTTTCATTAACTACAGCTAGAGTCATTGCATGTGTGTTCTTTTCACGAACCAGATATGGATCCACCAGAGTCATTGCATGGCTGGTCTTCTCACAAACCACATGAGCATGTCTGTTCTTTTCACAAACCACACATGGATCCGCCAGAGTCATTGCATGTGTGTTCTTTTCATTAACCACATATGGATCCAGTAGAGTCATTGCATGTGTGTTATTTTCACAAACCACATATGGATCCACAAGTGTCATTGAATGTGTCTTCTTTTCACAAAACACATATGCATCCACAAGTGTGATTGCATGTGTGTTATTTTCCTGAATGACAACTAGAGTCGTTGCATGTCTGTTCTTTTCACAAACCACATATAGATCTACTAGAGTCATTGAATGTGTGTTCTTTTCCTAAAACACATATGGATCCACCAGTGTCCTTGCATGTGTGTTATTTTCATGAACCACAACTAGAGTCATTGCATGTCTGTTCTTCACACAAACCACATATGGATCCACTAGAGTCATTTCATCTCCTCTTTTCACAAACCACATATGGATCCAGCAGTGTCATTGCATGTGTGTTCTTTTCATTAACCACAGCTAGATTCATTGCATGTCTGTTCTTTTCACAAACCATAGCTAGTAATTGGATGTGTGTTCTTTTCATAAACAACAACTAGAGTTAGTGAATGTTTGTTCTTCTCACAAACCACATGAGCATGTCTATTCTTTTCACAAACCACACATGGATCCACCAGAGTCATTGCATGTGTGTTCTTTTTATTAACCACATATGGATCCACTAGAGTCGTTGCATGTGTGTTCTTTTCACAAACCACATATGGATCCACAAGTGTCATTGAATGTGTGTTCTTTTCCTAAAGCACATATGGATCCAATAGTGTCATTGCATGTCTATTCTTTTCATAAACCACAGCTAGAGTCATTGGATGTGTGTTCTTTTCACAAACCACATATGGATTCACCAATGTCATTGCATGTGTGTTGTTTTCACAAACCACGGCTAGAGTCATTGGATGTTTGTTCTTTTCATAAACCACATGAGCATGTGTGTTCTTCTCACAAACCACATGGATCCACCAGTTTCATTGCATGTATGTTCTTTTCACAAACCACATATGGATCCACTAGAGTCATTGAATGTGTGTTCTTTTCATGAACCACATATGGATCCACCAGATTCATTGCATGTCTATTCTTCTTCTCACAAAGCACATTAGCATGTCTGTTCTTTTCACAAACCACACATGGATCCACTAGAGACATTGCATGTGTGTTCTTTTCATTAACCACATATGGATCCACTAGAGTCATTACATGTCTGTTCTTTTCACAAACCACATATGGATCCACTAGAATCGTTGAATGTGTGTTCTTTTCCTAAAACACATATGGATCCACCAGTGTCATTGCATATGTGTTATTTTCATTAACCACAGCTAGAGTCATTGTATGTGTGTTCTTTTCACAAACCACATATGGATCCACCAAAGTGATTGCTTGTCTGTTCTTTTCACAAAACACATATGGATCCACCAGTGTCATTGTATGTCTGTTCTTCTCACAAACCACATGAGCATGTCTGTTCTTTTCACAAACCACACATGGATCCACCAGAGTTATTGCATGCGTGTTCTTTTCATTAACCACATATGGATCCACTAGAGTCATTGCATGTGTGTTATTTTCACAAACCACATATGGATCCACAAGTGTCATTGAATGTGTCTTCTTTTCCTAAACACATATGCATCCACCAGTGTGATTGCATGTGTGTTATTTTCCTGAATGACAACTAGAGTCGTTGCATGTCTGTTCTTTTCACGAACCACATATGGATCTACTACAGTCATTGAATGTGTGTTCTTTTCCTAAAACACATATGGATCCACCAGTGTCATTGCATGTGTGTTATTTTCATGAACCACAACTAGAGTCATTGCATTTCTGTTCTTTTCACAAACCACATATGGATCCACTAGAGTCATTTCATCTGTTCTTTTCACAAACCACATATGGATCCAGCAGTGTCATTGCATGTGTGTTCTTTTCATTAACCACAGCTAGATTCATTGCATGTGTGTTCTTTTCACAAACCATAGCTAGTCATTGGATGTGTGTTCTTTTCATAAACAACAACTAGAGTTAGTGAATGTTTGTTCTTCTCACAAACCACATGAGCATGTCTATTCTTTTCAGAAACCACACATGGATCCACCAGAGTCATTGCAAGTGTGTTCTTTTCATTAACCACATATGGATCCACTAGAGTCATTGCATGTGTGTTCTTTTCACAAACCACATATGGATCCACAAGTGTCATTGAATGTTTGTTCTTTTCCTAAAGCACATGTGGATCCAATAGTGTCATTGCATGTCTATTCTTTTCATAAACCACAGCTAGAGTCATTGGATGTGTGTTCTTTTCACAAACCACATATGGATTCACCAATGTCATTGCATGTGTGTTGTTTTCACAAACCACGGCTAGAGTCATTGGATGTTTGTTCTTTTCATAAACCACATGAGCATGTGTGTTCTTCTCACAAACCACATGGATCCACCAGTTTCATTGCATGTATGTTCTTTTCACAAACCACATATGGATCCACTAGAGTCATTGGATGTGTGTTCTTTTCATGAACCACATATGGATCCACCAGAGTCATTGCATGTCTATTCTTCTCACAAAGCACATTAGCATGTCTGTTCTTTTCACAAACCACACATGGATCCACTAGAGACATTGCATGTGTGTTCTTTTCATTAACCACATATGGATCCACTAGAGTCATTACATGTCTGTCCTTTTCACAAACCACATATGGATCCACTAGAATCGTTGAATGTGTGTTCTTTTCCGAAAACACATATGGATCCACCAGTGTCATTGCATGTGTGTTATTTTCATTAACCACAGCTAGAGTCATTGCATGTGTGTTCTTTTCACAAACCACATATGGATCCACCAAAGTGATTGCTTGTCTGTTCTTTTCACAAACCACATATGGATCCACCAGTGTCATTGTATGTCTGTTCTTCTCACAAACCACATGAGCATGTCTATTCTTTTCACAAACCACATATGGATTCACCAGAGTCATTGCATGTGTGTTCTTTTCATTAACCACATATGGATCCACTAGAGTCATTGCAGGTGTGTTCTCTTCACAAACCACATATGGATCCACAAGTGTCATTGAATGTGTCTTCTTTTCCTAAAACACATATGCATCCACCGGTGTCATTGCATGTGTGTTATTTTCATGAACGACAACTACAGTCATTGCATGTCTGTTCTTTTCACAAACCACATATGGATCCACTAGAGTCATTGAATGTGTGTTCTTTTCCTAAAACACATATGGATCCACTAGTGTCAGTGCATGTGTGTTATTTTCATGAACCACAACTAGAGTCATTGCATGTCTGTTCTTTACACAAACCACATATGGATCCACTAGAGTCATTTCATCTGTTCTTTTCACAAACCACATATGGATCCACCAGTGTCATTGCATGTGTGTTCTTTTCATTAACCACAGCTAGATTCGTTGCATGTGTGTTCTTTTCACAAACCATAGCTAGTCATTGGATGTGTGTTCTTTTCATAAACAACAACTAGAGTTAGTGAATGTTTGTTCTTCTCACAAACCACATGAGCATGTCTATTATTTTCACAAACCACACATGGATCCACGAGAGTCATTGCATGTGTGTTCTTTTTATTAACCACATATGGATCCGCTAGAGTCATTTCATGTGTGTTATTTTCACAAACACATATGGATCCAAAAGTGTCATTGAATGTTTGTTCTTTTCCTAAAGCACATATGGATCCAATAGTGTCATTGCATGTCTATTCTTTTCATAAACCACAGCTAGAGTCATTGGACGTGTGTTCTTTTCACAAACCACATATGGATTCACCAATGTCATTGCATGTGTGTTGTTTTCACAAACCATGGCTAGAGTCATTGGATGTTTGTCCTTTTCATAAACCACATGAGCATGTGTGTTCTTCTCACAAACCACATGGATCCACCAGTTTCATTGCATGTCTATTCTTTTCACAAACGACATATGGATCCACCAGAGTCATTGGATGTGTGTTCTTTCCATGAACCACATATGGATCCACGAGAGTCATTGCATGTCTATTATTCTCACAAAGCACATTACCATGTATGTTCTTTTCACAAACCACACATGGATCCACTAGAGTCATTCCATGTTTGTTCTTTTCATTAACCACATATGGATCCACTAGAGTCATTACATGTCTATTCTTTTCACAAACCACATATGGATCCACTAGAATCATTGAATGTGTGTTATTTTCCTAAAACACATATGGATCCACCAGTGTCATTGCATGTGTGTTATTTTCATTAACCACAGCTAGAGTCATTGCATGTGTGTTCTTTTCACAAACCACATATGGATCCACCAAAGTGATTGCTTGTCTGTTCTTTTCACAAACCACATATGGATCCACCAGAGTCATTGTATGTCTGTTCTTCTCACAAACCACATGAGCATGTCTATTCTGTTCACAAACTACATGTGGATTCACCAGAGTCATTGCATGTGTGTTCTTTTCATTAACCACATATGGATCCACTAGAGTCATTGCATGTGTGTTCTCTTCACAAACCACATATGGGTCCACCAGTGTGATTGCATGTGTGTTCTTTTCATTAACCACAGCTAGAGTATTGCATGTGTGTTCTTTTAACAAACCATAGCTTGAGTCATTGGATGTGTGTTTTTTTCATGAACCACAACTAGAGTTAGTGAATGTGTTTTCTTTTCCTAAACCACACGAGCATGTGTGTTCTTTTCATAGACCACATATGGATCCACCAATATCATTGCATGTGTGTACTTTTCACAAACCACATATGGATCGACCAGTGTCATTGAACGTGTGTTTTTTCACAACCCACACATGGATCCACCAGAGTCATTGCATGTGTGTTCTTTTCATTAACCACAGCTAGAGTCATTGCATGTGTGTTCTTTTCACAAACCTCATATGGATCCACCAGAGTCATTGCTTGTTTGTTCGTTTCACAAGCTGCATATGGATCCACCAGATTCATTGCATGTCTGTTCTTCTCACAAACCACATGAGCATGTCTATTGTTTTCACAAACCACACATGGATCCACCAGAGTCATTGCATGTGTGTTCTTTTCATTAACCGCATATGGATCCACTAGAGTCATTGCATGTGTGTTCTTTTCACAAACCACACATGGATCCACCAGAGTCATTGCATGTATGTTCTTTTCACAAACCACATATAGAGTCATTGCATGTCTGTTCTTTTCACAAACCACATATGAATCCACTAGAGTCATTTCATGCCTGTTCTTTTCACAAACCACATAAGGATCCACTAGAGTCATTGCATGTCTGTTCTTTTCACAAACCACATATGGATCCACAAGTGCCATTGCATGTCTGTTCTTCTCATGAACCAGTCTGATCCTAACCTTAGGAGAGCCCTAACCTTAGAGAGTCGTCTAGAAGGCATGCCCTAACATAGTTGTTCTGCATGACGATTGCTACATACAGTTCGATCGAGGAACTTGGATGATTGTGATGGTTCTTCGTCAGAGCAATCCGCAAGAAGGCGGTTTTGTGACATGATTGGCCACGCTTACTATTTGCTTGCTCTGGAGAAACTGGCAACATCGTGCGCTCCCCATTTGCGAGTGTCACGAGTTCCGTGGGCTATATGCCAGTGTCACGCCCCCTTTACTTCTCTTCCTCCCCATACTTCTCTTCCTTCCCCTCGAAGCCACTTTCCCCACTTCTCGCCCATCGTGTCGTAGCCACAAGACGCCATGCCTCCAGCCCATTCCCCCACCCCCTCTCGCCATGGGTTCAAGGGGAGACGGTGAGGAAACGCGTCGTGACGACAGGGAAGGTGATTTCGATGTGAGTCGTCTCATGTCTAGCATCTGTGGCCAATTATCTTTTTTGAGCTAGATCTTACTCTGTTTACTCATACACGTATGATGTGTTAGGCCAACCAGACGTTGTACGACTCCGACTATCACGGTTTAGTGGAGGAAGACAATCCTCTGCTATGTAAACAAGGATATGTGCCCGCTAAATTTGTAGATTTCCAAGGACGAAACACAGGCATGAGGTATTTATGGTGTCAAGGACATCGTGCAATGATGCAAGGCAGAACTTACGGTGTTGTCAAATGGGTAATCCAGAGTGGCCCAAATCGATGCAGAAAATGCTGGACAAACTATGGGATATGACTTTTGAGTTGAAAGAATCCATAGTCAGCTCACTTCTTGACGGTGCTGAGATGAAGCTATTTGACCAAATTGACACAACCAAGCTTAACTGAGATCTCAGGAGTGTGCAAGACAATGTTAGCAAAGTCGAGAAGGGGAGGGACATGGCCTTGGCCTTGATGGCTAAAGCGGAGCACGAACTGACTCAAGCAAGAAACGAACTTCACCAGGCCAAAGTCCTGTAGTTCACAACTACGAGTATTGACAAGTGCATGAGGATAAATGCAGAGAAACAATTGAAGTTGTGCAAGGAAGATGCTAAAAGGAAGGAGCAGACAATTCGATCCTTGCTCTCGTAGGAAGATGCGCATCGGGCTAAGATTAGGAAGATCAAGGAGATGTGTGATAACTAGTTCTATTTAGCTTGAGCTCCGTACTTTTTTAAGTTGTAATAGTAGTACTTGTACATACTAGCGGTCTGAACTAGTGGTCCCGGAGTCCTGGGAGAAACAAATTGGTCTCCCGTTAATCGGTCCTAACCGTGCATGGCTTCCTTTTGTCTGATGATGGTGGTACTCTAACATTGGTGGTTTGTTTAAATGTAATCAAGGTGGATTGTGCCGCATGAAAAAGGCACAACCACAATTTATAAAGTGGAAGCATGTGCAGCAGTTGAACCACGTTGTTGTTTCATGGAGTGTAGCAGCTTAAATAATTTATTTATGTGCCACTTACATTCCATCGAATTTGGAGACCTCCTGCCCCTAGGCAATCGTGGAACCGATGTTGCGTGTTTTACGATAGTAGTGGCACAATCACAATTTCAGATTCAACTACTGACTCGGGTGTTTCCAAACCCTAAGTCGCGGTGCATTTTACTCCGAGAACATGTGTAGATCGTTTTGGTCAACGAGTTCCACGCATAGAGCTCGAGAATTTAACCGAATTACATACATATAGGTTCAAGTTCAACACATTATTATGCATCTTCATTGCCAGCAGCTTTCTTCCCCCGCCTGGGTGCCAAGCCTTCAAGTCCACTGGCTTCTTTATTTCCTGCCTTCTTCCTCTTCCTCAGTGCCAATTTTCTTAGCTTCATGTGGTCTGCATCGCTGGGACAGTCAGCACCAGAATCGTGTCCATCATCATCTTTCTACTTGTTTTTATTTTCTTCCGGCAGCAAAATGACTGACCCGGCAGTCATGTTTCTAACCTTGCGATGCTTCCTGTCAAAGAAACAGGACTGTTGCATAACTGCCTAATATCTATAGACTAAATAAAACAAAAATTACAATTCAGCACAAACATGTGAACCCAAGAGACTTTTGCTTACCAGGAGCTAATTGGGTTCGAGCGACCACCCTGTCCAAGAATAGAAGGGCGACTCCCAGTTGCAGCAACTTCCACATCCAGTACATCACAATTAAGCTCAAACATGCAAGCCGAAGCATACCTTTTCATCAACCCAATTAGCTAACTGTCACACTTCAGAGGAACCATGATGCCTTGTTCATCCATGAAGCTGAACTTTGCAGTCTGCTTCGGCCATATTTCATCATGATTACGCAGAGCAGCAACCAAACCAGGGATAATGCAAATCTACGTAGGCGCTTCTTCCATTGTGATACGATGGTGTCATAACACTTGCCCTTCACCCTTGCTGATTTAGAGTCGTACCTGAAGAGGGCTACCGTAACCAGGTAAGGGTGGTCCGTGGAGACCCCACTTGATAGAAAACTATGGACAAAATATGTTTGTCAGTGTTGGGCTAACAAACAATTTTAGGTTCAGTAGCCAGCTAGCAGTTATAGTTAGTGCGAATAGCAAAAAGAAGGGTAGCTCACCCGCATGTAGCCAGAACTTCTTCTTCCTTGGTAGTAGGATCTGCCATCCTCCGAGATTCTCAGCTTGTCGGTGGCGGAGGCGGGCTAGAGCAAGAGCCTCGCAACAACGGCTACGGCATGCGCCATTGGAGCTCGGGATCAGCGAATGCGCGCAGCAACTTGGCGTCAGAAGTCAAATGTCCGAAGGGATCGTTCTGCCTAGAGGGTGGAATTCGACGCCACCGGTGCTAGGGGAAAGGAGTGAATGGATTTGTGAAATTGGTCAATGCATCCAAGCCACTTAGTTCCTCGATTTTCCTAAGAGGTTGCCGTGTTGGCGCTCGCATGACGGACAGATGAGTGACACATGGGTCCCGACCGTCTACTTCATGGGGAAGTTTAACGGAATGTTTGAATTTGGTAGGGGTGAGATGAGTTTGCCTCGAAATGGCCCCTCTTAGTAGTTGACAGCCCAACTTTACGAAACATGGTAATTACAGGCAACTTGGGTATCGCGCTGCACTCGCCCAGGAACTTTCGTGCCACAAACAAACAAGCCCTATGTAGAGGCAATGTATTCTTGGGAGTAGATTTCTGCCCACAAGAACACCGAGTATTTGCGCAAGAAGAATGCCACCATCAAGAATCCCACTATCCGTTACTTCTACACCTTCTTGGTGAATTCTATTTTTTGGAAGGGAGATGTTGGGGCAATGGTAGGCCCCGAGATGAGCGTAATTCACATGGCTTTGCATCCTGAGATGGAGCACAATGTTAACTTGGGTGCTTTGCTCATGCAGCACTTCCACCGCAAAAGGTCGTATTCCTCGGGTGAAATTTGCTATGGTGGCTTGATCACACAGATTGCCTACGCAAGTGGGTTTGTCATGCCCCAGGAAAGAGATGTGGCTGGCAGTAAGATTCTAGATGATATTCACATGGCTAGCACCAAATTCATAGGGATCTATAGACCCCAATGCTCCATTAGAGCTTATCAATTTTATTTTGAGTCTAATGGTGATCTCCACCAAGTTTTTCTTCCTTTTGTCCAAGATTTTGGTTTGCTAGGTAAATAGAGTTGGGTCCTCACTGAGGAAGAATTCTAGCAGGCATTGATCATCTCAGGGAGGATTGCACCGCCGGAAGGTTATCCCAACTGGGAGAATGCAGCAGCTGGCCAACAGCAGCAGGAGCAAGGTGGTGAAGACTGGAATGCAGCAGGCTGGGATGACTATGGTCAGCAGCATCATCACCAACAATCTTTCCCTCAGCACCAGTAGCGAGGTATGCCTCCACCACAGCTGCATTCAACTATGTCCCAAGGAGTGATTTTGACCAGGTGGTGCATCGCATCGACAGCATAGAGAATACGTTGCATGATGTGAACGCCAACATAGTCAACCTCACCCAATACTTCACCTCCTTTATGACTGACTTTGCAACCCGCTACCTGAACTTCCCATACCAGTAGCCTCCGCCCGATGAAGGCAGAAACTTTTGATTCTAGATAGGCCAAGAGCCTAAGCTTGGGGAGGTTGAACTCCTCCCTACATTTTGCATTCATATTTTTTGTCCTTCTTTTGATTTATTTTGTTTTCATTCTAGTGCATGTTTACTTTTAGTTTGCATTGCTAAAATAAAACCTAAAAATATTAGACTAGCTTTTATCTTGATTTGTGCAAAGTTCTCTCGGCTCTTGTTGATTTTTTTGAAGGTTACTCACTTCTAGTGATTTAGCTATGGAGACGAACGCGAGGAGTTGACCCAAGGCTCTTGTTGATTTTTCTGCAGGTTACTCACTTCTAGTGACTTAGCTATGGAGACGAACGCGAGGATTTGACCAAAGTTGGAGATGAGCAAGCAAGAGGAGGTACCATATTCCTATTTTCCCTCTTCCTATAAGTTTACTCGTGAACATTTTGTGTCTATTAGGTTGCACTTGAGTTCTGCTCCATGCTTCGCTCGTTATCTTTTAGGACTTGAGCTCAAAGGTTATTGTTACTACTCTGGTTGAGACTTGTGACAATTACTATCGGTTCGAAAAACAACCCTTTGGATTAAGTTCTAAACTTTTGAGAACAAGAGAAAGTGTCTGTTGACAACTTTGGTGCCATGTTTTTGTCTTAAGGACTTAATCTTAGTAGTACTCAACACCACATACTAATCATTGACTTGATAATACCTTCTGAAAAAGAATTTTTTTGATGGAACGGACTTTTTATGGTGGTTAAGGGAGATGCTAAACCTATTTTGATCAGCTGAAAAGAGATACTTCATGAGAAAAAGAATTATAAAAGTACCCAAACTTCATGGAACTAACAACTCCTATGGCCTACGAATGATCTTGAGTTCATCTCAGATTTCGATTACGAGTTGGTTAGACATTGACAACATTGCTGAGATGGCAAAATCTTAGTTCCATGGGCCAAGTACTCGAGTAAAAAAGAGAAAGAGAACTACCATCGAGATAGGAGCTGAAAATATTCAATACTTATGAGAGCATTGGTATCACCTCACCACCTATAAACTAGAGGTCTTGAAAAACAAGGAAGAGAAGGGGTGTTTGATAGCCGCGATTAACTAAGTGGGTGTTAATGAAAATCTCTAAGTTTATCCTTCTTTTTACAATTACTTGTGCACCCTTAATTTTGACTAAAAGTGTCCTCGCTTGAAAATATTTTTACTCATAAAAAGGGGTGCTACAACGAGTTGATTTGCAAGCCTAGCCAAAATTTGACAGCCTCTTTTGAGTTTTAAGAACTATTAGCTAGCGGGTTACTTGCATTTAGGAATCAAACTTAAGTGTAATTGTTCAGATATATTATGCCCATGTTCATGGTTAAAGGATTTGAGACAATGGAATATGAAATAACCTCGAACTTCTAAGTTTTTCCTCTTGATTCAATTTCTCTCTATTACTCATTATATCTTTGTCACTCGAGGGCGACTAAAAGCTAAGCTTGGGGAAGTTGATATCTCAAAATTTCAACACTTTTTATCATTGTTTTTCCTCTTGTTTATTGTCAGATTTCACTGAAGTTTACCCTTTCTACTAATGTTAACATCATAGTTAGCGAATCCTTGGTTTCTTGTGATGGTTTTCAAGCAATAAACATTTTTGGAAGATATAATAGCATTTATGGGCTAATTACACCTAAAGAAGAAAATTGCCAATTGGAGCCTCCTTCATTGGAGGCATTCAGAGTGCATAATGACCACTTGTATAGTCGTGGTGTCCCCGTACATTCTACCCGTACTACCTACTGCCCGCACCGTTATATCAATACAAGTAACTTTCGTGAAGGGGAGATGATGAAAAACAGAACACAACCGCCGCAAACTCATCCAGAAGGGGAGAGATCAGATCTGGAGAAGGAGAAGAACACTATCTCATTCTTCGATGATCTCTAGCCTCTAAACAATTCACTCCACCATCATCCACATTGGTACATAGAGAGAGAGATTGGCACTTGTAATATTAGGGTTTGATACTTTGATCTACCTTTGTTTGTATTTGATTCGATCTTCAACTGGTATCATGGCTTGCTACGATAACTTTGAGATGATTTCCATTTGAAATACAATTATGCCTTTGATTAATCTTCCTCTCATGTCTGAGTAAATCTCCATAGGCGTGGGAGATGTAGGGGATTGGTGAGATGTGTTGTGACTTCTTTAATTCCATCCATTTGTGATTGTTGTAGTGTTTATTAAATTGTGAGAATGATTTTCTATGTTCGCCTAATGCTTGTTATATAATTTAAGAGCCCAGGTAACATGATCTAGAGATCTCATAGGTATGAACTTTTATGCTAGCGAATCAGCGGCCCCCGAGTGACACGACCGATATCAATGAGGAGCTAGTACTACTTCAGGACAACAAGGAACCATGAAGATTAAAGCCTTGATCCGGTCAGAAGACCTTAATTAATGTGCTAACCATGGCCTGGTAATAGGTAGACGGATCATTGGGACTGGGAAGAATTGGCCATTCGGTATATGGGTTTCTTGCCTACTCACTTATAAGTAAGAAATATAACAATCACCTATTACACTTTATTCATATGGCACTTTTACTATTACCATGAACCGTTTATCTCCGTGCCTAACTTCTCATCTACAGGAACCTCGAACACCTTTCTCATCTTTACTTTTATGCTATTTAATTCTCGCTTTTTCCTTACGCAAGTTTCCTCTATTATTCACTGACCACCTTCCACCTTCAACAATTGCAGTCAATTCACTCAAGACCGGTGACACCTTGAGTGTGACGGAAATGCCGCATAAAAACACTTACCTAGGCTCCTTATTGGGATTGATATAAAAACTGGAATTAATACTTCGACGAAAACATGCTCTGACGAACATGTGTACTTGCGGGCCATCAGATCTTCTTGCGAATTGGTGACCTTTGTAAGAATATTTGATTTCAATCTAATTATTTTACCAATGATTCATATTATTGATCTTGTTATTATGAGTGAGTAGTACTCATGGGCTATGGGTTGGGGTGAAGCCTCGCAACGTTTATGTGCATCTAATTCTATGGTAATATTTTGTAGTGATTGAAGGATCTTTCCTATCTTGTAACTTTGTCTCTACCTCGATCGACCTGTAGGTACCCAAGACCATGTGGATTGATTATGGTGTGAGGTGAGATGAGCTGAGGATGGAGCTTGACACATGAAACCCCAGTGATAGCAGGGGGGTATGGTATTCGCTTAGTGATCTGCTTGGGATTAACTGTAACATCACCGATCTTAAGGATTTGGTCTGTTTTACTTAATAATCATTGTAACCCGTGGTTTTGTGGTACGACGGTTGTACCAAGATACTATTGTCACCTATGGTTTTAGGGGCTAGAGTAGCTAAGGATGTACTATCCACAATTCCTATCACTATTTGATCATTTTGCACCTGACTGTTCTTAATCTTATTTTTATCCCATTTGTATTTATAGCTACAGGTGAATCTTCAACCCTGGGCGATCTCCATCATTGAAAATAACCAAAAGATACAAAGTAAACTGGAAAAACTTAGTAAATGAAAAACAAAATTAATCAGCAAGCCTTGTAGAAGTACCTAAATTCCTTTTAGCAACTGTTTCCCAAGGTTCCATAAACCTAGGTATTTTCTAGGGAAAATGCTATTATACTACATCCATAATTGATGTATGTGGACCAATGAGCGTCTCAACATGCAATCAATATCGCTACTTTGTAACCTTCGATGGTGATTTGAGTAGATATTTGTATATTTAGTTAATGAAACACAAGTCCGAAACATTTCAAAAGTTCAAAGAATTTGAGAGTGAAATAGAAAATCAACTCAACAAGAAAATCAAGCACCTTCGATCTAATCGAGGAGGCGAGTATTTGAGTTATGAGTTTGGCATACATCTCAAGACTGGCATTGCACCACAACTTACGCCACCTGGAACACCATAGTGTAATGGTGTGTTAGAACAACGTAATCACACTCTATTAGGTACTATACGGTTTATGATGTCTCTTACCGACTTATCGATATCATTTTAGGGGTATGCACTAGAAACATCTGCATCCATCTTAAATAGGGTGCCATCCGAATCCGTGGAGACAACACCATATGAGATATGGGATGGCACAAAATTAAAGCTGTCTTTCCTAAAAGTTTGGGGTTGTGAGGCTTATGTTAAGAAACTACTACCTGATGAACTTGAATCGAAAGTAAAGAAATGTATCTTTGTAGGGTATCCAAAGGAAACCATTGGGTACACCTTCTATAACCAAACTGAGGGCAAAACATTTGTCATTAAGAATGGTACCTTTCTCGAGAAGGATTTCTCGCCAAAGGTGTTAGTGGGAGGAAATAAGAGCTCGATGAGATTGTTTACCCTTCTCTCCAAATACCGAGTGGCGCAACGAAAGATGTTCCAGAACTATCCTCACCAGTTGGAGTGGGAGCAAACAATGATGATCATAACATTCACATCGAGGAACCTATTGAACCACGTAGGTCTACAAGAAACTATACAACTCTTGAGTGGCATGGTAACCTTGTTAATACAGTCATGTTAGTTGAACAAGACAAACTTGTGAACTACAAGGAAGCAATGGAAGGCCCTGAGTCCGAGAAATGGCTTTAAGCCATGAAATCCGAGATAGGATCCATGTATGCTAACCAAGTATGGACTTTGGTAGATATTCCCGATGGCCGCAAGGCTATTGAGAATAAATGATCTTCAAGAAAAAACAAACGTTGATGATAATGTGACTGTCTATAAATCTTAACTTGTCGCAAAGGGTTTTCGACAAATTAAAGGAGTTAACTATGATGAGACATTCTCACCCATAGTGAAGCTTAAGTCTATTATGATTTTACTAGCAATTGCTGCGTATTTCGATTATGAGATATGGCAGATGGATGAAAAAAAACCATGTTCCTAAATGGAAACATTGAGGAAGAGTTGTATATGGTACAATCGGAATATTTTGTCAATCCTAAGGATGTTGGACAGGTATGAAAGCTTCAACATTCCATTTATGTACTAAAGCAAGCCTCTCAGAGCTAGAATCTTCGCTTTGATGAAGTGATCAAAGGTTTTGGATTTGTCCAAAGGGAAGAAGCGTGCATTTATAAGAAAGTGAGTGGGAGATCATCAACATTCCTAGTATTATATGTGGATGACATATTACTAATTGGGAATGATGTTAATCTTCTAAAGAGTGTGAAGGATTATTTAAATAGTAAATTTTCAATGAAGGACATGGGTGAAGCTGCTTATATATTTGGAATTAAAATCTATAGAGATGGATCAAAACACATGTTAGCATTGAGTCAGAGTACTTAGCTAGATAAGGTTCTGAAGAGGTTCAGAATGGATCAGGCAAAGAAAGGGTTCTTGCCTGTGGTGAAAGGTAAACCATTGAGTTTGACTATGTGTCCAACAACGACTGATGATAGGGAAATGATGTCTAACATCCCCTATGCTTCAGCCATAGGTTCAATCATGGATGATATGCTGAGTACTCGACCTGATCTGGCCCTAGCTCTTAGTTTGATGAGCTAGTGCCAAAGTAATCCTGGAATGGATTATTGGACAATAGTTAAGAATATCCTAAAGTTTCCTAGGATAACCAACAATATGGTTTTAGTCTATGGAGGATGTTGATAGGAACTTAGCATAAAAGGTAACGTTGATGCAAGTTTTTACACTAATCCAGACGACTCGAAATCTCAAACTAGGTATGTGTTTTTCATGAATGGAGACATGGTGAGCTGTAGAAGCGATAAGAAAGCCTCAATAGCTCAATCTACAATGGAATCAGAGTACATAGCTGCTTCGAAAGCAGCGAATGAAGCTATATGGATAAGAAAGTTCTTCACCAAACAAGGAGTGTTTCCAAGTGTGCAAGACCATGTAACACATGGGCTATTGCAAATGCGAAGGATCAAATGTTCCACTCTACTGCCAAGCATATACTCCGGTGTTACCATGTGATAAGGCAGTATGTCAGTCATGGTGACATTAGGATTTGCAAAATACATATGGATCTGAATGTTGCAGGCCCGTTAATGAAGCCTCCTCCACAAGCAAAGCATGATCAACACCAGGATGTTGTAGGTGTTAGATTCTTTCTAAATGTAAACTAGTTTATGTGTACTCTAGTGCAAGTGGGAGACTGTTGGAGATGTGCGCTAGAGGCCAATAATATAGATGTTTTTATTCTAATATCTCATATTGTCAACACCCGGATTTTTAATCCCAGATGCATGTTATGTCATACATGGCAATCCCAGGATTACAATTTTTGTGAGACATAACAGATTGGATATCATAATACATCACCCATTACAAACCATACATAAGGTTACACAAACAAGGATCTCATGATCTAATCTTAATACAACAAGAAGTGGAATAAAAGATATGGTGGGGTCCATCTTCAGGGGCACAGGCAATGTTGACGAAGGCAGATAGTCCTAGTTATCATAGTCGTCCTACTGTCCATCATCATGGTAGTCTCCTTCATAGTCTGGCCATGAGAATAGCCAGGGACAAAAGCCATGAGTACTCTTTAAGTACTCGCAAACTACCACTAACAAGTAGTATAGTTCTAAAGTAAAGTGCTAACTCTAAGTTTAACTATAAAGTTAAGTTTGAAACCTAAGCTGAGTTCAGAAGCAAAGAAAGATAAAATACAGTTCTAGAATCACTTAAGTTGGGAAGATAGTGTCATATTCACAACCCTGTTGTGGTCAATTCAAGATTCATCATTCATTTCATAAGTTATTTTGAAAACATCTGACAACGAAACAGTATGGCCATTCCAACTGTCCATAACCGTGGACGCGGCTATTCGAATAGTTTGACACTCTACAGAGGTGGTACACTTTCACCACAAGATTCGATACATCTATCAGGGGTAACCCTGAATCATCATACTTAGTATGCATATAATCAAACATAACCTTTCCTTTACACACCCTAGTATAAGCACCTCTCCTATGAGTATGGCCTCCCAACCATGACCATCTGTCATCTTGGACACTGCATAGGTGGACAACATTGAGAGGTAGCCTCAACTCAAACCTCTCCCGCGAGGGAACTAATACTAATGCATATAAATTTCCAGCAAAGCCTTACCCAATTCAGGTATTGTGGTTGTACGGTAAATTTGGAATGGTATCGCATCCGAATCCAACCATCAGTTTTGTAAAAGGGTTAAGGCTCATGCCTCAAAATTTTCACCATCATAAACCATTTGTGTTTCTCAACACATGTCAAAACATCTCAATAGAATGACTCATCATTCCAAGGTTTTCATAATTCACTTTCACTAAGTATTCCCATCTAGAGTGACTCAAGTTTTTATCTACTCTAAACTACTAAGTTAAGAGTGTTCACTAAGGTGGAAATATGGGATCAATCTCATGCCATAGAATGACATCTATAGGGTTCTATATAGGTCAAGTTTTATACTCTTTATGCTACCTTCAAAACAAGTAAAAGACTTTGGGTAAAGTAAAGGAAGTAAAGCTTGAAAATAATACTTGGGGTAAATAATAGTCAAAGTGGTATAACCAAAGCATGCCTAAAGCATCTTTGCTCAATTATCTAACTTAATTCTGGCTTGCTAAGCATTATACTTGCAAGTGTTAGCTTGCATTGTTAATGGTGGCTTGCCTTGTGCAGTGCAGTGGTTGAAGTTTTCTTCCTCCTCTTGATAGAACTCCTCCTCCTCAAAAGCTTGGTCGGTACTATCGTCTATAAATACATACGGAGTACACAATCACCGAACAATACTTAACTAGTCTAATTAGCACTCTAAGGCACACATTTGATGATCTATTATCATCACAAGCATCACAAGTTTTATTAACTAGCTTCATTCTTTTTATTTAAGAAAAGTAATTTCTACTCATTGAAAAATAACTAAGATTTAATATTCACCACTTAAAATATGGGATCATATGGACACATGTCATCACCACATATTCTCACATGTGGGAATGTGACTTAAGGGTTGGATCATATTTACTTAGGTTTAAGTTTATTATTTAATGATTTAAAGTGACTAGAAATGCCTATATAGCATTATTTTGGTACTAGTTCAAAGTCACTGCATGTAACCTTAATATTATTACATATTCAGATAGGTATGGTTAAATGTGATTTTTTAGAGTTGGAATCAACTCCAAAGCTATCATGGTTGATTTTATAAAAATGTTTGAATGTGCAAAAGCTTATGTCTTGTTATTTTTACTAGGCGAGATCTCTAACTCTAATTGAATTAAATCCAACGGGCTTGGGTAGATCTTTTTAGTAGCTTTCTAACACAATTGGAATCACTCCATTTGGATTTGTAAATCTCTCTAAATTGATTTTCAAACTATGGGACAAAACTAGGTGTAATCTAAATAGAAAAATCTAAGTTTGATTAAATGGGTCGCGCGGGTAAGTAAACGGGCCGGCCCAGTGGCATTCCACAGCACAGAGGACAGCTGACAGGGGGTCCACCGGTGAGCGGCTCTTTACACGCGAAGCGGTACGGGGCGATGTGGGCCGTTAGATTAGAAGGGGAATCTACGGCTGAGAGGTGTCGTCTCCAGCGAACAGTTCGCCAGCGAGGACAAACCCTAGCTGCTCTGTGGGGGTGCTCAGGGGGCATACCAGGGCTCTAGCTACGGCAGCGATGCGGGCGATCGAACGTGCAGTCGACGGCGGGCTCATGGGTGGTCGCGGCAGCTCCTAGGGTGGACGAAATCGACGGCGCCTTCTCCTTTGCAGCGGGCTCCTCTGGCGAAATTCCGGCGAACCAGTGCTCGAGCTGCTCCGGCTAGAGGTGGGGAAGGACCACTGAGGAGAGGGGAGTGGAATGGTGTGAGTGGTTTGTGCTGGGGTGGCCTCTATTTATAGCTCGACGAGGCGACCAAAAGTGATGGGCGGGCGACTCCGGCGAGGGCTGCACAGCGTGCTAGCGATGTGGCTTGAGGTAGGGGACGGTGGCCTGCCTCCTAGCGGTGCTCTATGGCTTAAATGCGTGGCTAGGGGCGGTGGTGTTTGGTCGGGAGCGTCCCGCGCTCTGGGAGACAGAGGCGATGCTCGACGCGGCGCACGACAACTGTGGGTCGCGCGGCGGTGCACAGCCGTGTCTGGCGGGTTGCTGGGGTCGAGGAGGAGCGGCGCGCGCGGTCTGCGGTCGAGGCGCGGTCTATGGTGTGCTGGCGGCGTTGGCGCTCTGGCGCGCTCTGGCTACGCGCAGAGGCTTAGTGCGCGGTGGTTGCTCGGTGGTCCAGGGGCTGGCAGTGAGCGTGGGGTGGACCGTGGGCAGCGGTGAGGTCACGCTGTGCTCCCTAAAGCGGCGGAGAGGGGTTGGCGGTCTACTGCTGCGTTAGCAAGGTTGGCCGGCGAGGATGTCCTCGGGGTGGCGTGGTACTACTGCTAGGGACAAAGGGGTGGGGTGATTAGGCTTTGGTTAGAGCTAGAAGGGACAGAGGGAGTAAACTGAGGTCAAATGGGTGGCAATACCCTGTAGAAACAGTGAGCTAGGATTAGAGTGTGATTCATGCCTGCCAGGTGTTCGACACAATGGCCGCATGAACTCAAGTTTGAAATTTTCGAATGCATTTTGGTGGGTTTGCTATACACATGCTTAAGCCTCTATGGTTGCTTGGGTTTTGAAAGTGGAGCTCATTTGAGTGGTTTTTGAATAAGTGTGATCTTGCCATATGAACTACATTCAATTTTCAAATGCCATTTAAAATTAGTGTTTGAAAGTTTTTGGCAGATCACAAAGTGGGCCTTGGTACATCATTACATGTACTAGCAAGGGGTGCAAAGACCCATATTTATTTCTGTTAAGAATTGAGTACTAGGAATAGCCAAAGTAGGTATGTTGATTAAAATGGCACAAATGACCATTTCTTTCTTTTATTCATTTTGATTTGTTTTTCCTTGGGATTTGTTTGGGAATGATCTAGATGATGTTTATTTCACCTAAGAATCATTTTACAAGCAATGGATCACTTAATCATGGTAATTCAAAACAACTCCTATTTAAATGCACATATATATGAATGCTTTAATAATTTTAATTGGAAAAGTTTTTGTTAACCCTAATTTTGATGATTTGGATCTTAATAACCTTGGATTTAAGTTTTGGGATGTTACACATATGTTCATAGTAAGTTTTATACCATGATATAACTGTATTAAGCAGAAACATTAGTACATGTTTGGTACGTAAACAAACAAACTCCCTTGTAACCTCTGGTTAACTAGCTCATTGGCCAACTGATGATCAAGGTTTCTTGATCATGGGCATTTATGTCAATTGACAATGGGGTCATGTCATTGAGTGAATGATGTGATGGATACACACCCAACTTAAAGTATTGCAATGAGATCCATTCACAAAGTTCAACATTGCGATAACTAGTAAGACATAGTAACCCAACCCTTTAACATTGAGATCATATCTAATCACTATCACAGGAGGCTTCGATGACCGCATCAACCGTCATGCCATAATAATGTGATCATAAAGTTATCTCTCATGTATTACAAAGGGGTAGGTTGAGGGGTATGCATCGAGATCGGGATTTGTGCATCCATGTGACGAATAGATACTATGGGCCCACTCGGTGAGATTATATCTATGAAGCTTGCAAGCATGTTGAAAGGGCATGTATGCCCCCATGTGTGGTTTTGATAATTAATGACAATCTCTAGGAACTAATGTGTAAATTGAGTTTCACTTGTAGGTTTGTCCATTGACATCGCTTGGACCATGTGTTGGTTTAAAGGTTGGAAAAGAAGAAGCAATGTCCAAGGGCGTTGTGCCTATTATAATCAAGTAGAAGAAGAATATCAAGTATGTCTTGGAGAAGAAGAAAAAGAAGAAGATGGATTTCCTTATGGCTATCTTCAAGAAATCATCAAGAAATGAAGGGCAAGATCAAGATGCGCCATCTCTAGAATATCTCATGATTGAAGCTTTCCATCCTCGGTGGTCATAGAGTGATGAAGACAAGTTCAAAGAAGAGGTTTCCCCATGGAGTATGGGGAGCATTTCATAAGTATTCATCAAGCAAGAGCAAGCAAGATCAATCAAGAAAGGCAATCCATATTGAGAAGGACAAGACAGTCTACATCAAGCTCAAGTGGAATGCTCAAGGCAAAGGTATGATCTTTATAGTCTTTCTATTTTACCGATCTCTTGTAGTGTTGGGAGACCGGGTTTAGGATAGATAGTCGTACTATCAAGAGGAGCGCTCGAGTGAGTAGCTCGATCGTATCTTTCGGAGAGAGCTGAAACCTTTGCATATATAGCATTATCTTTCTTGGTTCTTGTCCATGTGAGGATCTATATCTTGTGGTTATCTTCATAACAAGCTCTAGTTCATCAAAAACGGATTTCCCTTATATATCCTATTGCGTTTTTGATTTTGCGGGTTTTCCGACTCCACACCTTGGGAGATATCTCACATATATATTCATGATATTTTCTCCCTTCATGATACCCAATATTTCACCTTTTGGTGGATTCTACTCTTTATTATCTTTCCAACAAAATTGGTTTCATCCCAATTGGAGTTTCCAAACTCAACTTCTTGCGTTTTGGGTTTTGAAGGTTTTATCGGTTCGTCACTTCTGAGAGGTCATACCTTTCTCTATTTTATTTTTATCCTCCCTTGTTGGACTATGATTTTTCTTTGCATAATATTGTATATCTTTTTGTTCTCTTCAAAACGATCCCAAGATCATCGAAATTGGAGTCCGGAGTCAAAAGTTATTAAAGTTTTTGTGCAATGTTGTCCAACGTTTTTTCCTTGAGCGGTAGTACCGGCCCAAGTTCCTCCCTTCCAAAGTTCCAGTAAAACTCGTTTTTGTTCAGTAACTTGTGTTTCTATTTACCGGTGGGGCACCGCTAGTTCCGGTGGTGCTCGAAAATGACTCAAATGGGCAGATTTCTCTTGCCATGTTTATGGCCCCCTCTTTCCCAATGTTTCCCCAACTTTTGAGGTTATTTTTGCTAGCTCTTCCACTCTCTCTCCTCCATTGTTTACCTTCAAAAGGTTGCCCTCTCCCCTTCTCCCTCCCATGATTCTTGCATCTCTTTGAAGGATTTGAGAGAGGAGATCTAGATCTACAACCCACCAAACCAAATCCCTTCTTTGTGAGGGAATCCTTGGGATTTAGATCTTAGAGAGTTTTGTGTTCTCCTCTTGTGTTCTTCCTCCCTTATTCCCCCAATAGCTTTTGTAGCTTTGGTGTAATTTGAGAGTGAAGGACTTGCCTCTTGCATTTGGTGCATATGTTTGAGTTCTCCTCGGAGATTCAGCGAGTTCAAGCTCTTGAGCTTGTTTCTCTTGGGTTCTTGGAACCCTAGACGGTTGTGTGGAGTTGTGGTGTGTTCTTGGGGCCTCCAATTGAGTTATGGAGATTCCTCAAGCCTGTTGGCCTTTTGTGGCATTGTTCTTGGGGCCTTCAAATTGAGTTGTGGAGATTCCTCAAGCTTGTGGAGCCTTTGTGGCGTTTCTTGGGAGCCCTCCAATTGAGTTGTGGAGATTGCCCTAAGGCTTGTACGGGTTAGGTGATTGCCATGAAGTGTCCCGTAGTGGAATATGAGTAGGCCTTTATGGCGAGCTCACGGGAAAATAGGGTGAGCCTTTTGTGGCATCGGTGAGTTGCTTGCCTTCGCATCTTGGGATGAGGCCTTGTGTGGCGTTGGGTTAGCATCGAGCCACCACACCTCGAGGTGAGACATTTATGGCGTTCGAAGTACATTGTGCCACCGCACCTCTCCAATGGAGATGTAGCTTTTTTGGAAGTGAACTTTGGGAAACAAATCATCGTCTTCGCGTGCATCGGTTATCTCTCAACCGAGCCCTTTACTTATGCAATTTACATTGTGATAGCCATCGTGCTTGAAGTATTATATCTTGTTATCACCTTGTTGCTTTTCGTTCTTAGCATAGGTTGTTGGTGAACTTAGTGAACCTAGTGAATATAGGTTTTGGCTTTATAAATTAAACGTTAAGTTTTATTCAGCATTTATTAGAGCCTAAACCATAATAATTTTAAAACACCTATTCACCCCCCCCCCTCTGGGCGACGTCCATTTCCCTTTCAATTGGTATCAGAGCGAGGTCTCTCTCTTCTCAGGCTTCACCGCCTCGAGAGTAAAGATGTCTCCTAGGGGTTTAGTGCATGATCAAACTTTTACATTTAATGACACAAATTATGATGTTTGGCGAATTCACAGGCTTAGTCATTTTCAGGTCATTGACCCAAATATTGAGCGGATTCTAGATATGGGTTTATCTCCTCCGAAGGATCCCCAAAATCTATCTTTGGAGGAGGAGCTAAACTATTATCTCTAAGCTCAAGCATCTAATGTGCTTGTTAATGTCCTGAGCTTTGTAGTTCTTTTCACAATCATGCCTTTTCGGAATGCTCATGATATTTGGACCAAGCTTCAAGCAAAATATGATGTGTCCAAGATTGATGAGGATGATTGTGTTGTCTGCACCTCCGGCCATGATGAGTTCTCATCTTCCTCCACTTCACCTACATGTGATTTTATACTAGGTAACGATATGGTGAGTGGTGATACAACTTGCAATATGGGTATTGACTTTTCCATTGATGGTCCTTCATCTCTATCTTATTGCAATGTTGTATCTTTGGGCATGAACACTTGTAGGACTATATGTGATTTACATCCTAGTTTTGATTGTCCTTGCATATCATGTAGAAATGGATTGAATTTATCTCATGATGATATGATTGATTTTCCTTGTTGCCATGATAAATGTGCTTCTATTTTCTCTAGTACTTGTGTTGCTAACCTTGTAGAGTAAATCGAAGAATGTGTCGGCCAAGGCAAGGTTGCTATTGGAGCTTCATGTGTTCCCCCATCATCACCTTCCCCAAATATTCACTTATGCCTCATGGCTAAGGAAGCAAAGGTAACTTCTCCTTTGGATCCCAATTCACCTCATGATGATGTGAATGTTGACTTAGATGAAGTAGATGAGGATGTTGATTCTTTAAAAGAGAAGGGGGGCTAGTCCTTCATGCTCTACACAAAAATAAAAATGTTTGCTCTAATTTCATTGAAATCTTGAACTTTGCCATTGAAAGTAAGAAACTAATTTATGCGCATGATGAAATGAGTAGTCTTGAGCCTGAGTATGCTAATTACATTGCAAACCTAAATGAAGCTCTTGAAGATTAACAAACCACCACGGAATCTCTTGAATACACCTTTTCTCTAGAGCTATCTAGAGTGAAGAAATCTCATGATAGAGATCTTGAGGTGGCAAGTGCCCTTCAAATTAAAAATGACGAGCTTAAAGTTGCCTATGCTAAACTCCTTCAGGATTTTGAGCACCTCAACAATGTCTCTAGGGTCATCAAGGGGGAGCTCATCAAACTCACCGAGTCGCATGAGCAACTTAAAGCTTCTTACTCAAAATAGCTTTCCAAGTTGCCCTCACCTCTTGCAATTAATCATGATGCTTGTGCTACTAACTCTATCTCTTGTGAAGCATCTATTGTGAAGGAGAATGTTGAGATAAAGTCTAAACTTGCTTTGCTAACTAGCAACTATGGGAAATTGGAATAGAGTCATGCTAATATCTCAAGCTCGCATGAGGATCTTCTAGTTTCTCATGGTAAGATAAAGTTGGCTCATGAGTCCACTATTTCAAAGGTAACATCTAGTGAACCTCATGTGGACATTAGCACTACTTCTACTCCTAGTGTCATATTGCCATCTGCTAGTCCTTGTGATTCATCATCTCATAACCATGCTATGTCTTGATGAATTGCATCGCTTGCCTTGTTGCTCTAACAATGTAGCATCTACTTCCTCTAGTATTGTTGTTGATATTAACCATGTATAGGAAAACAAGAAGCTCAAGGCTCAAGTCACTTCTTTGAAGAATGAATTTAAGAAGTGGCATGAAGGGAAGACCACTCTCAAGAATATCTTGGGTGTGCGAAGATCCCCAAATGACAAGAGTGGGCTTGGATAGAACTCCAACATCAAGAACAAGCCCACCAACTTGTTGAAGCACAAGGGCAACAAGAAGAATGGCCAAGGTCAAGTGAAGAATCCGGCCAACATTGTGTGCTTCAAGTGCATGGAAGAAGGACATCATGTGAGATGTTTCCCATTGAATAAGAAGTAACAAGGGAATCAACCTCGAGCTCCACCTCAAGCTAGAAGTGGGCCTCTACCCCAAAAGCAAGCTCTTCCTCAAGGGGTGGCATCTTCCAAGAAGAAAGATAGCAAGATAATGACTTGCTACATATGCCATGAGAAGGGGAACCTTTCTTCCTCATGCCCCATGGGTAACTCCTCATTCCATCCTATCTTGATTGATGATGCATATTCTCTTCATAAGGATGAGGTGGGAAATGTGTTTGCCAAATATGTTGGTGCACAATGTGGTGTCAAGAAAAGAACCATTTGGGTGGACAAGCCTATTGTGACTAACTTCTTAGGACCCAACTTGGTTGGGGACCAACAAGCTAAAACTTGATCAATAGGTGTTGTAAGGAGGGCATTGGGGGCTTGGATACATTATGAAGAATTGAGGGATCTTCATCATTTATTTCTACCAAGTCAAGCCATTTGGATTATCATGCTTCTATCATAAATCCAATGTTCCTCCTTGCGGTAACATGTGCTTAACTCATTTACATTGAAAGTTACTTTCTCCCTTGTGCATATGTGGTTGTGTATCTTGCATGTATGTGTATATGTTGTGATTCCCTCTTAATTGTATTGAGTTATCAAGTACATTTGTGTATGTTGGTTGGCACACCATGTATTTGTGTTTCTTGGTTTGGATCCCTTGTTAAATCTTTTTGGTATCTCATTTGGCCCTTGGGAGAGATTAATGAACTATTCCATTTTGGGGGAGTGTTATTCTTGAGCATTCCACAATCCTAACATGTGTGTACATGAGGAATACCACTTAGTATGTATGCATATTGAAAGTTTTTCTAGTCTCTATGTGGCATGTATTTCTCGTGAGAAATTCAAGTTACGTAATGGTCATTAATCATCTCTATTTGGATGTTTTTACCTCTTGTTGATAATTCTTGGCTTATCACATTATGGGGGATTCATATGCTTTGTGCATATTACAAACCTAGAAAATGTGGACATTTGAAGTAGTGTCACTTAGAATTGATATTGATATTTATCCAGCTCCTAAGGTGCACATTTAGATCAAAAAAGGTCCAATTCCTTTGGATTGCTTTTATTGCTCATATTTTGGATCTTGTTTGTGAAAGTATTTCTTGATATGTGTTTCCTTTTTTTGGACCTCCACATCCTCCATGGAAACCATTTGCTTCAAGTTACTTTAATCCTCAATGATTGTGTGACTATTTGGAGCTATCAAGAATCTCTATCTAAGCATCAAGCTTAATTCTTATATTAAGTCATATACTTCTTGTTGTGAATATGATCATGATATCCTTGCAAACTACCTCAGGAAATTTTCCCCATAATTCTTGTAATTGGAAAAGTGGTACTCCATATATGGTAGAACTTACTGATCATGTTCATTTTGGCCGTTGCTTATCTTTTTCCTACCTTTAGCCAAGAAAATGTTATCTTTTTCTCCCATGTCTTCCTTCCCTCTTGTGGATCTTTTTTAGTTTATTGGTATTCTCTTGTGTTTAATTTAATATAGGCAGTAGTGAGGATCTCATTTGTGTGCATTTTTCATTCAAAAGAAAATTTCCACATAATGCAACATTCATGGGGGAGCTCTCCTATATTATTTAGAACACTCACTTTTTTGCTTGGAAGTTTGATCTTTTCTTTTGGTACTTTGTGCCATCATGAAAATTGTAGAGAGTTTGATTTATGTGTTTGAATCTTTCTCTTTGGGAGTTGGTTTTGTCTCATTCTTTGTTACTTGTTTTGATCCTTTAGGATGAGATAAATCCTTGATCATTGGTGTTTTTGTCTATCTTTTGCTATTTGGCTTTTGCCTTGTTCATTTGTTGAATTTGTGTTCCTTCATGTGTTGATTTGGCTCTTTGATACAATTTGGACACCTTTTTTTGTGTCACACTCTTGTGTGCGACTTCTTGGTTTACTTGGTGGTTTTGTTCAAATTGTATATCATCCGTGGCTCTTGAGAGTCTTATGCATGCATGTTTACTACATGTTTATACTATGGCATGTTTGATTTCTTGATCCAATATATAGGGGATTCTCCGCCAAATCCTATTGGCTAATATGTGCATGAAATTCAGTTTCATACCAATATGCACATATTTATGTGGAGGGTCTCCTATGTATTGTAGTTGCACTAACTACTTCGGACCCAATTTGTTTGGGGACCATAGTGTACTTAATATTGTTTTAGGTACATTAGAGATATATGTTGGATGCTTGTCTCATCAATTCGGAAGAAGTTGTGCCTTCACATGTCAATTGGAGGCAAGCTAGTATGATCAACAATTTCTTATCCTCTACATCCTACCAATTATCTCTCGGTAACAAGTATCTCCCTCATGCATACATATCTTGTTTCCAACCTTTTGTAGGTTGCTTGTTGGCATGAATTTGTGTGTTTGTAAATGTTGTGGTTCTCGCCTTAGTTTTGGGATTTATCTCTATTGCAAATGTAAGTATGATGAGATGAGTGCATATAATTGGGACTATACAAAATAATGCTCATGATTCAACAATCCCGAATATGTCAATCTAGCAATTTTATTGCCTATACTTTCCTCATTTACTCTCATGTGAAATAGTGAGTATTTTGCATAGTTGATTTCTATTTGTGATACTTGTTGTCTTTCTCCATATACTCCAACTATTCCCTTTTCCTTGGGTAATAATTGTAATTTACGTGGTTGATGACCCACAAGTATAGGGGGTGTATTGTAGTATTTTTGAGGGAAGTGAAATCTAATTTATTGATTCGACACAAGGGGAGCCAAAGAATATTTATAAGCCTTAACAACTGAGTTGTCAATTCAGCTGCACCTGGAAACAATCTTGCTCACAGCATTTTATCAGTAGAAACAGTTTTGTAGTAGGAATAGTAAAGTAACAGTAGTAATAAAGGTAAAGACAGTAGTAACAATAGCAACAAACAGTAGGATTCGAGCACGGTAGTCATAGGGATGGATGGATGGGCGTTGCATGGACAAGACAATTCACATGGCAATCATAACATAGGGCAATTGTAGATAAATAAGATAAAGCATCCAAGTACTAGATAATCATGCATGTGTTCCATATATACTCATACGTGCTCAAATGAGAACTTGCACAACATCTTTTGTCCTGCCAGCCCGTTTGCAGCGGGGCCTCAAGGGAACTACTGGCAATTAAGGTGCTCCTTTTAATAGAGCACCGGAGCAAAGCATTAACACTCCATGAACACATGTGTTTCTCACATCAAAGCCATTCCATCCGGTTATCCCGATTTCTGTCACTTCGGGGCCATTGGTTCCGTACAACAACGTGTGTATACAACTAGTAGGTAAGACCAAAAACAATACTATCATAATGAATCAATAACATGTTCAGATCTGAAATCATGGCACTCGGTCCCTAGTGACAAGCATTAAGCATAACAAGTCGCAACAAAGTCAAAAAGCACTAATAGAAGATACTATGCACCATGCCCTAACAATCCGATGCCATTACATGAATGATCTCATCCAATCCCTACCATCCCCATAGCCTACAGCGGGGGATTACTCACTCATAGATGGGGAAACATGGATGGTCGATGGAGAAGCGATGGTGATGATGATGACGATGGAGAAGCGATGGTGATGTCCCGGCAGGGTGCCAGAACGGAGTTTCTGGTTCCGAATCATGGAATCTGGTGGTGGTGGCGGAGCGGAACTCTTTCTGAAAAACGTCGAACCCCCTGAGTTTTTAGGTCAGAAGGCATCTTATAGGTGAAGAGGCAGACCGAGGGGGTGTCTGGGGCAGCCAGACCACCCCCTGGTGCGGTGAGGCCCAGCCCACACGGCCAGGTGGTGTGGCTGGGCCCCAGCCCCACTCTGTCTCATATTCTGGCTCCAGGAGTCTTCTGGTGAAATAGGATTTTTGGCATATTTTCCGGGATTTTTCCTGATAGTTGATTTTCTGCACAAAAACTAGACACCAAAGTAATTCTGCTGAAAACAGCGCCGGTCCGTGTTAGTTGCACCCAAATCACACAAGTTTAGAGGAAAGACAATAGCAAAAGTGTTCGGCAAAGTAGATACATTTTGGACGTATCAGTGGTGTGTTGGTGTTTGAAGCTCATTGATGTAAAATAAGATATATTTAAGCCTTTGGCCATGCTTTCAAGCAAAAAATCTTATTGGTATATTCTATGACTTCCATTTGTTTTGCTTGTCTTTCTTGAGTATCTATTTTGTGTGTGCATGTTTCTTTGTGGTCATATGTCTTTGTGACATTTTCCACCTAGAAACTTATACACACAAGAAAATATAATTTTTTGGTTGTTTTTCTTTGGAGTCCACATTTTATCTCATTTTGACTCTTTGGTGGCTTCCAAATTTATTTTCCCATGAGTGCTTGTACCTTGTGTTTGCATCTTTGGGCACTCATATTTTGATATCTCTCTCCTTGTATTGTTAAATGAGTTTGTAGGAGTAAGAATTCCATGATTGTGCACTTTGTTTCCAAATGCAATTATTATAATTGGTGCATAATCCTTGTGGAGCCTCTCTAATTCATTTAATAATGCTCATTTGCCTTCTTTCTCATCTTGGTTTAAATGTCTATGGGGGAGTGAGGATTCCATATTTTTGCATGATGTATTCAAATGCAATGACTCTATATTATGCACAAAGATTAGGGAGCTTCCCTATTTCATATAAATACTCATTCGTTCGTATCATAATATCTTGTTATTTTCTTTTGGTATCAATTATTGTTGTCAATTGGTATTTTTGGGTCTTTTGGGTTGCTTGCTTCATTTTTTGAAGCTATTATCGCTTTATTTTATTTTTGCAAACTTTGGGTCCTCAATATAGTTTGATTTCCTCCCAAGTATTCATCACAGGATATGTGCATATGCACACCTTTGGAGGAAGTCTCACTATATTGGCCATCTAGAACTTTTCACCCATTTTGGCAATTGATGCCAATGGGGGAGAAGTTTTAGAGGGTTTAAGGGAAGTTGGTTTATGCTTTGATTTGGTTCTTAAGCATCATCCTTCCATGCTCTTGCATCTTTGTTGTTGCTTTGCATGTTTAATATATATAGGAAACTCTACCAACAGTAATGGTTGGCAATCTATGCAGTGAAATTCAAGTTCATCACACATGCATAGATTGTGGGGGAGTTTGCTCTATATATTGTGAGAGTACCAACATCACATACTTGTGTAGCATTTGATGATGGCACAACCATTTTGTTCGTTAAATTTCATATTTAAACCCTCTGAAAGGGATTGTCATCAATTAACAAAATTGGGGAGATCGAAAGGGCATGTATGCGCTAATGTGTGGTTTTGGTAAATAATGACAATCTCTAGGAAAGCAAGATGCTATGAGAACCTGGGAGGTGCCCTTTCTAAATGGACGGCCTGGAATGACCTACTTGGAAGTTCATAGGTAGAGAGGAACGAAAGATTAGGCGACAAAAGGAAGATGTCGCAGAATAAGAGGTCGCGAGTCATGCTCTTGCTAATTCACTCGGAAAAGGGAGACTTCTGAAACTAAGAAAAATAAGGCCTAGTCTTGATACTACTTGAAAGTGCATTCAGAATACTGATACCGAGCCCTTGGATGAACGAGTTCCTCAAGAAGAAAGCAAGGTCCACAGAAGGGCAGTTCGCTTTCTATCTACCCTTGGCATCATCGGTGGCTTCTCTTTCGTAGGCTAAGGAAATTTCCATAGACAAAGAGGCAACTTACAATTGGAAGAAAGCTCTAGAATAAGAACCCAGGGTGTCTCCATCGAGTGTGCTGGCAGCAAGCACAGACCGGTGATTTCTAAATGGAATATAGGGAGGGGGAATAATGATTCAGTTCATGTGAGAAAGAATAAAGGCTTTTCTTGTGACTAACCTTCCTATCAGATAAGCAAAGTAAGAAAGAGAGGCTCATGAGTAGCAATATGTGGGGCGGGTCATATAGTCTTGGGGAAGTAGGTCAGAGTTTATGCTTGGACCATGTGTTGGTTTCATGGTTGGAAAAGAAGAAGCCATGTCCAAGGGCTTTGTGCCTATTGGAATCAAGAAGTAGAAGAAGAAGATCAAGTATGTCTTGGAGAATAAGAAGATGGATTTCCTTATGGAAATATTCAAGAAATCATCAAGAAATGAAGGGCAAGCTCAAGATGTGCCATCTCTAGAATATCTCGTGATTGAAGCTTGTCATCCTCGGTGGTCATGGAGTGATGAAGACAAGTTCAAATAAGAGGTTTCCCCATGGAGTATGGGGAGAATTTCACAAGTCTTCATCAAGGAAGAGCAATCAAGAAAGGCGATCCATCTTGAGAAAGACAAGATAGTCTACATCAATCTCAAGTGGAATGCTCAAGGCAAAGATATGATCTTTATAGTCTTTCTATTTTACCGATCTCTTGTAGTGTTGGGAGACCGAGTTTAGGATAGATAGCCGTACTATCAAGAGGGGCTCTCGAGTGAGTAGCTCGATCGTATCTTTACGAGAGAGCTCAGACCTTTGCATACATAGCATCATGTTTCTTGGTTCTTGTCCATGCGAGGATCTAGATCTTGTGGTTATCTTCATAACAAGCTCTAGTTCATCAAAAACGGATCTCCCTTGTATATCCTATTGCGTTTTTGATTTTGTGGGTTTTCCGACTCCACATCTTAGGAGATATCTCACATATATATTCATGATATTTTCTCCCTTCATGATACCCAATATTTCACCTTTTTGTGGATTCTACTCTTTATTATCTTTCCAACAAAATTGGTTTCATCCCAATTGGAGTTTCCAAACTCAACTTCTTGCGTTTTGGATTTTGAAGGTTTTATCGGTTTGTCACTTCTGAGAGGTCATAGCTTTCTCTATTTTATTTTTATCCTCTCTTGTTGGACTATGATTTTTCTTTGCATAATATTGTATATCTTTTTTTTCTCTTCAAAACGATCCCAAGATCATCGAAATTGGAGTCCGGAGTCAAAAGTTATTAAAGTTTTTGTGCAATGTTGTCCAACGTTTTTTCCTTGAGCGGTAGTACCGGCCCAAGTTCCTCCCAAAGTTCCAGTAAAACTCGTTTTTGTTCAGTAACTTGTGTTTCTATTTACCGGTAGTACCGATGGAGCACTGGTAGTTCCGGTGGTGCTCGAAAATGACTCAAATGGGCAGATTTCTCTTGTCCTATTTCTGGCCCCCTCTTTCCCAATGTTTCCCCAACTTTTGAGGTTATTTTTGCTAGCTCTTCCACTCTCTCTCCTCCATTGTTGACCTTGAAAAGATTACCCTCTCCCCTTCTCCCTCCCATTATTCTTGCATCTCTTTGAAGGATTTGAGAGAGGAGATCTAGATCTACAACCCACCAAACCAAATCCCTTCTTTGTGAGGGCATCCTTGGGATTTAGATCTTAGAGAGTTTTGTGTTCTCCTCTTGTGTTCTTCCTCCCTTATTCCCCCAATAGCTTTTGTAGTTTTGGTGTAATTTGAGAGTGAAGGACTTGCCTCTTGCATTTGGTGCATATGTTTGAGTTCTCCTCGGAGATTCAGCGAGTTCAAGCTCTTGAGCTTGTTTCTCTTGGGTTCTTAGAACCCTAGACGGTTGTGTGGAGTTGTGGTGTGTTCTTGGGGCCTCCAATCGAGTTATGGAGATTCCTCAAGCTTGTTGGCCTTTTGTGGCATTGTTCTTGGGGCCTTCAAATTGAGTTGTGGAGATTCCTCAAGCTTGTGGAGCCTTTGTGGCGTTTCTTGGGAGCCCTCCAATTGAGTTGTGGAGATTTCCCCAAGACTTGTACGGGTTCGGTGACCACCCTCAAGTGTCCCATAGTGGAACTTGAGTAGGCCTTTGTGGCGAGCTCACGGGAGAATAGGGTGAGCCTTTTGTAGCGTCGGTGAGTTGTGTTCCTTCGCATCTTGGGGTGAGGCCGTGTGTGGCGCTGGGTGAGCATCGATCCACCACACCTCGAGGTGAGCCATTTGTGGCGTTCGAAGTACATCGCGCCGCCGCACCTCTCCAACGGAGACGTATCTTTTTTGGAAGTGAACTTCGGGAAACTAATCACCGTCTCTGCATCCATCGGTTATCTCTCAACCGAGCCATTTACTTATGCAATTTATATTGTGATAGCCAACGTGCTTGAGGTATTGTATCTTACTATAACCTTGTTGCTTGTCTTGCTTAGCATTAGTTGTTGGTGCACTTAGTGAACCTAGTGAATATAGGTTTTGGCTTGATAAATTAAACGTTAAGTTTTATTCCGTATTTATTAGAGCCTAAATCATAATAATTTAAAACGCCTATTCAAACCCCTCTAGGCGACGTCCGTTGTCATAATAATGTCTACTTATTCTTGAACCGTAGGTGGAATTCTTAAGGGTAGATAACGCTTAGAGTTTGATTTGATATTGTTGGAGAAAAGATAGGAAACTCTGGAATTGTTCTAGGGAGATATCGAAAAGGTTCCATAGTCAAATAAATGTTCACAAACTCAAATATTGTTTTTAGTATTTAGTTAATTGAACTAAACATTAAATAATAATTATATAAATGACCTAACCCTAATGGGCCACCATATGGCAGCCCATTAGGGGCCCTCCTCCCCAAGTGACCGATGACCCAAGATGAGGAGAGGGGCGCGTAACATGGGAGGGGCCAGTGGCATCTTCCCTAGGGCGGTGCCTTAGGTGGCCCCTTCCCCTTGGCCTATATAAGGAGGAGGGAATCCCCTCTCCTCATTCACCCCATTGGCATTGACTCTATCCCTCTCTCTCTCCCTCGCGTGTGGTTCCGCAATTGGAATGTGCATACGAGGATAGAGTTCTACACCATATGCACACCATCGTGCTCCTAGAATCTTGATCTGGATCAATCTCCTTCCGCTGCTTCATTGGACCAGAGCCCGGGGGACTTCATCTACACCGGACATGTGTAGAACTGTTGATGTGCTGCTAGTTGTGGCACTCATCGATTATACTTATGCATGACCTCGAGCTCGGCATCGCCATATGACTACATCGTCAACATTCGTGAGAACATCAATGCGTTTCGGTCTTCAAGGGTATGAACATCAAATCCCTTTGTTACCTTACATCTGCATAGGATATATCTTGGCTATATTATTCTTGTTGTTGGGAAAACAATTGTTTTCTACTATGGAACCCCGACAATTAAGCCCACGGTGCGGAAGGGAGTTTCCTTCTCCATAGGCGATGGAGACGACACCCTATTCTGGCTGAATCCTAGCTTGGAGGGAAAACTCTGAGATTTGAGTTACCTACGTTAAATGCGGTCTGCTCAGACCCTCTAGTCTTGGTTGATGAGGCATTCCATGATGGTTTGTGGACCATAAAGTTTTGGTGGAACCTCGGTATGGATGATACTTTAGCTTGGGATGGGCTTCGGGATAGCCTCTCGATTTCCCTATCTCAGTCCCCTAATGCCGTGGCATGGAACATGTCCCCCTTAAAGACATTTACCATTAGTTAGGCATACCGGGCCCATTTTAGCGGTCCCTCCCTTCCTATGAAGATTAAAATATTTGTGTGGTAACTATTGCACGTCCGACTTCCTTCAGGTGGAGGTGGCCAAGTGGCAAGGAATGGCTGATGGCATGTGTCCCCTATGTGTGCTCCCGATGGGACCCATATTTTTTAGAGGTCCCACTGCTTGCTTCCTACGGAGCTTCTTCCATGAGGTGCTGGGGACTGAGTGGCAGGCCTCAGACCTCAGCGAATTCCTAGAAGTCAACGCTAACCGTACTAGTAGGAGGAGGCACCTCTTTTTGTTAGTGTTTGCATCGACGACCTGAACCCTATGGAATATACATAATAATATGGTTATCGAGTGTGTCTTCATGCGTCGTGTCTCTGACTCAATCTTCAAATTCTTGATGGCTTTCTTGTAGCAGTGGTACCCATTATGTAGACAACAGGATAGGGAGCGGCTAGACGGGACTGTTGGGAATATGCCCTAGAGATAATCATGTATGATGTATTTCCCAATGTATTCATAAAATCATTAAGTTACCCTTTTATGAACATCTGATATGTATCATTGAATATGTGATTCAATTGTGAAACTATATATTCATGTTGTTCATACTAGATGTCCTTAGTCGTCGATGTTGTGGTGGACACACAACTTAGACTAATGTGCAAGTCATTTGATGACTCGGTTCCAATTGTCATGGCCATGGTGATGCAAATCTGACTTATACTGATTTTTCTAAAGTGTTTAGCGAGTCGGACTGACCCACAGTTGAGATGCAAAGAGCATGTTAACATTTTCAGTCCCAAGCAATGGAATCCTTTGACCTGAGGCGGTCGCATGTTCCAAGTTGTGGATCAGCCGAGTTAGGTTCTATCAAACATTGTTTCATAAAAGGGCAGTTATAAAGGTAGAGTTCAGGACGATTGTGAATCAAGCTGCGTGATATGGCTAACCAAGATGGGATTTCCCCCTCCTTAATGGAGACATATTCCCTAGGCCCTCTCGTGTGATATGATTCAGAAGCATGGCCATGTGCAACTCTGTTAAGTGTTAACTCGGGAGTCGGACTAAGTGTTAGTCCATTGAATTGTATATCATGGGACAAGAAGAGAGTTGAGATATTTAAGGGATGTCAGTCACTCGCCTATATCTTCACAAGGTATATCGTGTGGCAAAGGGACTAGGACAAAAGTCAAAATGATGGTTGTCTTTGGACTTCGCGACACTTGGAAGTTGGCACATCTTGCTAGAGTCCTCTACCATCTATCGACTTGAGACCAAGTATTCATGGAAGTGAGTTCGACTCAAAGTCATGATGTGATACTTGGAGGTGTAGCTCATGTCGTGTCCAGGTGTACATGAACCTAAAGGTTCACACACACTTAAGGGTAAGGGGCTCATGAGGATTAGATCCATATGGATATTAGGGTACAATCTGGATGAGCCTCGAGCATTGCGCCCAAGTAGGAGTGTATATAAGTGGAGCGACAAGGGATAGTTCCATGACCTAGCCATCACTTTCTCCACTCCCAAATTGGGCTAGATAGGATATAGAAATCCTCTGCCTGGTGCTCCTTCCTACACATGTGGATATCGATAGAGGTGTTACACGTGTGATGCTGAATATGAAGGAGTTTGTGGCGAATCTAAAGGAGTGGCTCGTGGGATCGGTCAGCACTGCCTCGACATGCTACATCAAGTTCCGTATCTGCGTGTCTAGTGGTAATCTCGTGGCCTATTGCCTCAACTAGATCTTGGGAGCACCGCTTAGAAAAGTTTTGTTTTATCTGTTGGCCCAACAGGGATGTTGGAGCACCTTCTAGTAGTAGCACGCCACTTATCTGCGCAATCTGGCCATTATGCTCCCCTCGGTGGTTGTATCGATTTACCTTTCATTTTCCCGTATTTTTTCTAGACTTGGGCATCCTATGTTGTTGCCCCAACATTTGGTTTTTCCCTTTTTGCTTGACTGTATAGTATCTTGCATGATGGTGGGTGCTTTATTTATAAAGCCGGGCTAAAGCCTGTTTCGAGGAGGGGTTAATTATTGAAAGGTTGTTCAAAATGAGAGGAGAGCTGTCACGATATCACAACTAAGGAGTAATAGATGGACAACTGATTTCTAAAAAGGAAAGCACTCACGAAAAACCTAGGCGCCCTTTCTCTAGAAACCTAGCCGCCACCTCCACCTCAGCCTCCTCCATATGTTGTTTCCCTCTCCTATTTGAAGATTCATTGGTGTTCGACGGGTGGGGCACCTGATATGTGAGTTGAGTTTTTAATAAAAGCATCATTTTAAATAGATCAGACTAGGATTTGTGTAGTCGCTTTATTGGCCTCTTAGTAAGATGTAGCCCAACATATAGCAATCACCATTGGTCCACATCAACCATTCCTACAAAGGTGAATTCCTTCCAACTCTCGCCTTCCATTGGCCATCACGTGAATGGTATCCTACTTCAGCCAAGTGCCTATTGTATGACTAGGTCCATGAATATGATGCCAAGAGGAGGAGACAATGATACTGCCGACCGGAGTTTCTGCCCATGTACCCCAGAGTCTCCGGCTTGATGCCGAGAGTACTCCGGACCGACGCTTGGAGCTCCCAGTACACCCCTAGATACCGCCCTAGAGACCGAAGCCTAGCCCGGAGTCTCTATCCACCCGAGAGTCTCTGGCCCCTCTACCTCGAAGTCTCCGTCCTGAGTGAGTAGGCCTGTGAGCCTCAAACTGAGCCTAGCCTATGTAGCACCCCACCTTGCTGAGAACTTCCTGTTTAAGCCTAGAATGCCCATGCTTAGGTGGATGACCTATATATATGCCCCCACCTCCATATGTAAACCCTAGAGATGATGAATTGAGTTGACACTCTTGGCATGTGCCAAACCCTAGATGGGAACCCCCTATCTAGATTGAATTTATGAGTTGTATCAAGACTCTCCTCAAGTATTTGGTCTGTATAACGCAAGGATTCTAGTAGTTTCTTGGTCCCTCCTCTTTGAGATTCTACTTGGTTGATACTCTCTCTTTGGTTTGTATTCTACCACTTGCTTGCCAATCTCTTCCCGGGTGATTCTACCGAACGGTCTCTGTCCTTGGGATTCTATAGGATTGGTTGTTCGAACCAATAGGAGCAAATCAGATACTAGGTGTTTTGCGTCTATTTGTATCTCTACCTTGCATTTGAATTGAGTTCATCATGTTCCACGTGTTTCCCCTCACTTCCCGCCTCAAATCATCTTGATCGGACCTCCCCAAGGGTCAATCCCAAATGAACCCGCAATAGAGTCAATGGAGATGACATCATCTACAATAAGAGACCATCGGTTCTTTGGTTTACGATGAAATGTCCTTTTGAACGTCAATGGTGGTGTTGGAATATTAAAATTCTCTGCATGTGGGCTTCCAAATCTTGCTTTCCCAAATTCTTTCCGACGATTACTTTGAGGGGATTTTCTCGCAATATTTGCGTCTCTTATTTTTTCACAGGAAAAGGCCCCGAAGGGCCTAGAAGCTGCATTAATTTAATGAAGTGTGGTTACGTATTACACCAGGGGACCACAATAAATAAACAAGTTATAGAACAATCCTAACTTTTAAGAGAAAGACTCCAAATATGTTTCTAACAAAGCGACGGGGTCCATCATTGTCGGAGCATAGAGGACCGCTGCCATGGCCTTCTTCGATGGTGTCCAGGACTAAACTAGTTGGCACCTTGACAAAGGGAAGCACCAACATCTATCCATAGAAAGGCCTCCTCCTAGAGGTTGAGCAGACACCGAACAACATCGCCACAGTCAAAAGGATACACATGTTGGCCATTAGAGTTAGCGGCCAATATTGGGCCATCAAGATAGTTCTCCCAAGTGCAGCAACTTCAGCACATCCCCGCCGCCCTACCGCCCTAACTCTAGCACCAACATGAATAGTTGCCCCCATCTACACCACACTGACATGGGAAAGAGAACGAGGCCAGTCTGCAAAGACGGGGTAGAATATAGTTGGACCAATAGAACGTATTTAAGGAGATCCCGACGACGATTTCCTTCCCTAACTCTAGCTCCAGCCGATGGAGCTCCACATGGAGAAGAGTATCCATGAAAATGCCTGAGATATGGTCCAAGAGATCCAACACTAGTCCTAAACAAAGGCATTACACCAAATGATAGTAAGTACTAGAAGCAAGAACCTACAATTAGTATGTATATGTGAACCTCCAACACCTCTCCTCCGCCATTTTCGGATGGCAGGGCTGCTAGGATGGGCTCATGATTGGCTCGGCTCCTCACTAGTGACTCTCGGGGTGAAGCTTCTATGAATCATACTCTAGGCTCCCAGCAACGTGGAGTATGTTGTTCGGTCGCTTTTACCTGAAATAGTGGTGTTGATACTCTCGCTGATGTTTGTTGATTACTTCAATGGCTTCCCGTGTGCACGTAGGTTGGCATCGCGGATCAAATTAAAATTATGGTAGAACTCTTGTTAGTATTTACATGTATTTGGTTTGGTATCTATGTCATTTTCATTGCCTTTAGAAAAATACAAGATTATGCTATGTAAGAAAAAAAATTTCTTTGCAAGTGAAGAAGGAAGAGATTGAAGACCTTCAGGATTTGCTTTTATCAGACTTCATTTTAAGCTAGAGATACTTTATGTATCTCTACCTCATACTATCATTACTATAAATATATGATGGTATTGATTGTGAAAAAAAAGAGTAATATACGGAATTTATGTGCTCGCTAATTTATACTAAGTAGAGAGCGTGTATGAATCACCCATTCTTTTTGCTCGTATAGAAGAAGAGGTCGATGAGTTTGCCAGAAATAAGAAACATCGACATTGATGGTTAACACGTGATCGGGCCCCGCTATGTGTGCCTCCGGTCGCTAGCTCCATGCTGCCGGGCTAAGGTTTCTTGTTGTCAGAAAGTCATCGACGTTATCTCTTCCTCTCCTCTCCCCCCGTGAGCTGCTTTGAGAGTCGTGCACAGGAGCTCGGGGCTCCTCCGCGTCCTTCTCGTTGGAATAGCCAGTGGGAGGTGGCGGCGGAGAGTCGCCTGTGTAGTTGTAGGATTTAGTTTGTATGGCTATATGCGAGTAGTGGGCGTTTTGCCCGATAGGTGGAGCAGAGCGCTGGATCTAGGCGACCAGATCTGGAGGCTTTTAGGGTTCTTTCTCTTTGTTCTTCTAGCCCAATGGCCGGCGCTGGAGACGAGGAGAAGAACAATTGTTTCAATCAATAAATCGAGCGTCGCAGGCGATCAATTGAGTGGTGGTTGCATGTTGTGGCTCTTCCTAGCCGTCCATGGAGGCGAGGAGGAAGGGCGTGGCGTTGCAGCTTGCGGTGATGTAGATCCTCTCCCGACCGGCCGTGGTGGCGAGGAGGAGTGGAGAAGCTCTGCTGCGACCTACTCGATTTGGTGGTCCTGTTCTCCTGTCAAGGGGACGATTTTGGTGGAGCTTTTGGAGTGGGCGAGTCGCCTCCCTCCTCTTCCAAGTCGCTGCGGTGGCGATACAGCGGATGATGGTTGGTTGGCTCTTCTTCCTCCTCAAGCTTTACATGTTTCTAAAGTTGTGCCCTGTGGAGTTCCCAAGAGAAGGCGAAGACCCCGGAGCTATTCCTGGCCAGAGAGGCCACTCCATGCTCGAAGATGCTCGAGCTCCCCGATGCGCCAAGTTTGCGCTCACTCAAACCTCCTGTGTGGAGGCCCTCTATGGAGCACCTCGACGGACTCCCCCTTCCTCCCAAGCGCTGCCAAGTGGTTTCATCCCTGGCGCCGCTCTGGGGGCCGACGAGACGTGCTCGTTGTTGACGGCGGTGGAGAAGAAGCCCGAGGACCTGATTGCTTTGCATCCTTTGTTTTTAGGGTCTTCTTTGCAATTATTGTTGTACTGATTTCGCTGTCCCTCTTTTTTGAGGGGTTTTTTGTAACATGTACTCACCGACAAGTTTAATATAGCAGCTTCTGGGTCTTCGGACCTGTTCCCGTTAAAAAAATGTTGCCAGGCTGGCCTGGCCCCGACATAGGACGAGCACTCACACGTGCGTGCATCGGCACACGCGCAGCCTTCCCAAATAGACTGTAGGTACAGATGAGCAACGAATTAGCGTGCGTTTGGTTCCAGACCAAAGGAGGGATGGGATCATCCCATTTTTCATGGAACAGCCCACCGTAGGGGAATATTCTTTCAGAAAGAGGGATCAGCTCGTCCGCCAAAATCGGTCGAACCATCGATCCCTATTTTTCCTAATCAGGTGGACCACCGATTAGTCTCCAAATTGTCTCCTTCCTGGTTAATCGTTCATCTCTACCACGGTCGTCGTCCCCGTCCAAGGCGGCCAGGACACGCCGCCACATCTTCCCTGTCGCCGCCCATCCTCCCATCCTCACTCCTCCAGCTCTCAGCCCATGCGGCCGCCTTAAGCTTGCACGGCCGCGCCGCACGAAGGCCACCTATAGCCCGCCCACCGGTAGCTCGCCCCACCACGCCCTGCCGCTCGCTCGAGCCAGGGCCGCTGGAAACCTCGCCGGCGACGCCCGAGGTGAGGACCTCGGCGACACATGATGTCATCTTGCCACAGAGCACAAGGGAGGATGGGGAGAGGTCTAGAAGGATCGGAATCTTTGACCGGAATTGAGGAAGATGAAGATTGTGGTCCCGATTTGATAATCAAATTTTGATTCACTTGACGGAGGAAGAAGAGGACACAGCGGAGCTCCGACGCGGACCAGCTGGATGAGGGGGCGCTGTGGCGGCGGCGCGACATGACGATAGTGACAACGGATCTCAGGAGCTCGTGGGGAGCACAATGGGGAGAGGAGGAAAATAGCATGGTGGTTCTAGGTAAGAGCGGAGCACCACCACGCCGAGAACCGATGCGCCGACCAGATCGAGGACCCCTGTCGTTGTTGTCGTGCCGAATCCGGTCGCCGGACCACCGCCGTTCAGTATTTTTTGTTGAACTAATTACAGTTTGATCTAGTTAACGAAGTGCTGTGAAAATTTATAAGATAAACACATTTTCATCCCATCCTCAAATCCGTGGAACCAAACAAAAAATGGGATCGTCTAATCTATATCATCCCATCCGTGAAAATTTGGATCATCCCATCTCATACATGTTTGTCCATTGACCAAACGCACGCTTAGAGACTCGATAGACATTTCGTAATCGAGCACACATGCATCTCACGATCGAACGCGCAACTGGACCCATGGCGGTAATGGACACGCTCACATGCGCGCTCGTGGGGTCCGGGCTTCCAACCACCGCCGGGGCGGCGGAGCAGCTAGGCCGCCATACCATACCGACCGGCCCCAGACAGCCTGTCAGTACTGTTTGTAGTTCATGAGGGGGGCGGCCGGCACCGTGGCAGCGAGCATATCGTGTACTGCTGTGGATGTGCACGTACGAACCGGCATTTTTGTATGCAAAATCCTGCTTGCTTCCCTAGCGCTGGACACGGTTTTGGTTAGTCTGAAGCCTTCATCGCGCCGTAGTGGTCTGATACGGACGAGCTGAAAAATCTACACCCTCTGTGATTCCGTCCTAAAATAATTGATTTGGATTTTTTAAATTTAGATATATCTAGACACGTTTTAGTTATATGTACATACGAATCTAGATAATCCTAAGTGACTTATTTTGGGACGGAGAGAGCAGTACCGTATAAAAATATTTGAATCGCCACTGATGCAGGTATTCAATCAAAGAGGTGAAAGATCACGAAATGGAAACTGTGACCGCTCGTAGTATCAAGTGGCGGATATAGAAAAAAAAACGAAGGATGGGAACACTTAAAAGAAAATTTTGCACTAGCCTTTATGTGATAAAAATTTGAGAAACAAATAAGACAAGTAGGCAACGATTCAATGCATTGCAGACAACTAGTTGAATACATATGTTTCAAATGTGCATGGTTCCAACAGAAATGTCAAGTGTCCATATTTTGGTTGGGAAATCATGTTCATACTTTTATATTTACTAAATATTTTGTCAAACTTCAAAAAGTTTGATTTTGACTAAATCTACAACGCAATCTAATTGTAAGTGGAGGGAGTATGACTTTGCATATGGATGTCAGGGCGATGGTAAATGTGATGTTGCATCTTCAGTTTCAGTCTTACTCTCGGTATCGGATTGGCCTAGAGATATGGAATCAAAACACATCAACAAACTCCCACACTCTTCGGTTTGTTCATCATGTACCACCAACGACAATGAAGAAGATGCAATCTTCTTTGCTTCATGTTTATCGAAAAGTGTTGCAATGGGACTCTTCCTTTTCATGATAAAATTTATAATTATAATAGAAACATACAATTATATAAGCTATCGGACTATTGGCTGCTATTTATAAAAATAAATCGACGATCCTAGACATTAAATTCATAGTAGCACAACAAAAGGCAATTTGATGTACTAACTTTAAACCTTTAACGGATTAAATTCAAGAAAAGGGAGGTTATTTGGTAAATCGGTAGTGGGCTAGTGGGGTTATTCGGTAGGAAAAGCATACCTTCTGGAATATTACTTCTGCAAGCTCGGTCTCCAGCAGTGCCTCCATGGCTAGTTTGAGCTGACGAGAATTGGGGGAGTGGCAAGCCGGAGCAGAGCGGGCATCGGTAGACAGGATTTGGGCAGCCGAAGAGGGGATCTGGGCGGCTAGGGCTGGAGGCCGGAGGCGGTAGCCGTCGGAGTTAGGTCGTCTTCTTTTTCCCTATTCTTTCTTTCTAGGGAGTCGAGGCATAACTATTCCACTTTGGAAGGGAAGGCTCGGGTCGCTCGATGCTCCTCGATGGAGTCATCCCGTCGACAGTAGAGAAAATGCCAAACCAGGCTAGAAATATCAGGGGTATACCAACTTTTTCCCAGAATTCTGGGTGGGCCATGGCCCACCTCCTAAGTACGCCGATGGTAGATCATAGTAGTATCTAGGACCGATAAGGCCTTGTTCGGTTTCCTTGAGATTGACCCGGATTGGCGAGGATTGAGATGGGTTAAATTTCATCTAAGTCAAAATCCCTCCGAATCCTCTCTAATCCACTCCAATCCACTTGGGAGGTGAATTGACTGAACAACGCCTCATGCGAGAAACTGGCCGCGTGAGAGACTTGATTGGGATACTATGAATTGTTTTCTTGTGAAGGTCAAATTTCTTGAAACAACGTTTTGCCCCACTTTATAAATGAAGCAACCATCCACACAATGTTATCACAATCGAACAAGTAAAAAGGAGTATGTTGGGGCAACAACATAGATAGGCCCAAATGGAAGGAGAACTAAATAGGCTCTCAAAGGCGAAGAAACCGAAAAGGAGCACTATGCGCTTAGCTGGACAAGGAGGAGATCTGACAGGCCGCCTCCAGAAAGAGCGAAGGAGAATGTCCAGCGATGCCTTGTCCCACTATCTACAAATTGGGTACCAGGGCTGCAAAAGGCCAGGAATTTATAAACCGAGTCAGACACACAGTGAGGGAGAAACTTCTCAATAAACATCTTATTGCGAGTGGTCCATAGGGACCAGGACAAAGCGTCAAACACCATCCAGAAAAGACGACGACCCTTTCTGGCATGATTTGCCTGGGTCTCTAGAAATTCACCGAGATCTTGGACATGCCAATCTAGTCTCACTGCTTCTCTTGTGAAATTCCATAGAAACTGTGTTGTAGAACGGGTGAACATTATGTGGGTTCCTGACATGAGGATCCCACATAATGGACGTAAACCATCCCTGACCCATGTCGCTTCCCAACTTTTACCCCAGAAGAAAGACGTTCACGTAGCAATTGCCATAGAAATATCTTCATCTTCGGGGGATAGGTGCTTTTCAAAACGGTTTGGTTCAAGGTAAAACATGCCCTCTGAAAAGAACGCCGTATGCGAAGCTGACCGTGAAGACCCCCGAGGGGTTAGAGCATACCCAACGATGCCCCCAAAGGGTCTTTTCTGTTCTCAGCGCTGCCCGCGGACAACAAGACCAGAAAAAGAGCTCCCAACAGGGGCACAAACCGTCCACAGGCTCTGGACCGGCATTCACGGCCCAAATCCTGGCAGCGTTTGCGCTCGCGCGTGTCCACGAGGACAACACAAACCTCCTCTCCCCATTCGCGCATGGCCCACATGGCAGCGACACCGTAACAACCTCCTGCACTCCGCATTAATGGTGGACGCTCAAATGCATGTCCCAGTCGCCTGACTCTGCTTCCTCATTGGCCTTGCTGCAGCTGTTTCGTCTTGTTGACCGCACTCAGATACACTGCGTTGCCGCTGATGCCCTACCGGCCTCCTATGTTTCTCATTAATGAACGGATTTCATAAGAGGGCGCGCATCTCGCATTTTCCTCCCCACAATCGATCCCGTCCCCTGCTCTTCTCCCAGCTAGCAACCCCCCTCACCACACCAATCACACGCCCACGATCATGTACTCCGGTCGGCGATGTCTTCAAGAGTGGGAGGCGCGCACCTTGTATGAGGCGAACTGTCCAGTGCCTCCGGACTGCGTCTGCCCCAGCAGGTGGGTGCTGAGCAGAGGCGGCATCCCGATTCCACCGGTGGCGCATGGTGCGGAGCTGCATGCGGCCATCCGACACGTGTGGGTGAAGCGGTTCACAATGGAACAACAGTCATATCAGGACTGGGATACCGACAACCTACCCATCTAGATCGAGTTCTTACGCAAGCGTCGGGAGAGGACGGCAGTTGTACCCTGCCGGCAAACAATGACAATGAAGGGCGCAGGTTATGGTGGAGAGTGTCGGGTTGCACGCTAGCCGCTAGGCCCGTCGATGGCCGTGTGCGAAGTGAGCGATCGCACAGGGCCCCCAAAATCGTGGGGCCCCCGATCAGAGAGACCTGGGGAAACAGTGTACGATCCTTCCAGCTGATCCGTGGGTCGCTCGTAGTCTCGCACCGTCACTAGTAGCCTCGACGAGGAAATATCTAGTGATACCACACCTCACATGATACCATGATACCATTTATCAAAAATCAAATTTACATTATGTGTCAAAAAATTGAAATAAATTTCTAGGTGTTCACAATATATGTGTTATTTCCTAAAATTTTCAGAACCAAATTCACAATATGCATAGAGAAATAAAAAGGACAAATTATTATGTGAATAGTGTCATTTTGTGTTTTTGTGTTTTTGCGACCTATCATGTTTGATTTGTCTTTTTTGGTTCTCTGCGTATATTTCGAATTGGTTCTGCAAATGCTATGTATTGTAACCATATTTCTTGTCAACATTCACAAATTTATTTTCAATTTTTTTAAACATACAAATTTGAATTATAAGCAATAGTACCATGGTATCATATATGGGGTGGTATCACTAGATATCTTCTCTACCTCGACCTCAACAATTTGTTTATGTAAGTTATATCGGCCATGAAAAAAACCTAATATCGTAGTCCCAAACAAATGCTGAACGGCCCGAAGCCCAAGGAATTAATCCATAAACGCATTGGTGTGGCCATGCAAGAATTAGTTGGATATATGCACGTATCGAACAATAGATGCATATGCGGCTAACTTGACCGTCTGCTTTGTTGGGATCCAACTCAAATCTCGCCGTCGCCGCACGCTCTAGGGCTTCTCATCGAAAGCACCTAAGGTCCGGCCGGCCGTCATGGGAGAAGGCACACATCCGGCCATGAGTACCTGGTCTGCCAAAGATGTCCAAACTCCAAACACACGGGCTCACGGCACAACTCATGGTTTAATCCTGAGCCCTAAGGTATCAATACGGCATCTAGATTTTAGACTATACAACTATTGGTTAAGTTTTTGGTTAGATCAATTTCGCATTTTATATACTTGTTTATAGTAACTCAGAATTTTATAAGGCAATAGATTAAATTTACACTTCACAAGAATCTAACCCGAAATTCAATTTGTGACACACTATAAGATTAATTGTTCTAATCAAGGTTGTTAGTCGTATAGCTACATTCAAACTAGTATAGATGTAGCTTTATTTTTTCAAATCCAAAACATATATTGTTGGAGTCTGGTAACAGTTCCATATTTAAGATTTGGTATATCTTTTGGATTATACTGCAATAATTTCCGCAAAGCATATATTGTCCCATTTAATATTTTAGAATTGATATTTGAAATGCTTATAAATCTCATAGAAATAAGTGATTTGAAGTTTTATAACTAATTTAGTTGATCTTTTTTTTCAAATTTAGGGCCCCGTTTCGTATTTCGCGTATTTCGCACCGGGGCCCCAAATCTCTGGAGACGGCCCTGCTAGCCGCCGTCATGGACTATATCGCAGCGAGAAGCTACTCGCGCCTCCTACCACCTCTACAGCTACCTTGTCACCCTAGGACGATGCCAGTCATCGACCGCACAGAGGACGAAAATGAGTAGAATTTGCTGGGGTACTTCATAGTTTAAGTTTAATCTATGGGTTAGCGATGCATGCAGTTTAACCCTTTATTTTATTTTATAAGCTATATAAATTAATTTCTATCAATGCATTATATGCGAATAAAAATATATTGTTTCAACCCCGGGCACAACCGCGGACATGTTAGGACAATATGTCCCGGACGTGCCTCAAAGAAAAAATCATACACATTTGGTGTCCAATTTACTCCCCACAATTGGGTATCCTCTTAGAGGAATTCTAGCAGACCTCACATCCGCACAACCCCAAATGGGCATGCAGTGCACTGCAAACACATTTCGCAGGAGAATTTCAGTTCATACACGACCATATTGTGCATACATAGATTGTGCATACAAAATCATTGCGCAAAAACCTATGTACAAATATCCGCCACATGGCACCTAAACTACCAAAATTGCAGCCTGGGATATCTCACCGGAGCCTATTGTCGTGGCGGCGATGCGGCAGCTCACTCCTCCGGGTCGAGGTCGACGAAGATCCTCCCCTGCTCCTATACCTCTCGACACCACTACTCCGCCTTATCGGCTCACGGTGGGTCGTATCCCTCACCATCCGCTCGATGGTAGCAAGGTTGATGCAGCCTATCCTACGGACGCTACTACATCTACACCGCCAAGTCCCCAAGTCAGCCAAGAAGATATACACGAGCGGTACTACCACTCCCATCAGCGGTACTACCATGCCCTGGTACTACCGCTCGGCATCAATGGTACTACCGGTCCCGACTGAGGCCCACGCCATCGTCTCTGCACGCCCCGGTACCGGATTGCGGTACTACTAGTTGTCAAGTCCGGTACTACCGGTCAGGACTAAGCCTGCGTGTAACATCCCAAAACTTCAATCCAAACTTATCAAGATCTAAATCATCAAAATTAGGATTAACAAAAACTTTTCCAAATTAAAAATAAAAGCATTCATGTGTATGTGCATTTAATTTAGGAATTGATTTAAATTGCCATGGTTCTGTAATTCTTTGGTTGTAAAATATTTCTTAGGTGATTTAAACATCATCTACATTATTCTCAAACTTTTCCTAAAGAAAATCAAATAAAAAACAATTAAAAAGGAGGAATGGTCATTTTGGCCATTTTAATTCACTACCCTCCTAGCACTCATTTCTTAACAAAAACAATTCATGTGTACCCCTTGCTAGTACACATAATGAGGTACCAAGGCCCACATTTTGATCTGCTAAAAACATTCTTTTACTTATTTTAAATGGCATGTGAAAATTAAATTCAATGCATATGCATAGATCACCCCTATTTGAAAAACCTTCAAAATGAGCTCCACTTTCAAAACCCTTGCAACCAGAGACTACCTAGCACTAGTGTAGATCACCCAAAAATTTTGATCTCAAAATTCAAAAGTTTTTCTCTTTCGGCCATTTTGTCAAACACCTTGCGGGCAAGATCAAAGTGGCCTAACTATTACTGTTTTGGGGTTGATTTTGTCTAGCAAATTGAAGTGCTTTGATCACCCTTGTCTCCTTCAAGCCTAACCAGACCAACCCCAACACCTCCCCTACCTCCTAGCTGCACTGCCATGCCATGCCGAGAGCACCTTGCCGGCCAACTTAGCCCTCGCAGCAGTAGACCGCTCTCCCCTCTCTCGCCATGTCTACAAGCTAGCCAGTGGTCCACCGCCACCGTCCAACCAGCCCCAGCCCAGAGCCAGAGACAGGAACGGCCAAGAACCGCCGCGCCCGGAGCTGGTCGACCATGCCGACACCGCCTGTAGAGCGCGTACTGTCCCCGCGTGCACATACCACCCCTCGGCCGCAGTCCGCGCCTACCGCTCCGCCAAGACCTGGGGAACACCCCAGACACCCCCGCTGGCCGCCCAACGCACCCCAACCACCGCTCGCCGTGGAACCCGCCGCCTCTTCCGCCTAGACCGCGTGACGCGCCCGACCAGCACAGAGCTCGCCTTGCCGCGCCTTTAAGCCTCAGCGCACCGCTAGGAGATAGGCCACCGTCCCCTACCTCGAGCCACGCCGCTAAGCCCCCTGTGCCACCCTCGTCGGAGTCGCCTGCCCACACCGCTCGGTCTCACCGTCGGGCCTATATAAGCCGGCCTCCCCAGCACCATTTCTCCACACCCACTCACTCCCCACCTCTCACTGATCCTTTCCCCTCTCTCGCCGGAGCCAATCGAGCTCTGCCTCGCGGAATTGGAGCCGGAGTCGCCACAGCAGGAGGAGAAGGGCGCCTGCGATTTAGGGCACCCCAAGCTCCGCCACAACCGCGCCTCGCCTCGCCGTCGTCTTCCAGTTCGTTTGCCCGCCTCGCTGAAGTCGTTGGAGCCCTGGTACATCTCCGGTAGACCCCCATCGAGCCGCTAGGGAAAACTCTCGTCGGCGACCTGTTCGTCGCCGACTACGACCCTTAGCCGTAGATCCTACTTCTAATCCTACGGCCAACAGCGCGTGTACCGTTTCGCGTGTTAAGAACCACTGACAAGCGGGACCCCCTATCAGCTGAGCCCTGCGCCGCGGAGCGCAACTGGGCCGGCCCATGTTCTTTCCCGCGCTAGCCCAACCGTTCAAATTTGGTGTTTTCTTTTTAAGTTGAATCTAGTTTTTGTCCCCTAGTTTAAAATTCAATCCAGAGAGTTTTACAAATCCATTTTGCATGAAACTAATTTTGTCTGAAAGGTATTGAAGTTATATATCCAAGACCATTGGATTTAATTTAATTAGAGTTATAGATCTCTCCTAGTGAAAATAACAAAACAGAAGTATTTGCAACTTGCAACATTTTTATAAAATCAACTAAGATAGGTTTTGAGTTGATTCCAACTCTCAAAAATCACATTTCATCATATCTATCTAAATATGTAATAATATTAAGGTTTACATGCAGTGACTTTGGACTAGTACCAAAATAATGCTATATAGGCATTTCTAGTCACTTTAAATCATTGAATAATGAACTTAAACCAAAGTAATATTGATCCAACCTTTAAATCTCATTCCCACATGTTAGAATATGTGGTGATGACATGTGTCAACATGATCTCATATTTTAAGTGGTGAATATTAAATCTTAGTTAATTTTCCAATGAGTAGAAATTACTTTCTAAAATAAAAAGGATGAAACTATTGAATTAAACTTGTGATGCTTGTGATGATAATAGATCATCAATTGTGTGTTTTAGAATGCTATTTAGCCTAGTTAAGTATGGTTTGGTGATTGTGTACTCCGTATGTATTTATAGACGATAGTATCGACCAAGTCTACGAGGAGGAGGAGTTCTACCAAGAAGAAGAAGAAGAAAACTTGAACCACTGCACCAACCAAGGCAAGCCACCATTTAACAATGCAAGTTAACACTTGCAAGTTTAGTTCTTAGCAAGCTAGGATCAAACTAGATGGTTGAGCAAAGATACCTTAGGCATGCTTTGATCACACTCATTTGACTATTAGTACCCCAAGTCTTATTTAAAAGTTTTACCTCCCTTAGTTTACACAAAGTTCTTTACTTGTTTTGAAGGTAGCATAAAGAGTATAAAACTTGACCTATTGAGAACCCTTTAGATGTCATTCTATGGCATGAGATTGAACCCATCTTTTCCACCTTAGTGAACACTCTTAACTTAGTAGTTTAGAGTAGATCAAAAACTTGAGTCACTTTAGATGGGAACACTTGGTGAAAATGAATGATGAAAACCTTAGAATGATGAGTCATTCTATTGAGATGTATTGACATGTGTTGAGAAACACAAATGGTTGATGATGATGAAAATGTGGAGGTATGAGCCTTAACCCTTTTATAAAATTGATGGTTGGATTCGGATGCGATACCATTCCAAATTTACTGTACAACCACACTACCTGAATTGGGTAAGGCTTAGCTGGAAATTTATATGCATTAGTATTAGTTCCCTCGCGGGAGAGGTTTGAGCTGAGGCTACCTCTCATGATGTCCACCTATGCAGTGCCCAAGATGACTGATGGTCATGGTTGGGAGGCCATGCTCATAGGAGAGGTTCTTATACTAGTGTGTGTAAAGGGAAGGTTATGTTTGATTATCTGCATACTAAGTATGATGATTCAGGGTTATCCCTGGCAGATGTATCGAATCTTGTGGTGAAAGTGTACCACCTCTGTAGAGTGTCAAACTATTCGAATAGCCGTGTTCGCGGTTATGCACAGTTGGAATGGCCATACTGTTTCGTTGTCAGATGTTTTCCAAATAACTTTGAAATGTATGATGAATCTTGACTTGACCACAACAGGGTTGTGTTTATGACAATAGTTTCCCAACTTAAGTGATTCTAGAACTTTACTTTATCTTTCTTTGCTTCTGAACTCAGCTTAGGTTTCAAACTTAACTTTATAGTTAAACATAGAGTTAGCACTTTAACTTAGAACTATATTACTTGATAGTGGTAGTTTGCGAGTACTTAAAGAGTACTCATGGCTTTTGTCCCTGGCTATTCTCATGGGTAGACTATGAAGGAGACTATCAAGATGATGTCCAGCAGGACGGCTATGATAACTAGGACTATCTGCCTTCGTCAGCATTGCATGTGCCCCTGAAGATGGACCCCACCGCTACGCTTATCTTTTATTTTCAGCTGCTTGTTGTATTAAGATCGGATCATGAGATCCTTATTTGTGTGAGACCTTATGTATGGTTTGTAATGGATGATGTACTGTGATATCCAAGCCGTTATGTCTCGCAAAAATGGTAATCCTGGGATTGCAAGGTATGGCATAACGGGCATATGTGATTAAAAATCCGGGTGTTGACAAGTTGGTATCAGAGCCATCCTGACCATAGGAGACCCTAGTTAGAATGGACGTTCAAACAAAAATTTAGTTTCAAAACCATAGTGAGTATTTGCGAAAAACTATCTCCTCTCTTACCCTTGGGAATTCTTTCCTTCTCAAAAATTCATGTTCCTCAAAATTCTTACATTACTACTTAAAAATTTGACACACTTGATCACTTCACCAACTTCCTCATCCTTAATTCTTGTAGATGGAGACTCAGTTCAGCAAGTTTTACCAGTTGGAAAACGGAGGTCAGCTGATCTTCGAGAGGGATCTGGATTCACTGTTAGAGTTATTGGGACGCCCGCATCCAGAGTTTCTTGGAGCTCAACCTCTAGGACCCCCAGGAGGAGACCTACAGTGGCTAGTCACCGCAGATCTTAGAGGGAACATTGAAGCACCAACTTCTGGGAGAATTCAGTTCTCCGTGAGAGAGAACAACTGGCTAGATGGATTAGCCAGGGCAATGCATGAAGCTCTCGCACGTCTATGTGCCCTCAGTGTCAACAAGATCCAAGGAACTCGTTTTGCCCACTATGCAAGACGTGACTTCATGGGGATGCCAATGGAGATGCCAAGTCACCCAGAGTTGAGGCGTCAAGTGGAGAATATTGACTTCTTACTGCATGACAGACAGCAGGAACTGGACAATGCTAGGGAGTTAGCCGACCAGAACCGTGCCATTGCCGACCAGAAGGCCCAGACTTTCGCACTGCTCGTCCAGGACCACCAGTCTCTTTGCCTCTAGCGTGCCAAGAAGGATCGCACCATCGCCCGTCTTCACAAGAAGGTGGCTGACCTCGAGAAGACCGTCAAGGAGCAGGAAGCTCAACTTACAGCCAAGGAAGAAGAAGATGAGGGTGAAGACATCTAGGGAGACATGGACTCTTACCTCAGCAACGATGATGGCTTTCTAGAAGAGGATGCCGTGGACTTCTACACTGATGATGAGGACTCCGACTTCATCGACGATGAGTAGATGCACTAGAGCACGGTCGTAAGCATGAGATGTATCGTTCTCACTGTATCGTAGCTTACAGAATGGTTCTTCAAACCATCTGTTTTCCCTTTGATTGTTGTGGTGTGTGTTGTATCGTGTGCTTGCTTGCATGAATGAAAATGAAGTTAGTTAAAGAACCTGAGTCTAACTCAAAGTTTTAGCTTGGAAAACCCAAAACCATGAACCTTAGAATTTCCCTGTTACCCCTATATCCTTCTCAATCTTCAGATGACTCGTGGAAACCAAGGAGGGAGCAGCTCGTCGCAAGCCCCAATGCTGCAGATCTTGCAGAATCTCATCGCTGACCGTGAAGCAAGCAGGGCAGAACGTCAAGCCAACTTAGCAACACTTCAACAGATCGCCCAGATGGCCCTCAATAACCAAGGACATGGAAATCAGGATCACCAGGGATCCAAACTCAAAAAAATTCAGAACACCAATCACCCAATCTTCAACCAAACTGAGAACCCATTAGATGCTGATGACTGGTTACAGACCATGGAAAACAACTTAGAAGTTGCATGAGTTGATGAAAATGAGAAAGTTCTCTTCGCCACCCACTATCTGGCGGGAGATGCAAGAGCTTGGTGGAATAGCATCCACAATATGAACCATGGTCAAGTGATGACATGGGAAGCATTCAAAGTCAAGTTCAGCCGCACCCACATGCCTCAAGGTCTAGTCAACAGAATGAGAGATGAATTCCGTGAATTGAAGCAAGGAAGAATGACTGTGGTGGAGTACCGTGACAGATTCCTGTCACTTGCCAGATATGCACCTGATGAGATCAACACGGAGGCCAAGAAGAAGGAGAGATTCTTGAACAGACTGCATGATGAGATGCAGACTGTCCTCCTCAACATCCGTTTCCAGGATCTCGAAGAGCTAGTCGACTCTGCAATTCAGATGGTGGGGAATATTAATCAGGCAAACGACAACCGCAAGCGTCATACGATGTAGCAGTCAGGATCCAACAGTCACCAGAAGTACCGTCCCAACCCTTCACCAGGATATGCACCAAGGAACAACCGACCCCCAAATTCTCGCCCAAGCTACCCTAACCGTAGCGGAGGCAATGTGAAGTCTGGAGGAAACAATCACAACTCCGGTAATGCCAACAGTTTCAACCGTGCAGCTCCCAAGAACCACAACAACAACAACAACAACAACAACGACAACACTGCACCCAGAACTGGCAGCAATGCTATGCCTATCGCAGTCAAGGACAAGTCCCAGATCACTTGTTTTGAGTGTGGAGTGAAGGGTCACTACTCAAATGAGTGTCCCAAGAAGACTGCAGCCAATGCCAATGTGAATGCCCCAGCTCAGCAGGAGTGTCGTGTTCAACCAGGAAGAAGATTTACCCCAGGGAACCCTCACAACCGCAACGGTCGTCTCTTCCACATGAATGCAGAAGAAGCTCAGGAAGCGCCAGATGTAGTGCTGGGTATGTTTTCTGTCAACTCAGTTTTAGCAAGAGTATTGTTTGGTTCGGGAGCATCGCATTCATTTGTCACCGAAGAATTTGCATGCACTAGTAAGATTCACCCAACCAACCTGAAGCATGTCATGATAGTTCAAATCCCCGGTTCAACAACCAAAGCTAGAAAAATTTGCAAAGCTGTGCCTATCAGAATACATGGGATAGATTTTTATGCCAACCTAATTGTACTTGGAACCAAAGGATTGGAAGTAGTACTAGGTATGGACTGGATGTCAAGGCATAAAAGACTGATAGACTGTGCTAAGAAAGCCATCACCATGACCAGTAGTTCTGGACTAACAGTAGAGCATATCTCTGAAACCTTACCCCGTCAATTCAAGTGCAACAAGAGTGTAGCCCTGCCCACCATAGACCAAGTCAGAGTAGTCTATGAATACCCTGGCGTATTCCCAGATGAATTGCCAGGTATGCCCCCGGATAGGGATATTGAGTTCATTATCGAACTAATCCCCGGAACCGGACCTATAGCTCAGAGACCCTATAGCATGAACCCCTCAGAGTTATTGGAACTGAAGAAACAGTTGGATGCCATGTTAGAGAAAGGCTTGATTCAACCAAGCGCATTGCCATGGAGATCACCAGTGTTATTCGTCAACAAGAAAGATGGAGGCAACCGCCTGTGCACAGATTACAGAAAGTTGAATGATGTCACCATCAAGAACAAATACCCCTTGCCAAAGATAGAGGATCTATTTGATCAGTTGACTGGAGCCCAAGTATTCTCAAATATTGATCTTAGGACTGGTTATCACCAACTTAAGATTCGTGCAATGGATATTCCGAAGACCACCTTTACTACTCGCTATGGTTTATACGAGTATACAGTTATGTCTTTTGGATTAACCAATGCCCCTGCTTATTTCATGAATCTCATCAATAAGATCTTTCTAAATTTCCTAGATAAGTTTGTAGTTGTGTTTATCGACAACATCCTTATCTACTCCAAGTCAGAAGAAGAGCATGAGCAACATCTAAGAATGATCCTAGAAACCCTGAGAGAGCATCAGTTATATGCCAAGTTCAGCAAGTGTGAGTTTTGGATGAAAGAAGTAGGATTCCTAGGACATATTGTGTCTGCCGGAGGAGTCTTTGTTGATCCCGCCAAGATCAAAGATGTCGAAGAATGGGAAGCCCCAACCACTCAAACCCAAGTCCGTGCATTTCTCAGATTAGCGAGATACTACCACAAGTTCGTAGAAGGATTCTCGAGCATCGCCCGACCCATGACCCAATTATTGAAGAAGGACAAGAAGTTTGAATGGACAGACAAATGTGAAGCCAGTTTCCAAGAGCTGAAGAAGAGATTGATATCAGCCCCAATATTGGTCATGCCAGACATCAAGAAGCCGTTTGATGTATATTGTGACGCATCCAAGATTGGTCTCGGATGTGTGTTGATGCAAGAAGGCAAAGTTATCGCGTATCTGTCTCGACAACTGAAGCAGCATGAGCAGAACTATTCGACCCATGATCTTGAGCTAGAAGCCGTGGTTCTAGCATTGAAGACATGGCGTCATTATCTGATGGGTAATCGCTGTGAGATTTACTCAGATCACAAGAGCTTGAAGTATATTTTCACTCAGAAGGAGCTGAATATGAGGCAAAGGAAATGGATAGAGTTAATCAAGGATTATGACCTTGACATTCACTATCACCCCGGTAAAGCCAATGTGGTAGCGGATGCTCTTAGCAGATTGCCATGTAGGCTAAACACCATGATCAAGGAGAAGCAACCAAGTTTGTATGAAGAGTTGGAGCAATTCAGGACTGAGTTAGTTAGCAAAGGATTCTTAGCTAGCATTAAACTTCAACCTACTTTGATTAGCCAAATCAAGGAAGCCCAGAAGGGGAATGAAAGTATCGATGGAATCAAACGTCGTATTGGTACAGGAAAGGTACCTGGGTTCACTGAAGACGAAGAAGGAGTATTGTGGTACAAAGGACGTATATGTGTGCCAGCAGATTCGGAGCTGAAGGAGGTTATCATGAAGGAAGCTCATGATACTCTTTATTCTATCCACCCCGGAGGAACAAAGATGTATCAGGATTTGAAAGAGAAATTTTGGTGGCACACGATGAAGAGAGAGATCGGAAGCTACATAGCCAAATGTGACATCTGTCAAAGAGTCAAAGGAGAGCATCAGAGACATGCAGGACTGTTGCAACCATTGCAGATTCCGGAATGGAAATGGGATTCCGTCAGAATGGACTTTATCACCGGTTTGCCTACTTCTAGTAGGGGAAATGACTCAATCTGGGTCATAGTTGATAGACTGTCCAAGGTAGCTCACTTTATACCAGTCAAGACAACTTACCAGAGTGCAAAGTTAGCAGAGCTATACATTGCTAGGATTGTTAGTCTGCATGGAACCCCCAAGACCATCGTATCAGATCGAGGAACCCAGTTTACCTCAAGATTCTGGCAGAAAGTCCAAGAAGGATTAGGAACCAAGTTGAACTTCAGCACAGCGTATCACCCGCAAACTGATGGACAGACTGAGAGCGTCAACCAGATCCTAGAGGATATGCTTAGAGCTTGTGTGTTGGAATATGGATCAAAATGGGAAGACTGCCTGCCTTTCGCAAAATTCTCATATAACAACAGTTATCAAGATAGTTTGCAGATGGCACCATTTGAATTCCTATACGGAATAAAGTGTCGTACCCCTTTGAATTGGTCGCAAGTAGGAGAGAGTCAGATCTTTGGACCCGACATTCTCTGAGAAGCAGAAGATAAAGTTCACAAAGTCCGTGAGCACCTCAAGACCGCCCAATCCAGACAGAAGAGCTATGCTGATAAGAGAAGGAGAGATCGGACTTTCAATGTTGGAGATTTTGTGTATCTCAAAGTTTCGCCATTGAAAGGAACTCAACGCTTAGTTAGCCCCCAGATATATCGGACCTTTCAAGATTCTGAACCGTCGAGGATAAGTATCGTATCAACTGGAACTGCCTGAAGAGATGTCAGCCATCCACAATGTGTTCCATATCTCGTTACTTCGCAAATGCTTGGAAGTGCCCAAGAAGATGGAAGTTTTCAAGAACATCAATCACAGAGCTGTGGAAATCAACAATGACTTGACCTCCAGAGAAGTACCCATCTGTATGTTAGAAGAAGCCTACAGAACCACCAGGACCACGAGTATCAAGTTTCTCAATATACAGTGGAGCAACCATACCGAGGAGGAAGCAATTCACTACCCTCCTAGCACTCATTTCTTAACAGAAACAATTCATGTGTACCCCTTGCTAGTACACATAATGAGGTACCAAGGCCCACCTTTTGATCTGCTAAAAACATTCTTTTGCTTATTTTAAATGGCATGTGAAAATTGAATTCAATGCATATGCATAGATCACCCCTATTTGAAAAACCTTCAAAATGAGCTCCACTTTCAAACCCTTGCAACCAGAGACTACCTAGCACAAGTGTAGATCACCCAAAAATTTTGAACTCAACATTCAAAAGTTTTTCTCTTTCGGCCATTTTGTCAAACACCTTGCGGGCAAGATCAAAGTGGCCTAACTATTACTGTTTTGGGGTTGATTTTGTCTAGCAAATTGAAGTGCTTTGATCACCCTTGTCTCCTTCAAGCCTAACCAGACCAACCCCAACACCTCCCTACCTCCTAGCTGCATTGCCATGCCATGCCGAGAGCACCTTGCCGGCCAACTTGGCCCTCGCAGCAGCAGACCGCTCTCCCCTCTCTCGCCATGTCTACAAGCTAGCCAGTGGTCCACCGCCACCGTCCAACCAGCCCCAGCCCAGAGCCAGAGACAGGAACAACCAAGAACCGCCGCGCCCGGAGCTGGTCGACCATGCCGACGCCGCCCGCAGAGCGCGCACTGTCCCCGCGTGCACAGACCACCCCTCGGCCGCAGCCCGCGCCTACCGCTCTGCCATGACCTGGGGAACACCCCAGACACCCCCGCTGGCCGCCCAACGCACCCTAGCCACCGCTCGCTGTCGAACCCGCCGCCTCTGCCGCCTAGAGCGCGTGACGCACCCGACCAGCACAGAGCTCGCCTTGCCGCGCCCCTCAGCGCACCGCCAGGAGATAGGCCACCGTCCCCTACCTCGAGCAACGCCGCTAAGCCCCTTGTGCCGCCCTCGCCGCAGTCGCCTGCCCACACCGCTCGGTCTCACCATCGGGCCTATATAAGCCGGCCTCCCCAGCACCATTTCTCCACACCCACTCACTCCCCACCTCTCACTGATCCTTTCCCCTCTCTCGCCAGACCCAATTGAGCTCTGCCTCGCCGGAATTGGAGGCGGAGCCACCGCAGCAGGAGGAGAAGGGCGCCTGCGATTTAGGACACCCCAAGCTCCGCCGCAACCGTGCCTCGCCTCGCCTTCGTCTTCCGGTTCGTTTGCCCGCCTCGCCGTCGTCGCTGGAGCCCTGGTACGTCTCCGGTAGACCCCCACCGAGCCGTTAGGGCAAACTGTCGCCGGCGACCTGTTCGTCGTCGACGACGACCCTCAGCCGTAGATCCCACTTCTAATCCTACGGCCCACAGCGCGCGTACCGTTTCGCGTGTTAAGAACCACTGACAAGCGGGACCCCCCTGTCAGCTAAGCCCCGCGCCGCGGAGCGCCACTGGGCTGGCCCATGTTCTTTCCCGCGCTAGCCCAACCGTTCAAATTTGGTGTTTTCTTTTTAAGTTGAATCTAGTTTCTGTCCCTAGTTTAAAATTCAATTCAGAGAGTTTTACAAATCCATTTTGCATGAAACCAATTTTGTCTGAAAGGTATTGAAGTTATTTATCCAAGCCCGTTGGATTTAATTCCATTAGAGTTATAGATCTCTCCTAGTAAAAATAACAAAACAGAAATATTTCCAACTTGCAACATTTTTATAAAATCAACTAAGATAGGTTTTGAGTTGATTCCAACTTTAAAAAATCACATTTCATCATATATATCTAAATATGTAATAATATTAAGGTTTAAATGCAGTGACTTTGCACTAGTACCAAAATAATGCTATATAGGCATTTCTAGTCACTTTAAATCATTGAATAATGAACTTAAACCAAAGAATATTGATCCAACCTTTAAATCTCATTCCCACATGTTAGAATATGTGGTGATGACATGTGTCAACATGATCCCATATTTGAAGTGGTGAATATTAAATCTTAGTTAATTTTCCAATGAGTAGAAATTACTTTTCTAAAATAAAAAGGATGAAACTATTGAATTAAACTTGTGATGCTTGTGATGATAATAGATCATCAATTGTGTGTTTTAGAATGCTATTTAGCCTAGTTAAGTATGGTTTGGTGATTGTGTACTCCGTATGTATTTATAGACGATAGTATCGACCAAGTCTACGAGGAGGAGGAGTTCTACCAAGAAGAAGAAGAAAACTTCAACCACTGCGCCAACCAAGGCAAGCCACCATTTAACAATGCAAGTTAACACTTGCAAGTTTAGTGCTTAGCAAGCTAGGATCAAACTAGATGGTTGAGCAAAGATGCCTTAGGCATGCTTTGATCACACTCCTTTGACTATTAGTACCCCAAGTCTTATTTACAAGTTTTACCTCCCTTAATTTACACAAAGTTCTTTACTTGTTTTGAAGGTAGCATAAAGAGTATAAAACTTGACTTATTTAGAACCCTTTAGATGTCATTCTATGGCATGAGATTGAACCCATCTTTTCCACCTTAGTGAACACTCTTAACTTAGTAGTTTAGAGTAGATCAAAAACTTGAGTCACTTTAGATGGGAACACTTGGTGAAAATGAATTATGAAAACCTTAGAATGATGGGTCATTCTATTGAGATGTTTTGACATGTGTTGAGAAACACAAATGGTTGATGATGATGAAATTGTGGAGGCATGAGCCTTAACCCTTTTATAAAACTAATGGTTGGATTCAGATGCGATACCATTCCAAATTTACCATACAACCACACTACCTGAATTGGGTAAGGCTTAGCTGGAAATTTATATGCATTAGTATTAGTTCCCGCGCGGGAGAGGTATGAGATGAGGCTACCTCTCATGATGTCCACCTATGCAGTGCCCAAGATGACTGATGGTCATGGTTGGGAGGCCATGCTCATAGGAGAGGTGCTTATACTAGTGTGTGTAAAGGGAAGGTTATGTTTGATTATCTGCATACTAAGTATGATGATTCAGGGTTATCCCTGGCAGATGTATCGAATCTTGTGGTGAAAGTGTACCACCTCTGTAGAGTGTCAAACTATTCGAATAGCCGTGTCCGCGGTGATGGACAGTTGGAATGGCCATACTGTTTCGTTGTCAGATGTTTTCCAAATAACTTTGAAATGTATGATGAATCTTGACTTGACCACAACAGGGTTGTGTTTATGACAATAGTTTCCCAACTTAAGTGATTCTAGAACTTTACTTTATCTTTCTTTGCTTCTAAACTCAGCTTAGGTTTCAAACTTAACTTTATAGTTAAACATAGAGTTAGCACTTTAACTTAGAACTATATTACTTGATAGTGGTAGTTTGCGAGTACTTAAAGAGTACTCATGGCTTTTGTCCCTGGCTATTCTCATGGGTAGACTATGAAGGAGACTATCAAGATGATGTCCAGCAGGACGGCTATGATAACTAGGACTATCTGCCTTCGTCAGCATTGCATGTGCCCCTGAAGATGGACCCCACCGCTATGCTTATCTTTTATTTCCGCTGCTTGTTGTATTAAGACCGGATCATGAGATCCTTATTTGTGTAAGACCTTATGTATGGTTTGTAATGGATGATGTACTGTGATATCCAATCCATTATGTCTCGCAAAAATGGTAATCCCGGGATTGCGAGGTATGGCATAACGGGCATCTGGGATTAAAAATCCGGGTGTTGACACTGCGTCCCACGGCTGGGCCATAACCCATGTAGCCCTTATTGTGTTCCAACCCTACAGTTATTCCCTAATGTACCCCTTGTTAAGTGGCTATCCTATATATAGAGCCCCAACACCCTCATGTATCCCTAGGCATAAATGATAGACTAAATATACCCCCTTTGTGGAATCTCTAATTTTGCCCCATCCCCTTACCAAAGGGGACCGACTATTGTTACCACCTCGTTGGAGTTTGCATCGCGCCTCTCTCATTGTACACGGTCTATGTTTGCGAGTGCGTGAGCGTAGTTGCCAAGAACCTATCCAAGGTGTTCTTCCCTCTCCGCTTGGGATAGAGGGAGCACGTTGACCAATCTTTCCTGGCAAGGATTCTATCAGACCGGTGGGCACCGGCGGGAGAAATTGGTCTTGTATCGTGTGAGTTTTGCATGTCTTCACTCGTGTTCTTCGCGAGGTGTGCGTCCGCTTCTGCTACCTTCTCCCTTGCCCCTCACTTTCCCATTGATTTGACCACGATATCTATGAATATCGGGCCACCCACGAGGCTATCCCTCAATATCTGGTATCAGCATCTTTTGGTTGCCATGGATTTCTTATCGATTTGGTCTTTTCCCCATAAATTCAAAATTCCACCAAAAATAGTCCCAATTCATGTTTTGGACCGATCTGTGATTTGAGTGTGTTTTGGTAGGTTTTGATCTGTGGATTACTTCCTAAACTTGTCGGTATACCCTCCCCTGCATTCTCATAGTCTAATTCCATGATTTGCCCCTTTCATTTGGTGTTTTTCTTGAAGATTTTCCACCAAAATTGCCCCAAAATCGTGAAATCGCATTATGTCTATGCGTCCCAGGTATAACCGGTACTACCGAGCCCAAAAACCCGGTACTACCGCCCGTTACAGAGAAAAATCAGCAGATTCCAGATTTTAGCTTTCTCACAGTTTTGAGCATAACCTTTGCATTTGAACTCGGATTTTGGTGTTATTGAGCTTGTTTCGAAGGGGAGAAAGAGCTCTACATCATTATCCAAGTGGTTCAAACTATCTACTCCATCCAAATTCCATGAGCAAGGCGGAATCCATAATAAAGGGTGAAGATTGGCGATGAAAGGTATGAATATTCCGCGACTTCTCCCCACTTGTTTTCCTTTGTGAGCTACACTATCTTTGCGATCAACAAACACCTATTAAGACTAGTTCCTCCTATGATTGCTTGAGCTATGCACATTTGATACATGTAGAATTCTGAGAAAAAGTTGTGAGCGCGTTATCTCATATAGTTATCTTGTATAGTTGTTGGCACAAGGAAGAGGCAAGTGAAAAAAATAAAAGAAAAAGAAAAAATAGAAAAATAAAAAGAAGAAAAAGAAAGAAACAAGTGCCTCATAGAATAGGATGCGCAAGCTCGATGAACATCATATAGGTGGTACTTATTATGCATATCTTGTAGCCTACCAATTTTATGCAATCGAACTAGCGTCTCTCCTTGCACTTGTGCGACACGAGCTTATAGTCTTCGCTAGGTAATCATTTGGTTCTTAACTCACTTTCTCCGTCGCACAAGTTCCATTTATCCCATAGTGCGTGTTTCCTTGTACATAATTCCTTTCTTATGGATTAACTTGTTTTGCTTTTTAATCATCATGGTTCTTTACTTGTCATTACTGTATCTTGATTTCGGATTGTTCTTGGACATGCCACCTTCCATACCTATCCACCATAAGCTTTGTGTGTGTTTTTAGTGGTTAGTTGGTTTTGGTGTTCCGCGTGAACTTCACTTTGCTTGGTTTATTGATCTTAAGTGTGGCTACTTGCACAATACTATCTTCCAAGGTAAAGAGAGGTTTGACATTGCATTCCTAACCCCCTACCACTTCCATATACACCACTCAGTCTTGTGAATCATGTCTAGAGACTCCAGAACCAAGGATGATTTCTATGAAGAATCCACGATGAGCCACCATGCATATGACTCCACAAGCATGGATGACATGATGGAGCACTACATCGACAATGGCTCCACATCCTTGGGCTATATGGAGTTCTACAACAAAAATAAATCCCCAAGCATGGACGACTTCAAGGACGACAACGACAAGCTCCTAAAGTCACGTCGACCAAGACGGAGCCTCCACCTCGAGAGAACCAAGGTCCACCATCGAATGGACAAATTCCAAAGCGCCCTCAACAATTTCAATAAGGACATGGGCGACAAATTCGCCAAGAATATGAGCATCCTCACCAAAATTAACGAATCTACCTCAAGATTGCACCACAATCACAAGAAGAGTGCCAAGGACAAGGATCATCATCGCGAGCGTCATGTGGATGACCAAGTGCGCCACCTACATCAACCTTTGGCAAGGTACGCCAATGACCTCCGTTGACACCATCAAAAGGCACCTTCCACTACTAGTGCCACCACCAAAATGGCACTAAGATCAAGCCTTCTTCCGCGCCATCAAGATTCAACGCCCAAACTTGACGTCCTAGATGACGCATTCAACTTCATGGATGAAGAAGACCAATACCTCTACTTTGCCAAGTTGGACGAGTATGTCAAGAGACAATAATTCAAGATAGAGGAAGCCAATGCCACATATGTGATGAAGTCAATCCGAGCACCGCTCTCGACAAAAAACATGAGCCTAATTCCACCACTACTACAAGATGGCGACATGACGGTTGAGCATGGGATTTTCCCTTCGACCATGGAGGCGAGCGATGAGCATCTTATGCATCCAACCTTGAAGGCGATAGAGTTGAGAATGGTGAGCATGGGATTTTACCTTCACCAAAGGAGGCGCATGGAGTTTAGCACACCGAGCCTATCCATATATCGTTGAGTGGTGATGTGGTACCAATCCCATGTGAGTATTAGAGCCACTTACCCCACTTGAGTGAGAACAAGATTGAGATGAGTGAATCCACCATACGTGAGATTGAGTTATTCCATTTGGAGGGCATGAGTGATACACCGAGTGAGTTGAGAGTGGTAGTTGATAGGTCATGCGAGGACATTTTAATTTCTAATGACTTACCCTCTGTGTCTAGTGTGTTTTCTTATGATGTGATAGGTTCCATGGATCAAGAAGCACCAAGCTTGGAGATGATGATGCCTCCAACCGGGAACATGAACATGGTGGATGTAGCTAAGGCCATCCCCATACAAGAAGAAGTCGCCACATAGAGGCTAATACTACCACAACACCCACTTCATATGAGAGGTATGAACAAGGTAACAATAAGGGTGTTGATGATGCCATGATACCACTAGTGGACATGATGACTTGTGATGATTGGCATGCTATGGATGATGTTTGTGATATCACAAATGATTCATTGATATTCACATGTGATAATTTGCCTTTGCATAATGTTAAGCATGTGAAATTACTTTATTGTGATGATGTTTCCATAGACATGCCATTCTCTAAACATTACGTTGTTGATATCATTACTTGCACTTTGTTGAACAATTTCTCTTTCCAATATTTTGCTTGTAATGATGTTAAAAATTGTACCCCTAGGACCATGCTTTTTCATGAGTGTTTTACAAATTCTCCCGTTGCTTGCAATAAGTTGAATAATTTCTCTTTCACTTGTTTTGCTTGCAAAAAATGATAATATGTTTTCTATTGAGATGGCCCCCATAGCTTTCTCAATTTTTGGAGATTTTGGTAAATGCCATAATAAGCATGTTCCTCACTTGCATACTCACCATTCATCTATTTTACACTTGATTGACATTAATGGTGATGTGCACAAGAAGAGATATGTCATGATGGATGATGCATTTCTCTACCATGCACACACGTTCTTCCTTTTATCTATGATGTGTGTAGGTACCCACACAAGATTTTCAACCGCGGTTGAGCACGAGTTGACAAAAAGACCTCTAGAGAGCATCCCACAAGTAAGTTCAAGATCGAACACAACTCTGATACCTTTTGCATGGTTTGCATCTTGCATGTTGAAAAATTCTCTTTCCTATGGTTTGATTGCAAGCATGTTGATGGTATTCTTTCACCTTGTGACAATCATGTTGCTTTGATATTGGATTGATTCTTTGTGTGTTGCAAAAAAAATGTTGAACAATTTCTCTTTTTGATGTTTTGTGTGTAACCATAATGCCATTTTGAGCATGTATTGTCAAGAGAGCTTCCAAGTACCTCGTATAGTTGTTGCAACAAACATAAGGACCACTTGCTCTTTCATTTGGTTTGTTTGCAAACACGTTTCTTCTGCTTCCGCTTGTGATACTCATATGCCCATGATATTTGCTTTCGATGACTTATGTGTGGCATCCAACATATTGACCAATTTCTCTTTCCAACGGTTAGTTTGCACACATAATGATGTTGTTTTGGATATTCTTCCTCATGTGTTTTTGCCGAATTCTCCTACCCTTGCATCAAATATGTTGATCAATATTCTAGTCAATTGCTTTGAGTACCACACTAAGATGTTCTATGGAGTTTTTGAGTTCCCACATTTGGATGATGTTCCAATGATTTCCATGCACTTTGACCTTGCATATGCATCCCGCTTGCTATACTTGAGTTGTGCTAATAGTGTTGTGAACAAGAATGGACATGCCAAAAATGACATGCTCCTCTATCACACACAAACATATGTTGCTTGGTCTTTGTTGTGTGAAGGTATAAGTGTATACACATCAACCTCTATGGACAAGGAGTTAACAAGAAGAACTGTAGAGAGTTACCTATGGATGCATTCATCGAGCTATCTCTACACCATAAGGTGACTTCTTTCTACTTGAGGACTCATGCTATAATCTTCATGAATTGGCTACTCTTTGAGTGTTTCTTCGCTTTTGTTGTGAGCTTTGTAGGCTACATGGAAAGTGAAGGAACGTTGAAGAGTTGCCACATCAAGCTTCTCGAGGAAGACTACAAGGCGAACCTCAGGATCAAGAATGTCTCTCGACCACCTCTACATGACGAGCGTATAGAGGTGAGGACAACTTTTTCGAAGGGGAAGGAGCTAATGTAGCCCGTCCTACGGACGCTACTACATCTACACCGCCAAGTCCCCAAGTCACCCAAGAAGACATACGCGAGTGGTACTACTGCTCGCATCAGCGGTACTACCGGTCCTGACTGAAGCCCACGCCATTGCCTCTGGACGCCCCGGTACCGGCTTGCGGTACTACCGACCCCGAGCGGTACTACCGGTCATCAAGTCAGGTACTACCGGTTAGGACTGGGCTTGTACCTCACAGTTGGGCCTGCACGCCTCACAGCTAGGCCACATCCCATGTACCCCCTTATTGTGTTCCAACCCTAGAGTTATTCCTCAAAATACCTCTTGTTAAGTGGCTGGCCTATATATAGAGCCCCCACCCCCTCATGTATCCCTAGGCATAGATGATAGACTAAAGACACCCCCTTTTTGGAATCTATAGTTTTGCCTCATCCCCTTACCAAAGGGGACCGACTATCGTCACCACCTCGTTGGAGTTTGCATCGCACCTCCCTCATTGTACAAGGCCTACGTCTGTGAGTGCATGAGCGTAGTTGTCAATACCCTCTCCAAGGTGTTCTTCCCTCTCCGCTTGGGATCGAGGGAGCACGTTGACCGATTTTCCTTTGCGAGGATTCTATTGGACCGGTGGCCATAGACGGGAGCAATCGGTCTTGTATCGTGTGATTTTTGCGTGTGTTCATCGTGTTCTTTGCAAGGTGTGCGCCTGCTTCCGCTACCTTCTCCCTTTCCCCTCGCTTTCCCATCGATTAGACCACGAGATACATAAAGATCGGGCACCCACGAGGCTAGCCCTCAATAAAGGTCATGATTGTCGATGAAATCCTCCATCCCGAAGATAGGCACGGGTAGCAGCGCGGCGATACGGTCGATGTCATCGTCCTCGGCGTAGTCACCTAGCGTGATGCTCGACACAAGTAGAGGGAACTTAGCGCTGGCGGTGATGCGGGCCGTGATGGAGACCAGACAAAGGTCGACGTTGTTTGTGTGCGGGCTTGGCAGTACCACATACTCCCGCCGCGTGAACGCTAGCGAGGGCCGGGAGTAGCGATACAAGCCACAATTCTACATCACGTCGAAGATTCTTTGACGCTGCTCCTCTGCCTCGACGGTGGTGAGTATGCGTCTGGGAGTTACGCGGGTTGCACGGCCATTCTGGCCACCCCTTGATCACGGCGAGCTCCCCACAGTGACATGGTGGCACAGCGATGGGATCTACTATGGAAGAGTGAAATTTTTAGCCAGAGCTGCGATGGAGGGGGAGGCGATGCGTCGGAGGAGGGATAGGGTTTTGACCTGCAACGACACCTCTGGACGGCATATATAACGGCTGATACATTGCAAATGTATCTATAATTTTTGATGTTCCATGCTTGGTTTTATCTACTTTCTTATGTTTTGTCCACACTTTGGAGTACTTTTCTTATGATTTCTTGGACTAACCTATTAACAAGATGCTACAGTGTCAGTTGCCTGTTTTCTGCTGTTTTTGGTTCCAAGAAAGTCAGAAAATAAATATTCTCGGAATTGGACCGGACAAAAGCCAAAGTTGTTATTTTCCCAGAAGACTCATGGAGCCAGAAGGAGAGTCGGAGAGGGGCCACAGGGTGGCCACACCACCCCTAGGCGCGGGTCCCCCTTGGCCGCACTAGGGCATGGTGTGGCCCCCCTGGCCAGCCACTGACCTTGCCTCTTTCGCCTATATATCTTCCCCGAGGCAAAAACCCTAGATCGTCAATCAGAAATCCACGAAAAGTTCCCCAGCGCCATCGCCACCGAAGGGGAGATTCGGGGGACAGAAAGTCTCTGTTCCAGCACCCTGCCGGGACGGGGAAGTGCCCCCGGAGCCATCTCCATCGATCTCCACCACCATCTCTATCATCATTGCTGATTCCCATGATGAGGAGGGAGTAGTTCTCTCTCGAGGATTAGGGTTCTACCAGTAGCTATGTGTTGATCTCTCTCTCTATGCATGATCTTATTGAGATCATGAGCCTGTAATCTATAGATCTACCTTGCTACTCAAGTGCTTTAATAGATCTCTGCTCTCCCCATGTGTGTGAAGTTGACAGTGTGCACACCATGGTGGCACTTAGGCTAGAGATTACAAATACTTGTTATGAGTTATATTTGGAGGTGGATGTCTTTATGAAATTGTGGTGTTTGTTGGAACCATCTAGTGCTCAAGGTGACAGTGTGGGGTTATCTAGATGGGGAAAGCGAACTTTGAGGTGTGCTGTTATAGCCATACCATCGATTAGAGTGTTCAACCGGAGAGTAGTTTAGCATAGTATCATAAAGAAGAATATATTTATATGAGAGTGTTCACTAGTGAAAGTATAATCCCTAGGCCTTGTTTCTGAACACTGAAACACCGTTTTCTATTAGATCTATTACATGCTTGCTTGCTTGCTTCTATCTTTATTTCAGTTTTACTTTAGTCTTTTCCATGCTACCAAGCTATTCTATAGCACCATTACCACTTATAATTATCCATACCACTTGTATTTCACTATCTCTTCGCCAAACTAGTGCACCTATACACCTAACAAGTGTATTGGGTGTGTTGGGGACACAAGAGACTTCTTGTATCTTGATTGCATGGTTGCTTGAGAGGGAATACCTTTGACCACTTCCTCCTTGAGTTCGATAAACCTTGGGTAATCCACTTAAGGGAAAACTTGCTGCTGTTCTACAAACCTCTGCACTTGGAGGCCCAACAACTGTTTACAAGAATAGAAGTGCGTAGACATCAAGCTATTTTCTGGCACCGTTTCCAGGGAGGTAAGGTAAAAGGTACACACATCCTCCGGTGTGAGTGCTCGAAGTTATTTCTTTTAGATTCTGCAATTTTGTCTTTTTGTTTCTTGTTTTCACTAGTTAGGCTTAATGGAAAACAACAACAAAATTAGAGAGCTTTATAGTATTTATCTTGAGTTAGGACATGAAGTGTTTGAAGAGAAAATTAAAAAACCTATGGAACTTTATTTGCATGCTAATAGCAATGTTGTTAGTATGAATCTTTGGACACCATTATTGCTAATGCTATGGAAAAGTCTAATCTTGGGGAAGCTAGTTTTTATGAAAATGATCTTTTTAGTTCCCCAGCTTTGGAAGATAGCTATTCTATTGCTTATGATGATACCAAACCTCCAATATATGATGATTACGATGATGAGTATGATATTTTCAGTCCACCTACTATTGAGGAGAAAATTAATGATTACAGTATGCCTCCTATATTTGATGATTATGGTGTTGAGAATAATAATGATAGCTATTTTGTTGAATTTCCTCCCACCACAATAAATAAGAATGACTATGCTTATGTGGAGAGTAATAATCATTTTATGCATGTGGCTCATGATAAGAATGTTTAATGTGATAGTTATATTATTAATTTTATTCATGATGCTACTGATAGTTATTATGAGAGAGGGAAACATGGTTTTATATATCTCAACAATATTAAGTTTCCCCTCTTTATGTTGAAAGTCTTCAAGTTGCACTTGTTTTGCTTTCCTATGCTTGTTGCTTTGTGCTTTCATGACTTGTTTCTTTACAAGATTCCTATGCATAGGAAGTGGGTTAGACTTAAATGTGTTTTGAATTTTCTTCTTGATGCTCTCTTTTACTTAAATTCATATTTCTTATGTGAGCATCTTCTCAAACTATCATGCCTAACTTAAAGGCGTTAAAGAAAAGTACTCATTGGGAGATAACCCAAAAGTTTTAGTTGAGTCTTCGAAGTTATTGCTTCAGTAATAACCTCTCCTTATACTTTTAATTTGCTTTTTGTGCCAAGAGTATCCTCTAATGAGAGAGAAGTAATGATTGGAAAAGTTGTTGTCCAGAAACAGATTTCTGTGCTTCGCCGTAAAAATTCGTGTAAAATATCTGTACGTGGTTTTGAGGTGTGAATATTTGTGCTTCTGCCCCAGGTTGTTATCTAACTTTCGTTAGTTCAACACTTTTTTATTTGAGCAACATAAGGTCTTCGAAACAATTGGTTTATACCTGCTGGTCTGTTTTGACAGATTTCTGCCATTATTTGCATTTGCTTCTTGTTGGTTCCTTTTTGAGTTCTCTTTGGGGAATTGAGATTTTTGAGGGAAGTGCTACAGTAGCTTGTGTTTTAATGGAAGTTTTATTGGTGTTGGAACTGAACTTAAAGACTTATTATCGTGCACTAATGTTGCTAATAAAGATTGTGTGAAGTTTCGTATGAAGGAAATTTTTCAGGTGTATGGAAGGAATGAGTAATAAGATGAAGGATGGACTAAAGCTCAAGCTTGGGGATGCCATATGTGTCACCCTAAGAAATATCCAAGAAGTACAAGCGTCAAAGCTTGGGGATGCCCAAGGCATTCCCTTCTTCATCAATAAAAATCCTAGGTTTCTTCCAAACGCTTCATTTTTATTGTTTCATGCACAGTTGTGTTGTTCTTGGAGCGTCTTCTTTTTAGTTTTTGTTTTGGTTTTTCGTTTGCTTGGTTTTCTTAGTTTTCTTAATAAATTGGTTGGACCCCCCCTCTTTCATACATTAGTTTTCAAATAGTTTGGTTTGGATTGGAAAAGAGTAGGAAAAGTTCATGCTTAAGTGGTAAAGATGAGCTTGTTTTTGACTATGGCCTATGATTTGTTATGTCATGCTTGATATTGTTTTGGCTTTATGCTTAGTGATTTTTTTCTGTAGCATGACATGTTATAAACAATTGAGTTTTCTTAATGTGCCTTGAAAGAATCATGCGTTGTTTTAGCATATTAAAGCATAATATTGTGGTATTCTCCTTTGATGCTTTATTTGGGTTGACTTGGCGCATGCTCACACCATGTTATGACTATCCCAAGTCACCATAGCCTTTATGATCCTTTAGTTTTCAACTTGTAATATCACTTTATGCTTTGATCAATGATGTTTTGTCGCTCTGCATGATTATGGCCATTATTGCTCTCTTAGTTGGTCGCTCCCAGTCTTTTGCTAGCCTCCATAACCAAGTATGAGTTCCACTCATGCATCCAATTCCTAAAACCAAGTTATTCCAAAGAGTCCACCATACCTACCTACTAGCATATGCTATTCCAAGTATATTCATGTTTTTGTTTACCTTCCAAATTAAACTTGTTATGAGAAAACTAGTGATTAAAATCTCACGAACTTGATGGCACACTTTGCTTTTCTTATCCTTAGTAAACTTGAACCATTGCGTCGTCTATGTTGTATATGCTTGCACTTATTTGTTGGGGATTAGCAGAACCATGTTGTCATAGGGAACGCTTCCAACATTGCACTAGTACTTTGTACCTAGTTGATATCATGCTCTTTTGTCTATGGATGTCGTCGGTGTGAAATGAAAGGGAAGCTTGTAAGTCCATGGAGTTATGTATATGTGTTAGAGAAACGCCTAGGCCGCTGGTCTAATCCATGCTGACATGGTGGAAACCTGCAGCGTAACCATAATGAGCTGTCTATGAAGCATTCTTCTTATAAAAAAGAGTCCTATATTGAGAAAAAAGAGAAAAAGAAAAAAAAAGATTATGAAAAGAGGAAAGAGAGAAAAAAGCACCATATTCCCATGGTAAATAAGAAGATTGCTGAGATGCCCGTTGTCTACTTGCCTTGTCATTTATATACGGGGATTCTTCCGTATCATCGGGCAAGGGGTACCCCGTTGGCGGTTCTCTATGATACACATGTACTTACGATGATAAGAACTTACCGGTGACTAAACTTGATTACATGAGGATCGGCCCTCGTATTCAAGGGACATGAGATTTCTAACTTATACTTTGTCAAGCATATACTCCATAGTTTGTTCACATTAACATTAATCACTTCAAGATGCTTATGATAGGGGCAATGAGAGCTGAAAGCTATTAAGTACCATAATTTTTGGAAGCTCTTTATGAAACTTGAATCTCTGCTTCCTTCTATGAAGGCCTTTCTTCCACTTATATATTGAGTCTCCACCTTCTATCTTTATGCACTTACTTTGAGAGCATAGTGGCCATTCTTAGTTCTATGTGCATTGTCCCAAGACTAGTTGATTGATGCATATCTTTGATATTGCTTCTTTTAAACTATTTGTATCTAGTCACTCTTATGAACTTTGAAGGTGTCATATGCATTTATATTTGCTACTCTATGAGGGACAAGCTGAATGCCATTATGCTATGTTTTCTTTATGTGAAACAAACAAACGTCTTGCAAAGCATTGTTATTCATGAATCATTTGTATGTGCCTTTTCTTGTTGCAACATAGTTGCTTTGTCTTATTGTTAGAACTTTGTCTTTCATGTTATGATTTTAGTACTATGATCCCAGCTATCCATGTTTTACAAATACTTTGATCAAGTTTATGATGGTGCATGTCACCTCAAAAATTATTCTTTCTTTTTATCACTTACCTACTCGAGGACGAGCTGGAGTTAAGCTTGGGGATGTTGATACATTGCAAATGTATCTATAATTTTCGATGTTCCATGCTTGGTTTTATCTACTTTCTTATGTTTTGTCCACACTTTGGAGTACTTTTCATATGATTTCTTAGACTAACCTATTAACAAGATTCCACAGTGCCAGTTGCCTATTTTCTGCTGTTTTTGGTTCCAAGAAAGTCAGAAAATAAATATTCTCGGAATTGGACCAGACAAAAGCCAAAGTTGTTATTTTCCCAGAAGACTCACGAAGCCAGAAGGAGAGTCTGAGAGGGGCCACAGGGTGGCCACACCACCCCTAGGCGTGGGTCCCCCTTGGCCGCACTAGGGCATGGTGTGGCCCCCCTGGCCAGCCACTGACCTTGCCTCTTTCGCCTATATATCTCCCCCGAGGCAAAAACCCTAGATCGTCAATCAGAAATCCACGAAAAGTTCCGCAGCGCCATCGCCACCGAAGGGGAGATTCGGGGGACAGAAAGTCTCTGTTCCAGCACCCTGTCGGGACGGGGAAGTGCCCCCGGAGCCATCTCCATCGATCTCCACCACCATCTCTATCATCGTTGCTGATTCCCATGATGAGGAGGGAGTAGTTCTTTCTCGAGGCTTAGGGTTCTACCGGTAGCTATGTATTGATCTCTCTCTCTCTCTCTCTATGCATGATCTTATTGAGATCATGAGCTTGTAATCTATAGATCTACCTTGCTACTCAAGTGCTTTAATAGACCTCTGCTCTCCCCATGTGTGTGAAGTTGACAGTGTGCACACCATGGTGGCACTTAGGCTAGAGATTACAAATACTTGTTATGAGTTATATTTGGAGTTGGATGTCTTTATGAAATTGTGGTGTTTGTTGGAACCATCTAGTGCTCAAGGTGATAGTGTGGGGTTATCTAGATGGGGAAATCAAACTTTGAGGTGTGCTATTATAGCCCTACCATCGATTAGAGTGTTCAACCGGAGAGTAGTTCAACATAGTATCATAAAGAAGAATATATTTATATGAGAGTGTTCACTAGTGAAAGTATGATCCCTAGGCCTTGTTTCTAAACACTGAAACACCGTTTGCTATTAGATCTATTACATGTTTGCTTGCTTCTATCTTTATTTCAGTTTTACTTTAGTCTTTTCCACGCCACCAAGCTATTATATAGCACCGTTACCACTTATAATTATCCATACCACTTGTATTTCACTATCTCTTCACCGAACTAATGCACCTATACACCTTACATGTGTATTGGGTGTGTTGGGGACATAAGAGACTTCTTGTATCTTGATTGTAGGGTTGCTTGAGAGGGAATACCTTTGACCACTTCCTCCCTGAGTTCGATAAACCTTGGGTAATCCACTTAAGGGAAAACTTGCTGCTGTTCTACAAACCTCTGCACTTGGAGGCCCAACAATTGTCTACAAGACTAGAAGTGCGTAGACATCAACGGCCGATGCGGTGCATAAGTGAGGGATGGAAAAATATATGCGGACCATAAAATAGATGTGGTGTATGGTCTAGCTAAAAAAGAGACGAACCCCACATACTAGTCCAATATGCCACTTGCGGGATGATATGTGGGGTCTGTTAGAGTTGCTCCTAGACGCAAAGACATTGTATTCGTTACGTCTGAGAGTGCATTCGGCAAATTTCTGTGTAGCATAGTTTTTGACAAAGGGAAATTGATGTTCCTTCTTGCTTTATTCTTGTCTATCCATAGACCTTGGTGGTGGGATTCCTGAGATCTGACTCGCTTGTCTTGCATATGCATATAATAAAATACCATAGTGGTATTGTATTAACATTCGTACTGCCTTCTAGAAGGCGCGACATTGATGCCCTAGCTAGCGCTAGTTGAGTTGACGCGCACACTGATGAGGACATCCATACTATTCCACTATCTCCTACTCTTATTGACAATCAAGATGTTGCTGCAAACAACAAGTCCAATGAGATCAAGATTAGATCCATTACAAGGCCTCATGCTAGGTTACTTGAACAACCAGTGAATTCACTCTTAACTGAATCTGATGTATTTCTTAATGAGAATTTATACTACCTAAATCTATGAATCTTTGTATGATCAGGTTCATTTATAACATAAGAAATGCATGAGGAGGACAAGAGCTGCAGCAAGAGCAACCAGACGAGTTGATCACCAATGCATGCGTGGGGAGGAGAGGGAGCAATGCACACTATAGGAGATCAAGCAACCAATGTTAAGGAAGCGAGGTGGCGCACCAGGACACGTTTGGTTGGGAATTAGCCAATTGCAAGTTTGAGGTGATCTGTTGTTCCATTGGGAATTAGTATATTGCAATAATGCTTCGTGGTCAGCGGCTCCGGGTGGAAGTGTGTGGAGTTGTGAATATCCAAAGGTTTGAGAGCTACTGCATCTGGCAGCAGGGATTAGCCATAGAGTTCTGATGCAGCCCGTCCTACGGACATCCCTATATCCTCACCTCCAAGTCCCCTGATTGGACCAATGACACGTGCTAGAGCCAAGTTCCTCCATGATAAGGTTAACTCGCTCATATCACTATGTTACTTCGAGTCTACCTTGGATGGATTACTACTTCATTCGAATACCCTATGCGTGATCAGGTATAAAGCCGTGGACCAGCAGAGCGAGGCATAAGCAGGTGAAGCGAACAAGAGCCGTTTGGAGCCACCGTACTGGCCCCATCCAGCAGTACTACTGGCTAAGCATTACTACTGCCGATGACAATGGTACTACTTCCCGGTGACATCGGTACTACCGCTTGGAGCTGACCCAGTGAGCTGAAGCCCTCTGATCCTTCTAGTAACATAAGCACGGTACTACCAGACATGGTGAGTGGTACTACCACACCTAGACCTTGTCCACAACTGAAGCTCAGAGCTACCGCACCACCCGAAGCTGCTCGCACTTGTGTCCGATACTACCAGACCCGGGGACAGGTACTACCGGTCAAACTAGTGCCTATGCGCACCAGATCTGGTCCACAACCCATGTACCTCTTTATTATGTTCCAATCCTAGTTCTATCCCCTAGATAAGTGGTTGGCTTATATATAGATCCCCACCCCTCATATATCCCTGAGGAATAGATGATAGACTAGAAGACACCCCATGGAATCTCTGTAGTTTTGCCTCATCCCCTTATGAGGGGACCGACTATTGTCACCAACCTCATTGGACTTTGCATAGCGCATCCCTCGTTGTACAGGGCCTACGTTTGTGAGTGCGTGAGCGTAGATATCAAGATCATTCCCAATGTGTTCTTCCCTCTCCGATGTGGATTGATAGGAGCACATTGGTCGATCTTTCCTTGTAAGGATTCTATTGGACCGGTGGCCACCATTCGGGAGCAATGGGCCTTGTATCATATCATGTGTGCATGTGTCCATAGTGTTCTTCACGAGGTGTGTGTTTGCTTCTGCTACCTTCTCCCTTTCCCTCGGTTTTCCCATTAATTTGACTACGAGATCCATGAAGATCGGTCCACCCTTGAGTTTAAACCTTATCAAGTGCTTAGATTCATACAAGTTATCTACATCGCCATCTACCCCATATGACTGAGAAGATCAGACCACCCCATATCATCTTGGTATCAGATTCTAGCGTTTACTCGGTGATCATCCACAAATCCATCAGTAGATTAGTTCTTGTTCAGTTATATATAGAAAAAGCCATACAAAAAAATTAGGGTTCATAGTTTTCCCATAGCATAGTGATGTATGCAAGTGCACAAATCGATTATAGCTAGTTTCGTAATAAGAGTGTCGAACCCACAGAGAGATATTTGGTTAAGGTATTTATGTCCCTTGTGACTATCTATCAAAGGATACTTGTAAGATGTCTTTGATCTCAAGTAAAGGGTGTTTGAAAGGTTTTTGTGTTTGGATGCAAGAAATTAATAGAAACAAATAAAGTAAACCAGTAACAAAGTGTTGGAAAAAGGGTGTTGGAACTTAGTAAAGCTAAAGTATTCTTAGGGATGTAGGATACACCACTAGCATATGAGAATTATTCATGATTAGGATAATCTATGTGTTTCATAATGAAATATGTGGAGGGAGCTCCATAATAATATGTTCACTACAAGTCTCGCGAGCGGCCGCTTCTAATGGGGTTTGTAGCATGGAAAACAAAAATCCTACGTGCGAACCACTATCTGGCCAAGAACATCTATGAGATGGTAGCAACGAGTAACTCTCCCTCGAAGACTGTAAGCGGGATTACGTTCCCGCACAAACGTTTTCGATGAAGGTGCACATGATGATCTCAAGAACGGGTAGTCACGGTGCCACAATCGGCGGTACCTCCGTACTCGGTCACACGTGCGTCTCATTGATGTCCTCCATGCCCTCGGTCCAGCGGGGCAGCGAAAGTAGGGATTCACCGGAACTCCTCCTCTTCCACCACTTCTCCAAGTGTTGATGGTGAATTATTTTGCCAGTGCTTCACTACAATCACTCGCCAAACAGTGGAGCAGCAAGAAAAGGAAATGGAGGGGGATTCAAGAGTGTAAAGGAAGAGAGGAGAGACGGCCACCTTTTATAGGAGAGGAGTAGGGCACCCCCTAGTGGTGGTGCGCCAGCCCCTAGAGGTGCCACCTCCCCTCTCTTCATGGTGATAATCCCCTCTTCATGGTGGTAACCTCCTCCATCAAGTACGTAACCCCCTCTCGTATTCTCCTTTTGATTGCATGATATTCATACCAATTAAACCACACTTATGGAATTAATAATTAAATTATTTAATTAATAGTTGTTAATTCATTCAATTAACAAACATTAACAATTACGCCCTTGTGTTATTTCTATATTACGAAATATTGTTGGTGCTTTTTCGAAACAACCCCTGTGTCGTCCAATAATTCAGTCGGAGTTCCCAATCCACTCAAAACACGTCAGCGAACTTTACGTGTGTCACCATATGATTCGTGAATATTATGGACATGATCGAGACACCTCTCCGATCAATAATCATCAGCAACATCTAGAAATCCGTAATGACTCCCATTTATTCAACGATGAATCTAGTTATCGTGCGAACCTTTTTCTTAGTAAGAAATTCCTTTTGTATCGCAATATTTTACTTGTCTAAGATCCGATCATTTGGTATCATCCATACCAAGTTCAATCTTGTTACCGACAAGTACTCTTTACTCGTTCCGTGATATAACATTTCTTGTGATCAAATCACTTGCTTGCAAGCTGTTATCAATGTGATATCACCAAGAGGGTCTAGAGTATATCTATCCGTCATCGGGATAGACAAATCCCACTCTTAATCCACGAGCCTCAACTAACACTTTCTAAGTACCCATAATCACCCTGTTACGGTGTGACGTTTGTGGAATCAAACTACTCTTCTAGTGTTACTGATTGACGTGATCTCATGGTCTAAAGATTAGTGTTACTTCGAGTGAGATAGCAATATAAACTTTCAAGACATGATCATATTGCTAAACCTACTATGGGTGAATGTTCATCACATCATTCTCCAATGACATGACCTTGCTATTAACAACACCCAATGTTCATGATCAGGAAACCTTGATCATCCATTAATCAACAAGATAGTGTAATGAGAGGCCTTACTAGGAACCTTTTCTTTGTTTATTAAACACACATGTATTACCATTTCCGGTTAACACAATTATAGCATGAGAAATAAACATTTATCATAAACATGGAATAATATAATAACCACTTTATTATTGCCACTCAGACATATTCGCTTCAACTTCTACAAGTCAAGTTTTGAGGTCATCTCTAAATAACCACTACGATGCCTAGGAGCAAACCACTTCTACAGACCACCACAATTAAGGATTTCCCCATCGATATCGTATGAGCTTAGTGAATCTCCCATAATTACCCCTTTGACCATATAAGTTATAAGATGATGCTTGCAGTCACAAAGTAGCACCGGACATACTCCCATACACATCCAAAGGTTATTTCCCTCTCCCTAGTCCTGAAGGCAAATGCTATGCAGTCGACTTCACATACCATCTAGATAGATATATCAAACACAGTATAATAAATCAATAGATCAATGACCAAAGTTATAGATCATATTTATTTCATTTCATAATAATTCTAGGGTTTCCCCATCTCCCCAAGAACAAAGGAAACTACTCACACATGGAAGCAATCAACAACATCATCATATTCATATGGATGGATCGAAAGTATGAAGGTAAACCAAGTGCAAACCACAATTGTATTCAAATTACAACAAGATCTAATGAATGAGAGGTGAGATAAATGGTGTTGATGGAAATGCAGCGGTTGATGATGAAGGGGATGATGTGTTGTCCTCCAATGATCCATGAAGAAGCCAAGATTTTCCCTTCTCCAAGTTCCTCCTCTAGATTCCTCTCTGGTGTGGTGTTTCGAGGCTAGAGGTTTCTGTGAATGTTGGATCTCAGACCCGTCTTCATGTGGTGAGAGTATTTGAAGAGGTGGACGTCCTGGCAGGTGGTACGGGCAGGCCTCGCTGTACCATAGGTCGTGAAACCCTATGTTGCTTCCTCTCACATCCTCTGTTCTCCCAGGTGCGTGGAGAATCATTTAATTGACTTTTATCACTTAGAAATATCATATTATTGCATGACATGATAGTCCCAATCGATATATACTCACAAAATACTTAATAATTTAGGATCCTGTTGAGACAAGGACAAAATGCAAACACCGTGAAATAAAAAAATTCTAACTCTACTTATGTAAAAACACAAGGTAAATATGCTTCAAAAATGGACTCATCAACTTCCCCAAGCTAGACTCTTGCTCGTCCCCGAGCAAGATGGTGGCTTATGGACAAGGTCATCATGTTCATGAAGCATGATTCATTATAATAAATGCGGCAATTCAAGCATAATTAAAATATCAGATATAGAACTACATTGTGAGTTATATCACACTCTCACACAACTCATGACTTGGAGGCTTCCACACCTTTTTGTATCAATAACTTATATGAAGTTCAAATACTAAGCATATTATACAATCATCAAGTTCATACAAACGAGCACTTGACTGAGTAAGAAGGATGATCATTGCTTGAGCATCTTTTGTCAACTTGCACCTTTTTCTTTCTCCCATTTTTATTTTCTTTTGTAGCACAAATATTTTTTTGATCCACCAGGAAAATTATATCATGTTAACACTCGTTATGGATCTTCTTGGTTTAAACCAATGATTAGAACAATATGTCAAAATTTTCTTCTCATATTTTATCAATACTTTATTTGTGTGGAAGACCCTAAAATCATAATAGTTGTACATGTATCATAGTACTCATCCTAATTCATACATCTAATACAATAATCATAAATTAAATTCAATTCACGTATCATAAAGTCTCAAAAACCCATTGGATATAAATCTTTCCTTAGACCAGGGAAGCTGATAATGCAACTAATGTAAACTTTGGAATTTAAAAGCCTAACATGCGTGCAGAAAGATAAACATGCTAAAAACTAGAAGATAGATTACAAGGTGTTATAGATCTCCCCAAGGATCGAATCAAGCCGGTGGGATCAAATAATCCCTCGTGATTATTTGTTACTGTGATGTCCTCTACGGTCGAGGAAAAGTGTTGGAGATGGCTCCATGGAGCTTCTTGTACATTTGTTCCAGAGCAGATATGCGATGAAGGCACTTCTGCATATCGGAGCGCATGGAGTACATTGCATCTGCGACCTTGCCAAGCATCTCACCGAGCTCCTTATTTCCCTCCAGATCTAAGAGTCGTTTGTGCATGACTTCACGATGGAGAAGCTCTTCCTTATGATATTTCACTATCTTGTGAAGACGCCGCTCGGTCTCCGAGAGCTGCGGGGAAATGGGAACATCAATGAGGTTGAGACCCCAATCATCCTGTGGCTTCACACTCATACAGGTGTTCATGGTGATCTTCTTTGTTGTGGGCGTACATGTTGTGGTTTCTTGATAAGTATCTGCATCAACTCGGTTAATTTTCTTACGCTTGGGCGAAAATTAGTTGGTGGCGATGAACTTGAGCGACTCCATGCATCCCTTACCATGCGGCTTCCTTGCTTCTTCATCTTCGGGGCTCACCATAGCGAGGTACTCTGGTTGCTTCCAACCTCTAACTGTTTGCTCCATGAAGGTCTCAAACTCCTCATCATCAGATTCGAAGGAGACCCCTTTGTTTTTTAGGATAAGGCCTTGCACTTCAAGGTCATTGGCTTCTATGGAGGAGGTCTGTAAACTATCCCATGAAGGAGCCATGAGACCCAAAGGTTTTCCTTTGCTTGGAACTAGGTAGCACATCAAGAAGATTGGATCTGTTGATATAAGAAGAAGAGGGACCTTTGGGAAGGCTTAGGAAGGGTTAGTAGCTGTGGAAAAAGTTGTACTAGAAGTAAAAGGGGCAGCCAAGAAAAGAAAAGAAAATAGGAAAGAAATAGGGGAAAGGGAGAGTTTTAGGCGGTAACGAGCAGCGGTACTGGCACCGCCTGTATGGTGCGCCCTTACCCGATATACTTCCAAAAATAGCCCTGATAAAGGTCGGTACAAATCTTTCCAAATAATCGGTATGGGCGGGTTTGGATCATACTGTGTAACATCCCAAATTTTCATCTAAAATCCATCATCATTGCATTCATATCATCATGGCATGTACTACTTTGCATTTAGTTTGTCCTCCAAAATTTTGGTGAAATTTAGAGGCAATTTGGAGCCCTTTTGTTAAATTCAAAAAAAAACCTAGAAAAAGTAAATCAAAAAGGAAAAAGAAAAGGAGGGGAAAATTTAAACAGCAACAGCAGCACTTCTGGCCTTTTCGGCCCAAACCGGCCCAACCAGCCCACCCGGGCCAGTCTCCCCCTCTCTGTCTTTTCTCACGCCCCCACTGCTCACACCCACCCACTTACCTCCTGGCCCCACGCCACGTTGAGGCCACCTCACCTTCTTCCACACGAACGGCCAGAACCTCCTCCCCTCCTCTGCCGTTTCCAAAACCCGGCCGAATTCAGGCGTTTCTCGCATTAATCCCCCACGGCGACCGCACCTTCTTAATCCCCTCCCCCTCCTTGTCAGTTTCCCCTCAACCACTTCCCCTAGAGAGCCCCTAGGCCCCCCAATTGCTAGCTGGAACCACCGCCGACCGAAGCAACTCGGAGACGATTCCGGTCGACGACACGGTTTACTCCGGCGAACTCCCTCTACCGCCACCGTCCATCGATTTTTCCGGTAAGGATAGGGTTTCCGCCGCCCCTTTTTAGTCTCTGCTAGATCGTGCTGACCCGGGCGCACCCCACTGACCCCTCTCCTTACTTGTTCGAGCCCCAGGCCGTTGTCTCCGACACAGAGCCACGAGCTCCGCCATCGACGCAACTCCGGCGAGGGATCGTGATTGAGCCAGAGCACCCCTCACGCCACTGTGACCTCCATTGAGACCTCCACGACCGCCTCGACCTCTGGTACGTGTCCATGGACCCCCTGCCCCTGTAAAACCACCGGAACGCTGTCGGCCGATGCTCCGCCGCCGCGCGCAGCTTGTCAGCGCCGCCCATTTCCGGCCAGGCCCTAGGAGCCGTTAGATCTATTGCCAGCGGCTAGGATTAGATCGACGCCCGAAGCGGTACGGGCTGATCAGATCCGTCCGTTTGTCACTTAAGATCTAACGGTCTGTAGCAGTCGATCCAACCGAACCGGTACGGACCAATAGGGTTGCGCCACGTCGCCTAGGCTATTTGTTTAAATAGAAAAATAGACAGATTATGTATTAAACTTAGAAATTCAATAACTTTTGATCCACAATTCAGAAAAATGCGAATTTGGTGTCTATGGATTCAGAAAAATAAGACCTTTATTATAGAGGCCTTGCTTCACACTTTTTATTCTAGAAAATTGGAATTATAGGCAGAACCTTTTTAGGAGTATTTTGCTCATAAAAATTATTCCATAAAAGGTTTTTGGGTATTTCTTATGCCTTTAGATAGAGTACTTTAACCTCTGTACTGTAGACTCTGTAGGTTTTAGAGTTGTGATCATATCATTGCATTTTACATGCATTCATATTTTTGTAATGTTTTATTGATTGATTTATTGTTGTTGTATTGTCCTTTGTGTAGATTGTGTGGATTGTGAAGTTTGTTGCTATGAGGATTGTACTTATTCCCCTAGCTACCAAGGCAAGTGATATTTCATATTATGTCCTATTATTTTCACTATTGCACTAGTGTTATTTTGGTAGATCTTAGCATGATAGGATTATTTATATGTTACTATACTATGCCATGCTATCCTATAGCTTATATCTTGGTAGCATTTCCTAGTTGAAAGACATTGTATGCTAGATTTCTTAGCCGTGCTATTAGATTTCGTAGGTGGAAATTCATATCAAGATAGTATGGAAGGATATTATTTTGACTAAGAAAAACAACTAATGTTAATGAAATACCTGGGTGGATTGGGACTTGCTTGGATTATGTTGAGTGGTTACTCAGGGGCCATGTCTATGGTCAGCTGGTGTATCGCACTTGTGGACGGCCACCCGGGAACAAAGAGATCGGAGTCGTTCTTGTCATGAAGCTTCCAATGCAGCCACATGGCATATGGACTCTGCCTTGACCAACTAAGTTGCAAGAACTCAGCCAGACGGACAGAAGATGGTAGTTATGATAGGATGGAACACGTCCGTGGTGGTCTGAGGGATTGCTTCTGAAAAGTCTTGTCTTGATGCATGTCGAGTCTTGTGGGGAAAGTGCACCACCTCCCGAGAGGGTAAAACTAAGTACTTAGCCGTGTCCCCGATTATGGACAATTCCTGAGCCTCAAGACAGTGAAGCAGTTCAATAATCTCCTCATCCAAATTTCTCTAAGTTAAAACTTGTGGGTGAACATGGGTAGAGGTTCAGTGATGTCTATCATTAGTACCTTAGTGTTTGAAAGAGAATACTTACTCTTCCAAAACTATAAGTTAAAACTTGCTTTTAGCAAAGTCAGCCAAAACCACACTTAGCCATATATTCATGTAGTTGTTGGATTCTACTAAGTATCTATGGTATCACTTGCCAATACAATTCCAAATGTATTGACTGTAACTACCTCGGTGAATTACGCTCTTAGTTACATGCCTGGATGAACGAAAGTGGTTAAAATAGTACGGTGGGGCCCAGGGCCACTCACGGTAGACCTTTCGGCCGTCCTAACCACTTTCAGACAACGGGACAAGAATGAGCGGCGTAATCGGCAGGCGAAGGGATCAACTACATACACAAATGAGTATGTATGCGAGCCACATACAACAGTCCTCAGAGCCATTCCATCTAAAAGAAATAGAAATATTGCAACTCCATACGGCAAGATCCAAATGTCCTAGATAGATATAATAATTTAGGATAGCTCCTCATACAGCACACATCAGAGTATCAGGCAGAAGCGGAAAACAAGATCCGAGTACGGATAAGAAGCAAATTGGCATAAGATGCCCCATAAATAAACACATCCCGCCGAAAGATCTCACGGATCCCCGTTCCCGGAATCTCTACACCGAATGATCGTTGCCAACATCATCTGTCTCTTCCACCCAGTATCCATCTTGCGGGTACACCTGTTCATCTGAATCAAACAATTTATCGGGTGAGACCCTAGGGGTACTCAGCAAGTCTTTATGCCACTAAAGGGGACACAACCTAGGGTGACGCAATTGCAGCAAAAGATAATACCTAACAATTCTACAGATACTCGCTAACCATCCGCCTAACCAATGATAGACGGATGTCCGTGAATTAAGAACAACAGTTATAATAGTATAATTAACAGATCCATCCTCCTCCTCGCTTACCAACGAGGAAGCGGACGAACAACCCCCATCATCCGTTGGCAGTTTTATTAACCATTCCGTGAGGATTGCACTATTTACTAGTCAAGTACTTAGTTAATTTAAAAGCGGTACTTTAGTTATACTTGTCTATGATCGAGAAACTGTGCTCCAAGTCGTCCATAACCGCGGACACGGCTTTCAGAAAGATTTACCCTGCAGGGGTGCACGAATAGCAACACACACTCGGTCAACCTCGGAAAAACCAAATCAAAATCCAACGAGGCATTCGCGACAAAGCAATCACAGGATTCAGAAATATTTCAGGGGGCCACCCCATTAAGCTACTCGCAACGAAGTTGGCCGGCTCCGAGACGGACCCAAGGTTTGTGTCAATGGTTGTAAACGACGGGGAACCCAAAAATGTGACTAGGCTTGTCGATACCACGAAAACATTCCACGATCCGAAGCAGTAACATGGCATAAGTACAGGATAGTAATAAAGCCCCAAACTAATTGTGGCCCCAAGAAATAAGAATGAATCAAGCTCTGGCTCAGGGGGGTCCATAAGGCCTCCCGGATGTGGATAGTGCGAATAAACAAGGAACAGGAATCAAGTACTCGGGGTCCTATGGGACAGAAGTGAGCATGAAAAACCAAATAACAGATATTGCTCACCGGTGCCTCTTTCATTAGTTATCCCATTACTACTCAGGTTAAGTTGTTTAGGTACCTCGTTATCCATCAAACACTCACATACCCTACACATGCTGTCCTACGACCCGCATGGCTCAAACAACTCCTGTAGTAATGGCTCATGGGATGGAGGAACAAGCTTCGGTGGGGTTTAAAAAAGTAAAGGCTATGCAGTTCTTGGGATTCAATTTAATGCAATCGCGACTCAATGATGCAAGAATAAGATAGAGGCAATATGTACTATATGTATGCAAGCATGTGGTAGTGCTTTCCTGGCAGCTCAGTTGAAGCGAGAGATGGATCTGGGTAGTACTCCTGTGCTTCCTGATAATTCTCCTGCTGGGCGTCTATTCGAAGAAGAACCAAACAAATAAGGGCCAACATAAATAAAGCGCACAAGCATATGAATTAAAATGCAACAAGAAAACAAGCATGCCATGATGAATGATGCACAATTTACATGGCATTAAAGTAGCATGGCAAGGGTGAGGTGTGGTGCAAGAATTAAAGCATTTTATTATTTATTTATTCCAATTTTTATTGCCGTAAACAGTTCAGATTTGTAAGAATGACATGATGCATGCTTCAATTCAGACCAAGGACTGCATAGATATAACGGGCTCGTCGCGCTGATCGATTTAGACATATTATTTGCCCAATTTGGAGTTATAGAATTAAAGTTATTAATTAATTAAGGAAAATGGAATTTTATTGTAATTTTAATCATCTCGAAAATTTAAAGTGCTCAAACAATATTTTGAATGTCATATTTGAATTCCTCACATTTTTCTGATTCCAAAACATATATTACTTGTATTATTTGGATTTATTTTTGAGAAGTTATTTAAATCTATTTTGAATTTGAATTTAAAAACAATTTTTGAAAAGGTTTAATTAAAACAGGCACAGGAAATACTTTTCTTACTCAGCTCGTCCCAGCCATAGCCACTGACGGGTGGGACCAAACGGACTAGGGCCATGCGCGCAGAAAATCCTTTTTCTACCGCGGCTCTGGCTAGCCCACGCGATTGACAAGCGGGACCAGCGGCTCTGGGCCCACATGACAGTGGGGGTTACTCCCAGAGGTTGACAGGTGGGGCTAGAGCTGGAGCGCGGGTTACGGCCGGAGAAATCTGGGGGGTTTTCGGCAAGATTGCCAGAGCGGCTGACTAGTGGGCCACGAGGTACCGCGGGTTGAGAGCGAAAATAAAAAGAGGGGGCTTTTGTAAAACTACCACAGGCCCTGGTACTGTTCTTCTTCTCCTCTGTCTGACGGGAAAACAGCGCGCGGCACGGGGCGGGGAGTCGAACCCAGGTCCCGGGCGGCCACGCTGAGGGGGCTAGCCAGTGCGGTAGGCTAAGGGAGCTGTTAGAAGGGGGTTTGGGGCCTAGCTAAGGCTCTGTGTGGCGCGGGGCGGTTGCAGACGACGGCGAGCGGCGACGCACTGAGACCGTTCGACGGAAAGAGCGGCGGCGCTAGACGGCGACAGCGAGGCGGAGCATGTCAAGGAGGGAGAGAGGCTCACCGCGGGTTGGCCCGTGGGGTCAGATCGGGGAGAAGCGCGGCGGATCGACGACGACGCAGACGCTCCCCGGCGTTAGGGTTTCGGACGGCGAGGCGCAGGATCCGGCGGTGTTGGGGCTTCTCGTCCACGTTGGCGCGTACGGGGGGCAGCAGGGCGGTCTTCTCGGTCGCCTAGGCCAACTCCACGACGTGCACGCCTGCTAGAACGAAGAGAAGCATAGGTAGACAACGGCGACTGGCGGCGGAAGCTGGCGGCGGCGAGGAAGAAGGGGAAGGCGAGGTAGGCTTTGGAGTGGATCTGGGAGCTGCCAGGAGGCGTGGGGAGGAGGGAAAAGTGAGGAAGAGGGAGGCGATGCCGTGTGGGAGTCGGGGTTGGGGAAAGTGGCTTCGGCCTTTTCCCTTTTCTCCTCGAGCACGTGCTCGGCCGGGGCAGGTAGACAGGGTAGGGTGAGGTGGTGGAGGCCGCTAGGTAGGGACGGCGTGGTGGTGCAGCTAGGCCCGCACGGCAGAGAGAAAGAGAGGAAGAAGGGAGGGCTCGGGTGCACTTGGCTAGGCTAGATGGGGTAGCTCGGGTTAGGGTTTGAGAGCTAGGGTAAGGTAGGGTGGCTGGGGTGTGGGCCAGGGAGAGAGAGGGGGTTAGGTGGCTCTCATGGTAGAGAGAGAGATAGAGAGAGAGAGAGGTTAATGATAGGGTTTAGTGTAGACTAGGGTTAGAAGAAAATTAGAGAGAGAGGAAAGATAGGTTAGGTGTGGATTAGGGTTTTAGGTTTATTTTGAAATTGTTTATGAGATCCAACCAAGAGAAAAATAATGAGTCCTTTAATATATCAAGAGATGAGGTGGAGGAATAATCAAGAAAAGATAAAGAAATATGTATGGGAAGCACCCCTCATATAAAACATGAATGGAGAAAATAAAAGAAAAAAATATGGAAGAGAATATGGGGATGGTGGAATGGGTGGAGATGGTCCACAAAGTAATATCCATTAAAAATAAAGGGAAAACCAATGAGATGAAAGGTGGTGATACTTTTGCATGGCCCATGCAAAAATAATAATACCATGATTTATTTTGTGAAAACAATAATAATATTATGGCATTATTCTTATGCATTTCCAAGAAGTGGAATAAAAGCCAAGCAAAAGAATTTAAAAGATTTGATCCACCCCAAACCACATGATCTAGAAAAAAATATCAAAAGAAAAAGAAGTACAAGCTCATGGATTTATGAGGTGGTGGAATTATAAGGTGGTGGAAGAGAAAGGTGGTGGAATGGAAATAAAAGATATGCCCCCAACTCAACTTGGGCATTTAATCAATATATCAATAACCAAATACAATATCAAGAGGCAAATACAATTAATAGTGCATATGAGAGAAGAACCAAAGAACCAGGGTTTTATATGATGCTCAAATGCAAGGTGGCATGATGACATGAGCATGATATAATTATGATGCAACAATTGTATATAGGAAGTAGCCAATATCTTACTAGACCAAGTAGCATTACAATTGTTAGACAATTGGGATGCTACATTGACCCTTTGTGGCTGTAACTTATTATGTTGCAGGATACTCTGATGATGAGTAGGGTTGCGGGTCTACACTCGACATGCTTGCCTGTGGCGCATGAAGACAAAGACTCTATTATTATATGATGTAATGTGAACCTTGAGTATCATTAGCCTTGGGCTAAGTGAGTTGTATGAACCATTATACTCCTGGATATGCGATGTAATAATGACCTTTGTTTCTGTGTACTTCATCTTAAACTGTGGGTGCTAGCATTTCGATCCAGGGACTAGCACTGCAATCACAGGGATCTTACCTTATTATGGTGAGATCTTACAGATGGTATTAGATCATTGTGTTGCCTGTAGGTTCGTGACCCTATATTGGATTAGACTAAGGAAAACCCTTAGGAAAAATAGCTTTATATTCAAACTTTACACTTGTCTTTCATCTCGTAAAACTTTCCCTAATCATCCTTTCTCATCTATTTTTGTAGATGTCCACCATCAATGAATCTGTCATGAAGGGACCACTGATGACTATGACCCTTGAGTGTGAGACAGAATTTCCCAAGGCACTCAAGAACCTCATGATCGGCTTGGGAATGAATGGTGAAGCCGTGTACAAGGGATTTCCTGTGATAGACGAGGGACAAGAGTATTGGTGGGTGCAACTCCATTTGTATAAGAACAAGGAAGATGATCCCAAGAGTACGGGATTCTGCATGTTCACCAACTCTGAAATGCACACGTCATTCTTTGACTCTGCAAGGAATGCTGCATGGAAAGCCATTGAGGAACTTGGGGAAAGACTCAAGTATAGAATGCTCAATACTCAGGAGGATCTCAAGGAGGAGAAACGTCTTGTCCAAGACTCAAAGGCCAGTATAAAACGCCTAAGTAAGGATATCATAGGCTTGGCTTTGGAGCTATGCGACCAAGACAAGCAGATTGCTGCCAAGGATGCCCAGATTGCTACCTTGGTTAAGAAGGAGTGAGATACTAGTTGGACCACCACCCTTGGCGTTTTATCACGTTAGTATTTTGATCATACCAACCTATGTGGTAGGGCAAAAATAAGTTATGTCTGGAACCTTGACTGCTTGAGTTGAATAATGTATTGCTACTTAGTATGAGGAATGTTTTGTTGGGTGATTTTTATTTTATCCTTGCTTATTTTGTGACTTGTGTTTTCTTTCTCTAGACTTGTGTTATTACTAATTTTCTCCATGCTATGCAAAATATGCCGAATTTTGTCTACAACACGGCCGAGGATTTCAAGGGAACTCGCTTTGGGACTCGTATGTTGGAGCTCGTCCATGTGCTCGCTCTTCCAATCCCTACCATTCAGGGACTTCAGCTGAGGAAGTTCCAAAGGAAGGACTTATGGGGATTTAGAGTTACCTAGCCAGGACGTGAGACAGAGCCCCAAACCGGGGAGATTGCCTTCAAGATACTCCATGATGACATGGAGAGGGGCCTCGACGTTGCTATGCAGGAGCTGTTGGGAAGCCTATGTGGACATCACTCTTCTGAGATCAGGAGCCACTACTTCCACTTCTTTGGGAGGCGCGACGAGGACAGAGAGCCTATTGTGTTGGACGAGGCCACTAAGGAGTCTATCAAGCCCGTGCGTCACCACCTCCAGGACTTAGGGAGCCTTATCAGACACCTTGATACTGATAGGACTAATGTGATGCTTAGCAACGATGAACTACGAGTCCAACTTAAGGAGAAGAAGAAGACTCAGAGAGGGTAGGGTACTTGGCACGGAGCTCATCTTCACGTTCCCAGGTGGCTTCATCAACGGAATGGTGCGACCACTGCACCTTGCAGAACTTGATGGACTTGTCGCGAGTCCTTCTTTCTGCGACTTCAAGAATTTTTGTGGGGTGTTCTTGATAAGACAGATCTGCTTGGAGACTGATGAGTTCATGGTCCACGGTCCTGCCGGGATCCTTGAAGCACTTTTTGAGTTGAGAGATGTGGAAAACATCATGGACTTTGAGTTGTTTAGGGAGCTCAAGAGCATAAGCAACTTCTCCTCTTCTTCCACGAATTTTGAAAGGACCGATGTATCTAGGAGCCAGCTTTCCTTTGATACCAAAGCGGTGCGTGCCTCTCATGGGAGTGACACGAAGGTAAACGAGATCACCAGGGACATACTCCATGTCCGTGTGCTTTCTGTCATAATTGCTCTTCTGGCGACTTTGAGCAATCTTCTGATTTTCAAGAATGATGTGAACTTTCTCCTCTGCTTGAGTTACAATGTCAGGGCCAAACAATATTCTTTCACCTGCGCCCGACCAACCAATCGGAGTTTTGCATTTGCGACCATAGAGAGCCTCAAATGGTGCCATCTTTAGACTTTTCTGGAAGCTGTTGTAATAAGAGAATTCAGCATAAGGAAGACATTCTTCCCACTTCATGCCGAAAGAGATAACGCAAGCACGAAGCATATCTTCCAGAATCTGATTGATCCTTTCAACTTGTCCTTGCGACTGAGGGTTGTAAGCTATGCTGAAGTTTAATTTTGTTCCCAAAGCATTTTGGAAACTTCCCCAGAACTTGGAAGTGAAAATTCTTCCACGGTCTGAACTGATCTCAAGAGGAACTCCATACAGAGAGACAATTCTGTTGATATAGAGCTCAGCCAACTGAATTGCAGAAATTGTTTCCTTGACTGGAAAGAAGTGAGCTACTTTGGAAAGCCTGTCAATGACAACAAAAATTGCATTGTTGCCCTTCCGCGACCTTAGAAAACCAGTGATGAAGTCCATCTCTACTTTCTCCCATTTCCATTCCGGAGGCTTCAATGGCTGTAGAAGACCAGAAGGTTTCTGATGGACAGCTTTAACTCTGCGACAAACAATACACTCCGAGACATACTTGGCACAATACCGTTTCAAACCAGGCCACCAATATTGTGTTTTCAAGTCGATGTACATCTTAGTGCTTCCAGGGTGGATAGAAAGAACAGAATCATGCGCCTCCTTGAGAACTTGCTCCCTTAAACCCGGGTAGTTCGGAACAAACATCCGGTGTTCAAAGAAAAGAGTGCCTTGGTCGTCAACGTGGAAAGACTCATACTTCGGAAGTTGAATGTTGGAGATGATCTTTTCAGTGGAAGGATCCCCAAGCTAAATGGAACGGACCTTTTCTTCCAAGAGAGGTGTTGCTAGAAAGTTCAGAAGATACCCTTGATCCACAATTTCAAGGTTTAGCTTGCGGAACTCCTCGCACAAGAGAGGCTGTTGTTCCTCCACCATGAGGTTGTTGACATAAGCTTTTCGGCTGAGAGCATCGACGTGACATTGGCTTTTCCCGGAGTCTAGTTGATGGTCAAATCGAAATCATTGATTGTTTCAATCCACCACCTCTGACGAAGGTTGAGATCAGGCTATGTGAAGATATACTTCAAACTCTTGTGATCAGAAAAGATCTCACAACGGTTGCCAAGCAAGTAATGCCTCCATACTTTCAGGAACTTGGGGAAAGACTCAAGTATAGAATGCTCAATACTCAGGAGGATCTCAAGGAGGAGAAACGTCTTGTCCAAGACTCAAAGGCCAGTATAAAACGCCTAAGTAAGGATATCATAGGCTTGGCTTTGGAGCTATGCGACCAAGACAAGCAGATTGCTGCCAAGGATGCCCAGATTGCTACCTTGGTTAAGAAGGAGTGAGATACTAGTTGGACCACCACCCTTGGCGTTTTATCACGTTAGTATTTTGATCATACCAACCTATGTGGTAGGGCAAAAATAAGTTATGTCTGGAACCTTGACTGCTTGAGTTGAATAATGTATTGCTACTTAGTATGAGGAATGTTTTGTTGGGTGATTTTTATTTTATCCTTGCTTATTTTGTGACTTGTGTTTTCTTTCTCTAGACTTGTGTTATTACTAATTTTCTCCATGCTATGCAAAATATGCCGAATTTTGTCTACAGCACGGCCGAGGATTTTAAGGGAACTCGCTTTGGGACTCGTATGTTGGAGCTTGTCCATGTGCTCGCTCTTCCAATCCCTACCATTCAGGGACTTCAGCTGAGGAAGTTCCAAAGGAAGCACTTATGGGGATTTAGAGTTACCTAGCCAGGACGTGAGACAGAGCCCCAAACTGGGGAGATTGCCTTCAAGATACTCCATGATGACATGGAGAGGGGCCTCGACGTTGCTATGCAGGAGCTGTTGGGAAGCCTATGTGGACATCACTCTTCTGAGATCAGGAGCCACTACTTCCACTTCTTTGGGAGGCGCGACGAGGACAGAGAGCCTATTGTGTTGGACGAGGCCACTAAGGAGTCTATCAAGCCCGTGCGTCACCACCTCCAGGACTTAGGGAGCCTTATCAGACACCTTGATACTGATAGGACTAATGTGATGCTTAGCAACGATGAACTACGAGTCCAACTTAAGGAGAAAGACAAGGCTTTCCAAGAACAGGAAATTCGAATCAAGGAAATGGAGAAGAAGTTTGAAGACCAAGAGAAGAAATTCAAGAGCCAAGAGAAGAGAGTTCAGGAGAAGAACAAGAAGATCAGAGACTTGGAGACCGAGTTAGAGCTTGAGGACATTGAGCTGGAAGTGGATCACGAGGTGATAGAAAGGCTACGCACACAGAAGAGAGAATTGCAGGCAAAGATCGATGCTTTGACTACAAGCTTGGAGGAATACAAGGCAGGATTCGCAGAAGCAGGACAATGGAAATGGAATGGAATGCAGCAAATGATGGCTGCATAGACCCAATTGATGCAAATGATGACTCAATTCATGGAAAACCAGAATCAGAACAACAATAATAACAATAACAACAACTAGAACAATCCACCACTCTAGATATGCTTACAAGATTTCTAAGGCTGAGGCCTGCTAAGTTCTCTGGTACTACTGACCCCATGGTAGCAAATAATTGGCTATGCTCTGTGAATAAGGACCTAGTCACAGTTGGATGCACGGATGCATAAAAGGTCAGATTCACAGCACACTTATTGGAAGGTCATGCAGCTACTTGGTGGGACAATTTCCAAGTTACTCACCCTATTGAGGAAGTAACTTGGGCAATATTTGAGTATGGATTCCGTACCACTCACATCTCTTCTGGAATAATGGGGTTGAAGAAAAAGGAGTTTCACAACCTCAAGCAACGCCACTGCAGTATTTCTGAGTACATCGAAGAGTTTAACAATTTGTCACGTTACACACCAGATGATGTTGACACTGACGCAAAGAGAAAGGAGAAGTTCCTTGATGGGTTGAATTATGAAATTCCTTTGCAACTATCTGTTGCTTATGTTCCAACCTATCAATCTTTGTGTGATAAAGCTACCATCCTACAAAACAAGATGAAGCAAGTGGAGGGTAGAGAGAGAAAGCACCATTTTGATAAGTTTGGATCAGGATCACCTCACAAGCGTTCTCATGGCGAAGGAAGTGGGAGTTCAGGATTCCACAAGAATGGGAATCATAATAACCATCGTAACAATAACCACCACCATGATGGAAACAGTCATTCGTGGACATAACAAAGGTGGATTCAGGAACAACCACAATGGTCATGGCCATGGAAATCAAAATAGGCAGAATCATCACAATCAGCCAGCAAAGAAAGACATTAGTCAGGTGGAATGTTTCAAGTGCAAGAAGACGGAGCACTATGCTAATGAATGCCCAGAGAAGAAGACTGATGGGGCTAAGCCGAACCCATTTCAAAAGGGTCATGTGAATCACATCAATGTGGAGGAAATTCAAGAAGGATTTGATGCCGTGATCGATAAGTTCAAGATTAACTCCTTTCCTGCACTTATCCTTTTTGATACCAGCGCATCACATTCATTCATTTAAAGAGCATTTGTAGTCAAAAACGAACTCTCCACTGAAACCATTGGATGTCCCATTAAGGTAAGCTCCCCGGGTGGAGAAATGATAGTAAATTCTGGGTGCCGACAGATAACCCTAGAAATTGGAAAGAACAAGTTTCCAGTTAATTTAATAATCCCAGAGGCCCAAGGATTAGATGTAATATTAGGGATGGACTGGTTGACCCGTTATGAAGGAGTGATTGATTGTGCCAAATGGACTATTATGCTCACCACCCCAGAAAAGAAAAGGATCAGGTTCAAGTGTAACTTTGAACCCAAGGGGAACAAGGTTAATTCTCTTAAGGGGGTTAGCCTAGACAGTGTGCCAATAGTGAAGGAATACCCAGATGTGTTCCCCGAAGAATTACCTGGCATGCCGCCAGATAGGGATGTGGAGTTTCTGATAGACCTACTACCATGAACTGGGCCTATAGCAAAGAGACCTTACAAAATGTCGGTGGACGAGTTAAAAGAACTCAAGAAACAGCTGGGAGAACAGTTGAAAAAGGGATTTATCCAACCAAGTTCTTCGTCTTGGGGAGCACTAGTTCTGTTTGTTGAGAAGAAGGACCGAAGTCAAAGGCTATGCATAGATTATTGTTCGCTTAATGAGGTGACCATAAAGAATAAATATCCCCTACCTAGAATAAATGATCTCTTTGATCAGCTAGAGGGAGCATGTGTGTTCTCAAAAATTGATCTTCGATCAGGATACTTCCAACTAAAGATTAGAGAACATGATATACCAAAGACTGCATTGACCACTAGATATGGGTTGTATGAATATATAGTGATGTCGTTTGGATTGACCAATGCACCGACCTATTTCATGAACATGATGAATAAGGTATTCATGGAATTTCTTAACAAGTTCGTAGTGGTATTCATCAACGACATCTTGGTATATTCCAAGAGCAACAAAGAACATGAAGAGCACCTACGCCTCATTCTAGAGAAACTCAGGGAACACAAACTATATGCTAAGTTCAGTAAATGTGAATTTTGGCTAAACGAAGTGGGTTTTCAGGGGAACATAGTATCTGGAAGTGGTATAGCTGTTGACCCAGCAAAAGTAGCAGTTGTGACAGAATGGGAACCTCCTAAATCGGTTAAAGAAATCCGTAGTTTCCTAGGCCTAGCAGGGTACTATCGGAGGTTCATTGAAAATTTCTCTAAGATAGCAAAGCCTATGACTGATCTGCTAAAGAAAGAGAAGAAGTTCAACTGGACAGAAGCATGTGAAACCAGCTTTCAGGAGTTGAAGAAGAGACTAGTGTCACCACCAGTGTTATGTTTGCCAGATCTTGAGAAAGACTTTCAAGTATATTGTGATGCATCTCACCAAGGACTAGGAGGTGTACTAATGCAGGAAGGTAGAGTTGTAGCTTATGCATCAAGGCATCTCAAAAATCATGAAGTAAACTATCCTACTCATGACCTAGAGTTGGCATCAGTTGTACATGCCTTAAAAACATGGAGGCATTATCTTATGGGAAAACATTGTGAAATGTTCACCGATCACAAGAGTCCGAAATACATTTTTACACAGAAAGAACTCAACATGAGACAAAGAAGATGGCTAGAACTTATCAAATATTACGACTTAAGTTTGCAATACCACCCTGGAAAGGCAAATGTCGTAGTCGATGCATTAAGTCACAAGGTTTATGTAAATGGCCTCAATAAAGGAGAACTGTCGGAGGAGTTATGTGCCCAATTTAGAGAGTTGAGACTAGAGATAGTGCCTGAAGGGTACCTTGCATCCTTGGAAGTGCAACCCACACTGATGAACAGAATTCAAGAAGCTCAAAAGATGGACAAAGAAATAGAAGAAATCAAAAGTAAGGTTAGTAAAGGCAAGGAAAAAGGATTTCACGTAGATGAACAAGGAATCTTATGGTATGAAAAACGTATCTGTGTTCGTTAGGATCTTGAGCTTAAGAAGTTGATCTTACAAGAAGCGCACAACTCACCATATTCAATTCATCCTGGCAACACCAAGATGTATATGGATGTTAAGGAAAGATTTTGGTGGAATAATTTAAAGAAGGATATAGCAGAGCACATTGCCTTGTGCGACGTGTGTAGTCGTGTAAAGGCAGAACATCAGAAACCGACAGGATTATGTATGGATTTTATCACCGGACTGCCAAGGACTAAATCTGGATACGATTCTATATGGGTTATCGTTGACCGCTTGACAAAAGTGGCTCATTTCATACCAGTGAAGACCACTTATACAAGTGCAAAGCTAGCCAAGATATACATGAATAGAATTGTATGTTTGCATGGGGTGCCTAAGAGTATCGTGTCTGATAGAGGAACTCAATTCACTTTGCACTTTTGGCGACAACTTCATGAATCATTGGGAACTCGACTAGAATTCAGCACTGCATTTCATCCACAGACTGATGGGCAGACAGAAAGGACCAATCAAATATTGGAAGATATGCTAAGAGCTTGTGCGTTAGATTATGGATCTAGTTGGGATGAAAGTCTACCATACGTAGTGTTTTCCTACAACAACAGTTATCAATCAAGCATAGAAATGGCTCCGTTTGAATTCCTTTATGGAAGAAAGTGTACTACACCATTGCTATGGAATGGAGTAGGAGAAAGAAATTTGTTCGGGCCAGACCTAATCAAGGAGGCTGAAGAGAAAGTCAATATGGTAAGGATAGGCTAAAGGTAGCTCAATCTCGGCAAAAGAGCTATGCAGATCCAAAACATAGAGAGGTTACCTTTGAGGTTGGTGATAGAGCTTATCTCAGAGTATCACCACTTCGTGGTGTGAAGAGATTTGGGATCAAAGAAAAATTAGCGCCACACTATGTGGGACCCTTCAAGATTTTGAGCCGCAAAGGAGAAGTGGCATACGAGATAGAATTACCAGAATATTTGTCAGCAGTTCATAATGTATTTCATGTCAGTCAGCTGAAAAAGTGTCACCCAGAGATGGAAGAAACTTCGTTGAAGGACACTATACCATTAGAAGAAGTTCAGCTAGAGAATGATCTCACTTATGAAGAGAAACCTATTAAGATTCTGGAGACAGCAGAAAGAATTACCCGTACCAAGACAATCAAATTCTGCAAAGTACAGTGGAACCATCACACTGAATCAGAAGCAACATGGGAACGGGAGGATGAACTTCAGAAAGATCACCCTCACCTATTTGCTAGCCAACCCGAATCTCGAGGGCGAGATTCATCTTAAGGGGGTTAGATTTTTAACATCCCAAATTTTCATCTAAAAGCCATCATCATTGCATTCATATCATCATGGCATGTACTACTTTGCATTTAGTTTGTCCTCCAAAATTTTGGTGAAATTTAGAGGCAATTTGGAGCCCTTTTGCTAAATTCAAAAAAAACCTAGAAAAAGTAAATCAAAAAGGAAAAAGAAAAGGAGGGAAAAATTTAAACACCAGCAGCAACACTTCTGGCCTTCTCGGCCCAAACCGGCCCAACCAGCCCACCCGGGCCACTCTCCCCCTCTCTGTCTTTTCTCACGCCCCCACTGCTCACCCCCACCCACTTACCTCCTGGCCCCATGCCATGTTGACGCCACCTCACCTTCTTCCACGCGAATGGCCAACACTTACTCCCCTCCTCTTCCGTTTCCAAAACCCGGCTGAATTCAGGCGTTTCTCGCAGTAATCCCCCACGCCGACCGCCCCTTCTTAATCCCCTCCCCCTCCTCGTCAGTTTCCCCTCAACCACTTCCCCTGGAGAGCCCCCAGGCTTCCCAATTGCTAGCTCGACACACCGCCGACCGAAGCAACTCCGGTGACGATTCCGGTCAACGACACGGTTTACTCCGGCGAACTCCCTCTGCCGCTGCCGTCCATCGATTTTTCCGGTAAGGATAGGGTTTTCGTCGCCCCTTTTTAGTCTCTGCTAGATCGTGCTGACCCGGGCGCACCCCACTGACCCCTCTCCTTACTTGTTCGAGCCCCAGGCCGTTGTCTGCGACACAGAGCCACGAGCTCCGCCGTCAACACAACTCGGGCGAGGGATCGTGATTGAGCAAGAGCACCCCCCACGCCACCGTGACCTCCATCGAGACCGCCACGACCGCCTTGACCCCTGGTACGTGTCCACGGACCCCCTGCCCCTGTAGAACCACCGGAATGCTGTCGGCCGACGCTCCGCCGCCGCGCGCAGCTGGTCAGCGCCGCCCTTTTCCGGCCAGGCCCTAGGAGCCGTTAGATCTATTGCCAGCGGCTAGGATTAGATCGACGACCGAAGCGGTACGGGCTGATTAGATCCGTCCGTTTGTCACTTAAGATCTAACGGTCTATAGCAGTCGATCCGACCAAACCGGTACGGACCAATAGGGTTGCGCCACATCGCCTAGGCTATTTGTTTAAATAGAAAAATAGACAAATTATATATTAAACTTAGAAATTCAATAACTTTTGATCCACAATTCAGAAAAATGCGAATTTGGTGTCTATGGATTTAGAAAAATAAGACCTTTATTATAGAGGCCTTGTTTCACACTTTTTCTTCTAGAAAATTGGAATTATAGGCAGAACCTTTTTAGGAGTATTTCGCTCATAAAAATTATTCCATAAAATGTTTTTGGTTATTTCTTATGCCTTTAGATAGAGTACTTTAACCTTTGTACTGTAGACTCTGTAGGTTTTAGAGTTGTGATCATATCATTGCATTTTGCATGCATTCATATTTTTGTAATGTTTTATTGATTGATTTATTGTTGTTGTATTGTCCTTTGTGTAGATTGTGTGGATTGTGAAGTTTGTTGCTGTGAGGATTGTACCTATTCCCCTAGCTACCAAGGCAAGTGATATTTCATCTTATGTCCTATTATTTTCACTATTGCACTGGTGTTATTTTGGTAGATCTTAGCATGATAGGATTATTTATATGTTACTATACTATGCTATGCTATCCTATAGCTTATATCTTGGTAGCATTTCCTAGTTGAAAGACATCGTATGCTAGAGTGCTTAGCCATGCTATTAGATTTCGTAGGTGGAAATTCATATCAAGATAGTATATAAGGATATTATTTTGACTAAGAAAAACAACTAATGTTAATGAAATACCTGGGTGGATTGGGACTTGCTTGGATTATGTTGAGTGGTTACTCAGGGGCCATGTCTATGGTCAGCTGGTGTATTACACTTGTGGACGGCCACCCAGGAACAAAGAGATTGGAGACGTTCTTGTCACGAAGCTTCCAGTGCAACCACATGGCATATGGGCTCTGCCTTGACCAACTAAGTTGCAAGAACTCAGCCAGACGGACAGAAGATGGTAGTTATGATAGGATGGAACACGTCCGTGGTGGTCTGAGGGATTGCTTCGGAAAAGTCTTGTCTTGATGCATGTCGAGTCTTGTGGGGAAAGTGCACCACCTCCCGAGAGGGTAAAACTAAGTACTTAGCCGTGTCCCCGATTATGGACAATTCCTGAGCCTCAAGACAGTGAAGCAGTTCAATAATCTCCTCATCCAAATTTCTCTAAGTTAAAACTTGTGGGTGAACATGGGTAGAGGTTCAGTGATGTCTATCATTGGTACCTTAGTGTTTGAAAGAGAATACTTACTCTTCCAAAACTATAAGTTAAAACTTGCTTTTAGCAAAGTCAGCCAAAACCACATATTCATGTAGTTGTTGGATTATACTAAGTATCTATGGTATCCCAATACAATTCCAAATGAATTGACCCTTTGTGGCTGTAACTTATTATGTTGCAGGATACTTTGATGATGAGTAGGGTTGCGGGTCTACACTCGACATGCTTGCCTGTGGCGCATGAAGACAAAGACTCTATTATTATATGATGTAATGTGAACCTTGAGTATTATTAGCCTTGGGCTAAGTGAGTTGTATGAACCATTATACTCCTGGATATGCGATGTAATAAGGACCTTTGTTTCTGTGTACTTCATCTTAAACTGTGGGTGCTAGCATTTCGATCCAGGGACTAGCACTGCAATCACAGGGATCTTACCTTATTATGGTGAGATCTTACATACTACTTGTCCGTACTACCATTTCCCGACCTTTTAACGATGGTAACTCTCTCCCTTTTTAAGATCAAACAAATGATAACTAAACAAAGGGTACAAAGGGTTTAACGATCTGCCGTATGGTGGAAGCTAACAGTACAACTCGGTCGTACCATTCCGTAGAAACAAACAGAAAAATGAGAAGAGGTTATGCAAGCTTAACAACCTCTAGTATGGGCGGGTAGGGTCATACCGTCTGCCTGTACCAGGTTGAAAAACTGGCAGTAAACTCAAAAATATGCAAGGAATCCAAATATGCAAGTAACAACAACAAAACAGCAATTAATAACATAGAAAAGTAAAGCCTATATTAGCTCACTTACCTATTGATAATGAGGTTTGCGTTGACACTCCTCCTTCCTTCGACTTTTGGATTATCTTCTTCTATCCTTTGAATATGCTTGATCGTAAGAAATTGCTAAAACCATTACAAAGAGAAATAGAAAATTTTCTTTCAGAGTGAGTAGTGCCTCGAGGTATGCATTTTGATGACACTCCTTCATGAGGTCTCATCTCTTTATCCATTTGTTGGGTTCGCAGCATAGAAAACAAAAAATTTCCTACGATGTGAAAAACTAAGCACCGAGATCTATCTAGCTAGATACAATCAACGGGTGGATATACATCCATAGAGAACATACCCTTGAAGAGAGACAAAGCGTCACGAGTTTTTACTTGTGGATAATGTAGTCGTCCACATGTTGATCTCAAGATCATGATGAAGACCAGCGAGTCAAGCAGGTCCAGCACCAGCAAGTCCAGCACCACAAAGCAGCGGTGCATCCGTGATCGCACACACATCCGGTACCCTGACAACCTCCATGTCCTTGCTCCAGTGATGCAGCAGAAGCAGCAACTCCTTTCAGACAAAGCCACCGGGAATATGTATCTCGCTACGAGGCCATGGAGAATAATTCTAGAGGGGGAGAGAGATCCTTCACGAGGAGGTATGAGAGTGGAGGAGTACGGGAGCTCCTTTTATAGGAGGAGGAGGAAGCCCCCAAGGGGCCATGCGCATGGGCATGGTGGTGCCCCCACCTTTCCCTCCATAATGGTGAGTGGAGCTTCCACTAAGCCCTTGCAACATTTATTAACAAGCAGGTGTGAACTATTTTATTTATTTTATTCAGAATTTTGTTAATTACTTTAATTAAAAAATATTCACATCAAACCCACTTCAACATTTTGATATCAAATGCAGAACCTGTTTCTGCAATTTCACCCGAAACAATTCTGGTTTCCATCGAAATGATTCCAGTGCTTTCTTAATCTTTATCTAAAACACATTTTCTCAAAAATGGTGTCGGTATCCCTTAAGTGTGTCACCATATGGTTCGCGAATAATGCAGACATGATCAAAACCCCTCTCTGATCAATAATCATTAGCGGGAGCTGAAGATCCGTACTAACTCCCACACATTCAACAATGACTCTAGTGATCGTGTGAACCTTTAACGCTTGTAACTATACCCCTTTGTCTCACGATAAATTACATGTCCGATATTCGATCATAGGTATCCCCATACCTAGTTTGATCTCGTTACCGACATGTACTATTTCTCGTTCCCATGATATAACATTCTAGTGATCTTATCAGTTGCTTGCAAGCTATATCAATGTTATATCACCGAGAGGGGCCAGAGTATATCTCTACATCATCAAGATGGAAAAATCCCACTCTTGTTCCTTGAGACTCTACATAACACTTTCGGAGTATCTAAAACCACCTTTATAGTCACCTTGTTACGGTGTGATGTTTGATGTTATCAAGTTACGCTTTCGGTGTTAGTGATTGACATGATATCATGGTCTAAGGACTATAGTTACTTCATATGTTGTCATAGCAATTTTAACACAATTACTTTCATCGTATTGCTATTCTTCGGATGAATGTTCATCACACCATTCAACCAATCTTGTGACCTCATTATTAACAACATCCAATGTCCATGATCAGGAAACCTTGACAACTTGATGATCAACGAGCTAGTTTATATGAGAGGCATAACTAGGAACTCGTTGTTTGTTTATTAAACACACATGTATTAACGTTTCCAATTAATACAATTATAGCATGCAAAATAAACATTTATCATAAACAAGGAATAAGATAATAACCACTTCATTATTGCCTCTCGGGCATATTCCCTTCAGTCTCCCACTTGCACTAGAGTCAATAATCTAGTTTGAAAAACTTGCGCATTCAATTGTATATATGTGTTTTCTAGTGGTTAATATAATATTGGGATCTGACACTTTTAGGTCCGTGTGTATTTGCATGTCTTTGCATCTCTATGCATCCCTCATTCTCAAATGAGATGGCATTGGATAAATCCAGTCCTTTGGTGAGACCTTAGTTCCTTGGGGTTATAACATGTTGATATAATTGTCGCACAATATATCTTCATAGTACTAGCCCACTATGAACCACACCTATTTTGATAACAAACTACTTAACACAAATGCCCTCCTTTGATGGTACTATAGCAGTCATATACTTAGCCTTTTTTGTAGTATCCATCACAATGTCTTAACTTTGGAACTCATCCAAATCCATTATGTAATCTCCTTTCCATTACATTGTGCCACCCATAGTTTAAATTGAGATAAATTTAATTTGTATCTTGTGACAAACTAGTATCATTGTAACACTTTACAATGAACTATTTGTAACCTATATATAACATACTCTTAGTTCTTCCAAAGCTCATAAGAATATATTTACTATCATCCAATGATCATCTTGTGAATTATTCTGATATGCACATAAAATTTAGAGCATAGGATATATATGGATATGTACATATCATGGTATACATGATTGATCAAAATATTCATGTGATTTCACTCACCAAGTGTCAAAACACTTGAATCTTGTTTCACTTTCCAAGTGTCGATACACTTGAATCTTGATTCTATCCTTTCCATGTGACAAGAACCTTTCTTGCTGTTTCCATATTGAACTCTTTCAGTATCTCATATATGTACATCTAGCACAACCATATTAGCATCTCAATCTATACATGTAGACATTGATGCCTAATATTTTGGTTTTGCCCAAGTCTTTCATTGAAAGCAAATTTTAATGAAATTCTTAACTTGTGTCGATAAATGATACATCATTTCCAATCAACAATATGTCCTCTACATAATGTATTAGAAATATGTCTCATCGCTTCCACTTAATTTCTTGCAAATGTAAGCATCTTCATTGTCTCCGATGAGATTAAACTCTTTTAACAGTTTCATCACGATGAAGATTCCAACTCCGATATGCTTACTTCAACTATTGAAGTTCGCACGCCCTTTTAGCATCCTTTGAATTAACAAAACCCTTTGGACTGTGTCATTTACACATGCTAGGTACCCATTCTATTAGAAGAACTTTGTTTTGTTTGTTCAACTATCATATACCAAATTATATGTAGCGGTTGCTACATTAATCCGTCAAGACTAAATATTGCTATGAAAGATCAAATCTTGTCGTAGACAACTCCTTGAACATTGTCATAAACTCTTTTTCCGACATATCGAATATTTCATAGATGTCAAACATCCATGTCTATTTCTTACTGATCCAAGTACGACCGGTAAGCTTGATGCCTTTCTAGAGGGTCTTCCAACTTCAAAAACTTTATTTCTCGTGTATGGATACTATCTCGGATTTTATGACTTCTAGTAATTTTATGGAGTCAGGGCCCATCATTGCTTCTTTGTATGTAGTCGGTTCATCATTGTCAAAACAATAACGACTTCTGTTTCAAATCCTACTATTTGATTCTTACCCGGCCCACATGGTTCAATAGGAACTCTAATCTCCGAGATCATAACCTTTGTAATCACGGGAGCCATGAGCATCGTGGCCACCTCCGGGACTCTTTTTGGTGCTGCGCTAATGAGCAAATATAGGTAAGGTTCAATAATCTTATCACAGTTCTATTGTCCTCCCACTTAACTTTTCGCAAAAAAACCCTTCTCAAGAAACTTGACGTTCCAAGCAACAAACTATTTTGTCCTCGGTGTTATAGATGACCACCCAACTATTTCTTTGGGATAACCTACAAAGACGTGCTTATCCGACTTTGGCTGTAAACATTTTACTTATGCATAGCATACCAAAATTTAAGAAAAGACAACTCGAGTTTTATCCCAAACCATAACTCATATGGTGTCATTTCAACAGATCACGATGGTGCTCTTTTTAGTGTAAAAGCGGTAGTCTCTAAAGATTTAATCCTTAAAATATAATGGCAGTTTTATAAATAACACCTTTGATCTTACCATGTCAAACATGGATTGATTTCATTTCTTGATGAAGCGACCCGACCCGGCAGGGGTCCCAGTCTCTGTCCTCTTTAGTGCTAGTCCCTGGATCGACTCGCTAGCACACACAGTTCAGGATGTAATATCACGAAAAAAAGGTCATATTACTATTGCATCGCATTATCCAGAACTTTACATAGACATTTACAAGTTGCATAGCAGAAGGGCTAGCTCCTCAGTACAAAGATCAACAGCAGAAGACTATAACTATAAGAGATCCATCAAGAGCCACACGCAAAAACATGCTGACTATAGACTCGTAACCCTAACATCGTACCTCACTCATCTTCAAGGCAACCTGCAACATGAAAGGTTGCAGTCACGAATAGTCAATACTTGGAATGTATTGGCAAGTTCACCTATTTGGTGGAATATAAACCTCAACCTGTAAGTACATGAATATCTGGCTAGGTGGAGCCTTGGCTGAATTTGCATAAAGCAATGGTTTTATCCTATCATTTTGAAATAGAAATATTTCTTTTAAACAAAAGGGGTACCATTTTTTGATATCAATGAACCAAAAACATTTACTTTGGAAACGGTACCTATGGTTGATAGCAGTGAACCGGGGTACCATTGGTTGATAGCAATGAACCCAAAATATTTATTTTCCAAATGGTACCACTGGTTGATAGCAGTGAACCGGGGTACCATTGGTTGATAGCAATGAACCCTCTACTTTTATTTTGAAAACTACCCTTGTTCACCCACAAAATTTTAATTTAAGGAAATTAGAATGACGAGATCTCTTAAACTGCTTGAAGTCTAGTCGCTCAAAGTCGTCCGTACCTAGGGACATGGTTAAGTACATAGTTTTGACACTATCGAGAGGTTTGTACAGTTTACCCACAAGACCAGTTAACCCCCACACACAATACCACCCAGATGTGGCATGACCGGGAGAAAACCGAGTCGAGACCTTTCAGAAGTAGTCCCTCAACCACGATAGACTCGTTACACCTACAAAATTCGACCACCCTCTGTCACGCCGGGTTGAGTTCTCACAACTTAGTCAAGACAGAGCCCATACGACAAGTGGTTGTACATGGAAGCTCTTAGACAAGAACGCCGCCAAATCTCCTTAAGCCTGGGTGCTTTCCGCGGGTGCAAACAAGTCAGGGGCAAGCCGTTTATAGGGCTCCATAGAATGGCCTCCGTTGATAGGTGTAACACCCTCGAATCGGCCCTATGTAAGTTTTAGCCCTTTCCGCCAAACCCGCATAGAAACGATTCAAGGACGCCCACCAGGCACTTTCGTGCAGGTGGAAACGAAGTAATAACATTACACAACAGTCCTCGACGGGACCCACATAACAGATATATATTCAATAGCGACTCAACGAGTCAAGAATTCAGATTTACAATACAAAGATACAAATCACCGTGAAAACGATAGAGCGTCCGACTACGGACAAGATGCAAATGGGGCTAAGAGCCCTGGCGAATAACCAATGGCGTCCATAACCCTGCCCAGGCCAAGTCGGAAGGGTAACCCTGCTAACGACGTCAATCTCAAACCTGCTAAAACAAAAGGGGTGCCGACAAAGGGCAAAGGAAAAAGAGGAGCGTCAGTACTGAGGCCAGTACACGGCGAGGATAGAATTCGGCGGCTCTCGCCTACATAGGTATGGTGGACTGAGGCGGCAGCGCAGCAGCACTAAATAACCTATAGAGACTCAGTAAAGCTGGCGGCTATTAGAGAGGGATAAGAAAGACCTATTCGGATCCTACCTGATACTAACACCAAACAAACCCATCCTGGTATTACCCCCTCGAGACCAAACGAGGAAGTCAGACCAAGGAACTCACACAATTGGCAATTTTACTCATTCCGTTATAGTTGAAGCACTTACTAGTCAGATATATAGCTTGCGTCATCATGAAGCATAAGTAGTGGGCAATTTTAATTTAACCATTCTGTGGTAGTTGGAACATTTACTAGTCAAATATAATTGTCCTAAGGAATCCCAAAACCGAGCTGACATGGGTATACCCTACAGGTACTCGAGCTTGGTATATACGGTCTAAATACGTATAGGCCTATGGTGTCGCCAAGGCGCAGACGAAAGGACTCGAGTGACCTGCGGACTCTCGATTGCTTGAGAGGCAAGAAGAAGCTAAAGATAGAAAGTTTGAAGGGGAGAACCCTAACTTGTAACCGACTCGACCTGCTACCCGAGACCTAGCCTATCTATATAAAGGCTAGGAGGGGGCGGTGAGAAGGACACACGCAACCCTAGTTTCCACAACTCTCGCCAGATTGCATCTGCGCACCATTGTAACTTTCGACTCCTTCAATAATTCCACGAGCAGGCAAGCAGGAGTAGGGACCTCTACGAGGCCTGAACCTGGGTAAATCCTTTGTCCCCTGTGTGCTTGTTTGCTAGCCGATAGATGTCTCCAGCACTCCCTCCTTCTCCAAAACCCAACTCCATAACAATGGGCGTTGATGATTTAAACCCTCGTCAATTGGCGCCGTCTGTGGGAATTGGGAGTGCTGATGTTGCGGCTTCTTCGTACCCATCACAACTCTGCAATAGCGGAGATTCGCCAGCTCTTCGGCGCCTTCGACTTCACCGTCCACACGCCGGCCACCCGCCCGGCCTTCGAATCCGTGGGCGACGGAATCAGCCTGGCGATTGGGAACTTCCGCTTCCAAGTTGGTCAGATGGGCACGCTTCGCATGCCTGATCAACCGACGACACCGGCGATTGCCCCGGCGTCATGGTTCCCTCCATCAATCGGCACCCTCAGTGAACTCAATGCTCCGGTGGCAGTTGGCAACACGATCAGCGACAGCAGTCGCGACTCCGATCTGGCCACAGAAGATGGAACCTACGGTTCTGAATCTGAAAGTTGTGGAAGCAGCAGCTTCCCCAATCACTTCATGTGCGCCATCATTAACGCAGGCGACACCTCCGCCAATCGCGGCAACGCCATTATCTACGGCGGTAACGGTGCCAATGGGGGAGCAGTCGAACCTCCCAGTATAATCAACGAGCAAACCAACGAACGCGTCGTAATCAAGCTCAACGAGCAGGAGTGGGAGCGCTGCCGCGAGGCCCTACGAGGTACACCGTTACCCCTCGGGTCCCCGCAGGAACTACTAATGGGCTACCACTGGCTCCTAAAAGAGGAGTTCACATGCCAAAAACAAGCAATCGCGCAACTTGAGGCACGTAAAAAGGCGGTGGACGAGTCGAGCCTTCGTCGCACTGGGCTCTCCTCCTACGGAGGATCCTCTTCACGAGGCAACGAGTACATCGCCAAGAAGAGGTAGTCGCGAATGGCTCACCTCACTGAACAAGAGCGCATAGACGCCGCGAAAGTCCTCGACTTCGGCTCTATGACAGTCGGCACGAGAGGCAACATGGTCCCCAGAACGCCGCAGGCCGCGGTGACAGCAGCCACCATGTACCTCCTCAACAACCAGCCACCGGCTGGAGATCCCCGAACCGCCATGCACCGATCTACGATCGCAGGTTTGGAGCTAATCAAGGCCGCCCTCGACAAGGAGCCGGTACCAGACCCGAAAAAGGGAAAAGCACTAGCAAAACGCTACTCCTCACCCTCATCCAGCGATGACAGTCACGACCCGTCTCGACACCGTCGTTCACGGCGACACGATCGCGACTACGATGCGCGCAACGACCTCACAAAACGCAAGATCGACAAGTCAAGAGCACGACGTGCTCGGTCGACTGACTCCGAAGAGGAAGACAGGGAACTCTGTGGCGCTAGATGCTTCAGCAGATCCATTAGGCAGAAGAGAATGCCTAAGGGGTTTAAACTTCCGTCAGAAAATCCAAAGTTCGATGGTCTACAGGACCCTAAAATCTGGCTAGAAGATCACATCTCCTCCGTCAGGCTCCACGGCGGCAGTCGAAGTACTGCCATGCAATGCTTGCAGCTACAGCTGCAGGGCGCCGCCCGAGCATGGCTCAATAGCCTCCCACACGGATCCATTCACAGTTGGGATGAGCTGGTCTACAGCTTGTGCGCAACTTTAAAGGCACATACAAACGGCCTGCGTCAATCGAAGAACTGAGATGCTGCGAGCAAAGATCTGGCGAATCGCTGCGCTCATACATACAAAGGTGGTCCATCATCAAGAACTTCGTGGAAAACATCTCGGAAGACCGCGCGATTGATGCATTCAACGGTGGCGTCCGTCGTCTAGAGCTCAGGGAGGAGCTGGGCCGCTCAAAATCCCAGACCATCGACCATCTGATGGAGATCGCGAATCGGTGGGCGGATGGAGAAGATTCGGTGAAGAACCGCGCTCACTCCGACGAGGAGGCAGAACTCGAACGCAGACGCGACCGCCGAGGCAAACGCCGCATGCGCATCTACGACGACCGTGACGACGTCAACATGGTCGTAGCCGGCTACGCCGATAGACGCGGCGACAACCACAACAACAGATACCGTAGCGGTGGATACCGCGACTCTGGGAAAACCATGCAAGTATGGCAACGCCGCACTCGCGACGAGGCACCCGTGACCTCCATCGAGGAAAAACTGTCCGGACCATGCATGGTACACTTCTACATCGACAAACATGACGGCAAGAGAAAGTCCAGCCACCTCCTCAAGGACTGCCGCGAGTTCCTCAAACTACACGAGGGATTGGTTCGGATGAACCGCAACGCAGTCGAAAGAGGCTACGGGGCCGCTCCAGGCGTCGTGGCACATGGCGCACCGCCACCTCCATCGGGGCCACCACCGAATGGAGTTGTACCGGAAAAACACCACGGAGGAGAACCATACCCACAGGCCATGGGTACCATGATGATCCAAAAGGGGCGCCCCTCCAATAGGGTGCAGAAAGCCATCACTCGCCAAGTCAACTTGGCCACGCACTCACCACCATCCACCACTGAGTACCTCAGTGGCAGTGAGTCATGCATCACCTTCGATAAACGAGACAACCCGCCTCAAGTACCTCGCCCAGGCCATTGCCCCCTCGTACTCGAAGCGCAAATTGGAGGCTTCGACATGAGTCGCATCTTCATGGACGGCGGAAGCGGCATCAACCTCATATTTGCGAGTACCTTTCGAGTAATGAGGATCCCTCTAACTTGCTTGGAGGCATTGGACACAAATTCCACGGCATCGTCCCAGGGAAAGGCGTATACCCCCTAGGAAAAATCAACCTCGACGTCATATTCGGCACGCCAAGGAATTTCCGGCGCGAGCGCATCGATTTTGAGGTGGTCGACTGGCCCTCATAATACCACTGCATCCTCGGACGCGTCGCGTTCGCTAGGTTCATGGTGGTACCCCACTACGCCTACCTGCAGATGAAAATACCAGGTCCCAACAGCGTCATCACGATCAATGGAAGCTTTGAGCGATCTGACAGCTGCGACAGGGAATTCAACAGAATCTCCCAGTCCTTCGGCATGCAGGAAGAGCTCGCACGATTGAAGGAAACAACAGACAACAACCTGCCTCCACCGAGCAGGACAAGCTCACCTGATCTCTCCTTCGACTCATCTGTGCACACAAAGAAGGTGCAGGTCCATCCGACAGATCCCGCCAAAATGGCCCTCATCGCCAACAACTTGAGTCCTGCATAGGAACTCGCGCTCGTCGAATTCCTCCGTGAGCACTGGAAATTTTTTGCCTGGTGTCCTGCGGACATGCCAGGAGTTCCCAGGGAATTCGCCGAGCACGCACTCAACGTCAACCCCGACGCATGGCCAGTCAAGCAAACAATCAGGCGACTGTCTGAGCCACGAGCACAGGCAGTCAGCATGGAGATCAACAGTCTCCTCGAGGCCAAATTCATACGCGAGATCAAGGAAAGCACTTGGCTCGCCAATACGGTGCTGGTGCCAAAAAAGGACACGGATATCCTACGGATGTGCGTGGACTTCACTTCTTTAAACAAGCACTGCCCAAAAGATCACTTCCCGCTACCACGGATCGATCAAATCATCGACTCCACCGCTAGATGCGAGCGCCTCTGCTTCCTCGATGCCTACTCAGGCTATAACCAAATTCGAATGAAGGAGGAAGACCAAGAGAAGACCGCGTTTACAACGCCCTTTGGTGTGTTCTGTTACAACACAATCCCCTTCGGGATAAAAAAAGCGGGAGCCACCTACCAGCGGTGCATGTAGGCTTGCCTCAAGGAGCAATTGGGTCGCAACATCCAAGTCTATGTGGACGACATAGTAATCAAAACCAAGGAGGAAGCCTCTCTAATCGACGACTTGCGCGAAACATTCGCCAACCTCGATCATTACTGGATTAAGCTCAATCCGGACAAATGCGCCTTTGGCGTACCATTCGGACAGCTGCTCGGGTATCTCATCTCCGTGAGAGGGATTGAGGCAAACCCGAAAAAGATAAAGGCCATACTGGCCATGGAGAAGCCAAAGAACATAAGAGGCGTCCAGCAACTAGTCGGACGAATCGTGGCCCTCAGTCGATTTATCAGTCGAATGGGAGAAAAGGCACTGCCCTTCTATCAGCTCCTCCGCAAAGCTGACAAATTCGAGTGGACCAAGGAAACGCAAGAAGCATTCGAAGACCTCAAGCTGTTATCCACCTCGCCAGTACTGGTGACTCCACGAGAAAGGGAGCCACTACTGCTATACATCTCCGCTACCAACCAAGTGGTTAGTACCGTGCTCGTCGTCGAGCGGGCCGAGGAAAACAAGGTCCATGGCGTACAACGCCCGGTATACTACCTCAGCGAGGTCCTCACGCCAACAAAACAGCGGTACCCGCACTACCAGAAGCTGGCATACGGCGTCTTCATGACCGCCCGGCGATTGCGCCATTACTTCCAGGAGCACCCAATTGTGGTAGTCAGCGACGCCCCATTGGGACATATCCTCAATAACCCCGACTCCACGGGACGAGTCGCGCTTTGGGGAATCGAACTGTCTCCACGAGACATCACATACGAAAAGCGTGACGCAATCAAGTCGCAAGTTCTCCCCGATTTTCTCGTGCATTGGATGGAAAACCAACTCCCGGACAAGCCAGGTATGTCCTACCTCCGGACAATGCACTTCGATGGATCCAAGCGGAAAGACGGAACAGGAGCAGGTGTCATATTGACGTCACCTCAAGGAGACAAACTGAAATACATCCTGCGAATGCAGTTCATAGCCTCAAACAACGAGGCTGAATACGAGGCCCTGTTGCACGGGATGAGGATGGCAAAAGCCTGCGGCGCAAAGAGGCTCATCATATATGGCGATTCCAAGCTGGTCGTCAACCAAACAATGCACGAGTGCGACGCACTCAATGACAACATGATCGCATACTGCGACCTCTATGATACACTCGAGGGAGACTTCGATGGTTGCGAGTTGCGACATGTAGGTCGCGAAAGCAACGAGGAGGCGGACGCACTCGCCAACATAGGCTCTACCTGCGCCCCCATACCACTTGGGGTATTTCTCGAGCGCATCTGCGAACGCTCCATCAAGCCAAAGGCCGCAGAGAAGAAAACAAGCGCAGCAACAGACTCGGGCGCTACGCCACCCAATGAGCAAATGGCACTCGAAAACATGGAGCCAGACACAGGACTCGAAGGGCCAATGAGCGTCATGATGATCGAACAATCCTGGACGCAGCCGTACATTACATATCTCCTTACCAAGCGCCTATCGGATGACCCGATGGACGCACGGCACATCGCACGACGCTCCAAGGCATTCGCTGTTATCAACAGTGAACTATATAAACACAGTATCACAGGCGTGTTACAACGATGCGTCTCCCTGGCCGATGGAAAAGCAGTCCTCCTCGACATACATGAAGGAACCTGCGGACACCACGCCGGCAGTCGCACCCTCGTTGCCAAAGCTCTACGAGCTGGATTTTACTGGCCCACAGCCATGCGCGACGCCAAGGACATAGTCCAAAAGTGCAACGCTTCTCAGCGATTCGCGGAAAAACCACATGCTCCAGGCGCGGAATTAAGACCTATCCCATTGGCCTGGCCCTTCGCACAATGGGGGCTTGACATGGTAGGCAAGCTCCCAAGGTCCTCGCAAGGAGGCTACGTCTATCTTTTGGTCGCAGTCGACAAATTCACCAAGTGGATCGAAGCCATGCCAATGACCAAGCAATCGGGTCACAATGCGGTCAAGTTCTTCGAGTCCATCGTCTACCGCTTCGGCGTGCCGCACAGCATCATCACTGACAACGGGACGAACTTCACATCCAAGGAGTTCCAAGAATTCTGCGAAAACCTGGGGATCAACATCAGCTATGCCTCAGTCGCTCATCCACAGACCAACAGTCAGGTAGAAAAAGCAAATGGGCTCGTCTGTAGCGGAATCAAGAAGCGACTCCTTCGACCACTCGAACAAGCTGCGGGTTGCTAGCCAGACGAGCTCCAATCTGTACTCTAGAGCCTACGCACAACTCTAAATAGCGCCATAGGCTACACGCCATTCTTTATGGTGCACGGGGCAGAAGCGGTACTACCCGCCGAAGTAAGGTACAAGGCGCCGCGCATAGTCGCTTACAGCAAACAAGAGTCATCTCTTGCACTCGAAGACTCCGTCGACCTCATCGACGAGGCGAGAGAAATTGCCGCAGAAAGGTCCACGATCTACCAGCAGAACCTGCGCAACTACCACAGTAGAAGGCTTCGCCCCAGATCCTTCGTCGAAGGTGACCTGGTCCTGCGACTGAAGCAGCAGGGGCATCTAAAGCTCGAGTCCCCCTGGGAAGGACCATACTTGGTTACAGAAGTAATCCCAGGTGGCGCCTATCGCCTTCAAGACCTAGAAACAGGAGTCGCATACTCCAACCCTTGGAACGTCGCACAACTGTGACGCTTCTATTTCGGCTCATATTTCCATCATTGGCTCAGATGTTAATTTCAAGCTCACCACGGTTTATGGCCCTACACGAGGGAACCTTAAAGATGCGTTCTTTGCCGAGCTCGTTGCTGCCAAGCCCCCTTCCGGCACTAGGTGGCTAGTCACCGGAGATTTTAATCAAATACACCGGGCACAAGATAAAAACCGGGACAATGCCAACAGAAGCCGGATAGTTCGATTCCGGAATGCGCTTAACAATTGCGACCTCAAAGTGATCCACCTCCAAAATCGCAAGTTCACTTGGAGTAATGAGCAACAAGACCCTACGATGAGCAAGCTGGACGGGTTCTTCTGCAACGAAGATTGGGACTTGGCCTTCTCAAACCACATTCTCACCGCCCTTTCGTCATCCTTGTCTGACCATTGCCCACTTCTTCTCGCCAATGATAGCGGCCCTAAGAGACCCAAGTCCTTCCGCTTTGAAATTTTTTGGGTGAAAATGCCGGGGTTCAAGGACGTGGTGGATGAAGTGTGGAATGGCGATTCCTTGCATCACGAGCCGTGCCAACGGCTCTTCCACAAGCTCATCAAGACCGACAAATGTCTAAAGAAATGGAGCAAGTCTCTATTCTCCAAAGCGAAAGTGGAGCTTCACATGGCCCTCGAGGTCATTTTAAGATTGGATATTGCTCAAGAAATTAGGGCTCTTAGCTTGGAGGAGAGAGATCTTCGAGCTCGACTTAAGAGAACGGTAATTGGGTTGGCGGCGCTTGAAAGAACAAGAAAAAGACAAGCTTCGAGAGTCACAAACTTGAAAGAGGGGGATGCCAACACGAGATACTTTCATATTCGGGTTAATGCTAGAAGGAGGAAAAACCACATTCACCGCCTCAAATGCAATAATGGTTGGGTCACGGAGCATGGGAAAAAGAAAGAAATCATCCAAGCTCACTTCAACAAGATCATTAAAAAGGGGCCCTCTCGATCCAACAATTTCAATTGGTCCTCCATCCCCGCGCCCCAATGCGACCTTTCAGAGCTTGACATTCCCTTTACGGAGGAGGAGATTAAAGATGCGGTGGACAAAACCGCTAGTGAAAAAGCCCCGGGTCCAGATAGCTTCACGGGGGCCTTCTTCAAGGTTTGTTGGGATACAATAAAAGAGGACGTCATGGCGGTGATCCATCAATTCTCAAGTCTCCACTGTAGTAACCTCCATTGGCTCAATTCCGCAAACATTGCTCTTCTTCCAAAGAAGGATGGGGCCGAAGAGGTCACCGACTTTCGCCCTATTATCCTTATTCATGCCACGAAACTCATCTCCAAGGCAATGGCCGCCCGCCTTGCCCCTCACATGAACAAGCTTGTGTCAAATGCTCAAAGTGCATTCATCAAAACTAGAAGCATCCATGACAATTTTTTATATGTAAGAAACCTTGCGAGAAAACTCCACAAGACCAAAAAGGCTACCCTTCTCTTCAAGCTCAACATGAAGAAAGCTTTCGACTCGGTTAGATGGGACTACTTGATGGAGGTGTTGCAACATTTGGGCTTCCCTAGTAAATATCGGGATTGGATTTCGGAGCTTCTATCCACTTCATCATCAAGAGTTCTCCTCAATGGAATAGCCGGTGATCCTATCAAGCATGGGAGGGGACTTAGACAAGGAGACCCTTTGTCGCCCCTCCTCTTCGTCTTGCCTATTGACCCACTACATCACATACTTCGCAAGGCCACCACTCAAGGTCTCCTACACAATATTGGAGGGAGAGCTCCCTTGGTCCGCACCTCCCTTTATGCGGACGACGTCGCCATCTTCATCAAGCCAATAAAAAGTGATATCAACTTCCTTGTTTCAACCTTGGAAAAATTTGGAGACGTCACCGGACTCGTAACAAATTGCGCTAAGAGCCAAGTGGCTCCAATCCGATGTGAAGGCCTTGATCTTGAGGATATCCTACAAGCTTTCCCGGCTCCACGTACCACTTTCCCAATGAGATATTTAGGCCTCCCATTGTCCGTGCACCGTCTTAGAAGAATTCATTTCCAACCTTTAGAAGACAAAGTGGCCGCCAAGCTTGTCCTGTGGATGGGAAAGAATGTCACTTTGGCCGGCCGGGGCACCCTTGTTAAGTCGGTGCTTACAAGCATAGTCATTTATTTCATCACCGTGCTTGATGTCCCCATGGAGGTCCTCATGAAGATTGATAGTATAAGAAGAGCGTTTCTTTGGGCCGCATGTGACAAGGTTACCGGAGGAAAGTGTAAGGTGAATTGGGAAATGGTCTGTAAGCCTAAAAAGGATGGTGGCCTTGGCATCCTCAATCTCAAAAAGTTTGCCTCAGCTCTTCGCGTGAGGTGGCTTTGGAGCAAATGGAGTGATGACCCAAAGCCTTGGGTTCGTCTTGGGACGCCTTGCAATGCGAACGATAAGGAGCTTTCTGCAAAGGCAACAGTTGTCACAATTGGAAATGGGGAAAAGGCTTCCTTTTGGGAGGCGTCTTGGCTACAAGGATCGGTGCCAAAGGACATTGCCCCACTCATCTTTGACCTCTCAAGAAAGAGGAAATGTTCGGTCAAGAAAGCTCTTGAAAATGATTTTTGGGTCTCGCAAATCAACATGCAAAGTGGCATCTCCGTGGAGCACATTGTCCAATTTTGCAAACTATGGGAAATGACTCAAAGTATCCATTTGGCAAATGAGACCACCGACAAGATCAAGTGGAAGCTTTCCATTGATGGGAGTTACTCAGCCAAGACCGCCTATAACATGCATTTTGAGAACCTCACCTTATCCCCTTTCCCCACTATTGTTTGGAAGCCGTGGGCATCGCCAAAGTGCAAATTTTTTGTGTGGTTGGTCCTACAAAATAGGGTGTGGACGGCGGATAGACTACAAAAAAAAGGGTGGCCTAATTGTGGGATATGCAAACTTTGCAACCAAGTGCAAGAGTCGGCCGACCACCTTCTCTTCAAGTGTCGGTTCACCGTGAGAGTTTGGACTTCTTTGAAAGATTGGCTTGGCCTCCATGACTTGGAACCAAGGGATTGGCAAGTGATGAACACGGTGAAAGAATGGTGGCTCCAAGGTGTTCACAAGAGAGGGCAATCAAGAAGGGCCATGGCTTCACTTGCCATGTTGGTTTCGTGGGAAATTTGGAAAGAAAGAAATGCCCGTGTCTTCCGTAACACTTCCACAATGTCTTTTAGGCTCGTTACAAAAATAAAAGATGAGGCGGCAATGTGGTGCCCAGCCGGGACAAAAGCGTTGAGTTGTATTGTGCCGCGAGAGTAGGCTTTTATGTATGGGATTGGCTACGGCCAAGCTTGGATTGTAAGACCTCTAAAACTCCTTCTTAATCAATGAAAATGGCAAATCTTTTGCCTTGTTTCAAAAAAAAATAAGACGTTTAGTTTAGACGTCTTTTAGTGTATAGGTTTGTAGAGATTCGTGAACCTATACACTAAAAGGTGTCTAGATATATTTATTTTACAAAGCTAAAATGTCTTATATTTCCGAACGGAGGGAATAGGAGCGATCGACGAACCGGGGACTGCGCCAACAGGTGGAGGACACGACTGCCTCCGACCACCGGGTGTCCATCTATCACTTCTTCCATAGAAACGCCCAGAGATATGGCCGCGCACTTCCTTTCCGCCACCACGTCTGTTCTCCTTGTCCGCCTTGACGGCCACAATGACCGGATGCTACAGCTTTTGTCCGAGCTCTTTCCACCGTGCACCCCATTGCCTCTACCACCGCCGCACCAGATCCTGCACCTTGAGGAGTTTGGTTCTCGGCTCTGAGACCAGCCACTGGTTCCCGCACTCGTCTTCTCACAGGAGGTCGGGACCAAGACAATGGTGGCAGCTCGAGTAGGTGGCGGCGCCCAAATTCAGAGGAGGTCGAGACGGGGGATCAACCGCGGTTGGGCACTATAGAGAGGGCGGATTCCGGGGTAATTTCCGTTCTGTTCCACCGGCCGGACTCTGGTGGCCGGAGATCGACGGCATGGAGTGTAAGATTCTGGCCGGTTTATATCTAGATCTCACTCAATTTCACGGAAACTACCAGGAATTATCTTCCCGATCGCCCCCGAGCAGGTTCAGTACATATGGCACTGCCGTCAAATCATTCAGTTCCTTCCTAACCATTCTCTCTACCTGGGTATGCTAAATAGCAACTCAACGCTTACAAGTCATGGCCTGCAAGCCATCCAGGTAGTCGCGTGTTCCTCTTGGGCCTCGTCGCAGCTTCAGAAGCCTTGGCCTTGTCCTGGCTTGTCGGTGTAGAGGGCCCACCGGCAGGTGGAGTCGGGTCGCTGACATCCCCCCCTTGAAAACCTGCTTGTCCCCAAGCAGGTGCACGAGGAAACTGCTGCTGGAGAGAGTCGAGATCCTCCCAGGTCGCCTCAGTGGCAGATGCACCACTCCATTGGATGAGACCCTACACCACTGTTGCCAACCTATTCGGCCAGACGCGGCGCTGCAACACCAACACGGGAATCTGATGAGTAGCATCTGGATGTGGAAGAGCAGGAAGTACCTGTTGTCCTGGTGCTAGTGCCCGCTTTAGCTGGGACACATGAAAGACTAGGTGTACTCTGCTAGACTCGGGCAGATCCAGCTTATATGCCACCTCCCCAATGCACTTCAAAACACGATAAGGACCAAAAAATATGAATGACAGCTTGTGGTTTGCACGATTCACAACTAATGATTGCACGTATGACTGGAGTTTCAAGAAAACCATATCCCCTACAGAAAGAAAACCATATCCCCTACAGCAAAGATGCGCTTAGATCTCTTCTTATCGGCTTGATGCTTCATACGTTGTTGCATACGCAGCAGGTGTTGCTTGACAGAGGCCAGCACCAATTACTGTTCAGAAAGCCATGTTTGAACGTCGATGGGAGCAACAGAATCCGACACAGAGATGCCAAAGTATCTTGGTTGTCGACCATACAAGACTTCAAATGGTGAATTGCCCAGAGATGAATGCCAATTGGTATTATCCGAAAACTCGCAAAGGGAAATCCATTTCAACTAGTGAGTAGGATGTGAGCTAATGAAACACCGCAAGAAACACCCAATTGATTGGTTTACCTGTTCTGTATGACCATCATTCTCATGATGATAAGCAGTGCTCATACGAAGGTCAGTACCCGTTGATTTGAATATAGCTTGCCAAAAGTTACTGGTGAACACAGGGTCTCTCTAATACCAAAATCTTGGGCATGCTATGCATCTTGTACACATGATCCACAAAAAGGTCAGCCACTTTACTTGTTGTGTAGGGATGACGTAGTGGAATAAAGTGAGCGTACTTTGTCAATTTATCCACTACCACCATTAGACAGTTGTAACCACGAGAAACAGGTAACCCATCAATGAAGTCCATAGTTGCCATCTCCCATGGTTCAGACGGAATAGGCAGAGGTTGGAGCAACCCTGGAGAAAGCGCACGTTCAGGCTTAGCTTGCTGCCAAGGCAACAAGTACTGACAAACTCCTTGACAACAGTCTTCATACCAGGCCATTTGAACAAAGCAACCAGCCGGTGATAAGTTACCGGAAACCCAGAATGCCCTCCTATTGGACTGGCATGGTGATGACCCACAAGTATAGGGGGTGTAATCGCAGTATTTTCGATAAGTAAGAGTGTCGAACCCAACGAGGAGCAGAAGGTGATGGCTAGTGGTATGGATCAAGAATTCTCTGCAAATACTTAGCAAACGGATTTTTAGGGTTTTTTGATAAAGCAAGTAAACAAAGTACGAGTAAATAAAAGACAGTAAGAACAAATGCAGCAAGTGGCCCAATCCTTTATGCAGCAAAAGACAAGCCGGTTGTATTACTTAAGATGACCAAACGTTCTCGAGGACACATGGGAAGACTGTCAAGTGCTTTCGCTTCGTATAGTTGATTAATCTTTTTTAGCTTGCTAAGTGTTGTGTGGGTGAACCTGTGCTAATGTACCGACCTTCCTAGGACTAATACATACTTGTGATTATACCCCTTGCAAACATCCGTAAGTACAAGAAAGTAATTAAGGTAGAAAGCTAACCACAACTTTAAACTCTAAGACCCTTACATCCCTTGTGCAATGGTTTCCTAACAGGGGTTCAGGTTTCTGTCACTCCGGCAACCCCTACGATTAGTAGCCAAATACACAATGCATTCCCCTAGGCCCATATAGGTGAAGCGTCATGTAGTCGACATTCACATGACACCACTAGAAGAAGTACACCACAACTTAAATAACAAAGTATTGAATCTTTCTCAACACAACTCCACTACTAACAACATGACTTCTCCCATGTCCTCAAGAACAAAACGAACTACTCACAAGACATCATATGGATCATGATCAGAGATGGAATAATGATGTATAACAATCTGAACATAAAAAATAATTCAACGGTTTACTCAATAGCATCAACTACAAAGAGTAATCAACACAGGGAAAGTTTCCCCTATGAACTATGCAAGATTCAACGTAATTGTTACAGCAATATGGAGATGGTGATGAGGGTGCTGATGGTGATGATGGTGATGATGATGATGATGATCCCGATGAAGTCCAGCTTGATGGTGGTGTTGATGGTGACGATCTCCCCTCTCCGGGAAGGAATTCCCCCGGCAGAAATCTGTCTGCCAGAGAGATCTTTCTCTCTCGGTGTTTTCCGCCCCGCAGAGGCGGCATAATCTTTTTGTGGTCGCTCCCCGACTCTTAGGGTTTCGGAAGGATAATATATGCCAGAGGGGAGTGCCAGGGGTGGACCAGGGCAGCCACACCACCTGGTGGCGCGGCCTAGGCTAGCCCGCGCCAGGGGGTGGTGTGGGCCCCCTGTGGCCCATCTCCAGCCCCCCTTCTGGCTTCCTTCGTCTTCTAGAAAAATAGGATTTTCCGTATATTTTCCTGGATTTTACGATCTTCGGGAATTTTGCCTCCAAACAACACCTTTTCCATCAGAATCCTGACTACAGCGGTCCATGCTCCAAAAGTCATCAACCATGCAAAAACAGATGAAATAACATAAGTATCACCTCTCAATATGAAATATATCAATGAATAATGATGAATGTTCCCCAAGCGAAACTGAGCTCAATAAACATGGCATCAGGTTTATGGAGTGAAGAGTCGATAAAAGAATACGGACAAGAAGCATCACATTCACCAAATACATAGATCATAATAGAAGACAACTCACTATTATATAACTCAACTTGCAATAAGTAAAGGAAACACAATAGAGATACATAAAGTGAATCATAATTGGTAATGGAAAACTTAGCTCTTGGTCGAAGAATAGTTGATAATTTGCTAGAGTTCACAAATAGCTAGTTTTCAATGATAGCTTTCAAAGTAGTAAACATCAAGATAAGAGCAATGTGCAAAACAAGGAACATAGGAAACATGATTGAATAAATCATCATATGAATGAATGAAACACAACAACTCAAAATACTTGCTGAGATAGAAAGGAATAGGTTTACTGACTCAACTAAAAAGTAAAAGAAAGACCCTTCCCAGAGGGAAGCAAGGATTGCAAGTCTCATAAAGAGCTCCCAAAAATTATGATACTTACTAGCTTTCAGCTCTCATTGCCCCTATCATAGGCATCTGTTGGTGGTTAAGGTTAAAGTGACACAACTAAGAGGATATGCTTGACAAGTTATAAATTGAAGTCCCATGCCCCTTACTTATGAGTACCGAACCTCATGCTACTCAACTTTAGTCATGAGTAAGCTCTTGTCATTGTAAATACACATGTATCATTGAGAACCGCCAACGGGGTACCCCTTGCACATGACACAGGAGCTATCCCATAATCAAAATGACAAGGCAAGCAGATAGTGAGCATCTCGGCGATCTTTTTATTTGCTATTTGCATAGGTTTTTATTGAGGATGCTTCATAGAATGCTCACTATAGTTATGCTGCAAGTTTCCACCATGATTAGGCATGGCTTAGGCTAGCGGCCCAGGCGTTTCTCTAACACACATATAAACTCCATGATCTTACAAGTTCCACTTTTATTTCACACCGCCGGGATCCATAAGCAAAAGAAGATGATATCAACTAGGTACAGGTACCAATGAAGTGTTGAAAGCGGTCCCCATGATACATGGTTCTGCTAACTTCAACTCATAAAGCGCAAGCATATACGCAACAAAGAAGGACCCAATGGTTCAAGTTTATTAAATGCAAGAAAGTAAAGTGTGCCATTAAGTTCATGAGAGATTTAATCACTAATTTTCACATAACAAGTTTAATTTGGAAGGTAGATAAAACAAGAATTTACTTGGAATAGCAATAATGCTACTAGGTAGGTATGGTGGACACAAATGGCAAAGGTTTTGGTTTAAAGGAGGTGGATGCACGAGAAGAATTCCCTCTTAGTACAGGTTTTTGGCTAGCAAAGCTAGGTAGCAAGTATAAGAGTTGAAGGAAACAAACAAACATACAAGTGATAAAGACAAACATGCAATCTTCCTTGGAAGCACAAAAGATCTTAACTAGAGAATACTAAACTTATGAGAAAATCAAGAAAGAAAGATGATGAAATTATATTTCTTTAGAGTACTTTTATCTTTTTCTTTCAACTCTCAAAAATAGTGTTGCTACTGACCGAGCCAGGTTTGCCAAAACCAACTAAATTAACTCAATGATCCCAGAGTGATGCCAATACTAACAACAAGATCAATCATATAACCACGAATTGAAAACTAATATAAGCTATGAAAAATAGTGAATGATAGAACTTCTCATTAATATTCCATAATGGCAACTCACACCAAGGGATACACATCTAACGAGAGAGGGGACACTTCCATAATGCAAACCATACTACATAATAACTTCTCTATTCATGATATGACTCTACTAATAAGGTAAAAACATAGAACATAGTGATGTGATACCGCGGCACTCCCCCAAGCTTGGAACAAACCAAGGGGATGCCAAACCTGATGATGAATTACTCCTTCAGTGGTGGTGGTATCCTCTCGATGAGCTCTCTAGTCAGTTTCCCCAAGTTCTCAATCTCGAAAGTGAGATTACGAATCAGCTGTGAGTTTTGCTCAATGCGGCTCATGATCATGTCGGGTTGAGAATTCTAGCTCTTGCTATGCTTTCCCCACTCTTCCTCCTTGAAGTCTTCTTTTCCTGCATGGCTAGAACGAGGCAAATCCCAATTGGAGGGTAATTTCCCCTTGGGAATATTCTGGTATTGATGCTCATGGATAAGGGTATGGAAAGGATTCTTGGTGCGTGGAGGAAGTGACCAGGGATCTGAACGGTGATGAGGAGGCTTCCCTCCAATAGTCCTGGCGTGGTTTGCCACCACTCCAATGCTCGCAATGGTAGCGTCGGTGTGCTTTGCCTCCTCTTCACCTTCACTCTTGATCTCCTTTTCCGTCCCGAGGTCTTGGAGGTCTTCATCCATAGGCTCCTTTCCTTTATCCTTGGTGGACACCATTGTGCTTCTAAGCTTTCAAAGATAGTTCCTGGCAGAAACAGATCGAAACGAGAACACAACGAAAACACGATATACGAACCTCGGGAGGTCCGGGGGATAATATATTACGAAGTTGCATATCAAAAGGAAGGTACTAGGAGAAAACGAGTCGGAGGCGGAGTCCGGGGTGGACTCACCACCTGGTGGCACAGCCAGGGGAGGGCCCGCGCCACAGGGTGGTGTGAGCCACCCTGGCTCCGTTTCCGTCCCTTTTTCGCTTCATAACTTTCCCTAATGACTGAAAATTGCAAAAATATAGTTGGATAGTATTTTCGCGGAACTTTTCTTACCAGAACTGTTACCTATTTGAAAACAGACTCTGCAGGTCTCTGGATTTGGTATCTAGTAGATTCTTCTGGAGTCATCACTTGAATAACATCAATATCTTCATCTTCATACACTTATTACTTGAGTCATAAAACCCTTCTCTTCCTTATTACACCATTATCTCCACTACCTGGAAATTTCTTTCACACAAAACTTCACACAGTTCTCATTAGCAACATTAGTATAAGTGAAGTGATAGAACCTTTTGAGTCCAACTTCAACTGAAAACCATCAAAACATAAGCTACTGTAGCAACTCCTTCTGGAAAAGAACTCAAAAAGGAAACCGATTAAAGAAGGAAATGCAAGAGTGGCAAAATCTGTCAAAACAGACCAGCAGGTAAAGATCAATTTTTTCGATAATCTTCTGTGGATCAAATCAAAAAGTGCAAAACAAACGAAAGTTAAATAACAACCTGGGGCAGAATCACAAAAAATTTCAGCTCAATTCGACATACAGAGATGTCTCACGAATTTTTACGGTGAAGCACAAAAAATCTGTTTCGGGACAGCAACTTCTCCAAATATTACTTCTCTATCATTAGAGGTTGATCTTGACACAAAAACCAAACAAAATGATAAGGAGCGGTTATTACCGAAGTAATAACTTCCAAGACTCAAAGAAATAAAAACTGAAAGCAAAAACAAATTGGATTGTCTCCCAAAAAGCTCTTTCTTTATAGCCATTGAGATGGGCAAGATAATTTTGAAGATGCTCACTTAGGAATATAAATTGAAGTGATAGAGAACATTAAGAAGCAAAAATACACACATTTAAGTCTAACCCACTTCCTATGCAAGGGAATTTTGTAAACAAACAAGTTTTTGAGACCAGAGGCTACTAGCATAGGAAGGCAAAAGAAGTGCAACATAAAACTTTTAGCATAAAACGAGGAAACTTGACATTATTGAGATGCATAAGAACACTTTTTCCTCTTTAATAGTAACTTTCAGTATCATGCATAAACTTAACAATATAACTATCACAAGGGCCATCGTAACAATGATCACTTATTCTAACAGAAAACACAGGAATACTAGCTCTCATAACACTACTTTGTGAAACAATATTAGAGGTATCCAAAGGATAGTGTGTCCCTCTTTTTCATATTTGGTGACAAAGTCTTTCACATTTGCTATTATAGGTTCATCAACCATTTAATTATCCGGTTCAATAGCTTTATTTGTACTTTCATTAACCATACTAGCTATCATAGAGTGTTCCTTTATCTTAGCTGGGAAAGGCATTTTCTCAATATAAGGTTCAGGTAAGACATGATTAGCAGTATAAACTTTACTATTTCTTGTAGGAACACTCTTAGCAACATCTTTATAAGGTTCATGATACTTATTCCACTTCTTTTTAGGCACTTCAATATAGGAAGAAAAAGCCTTAAAATAAGAAGCAATAGCTTGAGAGTCTAGACCATAAGCATTTTTAATATTCTGAAAGTCATCAGTTCCCATAAAAGATTCAATGCATTCATAATCATAATTTATACCTGACTTTCTACCTTTGTCATTCTCCCAAGCTTCAGCATTGTCTTAAATACGGTCCAGAAGATCCCATTTAGCTTCTTCTTCCATGCGAGTGAATGATCTAGCACAAGAAGCATCCAATAAATCCTTGTCATGTAGAGGGAGCCTTGCATAAAAGTTATTGATAATAATATTGTTGGGGAGCTCATGAATGGGACATTTGAGCATTAGTAACTTCAATCTCCCCCAAGCTTGAGTTGTACTCTCTCCATCAAGAGGCCAAAAGTTGTATATTTGATTCCGATCTTTATGAACCTCACTAGGAGGATAAAACTTTGAATTAAAGAGAGGCACTATTTCCTCCCAATCCAGAGCTTGACCTCTTCAGCAGCTTATACCATTCCTCAGCCCTTCCTTTCAGTGATAATGAGAATAGCTTCTTCTTAACTTGATATGTAGTAATACCTACACACTTGAACAACCCGCATAATTCATGTATAAAGAGTAAATGATCACCGGGATGGACAGTTCCATCCCCAACATAGTAGTTATCCATAACACGATCAATAATTCTTGTAGGTATTTTAAAAACATCATTCTCAGTAGGTGGTGGCTTATCTACTACCTTAGCAGTGGTAGTAGCATTACGAAATAAGAAACTCAGCGAATTATCCATAACAAAAATAAAGCAACTAGCAGAAGTAAACAATACTCACAATAGAAGTTTCCTTTACCAGTGCCACTCTCCAATAGCGCTTCACTCCCCGGCAACGGTGCCAGAAAATAGTCTTGATGACCCATAAGTATAGGGGGTGTATCGCAGTATTTTCGATAAGTAAGAGTGTCGAACCCAACACGGAGCAAAAGGTGCTGGCTAGTGGTATGGATCGGGAATTCTCTGCAAATACTTAGCAAACGGATTTTTAGGGGGTTTTGATAAAGCAAGTAAATAAAGTATGAGTAAATAAAAGACAGTAAGAACAAATGCAGTAAGTGGCACAATCCTTTATGCAGCAAAGGACAAGCCGGTTGTATTACTTAAAATGACCAAATGTTCTCGAGGACACATGGGAAGACTGTCAAGTGCTTTCGCTTCGTATAGTTGATTAATCTTCTTTAGCTTGCTAAGTGTTGTGTGGGTGAACCTGTGCTAATGTACCGACCTTCCTAGGACTAATACATACTTGTGATTATACCCCTTGCAAACATCCGTAAGTACAAGAAAGTAATTAAGGTAGAAAGCTAACCACAACTTTAAACTCTAAGACCCTTACATCCCTTGTGCAATGGTTTCCTAACGGGGGTTCAGGTTTTTGTCACTCCGGCAACCCCTACGATTAGTAGCCAAATACACAATGCATTCCCCTAGGCCCATATAGGTGAAGTGTCATGTAGTCGACGTTCACATGAAACCACTAGAAGAAGTACACCACAACTTAAATAACAAACTATTGAATCTTTCTCAACACAACTCCACTACTAACAACATGACTTCTCCCATGTCCTCAAGAACAAAACGAACTACTCACAAGACATCATATGGATCATGATCAGAGATGGAATAATGATGTATAACAATCTGAACATAAAAAATAATTCAACAGTTCACTCAATAGCATCAACTACAAAGAGTAATCAACACCGGGAAAGTTTCCCCTATAAACTATGCAAGATTCAACGCAATTGTTACATCAATATGGAGATGGTGATGAGGGTGCTCATGGTGATGATGGTGGTGGTGATGATGATGATGATGATGATCCCGATGAAGTCTAGCTTGATGGTGGTGTTGATGGCGACGATCTCCCCTCTCCGGGAAGGAATTCCCCTGGCAAAAATCTGTCTGCCGGAGAGATCTTTCTCTCTCGGTGTTTTCCGCCCCATAGAGGCAGCGGGATCTTTCTGTGGTCGCTCCCCGAGTCTTAGGGTTTTGGGAGGATAATATACGCCAGAGGGGAGTGCTAGGGGTGGACCAGGGGGGCCACACCACCTGGTGGCGCGGCCTAGGCTGGCCCACGCCAGGGGGTGGTGTGGACCCCCTATGGCCCATCTCTAGCCCCCCTTCTAGCTTCCTTCGTCTTCTAGAAAAATAGGATTTTCCATATATTTTACCGGATTTTCTGATCTTCGCGAATTTTGCCTCCAAACAACACCTTTTCCATCAGAATCCTGACTGCAATGGTCCATGCTCCAAAAGTCATCAACCATGCAAAAACAGATGAAATAACATAAGTATCACCTCTCAATACGAAATATATCAATGAATAATGATGAATTATGACATAGAATAGTGATGCAAAATGGACGTATGACATGGAAAGCAAAAATAATCTGCCTTTGTAACATCAGATCAGCCCCCACCCAGATTCTCTTCTTGTAGCGAATCACACCAGCTCTCAATGTGTAACCAACACCCGATTCTGGAGATACAACCAATTTTTGCAGGAGCTTTTGAGCGAAAGCATCAGATGCATAGCTGGCCACCACATGTTCAAGCCAGATTTGTTGCACTTCTGAGATTTGAAATATTTGGGAATCAGATGGGGGTTTACGGGATAGCGAGTCTGCAGCCCCATTAAGAATTCCCTTCTTGTACATCACCTTAAACTACAGCCAGATCATTTTTCTTAGTGCCTTCTGCTGCCATTCAGTATGTAAACGCTGGTCAGTGAGATGAACCAGGCTTTTGTGATCAGTCTTGATCAAGAACTCACCCAGTTGTAGGTAATGTCACCATTGTTGCACTGCAAGAAGGATGGCAAGATATTCTTTTCATAAACTGAAAGGCCACGGTTGCGAGGACCAAGGTATTTGCTAACATAAGCCAAGGCATGTCCCTTTTGAGAAAGAACAACTCCAATTCCCGTATCGCAAGCGTTAGTTTTAATGAAAAATTGAGCTGTGAAATCAGGGAGTGCGAGTACAGGAGTCGTGACCAAAGCCTCCTTCAGAGTATCAAAAGCAATCTGCTCAACTGTAGTCCAGACAAACAACACTCCTTTATTGAGTAAAGACATGAGCGGCTGACTAACAATAGCATAGTGGTGGATAAATTTACGATAGTACCCCGTGATGCCAAAGAACCCACACAATTCCTTCAAATTGGCAGGCACAGGCCAATTGGTAATGTCACTGATCTTGGATTCATCGGTGGTGATGCCTTCTCCCGAGATTACATGTCCCAGGTAAGCAATTTTCTGTAGCGCAAATGCACACTTCAACGACTTCACTTCCCACTGGTCCTTGCAAAGAATTTCCAGGATGGTGGTGACGTGTTGGAGGTGCTCTGTGTATTCAACACTGTATATCAAGATGTCTTCGAAGAAGACCAGAGCGAACTTCCACAGGACCGGAGCTAGGGACGCATTCATCACGTGCTGGAACATGGTTGGCACTCCATTCAGGCCAAATGCCATCACACAGAACTCGAAGTATCCGTTGTGCATCTGGAACGCTGTTTTGTATTCCTTGCCAGGAGCCAACGTAATTTGATGATACCCCGCCCGCAAATCTAACTTGGAGAACCACTTTGCTCCAGACAATTCATCAAGTAGTTCATCTATTACTAGTAAGGGGTACTTTCCTTTGGCAGTGAGTGCATTGAGATGGTGGTAGTCAACTACCCTACACCAAGTCTTGTTCGATTTCTTCACTAAGATGACTGGCCACGTGAACAGACTGATGCAGTGTGTTATGACACCCTGTGCCAAGAGATCCTGCACTTGCCTCTCAATTTCAGACTTCATTGCTAGTGCAACACGATATGGTCTCATTGAAACAGGCCTAGCCCCTGGAATTAGAGGAATATGGTGATCGTATTGACACCTGGGTGGAAGTTCCTTAGGTTCCTCGAAGACCGAAGCAAACTTATCAAGAAGGGACTGAATATGACCTCTCTGTTCAGTGTTATGCTCACTGTCATCTTGCTGCACCACACGGAGCTCGATGATAGCATCAGTGATGCCCTGAGCACCATCCCCATGCAACACTACCATGTCCTTTTCACTCTGAAAAGCCAGCAACTGCTGTGCCTAGTATGTGATCATCAGACTGTGCTTTGCCAGCCAATCCATGCCAATAATACCATCATAGTTGTTGAGTTCTAGGACTCTGAATGTATCGGTGAATGTTGAACCCTATGCTGTCCACTGAAGCTCAGGAAAATATTCAGTACAAGCCGGAATTCTGCCCCCAGCCACTTGTACCTTAACGGCAGATCTCAACCCTTGTGCCCCTGTCAACACCGATGCAATATTCTTGTTAAGGCAACATGAAGATCTACCAGAGTCGATTAGAAACAGAAGTTGGTGCCCTTGGATTTCTACTTTGATCTTCATGGACTTCACTGAATTGGTCGATACACAAGCAGCCGCGACTAACAACATCATCATCTGCTGGGGTTGTGGAGTTTCTTCATCAGTTTCAGAGGTGCTGTCAGTTTCCTGATCCTGCAAACACTCTAGAATCTCTTGTACTGCGTGCAACTGAATAGATTTGTTGTAGGTGTGGTCCTTGCCCCACTTTTCGCCACAAAGGAAACACAACCCTTTTGATCTCCGGTATGCCTTCAAACTAGACCATCGATCGTCACCACCTGAGCGACTTGCTTCGGCCTGCCTCTTCTCTTCGACCAATTTGGATACCCAACGAGCTGGAGGTTGAGGTGGGGGTGGTGGTGTTGCTTGTGGGGTTTGCTGGAACTGCTTCTTACGTTGAACTAGACTGTAACTTTGTTTTGCTACCCAAGGATCCAGGCCATCTACGAGTTCTTCATACATCAGTGCTAAGGAAGATGTTGTGTCCAGATCTTCAGGTTGTTGCAATGCCACGAGCACCCTAACAACTGGTTTTAAACCATCAAGAAATCTCTTCAAGTAGTGCAAGGGATCTAGAAGAGCTTCATAAGCAGAAATTCAATCAATCAAATCAAAAAATCTCTGCACATAATCCTCTACTATCCCTGTCTGCTGAATGTGGTACAGTCGGCACTACTAGGAAATAGCTTATCTGTGGCGCATGGAAATGAGACTTCTGTGGCGCATATCCCAGTCGCCACTGTTACCTCGCCACTAATAATTGCTTCCTGTGGCGCATATAGATATGCGCCACAGAAGTCTCAGACTTTTGTGGTGCATTTCTACCTATGCGCCACAGGAGCAAGTTCAGTGGCGCATTCATTATTATGCGGCACAGAAATCATATGTGCCACTAACTATAATTATATATGTGCCACTGACTATATAACACATATTCAAAGTAAAATACGTTCCTGGTGTATAATTAGGTATTTATACGGTATTTATACAGTATTTATCTAGATGCGTATAAAATAGTACATTGCACAAGTAGTAGATGCATGAAAATCGACATATATATAATACAAACACTTAGAGCCCGATCGAGATACATATATAGTGTCAAGTGCCGAATTTTTGCACAAGTAGTGCCGAATACAAAGTTCATATCATCTCACATTACAAATATGAAGTGGTCACCGCCGCCTATACTAGGATCAAATAGAATATAGCTGTGATGATGGTGAGCAAGAGCATGAGCCCGACCAATATCTTCATCCGGTTCTTCTTCCACAGGTGGTTCCTCCACTTGGGTACCGCCTCCTCTCTAGTCATGTATCCTTTGTAGATGTTGCCACTGAACTTGTTCACTTGTTTGTGACAATCCTCCCACTCCTCGTAGACTCCTGGAACCCTACCCAAGTACACCACATAACACCTCGTCGCCATCTCTATAGACGACAAGGCATACTAGTAAAAATACAACGAAAAGAATTAATAAAGGGTTCACATCCATATATATATATGTTCACAAAATATAAAACAAAGGATCCATAAACCTAAAAGATAGCATCTCGCGATCATCATAGAAGCAATAAGTTCAATGACAACACGACCACATGGTAGTTTAAGTCTAACAACAATGACCATTTCGACCACAAGATAGTAAAGTTTATGACACACACACTACAACAGGCGTCCATCAAGAATATACACACACTTGATCATGCTAGAGGCAGACATCGATCATGAAGACTTCTTCTCGCTCGGCTTCGGGAATGGTAGATAGCCCTCTTTCGTCATCCACGTCCTTGTGTCACCCTGCTTACGGAGGCGTTCTTCGATCTCCGTCTTACTCAGCCCTATGGCTTGTTGTAGGTCCCCCCTTGTGTTGACATCTTCAATGATGATTTGCGACAACTTCATCTGAATGCGATGGAAGTCTTCTCTAAGATCATCATCGTCGATTCGCGCCAAAGTTTCGGCCCATCCTAAGAGACTAGATGGCAGCATTAGGTTCTGGCAATCCCGAACATAGCCTTTAAGATGATGGAGGATGTAGAAGGCCTCCTTGGCACCAGTAGTCGACTGCTTGACGCAGGGGAACTCAAGAACGTGCTTGAACACGTGTTTGCCATCCTTGATACATTCCCCCTTATCGGCGAAGGTCCATCCCTTCTTGGTGTAGCCCTTGAGAGCCTCATTGATAACACCCCTTATTCTGGTGTAGTCTTTCTTCTTCGTCAAACTCCCCGAGTCGAAATACGTGGCTAGTGAATACCTCGGGGCAAGGACGATGAGTGTGCAGTATTTGTCTCTACACAACACAATTGGAATGGAATGTTGGAAAAAGAGCAAAGGAAGAAATCTATAAGAAATGCATAAGTTATGGCAGCGATGAGCGAGTGTGTGTACTTACTCCGGAAAGAAAGGCAAAAGAAGTGTGTCCTTCCTCTTGTTGTCCACCATGAACTTCTCGAGGTATGCCGTCGCCTTGGTCCGTGTCTCTGATCCTTCGACCAACTGGCTATCCCACATGTAGTAGGGATCCACTATCGCGATTTCCGGGATACTCTCTCTCTCTCTCTCTTGATCTTGATCGCCAGATTGAGCGCGTATATGCAGACCAAGTTATAGTCTAGCCATTTCGTGAGAAACAGCTTGAATATGTCCTCGTACACTATGAAGAATATATCCGTGAGAGGTTCATCGACGAAGCCCACGTCCAATGGCACCTTAGCCATGAAAACCAGGTAATTTGGATCTTTGTCTTTAAGAAGGAGGCCCTCTAGTGTCTTGACACCCTCGTGCAAAGTTAACATGGCTCCAACCGCCATGTGGAGCATATCCGGAGTCAATATCGATCACCAGCTACATGCACTCGGGGCAAGCCATATTGTGTGGATGGTACGACGACGGCGTCCTAAGCCCGGATCCTCTTCGGAAGAGGCTAGCTCGCACCCTTCTTATTATTATTATTACCTCTCTTCCTGTAGTGCTTCTTCTTCAGAACAGTGTCAGCCACTGCCATCTGCTCATCAGCCGCTTTTCGGGGTGTGTTGGGGCTGAAAACAAATCCCGGTTTCTCCTGTGGTGGATCAGCGGCCGGAGGCATCTCTTGAGAAAGACCATGGAAGACCAGGCGCTGCATGCATGTATTGGGCCGACCAGCTTGATGGTCGCGAGCTGTGAAGGGTTCTTCATCCACAGAAGGCATATACAATCCTTTGTCGAAGCCGATGTTGATGAAGTCATCAGCGTTGACCAATTCATCATCATCTTCATGGGTGCCATCATGTGGTGGTGGTAGCAGGTGCGACGGCAGTTGCGGCACAACGTCTTTGCCATGTGGCGGTACACACGCTACCAAGAGTTGCTGGTGACGGCTGGTGGTGGCGATGATGGTGGCTACTGGCTTCCGAGGTGGCCACCTTCACTAGTTCCATCGTAGTCATCTTCGTCCCCCTCGTAATCAGGATCTCCTCCCTCATTGGCCCTAGCAGCTCTAGCGATGGTCGCCTCCTCCTCCGGTGGTGGTGTCATCTTCATCGCCTCCTCCTCCTCCTGTTGGGACCCCCGCCAGAATGACTCGTTGGCCTGTCTAGCTCGTTCTTCGACGCTGATCATGTGCTTAGAAGGTTCGGCCTCGTTTTTGCCCGACATGTTTGCACTACTCTATTAAAAAGAGGCAAAAAGTTAGCACAAATCTCGGCCGAAAAATTCGGCATGACCTTTGCTAATTTTTTGACCTAGAAGTGCCCATTTCTCAACCAAAAATGAAAGTGAATCGACACTTCGGGAGAAATGGGCAACTCAAATGAAATCCCTACAACATTCACACACAAGAAAATAGCCCCATCCACAGCCCCATTCACAGCCCCATCGAATCAAATAGCATCATATAGTACCAAATAATCCCACCATATAATCCCAGCACCATATAGTACCAAATAATCCCAGCACCATATATACCAAATAAAAGGGAAATTTCAGCCAAGCCTGAAGCATACATAACATAATATAACCTAAAACATTATTGGCAGAGAAAAATGCCAATAAAACTTCTTATTTTGCACTTGGTATTAGCAGAACCAATACCAAGAGTGGTGACAGCAGAATACAAAGATAAGAACTATAAACAATAGATATATTCTATAGCTGAGGATAAACAGATATAAACAACAGATTATTCTTATGTTGCACCTTTTGCTGACATTTTCTTCGCTGGTAAGAAAAGTTCACTTTGTAGCTATGACCTATAGGGCCATAATGTGATGTCTGTGTATGGGTGTTGTCTGAGCAAGAAGGAATTTAAATGTGTTGCTTTTGTAAAATCATGTCTATGCTTTTATTTTGTTTGCACCTTTGCACTAGTACCTGTGAGCACTTGAGAGCAATTCTTTACTTGTACATGACTGAACATTGTCTGCCTCTTTCCCTATATAGGATGCTTGCCTTCTCCAGTTTTGGCAAGGTAACATGGAGATCCAACCACAGGCTCGTAGGAGGAGCACTAGTACTAGGGATGGAAACTTCTTTGTGTACAGGAGGAGAACTAGGGAGGAAAGGGAGCAAGCAGCTGCTAGGAAAAGGGCAGAAAAAGAGATGATGGCAGTGGAGGGCTTGAAGGGATTAGGAGCTGGAAGGGAGAGAGTTGGATTGCTGAATCAAACATACCAAACAACAGAACACTATGTTCTTCCATCATTTATTGCTGAAAGCAATGTTCCAGAGTTAGAAGATGCTAGTGCATTGTGCAAGATCAAAAAGGGAATTAAATGTGTGTTCAGCATGTTCAGGAATTAGAAGAAGAAGAACAAGGGTAAGAATCCAGTGGAATAAAGCTAGTTCAAAGTCATTTGAATATTTGTATCTTTTCCATTCAGGCATTCCAATCTAGTATGTGTACCTTATCTATTCAAGCAATGGAATAAAGCTATGTTTTATTTATGTCTGAGCAAAAATAATAACTGTTACAGCATACTTCACTAGCTAAATTACATAGCATTTTGTGTTATCTGAATTGGCTTGTAGTTTATGATGTTACAACTTGTAACCCTGAACTACCTCACAATCTGTACTGTTATATTGGATGACACTAGAGTGAAAGCTAGATTTGATGTATTACTAGTAGTGTAGTACATCCAGTAAGAGGCTACTAGTATAACAATAGAGCTGTGAGTGGTGATGAACACCACCTCTTGCTATGAAAACTACAAGTCATCAGAAGAAGCTGGACTTTAAGGATGAGAGCACATTTTAGTGCAGAGTCATCACACAGACCAGAGAGAGAATTTCTTAAGATTATCATCACGTGATCCATTTCTTCTACAAGGCTAATTAATTACAACACACACCCCAAAAGGTAGGTCATGGTCATGCTATGCTATGAAAACCTCCCAATCATGAGTATCATTACTTGGGAGATTCTTTCCCCCCTCTCTGCCCCAGTTGTTTCTAAAACAAGCCAAGCAGAGTATTGACAAAACATAAATGGGAGAGAAAGGGGAAGAGCATCACAGAAGTCCCCCCTTTGTCCTGCATTCTAATTAAATCTTCCTTCAGTCAAGAGAACAGCAAAAAGAACAAAGCTAAAGAGGGCAGCAACAGCAGTTGGAGGGGAGGGGAGATTCTATGCACCTTGCATAGTGTCTGTCAGTGAGATCCTTGCATAGTGTCTGTCAGTGAGAACTAGAAGTCTGAGATTAAGCAACTGTGTGCGTGCTGTGAGCATCAGAGGGGGGTGGGGGGACGAACCGTGCGTGCTGCTGCTGCAGTTGTTGACGACGACGAGGGTGGCGGGCTCCAGCGCGGTGACTCCTCCTCCAGCGGCTCCTCCTCCATGGGCTGCAGGGCGGCTCCTCCTCTGGCGGCTCCTCCTCCATGGGTTCATCGGGAGGCTCCTCCTCAACAGGTTGCTAGGGCTCCGCCGCAGCGGTGGCTAGGGCTCCGGCAACGAGGGCAGCGCTAGGGTTTGCGCGCGGGCGATGACAGAGAGGCGACCGAATTTTGGCTAAGTGTGGATCGAGAGAGAAAGGGGGATTAGGGGAGAGGCCGAACCTTTCTGTGGCTATGTGTGAAAGTGAATGCGCCACAGAACTTCTGGACATAGTACAAAAAAGTGTGGCATCGTAGTATGACAAGATCCGATACTTGTCCTAGTGGTCTTGCTCGCTCGCTCTCACCTGAGGCAGCCAGGTTTGAATCCTGGCTGTCTCACACTTTTTTAAAAAATATTTTTAATTACATACATATGCATATTTATTCAAAAAAAGCAAGAACATATACATATATGCATATTTATTCACATATGCATATTTATTTTAAAAAAGCAAGAACATATACATATATGCATATTTATTCAAGAAAAGCAAGAACACATATGCATATTTATTCAAAAAACCCTCCCGAATCATATATATATATATATGTGTCTGTGTGTTTGCTTGTCACACACAAATGTGAATTTGTATACCCACACGAATATCACATTATATGTTTTAGTCTCTAACTAATACCCACACTAATATGACATTATACCCACATGAATTAATACACCAAAAAGTCACACAATTGCTAGTGTCTCTTCACAATCTTCTTGCCCTGTGTCGTCGCGGTTGAATACTTTAGCCCGTGCACTTTGAGATTTCTTCTTGTGAATGGACAACCTTTAGTAGGTAGTGTGGTCTTCCTTCTTACTTTATTAGTAGTAGGCATGTCGAAGTACTTGTCGAATTCCTCTTCGATCTTTGGGTCGCCGTTTTTGTCGAAGTTTTGCTCGTTAGCGGCTCCTTCCATTCCTATGATGCTCCTCTTGCCCCTCCTAACTACAACACGGTTGGGCTTTGACGGGTCGGTAATAAAAGAGCATTGATCAACTTGGCTAGCGAGTACCCAAGGCTCATTTTTTGCGGAGGCGTTCTTCGTCATTTGGTATCTGGTATAACCATTGTGGTGAAATACCGGCCTTCTTTTTCCACGTTCTTGTCCCATATAACACGGAACATCGGTATGATCTCTCCATAGTAGTTGAGCTCCCATATCTCCTCGATCCTTCCATAGAATCTTTCCATGACAGTAGTCTCGTCATCAGCAAAGGATAACATAGTTACTCCTGATTTGATATCCGTTATTCCTGTCCTTTCCCTCGGTGTAGAATCTATAACCGTTTATGTCGTATGAATGATAGGTCCTTAGGTTGTGCCCTGGGCCCTGCGACAAGGAGAATATGAGTTTTTGATCTTCCATAGAAGGCATCTGTGGGGGATTGTCCAGTTGCCTTTTCTTGAACCAACCCATGAAGCTGGAGTTGTGCTCTCTGGTTACGTCTCCCTTCTTCCTCGGCCGGCCCTGGTCGACGTACTCCTGCTCGATTAACCTTTTGTGCTCTTCGACCCAAGGGCCGAACACTTCAATGTGTTGTAGCGTGACTCGGTGTGCCCTGTCAAAATCGGTGCGTTGACCATCAATGCCGACATGCAGTGAGCGGCAGCCCTCGCGGTGACCAGATCCACTGAGCCTGCCGAGGTGCTTCTTTGTGGGTATTCCAACATCCTCGTTCTCGGTGGTTAGATAATTCTAGCAGAAGGAGATGCACTCGTAGATCAGAAAGCCCTTGGCTATGCTTCCATCTGGATGGGACCTGTTGCGAACGAATCCTTTGATGACACCATTTAGCCTTTCAAACGGCATCATGTTGTGTAGGAATGTCGGCCCGAGCTGGATGATGTCGTCCACGACATGTACAAGCAGATGCACCATGATGTCGAAGAATGCGGGCATGAAGTAAATCTCAAGCTCGCATAGTATCATCACGATCTCTTCCTGTAGCATGTCGAGCTGCTTCACACCGATCTACTTCCTAGATATGACGTCGAAAAAGTTACAGAGGCCAAACAACGTCTCACGGACATGCTCGTCCATTATCCCACAGATCGCAACGAGGAGTATCTGTGTCATCAGCACGTGACATTCATGAGACTTCATACCGCGGAACCTCTTCTTCGCCACGTCCAGATATCTGCTTATCTTCCCCGAGTAACCGTGAGGAACTTTCACTCCTAGGAGGCACCTGAAAAACTGCTCGAGCTCCTCCAGACTCAGAGTGAAGCAGGCAGCACGAAGCACCACCTCATTCTTGTTAACTCTTTTGCGGTGACCTTGAGTCCCTTCCGTCTGATCATCATCATCATCATCACTATCAGGGTACTAAAGATCTTTCTTGATGCCAAGCAATTTAAGGTCCTTTCTTGCTTTCGGCCCATCCTTGGTCCTCTCCGGCATGTTTAGTAGAGTGCCAAGAAGACTCTCGGTAACGTTCTTCGTGATGTGCATTACATGGAGGCTATGGGGAGTGTGAAGGACCTTCGAATACGTCAGGTCCCAGAAAACAGACCTTGCTTTCCATACACCCAGCAGCGGCTTTGTCGTCGGTCGCTTTTTTCCCGGCGTAGGGCAATCTACCCAATTATTCAAAAGCTCCTCCATTTCTTCACCGCTCCTTGGACGCGTGGCTCTTTCGAGCTCGTCCTTACCATTGAGCAGGTCACCATGTTTTCTCCACGGGTGATCCATGCGGAGCCACTTTCGAGTACCTTGGAACACGGTTTTCGAAGACCCGGGATCCCTTGGTAGCTGGAGATGCGGTGTCTCATCCATGCACTTGACACATGCATTGTGTCCGTGGTTCACCTGGGCCGATACATATGCATAACCAGGATAGTCCTGCACAGTCGTGAGCAAGGTGGCTCTTAGATGGAAATATTCTTTAGTGTAGGCGTCCCACGTACGGGCCGACATCTCCCACAAGCTGGCTAACTCCTCTCTCAATAGCCTGAGATACAGATGCATATCGATACCTGGTTGTTTCGGCCCCTGAATAAGAATGCTCATGTGTACATACCTTTGCTTCATGCATAGCCACGGGGGGAGGTTGTACGGCTATACAAACACGGGCCAGGTGCTATGCGTGCTACTCTGGTTTCCAAAAGGATTGAGTCCATCGGTGCTCATACCCATCCTGATGTTCCTTGCATCGCCCCCAAACTCTTCGAACTCGATGTCTAATGCATTCCACTGGCTAGCGCCTGAAGGGTGTGTCAGGATCTTGCCCTTCTCTGGATCATCTTTAGGTTTCTCTCTTTCTGCGTGCCATTGCACGAGCTTTGCTTCCTTCGGATCTACGAAATATCGCTGCAGATGGGGGGTGATAGGAAAGTACCATACCACTTTTCGAGGAACTTTCTTGTTCCCTCTCTTGTATCGTCCTTGGCCGCACACCGGACATGTGGTTCTATCCGCGTACTCATTCCGATAAAGTGTGCAATCATTGATGCATGCGTGGTATTTAATGTGTGGTAGGTCGAGAGGGCACACAATTTTATTGGCCTCCTCGATACTTGTAGGCAATGTGTTCCCCTTAGGAAGTTGGTCGTTCTAGTATTCCATGTTCGCGTTGAAGCTCACATCGTTCCATTTGTGTTCGGCCTTCATCTCTAGAGCCTTGAGCGTTACACTCAAACGTGTATCCTCGGGGTGACACCCAGGATACAATGGACTCATCTCGTCTACCTCCATTTAGGCCAGCTTGGCTTTCTCTCTAGCTGTAGCTTTGTCGTTGCTCGTCTCCTTGAGGAGCAGTTCTTGAACATGAGGGTCCTGCAAGACTGAAGTTAGCAGCGTCTATGTGTTCGCGTCTTCTCCTTCTTCATGATGATCATGCCCATCGCCATCTCCTTCTCCATGCTGATCATGCCCGCTGGCATCTACTTCATCATGATGATCATGCCCCCCAGCATCTCCTTCGTCATGATGATCATGCCCGGTAGACTCTTCGTCTTCTCGCCCGCCCACGTCTTCGTGACCACCATGTCCTGTCGGCGCCTCATTGAGGTCGCGCATGAAACCGCGCCTGCGCAGGTGACCCTCCAATTGTCCAGAATCAGGGTCGATCCAGCGCTGCAGTTTGCATGTTCGACATGGACATCTTATCATGGTCTTGTTGTTCAGAATCATGTCCTCCTTCACGTTTTTCTTGTACCTAGCAATTCGAGCTTCGCTCATCGTGAGGACCATGGTTGCCTGAGCGGTCAAAACAGAGAGTATAGGTGAGAACCACACCATATGAACACACACATGCATGAATGATAGCCAGAAAAATTCGGGATGACCTTTCCTAAAATTAGGACATATGGGTAGTGCAAAAATTTGCCGAAACGGAAATGAATCAACATTTCGTAAAACATCCATGCACCACACTGGCCGGGACAACAACAAGCAAGCAACAAAAAACTTCCTCCCAATGCAAACATTCATGCACCACACAAGCATCGTCTCGCCATGGATCGCACACACACCGCCCGCGCGACAAGCTTCACCTACATGTTCATGGCCAAGTACTCACCTAGTAGACACAATAATAGCGAGAAGAGACCGCGCAATGAGAGAGTGTGGACAAATAGATCTACTAGTTGGTAGAGAGGAAATTAGTAAACAAATAGAGATGTGAGAGAGAAAAGTAAGAAACTTTTAGATCTACAAGTTGGAGGGAAGCTTCCACTTACCAATCTATGGACTAAAGTAGGTTTAGTTACAAGAAAATGGAGAAACTATGGGCAAAATAGGGTGTGAGGGAGGAGGAAGACGAGTTGGGAGGAGGTAGAAAGGAAGAGATGTGAAATGGGTGGTGGATAGATAAGGTGGGAGTTTGTCGCCTTTTTAACATGGATCTAGATGCCCTCATCTATGGCGCATATGGAAGGAATGCGCCACAGATGCTTAAACTTCTGTGGCGCATAAGTCCACATGCGCCATAGAACTTATGGTACATGTTAAAGTGGTGGGAACCAGGATTAGGTTTCTATGCTGCATATGTGGATATGCGCCACAGAAGTGAAACATATCTGTGGCGCACACGCACACATGCGCCACAGAACATGGGTGAAAAAGTATCCATGGTGGGGCCCGCCTCCAAGTTTTGTGGCGCATAGTGGAATATGTGCCATAGAAGAGGCAACTTCTGTGGCGCATATCTCATTATGCGCCACAGAAGTTGGATCGCCCCACCCCGGCTGGCGAGTCCCACCAATCATCTGTGGCGCATATTGTACGAAATGCGCCATAGAATAAGTTTCTGTGGCGCATGTTTCCTAATGCGCCACTGACAAGTCCCTATGGCGCATGGATGTGCATATGCGCCACTAACAAGTCTCTATGGCGCATGGATGTGCATATGCGCCACGGAGTAACTTGTCTACCTATAGGCTGTTTCCTAGTAGTGCGGCTGAGAAGGATCTGATGCTGGTTGTGCATGAAACGAGCTTGCACTGCCTTTACAAAATCTTGCCAACTTGATTTGGGGAAATTGTTCAAATACGCCTCCAGCCAAGTCGCTGCTGCTCTAATGAATTGATTAGATCCATAAGAAACCCATAGCTCTTCTGGCGTCCCCTATCGCTGAAAATACTCCTCACAGCGGCGTTGCCAGAGTCGAGGGTTTGTACCCTCAAACGACGGCAATTCCAATCGTGGCGCAAAATTGGATGCATCAGAATTGTACACAAAACGAGTACTCAATGTGGGAATTTTTTTTGTGGTGATAGTTAGTACCTCCTCCCGGAGGAGGCGTGGAGAATCCACAGGCCTGCCCTGGGTTTAGTGTTGCAGCACGGTGCCCATGGGGGCCGACAGTAGTGCCTTGCTACCATTTGCCCTGACAAAGTTGTTCTCGTCTTGGCCACGCGGCACCGCTTGGAGAGCATGCTCCAGAGCCGCTCCCAGCTGGACGATCTCGCCGCTTAGCTTGTTCTTGGCTGCCTCCAACTCCGATCTGAGGCCCGATTTGACTTCAGCGAGCTCCGCACCCACATCGGCATGGACGGCGTCGATATTCTCGTTGATCTCCTGGATGCGCCTTCCCATGTCCTCCTGGTAACTTCGGACCAGGTCCATGACCTCCTTCTTGTGCTCGAGGAAACGGGCTTCTTACAGCTCCCGCATCTCCGAGGTGAGGATCTCGTACAACTTCCGGGACTCCCCGGTCAGGGACTCGATGACTTCGGCTCGGTGGCGGTGGGCGTAGCGGGTGGCGTGACGGTGGTGGGGAAGATCCAGAGTGGAATTGGGTGGAAATTCTACCAAATTGCCTGGGCTCTAATACCAAATGTAAGATCCTGGCCGGTTTATATCTGGATCTCACTGAACTTCACGGAAACTACCAGGAATTAGGGTTGATGATCGTTCCTCCCAACCACCCCCGAGCAGGTTCCGTACATACGGCACTGCGATCCAAATCATTCAGTTCCTTCCTATCCATTCTCGCTACCTGGGTATGCTAAATAGCAACTCGACGCTTACACGGGCCGTTGGCCCAAGTCATGGCCTGCAAGCCATCCAGGTAGTGGCGTGTTCCTCTTGAGCCTCGTTGCAGCTTCGGAAGCCTTGGCCTTGTCCTGGCTTGTCGATGTAGAGGACCCACCGGCAGGTGGAGTCGGGTCGCTGACATGGAGGAAGGTTGGAGCGGGAGCGCAGGGGCGGCAATTAACTCCAATGCGTGCGAGGGCGGAGCTCGATCGCTTACCTAGGGCTGTGTTCACTTGGCGGTGGCAGTGTTGTTATTTCACAAATCTGCTGGGGGCAAAACGGTCAAACAACGGCAGACGGAAATTCCAGCCGACGAATGTACGTGAGCTTAAATTAAATAATATATATATAGAGAGAGAGTGGCGCTATTTGATGTCTAGGAGGTAGAATAGTTATTCTACACCCACCCTCTATATTACAAACCGTATAAATTTTTTCTTACCTCAGAAGTCGATAACAACATAAGAAAATTTAGACATGTTGTAAAAAAATCGTTTACATGTCGTATAAAAATACGACATAAAATGTGTACTTTTTATGTTTTTACACTATAATGACTCATAAATCATATTTTTATGTCGTTTTTTTAACGTTTTTGATGAACATAAATATAATTATTAGTATACAAAACATAAATTTTTATACGTGAGAACATAAAAATATGTGAGGTACAAAATAACTATTCTCCGCCCTGGATGCTGAATAGGGTTTATATATATATATAGGATTTGCTACACACAGGCGTAGCTGTGCATAGGCAGAGCACCGTTGGATTTAGGGATCAAATGGATGCAACCTCTAGATGGAAGTGGGGTGGAACGTGGCTGAGATAACGGTGTTAGTTTTGTGCATGCTCGCAAGAATCTAGGGTTTGCAATGGGTTCTAATTTAGCACACTGTTTTGACTACAAAACAACACTTGTTTTGGTATGTGCTTGGTGGCCGCATGCATCCATGAGAATACGAAGAAAACGAAACAAAGGTTGTTTTGTTTATTACGACAGCCATAGGTATGGAAGCAAAACAAAGCTTGTTTTGATTAGGGTTGTTTCTTTCTACTATTTTTTGGCGGGAGAGAATTAATTCTCACACGGTTCTGTTGGCTCTTTTTGTGTTTTCGCGCGTGCTACATGCTACTATATTGCTCTATAAAAAATAGTTAGCCGATGACAGCGGCGTGCACGACGGCAGATGAAGTAGAACAAAGACAGCAATCGCCGATTCCACCTTATTTATCCAATGACCAAGGAAATTTGATGAAAGAATGAATAAGCGATGATATGGCCTTGTAGCTTGTAAAACAAGAGATAAAAATGAAAAGAAGTTGTTGTCTATATGCAGTAGCTAGTGTCCTCGTTTTGGGTTGCTGCTACTGTAACTAAAGCAACGAAACCACCATAATCCAAGAAGCTTAGTTTTGTGCATGCATGCAAGAATCTAGGGTTTGGCATGGGTTCCAATTTAGCACACTATTTTGATTTCAAAAGTTTTAGCATCTAAAATAAGAAGGGATTGAGAACAAGGATTAAAACAGGTTTTGCATGCAAAAGCTTTAGACTATGTGCCATGCAAAAGAGTGCCCTAACAAAAGGTTGTTTTGCTACGTGGCCATATGCATCCATGAGAATACGAAGAAAACGAAACAAAGGTTGTTTCGGCAGCCATAGCTATGGAAGCAAAACAACGCTTGTTTAGGGTGACTACTTTCTACGGTCCATCAACTAACGGAGCTAACAGCCGAACTAAATGATACACCGTTTTGGCTATGGAAATGTGTGTTCTTTATATCAAAAGTGGAGAAAATCAACGGTAGAAAGGCTATACGCAGCTACGCCTGCGTGTAGCTGACTATTTTGCATATATATATATATATATATATATATATATATATATATATATATATATATGCAAAATACTTCTTACCCCGGGTGTAACTACATCCACGTCTCATATACTGTCTTACGGAAGTATTTGTAATACTTTATCTGTTTGAGTATGTTCATATACTATATGTAAGATACTTCCAAGCAAGTTAGGTGAAAAAATTGCAAATACACCTATAGTTTGCACTATATATGTAAAATACCGTCATATTTGTACGTACAAAAGGAGTATGTGAATAAAAATTACATACTACCAAAAAAGTAGTATATATACTGCCCAAATATTCTTATATATTTCATACGCGTCCGGTATGGTAGATACTGCCTATATAGTGTGAAACACGTGTGGGTGTAACTACACCCGGGTGTAGTATGAATATGTCCTATATATATATGTGTGTAATTACACCCATGTGTGCTTTATGTCATTTAGCCAGTATCTATCATATTGAAGACTATATATGGGTACTATGAAGTATATAAAAATATTTTGGCAGTATGTATGTAATTTTTATTCACATACTCTTTTTGTACGTACAAATATGACGGTATTTTATATATATAGTGCAAACTATGGGTGCATTTACAATTTTTTCACCTAACTTGCTTGAAAGTATTTTAGATATAGTATATGAACATACTCAAACAGATAAAGTATTACAAATACTTCCGTAAGACAGTATATGAGACGTGGGTGTAGTTACACCCGGGAGTAAGAAGTATTTTTCCTATATATATATATAATATATATACACTAGCAGAATACCCGTGCGTTTTCCGGTCAGACAAATTTAGACCTACTCAATAAAATTATGGGCTAATGTTTTGTTGTATTCCTACATTTAGAGAACCGACGACGCCGGCTGCTCCCGTGTGTTCTATCCCTCTTGCATGTTTTCCTCCGAAACTATACGAGAGCGCAGATCCGATTCATCGCAAAGCTAAAGATATTACAGAGTTACATCTGGCTAGTTAAGCAAAGGCATAGTATTCCGTTTGGTAGTCATCCCGGTCAAGGGCGATGAGCACGTACACCAGCCACGTGGATGAGGCTGAGCACCAGACACGTAGATGATGTCGGGGACGATTTACTGATTAACAATATATACTTATCTACGCACTTTGCATTGTATATGGCCTAGTGGATACTCCATAAACCAGAGCAAGCGTGGGAAAAATCATAATCCAATGAAAAATCCTCTGTCCGCCTAATTACAAGCTGCAAAGAATCTACAACCCTGCCCTGTCACCGAATTGGACTAACGTCTGTTTAAGCCGGTCGACACGAAACTACGAAAATGTATGTAGTACGCGTCTTCTCTTCAAAACAACAGCGATATCGATCGCACGCTGAAATTGCTGATGCAGTAATGCACCAAGCTCACCATCTCTTCTCCCTCGCAGAACCACAAGGCTTTGCTCCATCTTCAGCAACAGAAATCGAATGCAAAGCCCGGAAACAAATTGCGATTTCTCTGGAGCACAGTCGATCAGTGCGGAACGCCCAGCTGCGCCGGCGATGCCCACGCCGCTTCATCCTTATAATTCCTGTGCCAGCGCCTCCTTGACGTTTTGACACTTCAGCGAGACCACGACATCGCGCTTCACGGCAGCGGCGTACACGGCCATCGCGTCGGGCCACCTCCCCTGCCGGCTGAGCTCGCCGAGCAGCGCGTCGAACACGCTCCGGCCAGGGACGAAGTCCTTCGCGATCACCGTAGCCAGCAGCCGCACGGCGTCGCGCGTCCTGCTACGGTCGCACAGAGCGCGCACCACGTCTGTGTACGCGCGCTTCCGCAGCGCGTACCCCTTGCGCATCATTTCGTCCAGTAAGGCGACGGCCGCGTCCACCTCGCCGCCGCCGCGCTAGGGCCTGCGCCATCAGGCAGTACGTGTACGACACCGGCTCATGCCCGGCCGACACCACCTTGCCGAACACCTCCTTGGCGTTATTGAGGACCGAGATGTCCGCCGCGCACTGCCGGCACAGGCCCCGCGCGAGGGTGTCCAGCGCGCGGCCGTCCGCCTCGAACCCGGCATGCTCCATGCGCTTGAACGTCTTCCACGCCGCGGATTTCTCGCCGGCCCGCAGCAGTGCCGGCATCACGATGGTAAAGTTTATCTTGTCCGGCGGACAGGTCTCGTTGTCGCCGCAGATTTCACGGTCTCTCTGTCGCCGCGGATTTCTCACGGCCCGCAGCAGCGTCGGCAGCACGATGGTGAAGCTGATCTTGTCCGGCGGACAGGTGCACATCTCCATGAGTAGGTCGTAGGCTCTCAGCAGGTTCCCGATATATTAAAAGTATACGACGGGCAACCAGAAAAAAGATAAATAGTCTAGAAAATCTTAAAAAAATCAGAAACATCTAACCACCAATTTAATTATTTAGCCTATGACAGCCGATGGATCTTAAAATTAATACGGAGTATATCAACATTGAAATTAGAAAAAATTACCCACCAATACCCCGTATAATTTTTTTCAAAACCCTTCAATATTGCATCTAGCCACGGAAAGAAAAATAGACCTAGTCCTCCTGCCCTAGCACGTCCTCACGCACGCCGCCAACGTCGTATTTGCGTCGTATTTTCCCATGTGCCGTCTGCCGGCCGGCTAGCCTCCACAAAGTATAGGCACATAGTGGCTCATGAATTAATTAATCTTGCCTCATGTCGATGCACATCAGCTGCTCTTGAAATCAATGTATGTTGCCTCATGGATTTTACACATCACCGACGCACACACATCCCTGCATATCTGGATTTTGCAGATCACCGGCCGACGTCCACCGGTCCATGCATATCAGGAGATCACGTATCAATCTGGATTGCCTCATGGATGGAACACACCAGCAGCTCCACCGGTGCATGAACATAAACAGATCACGTATATCAAGCTAGCTTGCATCATGGATGGAACAAACCGGCTACAGACAAACACTATCTTCGCAGAGACAATTCAGAGCTAGATATGTATACATATGGTGAGTGATGTCTATCTTTTCTTTGAAATCTGTCCTAGCTGCTGCTCTTATTTCCATAAAGGGTTAAACTGCATGCATCGCTAACCCATAGATTAAACTTAAACTATGAAGTACCCCAGCAAATTCTACTCATTTTCGTCCTTTGTGCGGTCGATGACTGGCATCGTCCTAGGGTGACAAGGTAGCTGTAGAGGTGGTAGGAGGCGCGAGTAGCTTCTCGCTGCGATATAGTCCATGACGGCGGCTAGCAGGGCCGTCTCCAGAGATTTGGGGCCCCGGTGCGAAATACGCGAAATACGAAACGGGGCCCTAAATTTGAAAAAAAGATCAACTAAATTAGTTATAAAACTTCAAATCACTTATTTCTATGAGATTTATAAGCATTTCAAATATCAATTCTAAAATATTAAATGGGACAATATATGCTTTGCGGAAATTATTGCAGTATAATCCAAAAGATATACCAAATCTTAAATATGGAACTGTTACCAGACTCCAACAATATATGTTTTGGATTTGAAAAAATAAAGCTACATCTATACTAGTTTGAATGTAGCTATACGACTAACAACCTTGATTAGAACAATTAATCTTATAGTGTTTCACAAATTGAATTTCTGGTTAGATTCTTGTGAAGTGTAAATTTAATCTATTGCCTTATAAAATTCTGAGTTACTATAAACAAGTATATAAAATGCGAAATTGATCTAACCGAAAACTTAACCAGTAGTTGTATAGTCTAAAATCTAGATGCCGTATTGATACCTTAGGGCTCAGGATTAAACCATGAGTTGTGCCGTGAGCCCGTGTGTTTGGAGTTTGGACATCTTTGGCAGACCAGCTACTCATGGCCGGATGTGTGCCTTCGCCCATGACGGGCGGCCGGACCTTGGGTGCTTTCGACGAGAAGCCCTAGAGCGTGCGGCGACGGCGAGATTTGAGTTGGATCCGAACAAAGCAGACAGGAAAGTTAGCCGCATATGCATCTATTGTTCGATACGTGCATATATCCAACTAATTCTTGCATGGCCACACCAATGCGTTTATGGATTAATTTCTTGGGCTTCGGGCCATTCAACATTTGTTTGGGACTACGAGATTAGGTTTTTTTCATGGCCGATATAACTAACATAAACAAATTGTTGAGGTCGAGGCTAGAGAAGATATCTAGTGATACCAACCCATATATGATACCATGGAACTATTGCTTATAATTCAAATTTGTATTTTCAAAAAAATTGAAAATAAATTTGTGAATGTTGACAAGAAATATGGTTACAATACATAGCATTTGCAGAACCAATTTGAAATATACGCAGAGAACCAAAAAAGACAAATCAAACATGAATAGGTCGCAAAAAGACAAAAACACAAAATGACACTATTTACATAATAATTTGTCCTTTTTATTTCTCTATGCATATTGTGAATTTGGTTCTGAAAATTTTAGGAATAACACACATATTGTGAACACCTAGAAATTTATTTCAATTTTTTGACACATAATGTAAATTTGATTTTTGATAAAAGGTATCATGGTATCATGTGAGGTGTGGTATCACTAGATATTTCCTTGTCGAGGCTACTAGCGACGGTGCGAGACCGCGAGCGACCCACAGATCGTACATTGTTTCCCCAGGTCTCTCTGATCGAGGGCCCCACGATTTTGGAGGCCCTGTATGATCGCTCACTTCGCACATGGCCATCGACGGGCCTGAGGAAGCGCCATCTACTAGGAGCACAAATGGTTGGATTTGTCAGCACATCCAAGGTCACATATCAGCGGTTCAGCAGCGAAGGAAGTGTACGTGAATGGGATCATAAATTTATGTTTTGATTTGGCAGTACATCCAAGACCACATATCAGTGGTTCAACAACGAAGGAAGTGTACATGAATGGCATCAGCGATTTATTAGTCGATCCCTTCAACAGCGCTGCCCAACCGAACACGGTAAGCTCTAGGTTTGTTTGCCCATCACAAACATCTTAATTTTCCTTCAATTTGCACAACTTTTTAGCATTAGATAGGTGTTCTGATGGTTTGATGTTTGCAATTCTATCTATAAAAATGATTTATTTTCATCTACATGCCCAATTACATGTTGTATATTAGATAAGATGAGGCACTAAGTCATGATATAGCTCTTATGATAATTTTCTCACTACATATTTAATATTTAACATAGAAAAAATATACTCAGATTGCAGCAAGTTGGTGCATGCGTTATGTAGGTATTTTAAAATATTAGAGATATTCACGTGAGAAGCTCCATAGGTTGATTTGTTTGGAAGAAAACAGTATAGAACCCATGACCCCAGATATTTATTAACCAATGCCACGATCCATATTATAAGCAGATTTTTAAATTGTTCTATATATTGACGTTTCTTTGTTGTCGGACAACTAAAAATAGTATTACTATGTTGAGAAGGTCATTAGAGATTATTGTATTGTAGTATTTTGGAAATACATAATTTGAATCTTCGTTCAATGCTTACATTTGATATTTTTTTGTTTTTTAGTATTCTGGCCTTTCTTAGTTGTCTAGCCAATAAATATTGTTCTACTATTTCAAAAATCCATTAGAAAATTCCGAACTGTAGTATATTTGAAAGGATTGACCTGAAATCCTTCATCATGCTTGGTTAACCATTTCTCAGCAAACTAGCTTCTACTACTAAAATTGCAATTGAACATGTACATGTTTTGCAGCATAACAAGTTCAAGTTTAACTAAATAACAACCCCCATCTTCTTCGGTACTTTATAACGAGCTTATATTTATTAACACAACAAGTACCTTCAAATTTTATTTGTCTTTAACATGCTTCACTCTTCCAAGGTGTTTTACTTTTTATATACACCTATATTAGCTCATACATGTGGCAACATGATACAAATTTGTTTCAGCTAGGACTGATCAATTAATCAGGTCCTTTGATGATGTTTCCATCTTATATTATATGTATGTTAAAACCCGATTTTAAAGTAGAGAGTCTTTCAAAGTAGAGTAGATCTTTACATGAATATTCTCTCAAACACTTACATCTTATATAACTGCAAATATTTTTGTTTAGGACACACCACATATAGATGATCTGGACATGTATAATTACCACATGTACATCTGAAGGATACTCCTTGGTACCTGAGCGATAAGTTCGCATGAATTATTTACATTAAGCTAGATTTGGTCATCACTATTACATATTAGAGATATAGTAAGATCAACCACTGTTCTAAACAATTTAGTGGTCAATTTCTGTCTCTAAATTTTGTAATATAGTATAAGTCCCTCCAATGGTAATATCTAAAAATTAAAATATTTTTGCGTTGGAAGTCCGTATGTCTTCTAACTTTATGTGCAATTTAAGAGTTATAGATTCCTATTGGGTTAGAAATTTGTCCCCTGATATGTATTTATAGCTGATGGCTATGAACATACAAAAGCAGAAACACATTTATTTATGCATAATTAGGTAAAATATTCTTCCCAGTCATGTAGTAGAATAGGAAGAACTCAACCTATCAATTGTCCTAATGTAAGTATTTGAATATGTGTAATTGATTGATTTCTGAGTAATAACTCTTATATAATCTATTATTCATATGTTCATCTAAGCACTTGACTGGTCCTTGTACATGATTGATGTACTCCAATGTTATTGACCATTTTTTTATCCCAATGGTAATTAGTCCTTCAATATGCTTGTTGTAAATTATTCTTCACGAACTTTAGTGTTTTTATCTAATGATCACTTGTAGATATAGTTAGAAGTATTACCAATATGTTGCTCACCACTCGTCCTATATGACTTTCCGGGATCAAAGTTCAATGTCGACATAATATTTTTCATGATGCATGCCACCGACGGTTTAGGATTAGACTGCTACATACATTGTTGTTGTAGTATTATGCTTAGAACTTTTGGTTAATGCATAATTCTATTTTTTTTTGTTCTATGGATTGTACGAAATGATTTATAGACTATTGACATATATTTTTTACATTCTAAATAAATTATTTCTAGTCTCAAGAGGACGCACCATTTGGTACACATGTCTATCACTTGCAAGTCATAAGTTTTGTACTTAGATTCATGGTAACTAAAATTAAATGTGTCAGTTGAAGATGTCAACTGGAAGAATTTTGCAATGCCTAGGCTCACCTCTTCATATGATAATGACTTACTGTAGAATGAATGCTTGAAATGTTGATTGATGATTTTGTTTCTTGTAAGTTTCCTTTAAAAATGAAAATAATGACATATGACTGAAATGTTGATTGATGATTATTTCTTGTAAGTTTCCTTTAAAAAGGAAAAAGCTATTGTCCATTGTGGATGATACAAACATCACTCAGCACACAGAAGTTAAGAGTATTAAAGATGCTTCTATTGACTTTGATTGCTTATTCTATGATTTCACATGCTACACAAACTATGCTATCAGAAATCATAAATCATTTTCAGCACAAATAATCTATTGAGATGGTCGGCTACCTATCATTTTAATTTTTCATATGGTCCTATAGTTCATTAGTTTTGACACATCATAGCTTCTAGAATCATTGTATGAAATAAGAAGGTTGTGTCACAACAAAATAGAAACGGCATGTATGTTAGCATTGCCTTTTTCCTCCAACAAATATATTGGCCATGTATGACTAGAGGTTAAGTTACTAATTTGTGTAATTTTGTGCCTTTTCAATTTTGAGGTAAAAATATTCTTGTTTACCATTGTGTCTCTCTCCACCTTGCTCCCCTTTGATTGTTGAATCACAATTATTAATGATGGGTTAAGATACACCAGGTGAAATGGTAGAGAAAACATATCTATTTATTTATTCAAACACAAATTTTGAGATGAATAATTAAAGGTTGGTTGTCCGTGTCTCTAGGTAATCAACTTATGATTTTATGTTGTTCAAAATTATGAAAAACCAATAATGAAAATATATAAGATGAATATATAAGTTTCATGTGTTGTGGAAAATTGTTTCTGCAGAATACAATGCTTCCACTAAAATAGGGCTTTAACTTCTAAGTTTATCCTTGAACATTGCCTAGTCTAATTATTGTGTAAGTCAATATCATTTGTTTTTCTTTCTGTAATTTTTTTCCCATGTGCTATATTCAGATCTGAGGTCATACCAAGTAAGTTATCATGCTTACTTTTTTGTTCGCTATAAGGAAATTATTTTTGCCGTTACTGAACTTCATTTCATATACATTTTTCGTGCTTTTTATTTGCTTCCAGGAGTTATATTGATTATTTCTAATGCTATGGTATTGTTCAGAACAAAAGGCATAGCTACAAGTGTTGACAAGTTGTGACACTTTTCTTCTTATCATTCAAATGACTATATTGCAGCTATAGTACTTTAATATCTCCAAATACTCATTCCTCCTTTAATTTATGAAGAACCTAGATGTAATATTATTATTGACAAAAAATCAATTATACTTGTAGCTCCGATCAAACTCAAAAATTTATTAACTTCAAGATTACTGATGTGAGAATTTCAAACACGCCAATGCATAATTCTATCAAGGTTATGAGTTGATCAATCATACTGGAGTTTATTTTTCCACAAGGATGGACAAGAAATTATGAGTTAAATATATCCATTGCACATTAGTGGTCTCATTCTTGCTATCGTTATGGCAATTTTCTTGACAACTTGGATGGTTCCTTCGATAAAATTTATTGGGGAACAAGATTGGTACTAAATGCCTTAAAACGTCCTTATTGGTGCTTTCTAAAGACTAGAGTAAATGTCTAAGTTCTGTGATAGACCTACAACTCCCATACTAATACCAAACAATCTTATGGTGTTCCTATAAAGTTGTAAATATAGGCATGTCATACATGTACTATGTGCAGTCAACGTTGCTACCGTATAATGAATGGATCCCTACATACTATGATACGAGGAACATAATGAATGTTAGTTTGTGAACCGAGTCCTCATGATGGTTTTCATCTAGCTCCAACTATATGGTTGATTTGTTTCATATTTAGGGGAAATTTTTCATATAGTCTCATTGTAAATTTCATGGAACTTTTAATCATATTGAAGATTCTATGTAGTTGGAGATGTGCCCAGTATTCAGGAGTTTCCATTTATATTCATACATGTAGCGATACTTGAAGAAATTAGAGGATGTAATTTCATAAAATTGAACATAATGTGTGTCCATGTATGTTTATTGATCATTGGGTAGAGACGTACAAAAAACGTTTTGCGGCTTCTACCACTATTTTTTTGTTCGTGTCTTATCGCTGAGATACTTTTTCCACTTCCAAGCCTTTGAAAAACTCCATATGAGGCATGTTCTTGTGAGTGATTGTATAGTCGATAATACCTATCTTTATTCAATTTAGCTCAGAAAAATCAATTACGATAAAGATGTTGCCCGCACATGTGTGCGGGCCACTATGCTAGTTAAAAAAAACACCGGTCGTACATAAGGAGAGGTTCCAGCTCACTGCTCACTCTCGACCCCATACAGTATCTAACCTCATATGACATGATTTTTGCCCCTTTTTGTGCCACGGCAAAGACCAAATTCCAAGTCATTTTTTACCGAGTCTACATAGCGTACCTATATTTGTGAGCCTTCGTAAACTTTTTCTTGATGTCTAGAACTATTCTACGTGACTAGCGTGCTTAGTGCTCTGCGGACTCCCAACAATCTTGTGATCGTTTTGTCGAGACATTGTTAGTTTATCTCTTTGTGCATTGCAACACGAGCATTACTCTGACATACTTCAGTTTTTAGCTCATTTTCAGAGTTCTAATTGCCCCATTTTTCTCCATCATGTGTGTTTCCGTAGGTCTTTGTCATATGATCAGCACTACGATTTTTCAATTGGTGTTGTTAGGTATTCCAACCAAGCTCCAGCGTATACTTGGTTTGCCATGTGATAGTTTCTTATACCCTCAATATTCGCTTCATCACATCCATGTACATTGTTGTTGATCAAAGTTGGTAAGCTTCTCTAATTCATTTCGGAATGGTAAGATTCCTTTTTTCTTCCGGTTGAGTGAGTTGTGAGAGTTGCACCACCAGATGTTTTTGTGCACTAATGTAATCCATCATGTCTTCTAGTTCTTCTTTTGATGTACATCAGAAAAAGGCGGGATGTTGTGGTTACTTGGAATGTATACGGGGCCCTTCGTGATCATTTGTAGCTAGTGTTCACTAACAACAGAGATGGCATTGACAAGGAAGTTCAGGGTGCACAATTGAATCTAGAACAAAATGAAGTTGCTATCAACATTATTCAAACACAAGTCACGGGGATTCAAACAAGCATCCAAGCTTTGACACAGTCCGTGAATGATTTGAGGATGCTTGGAGCAACAACAACAGCCATATGCTCAGGATGACAATGCAAGCATCAATGAATATAATGAGGTCGTTTCCCCTGCGTTTGACAATGGCCATGGAGGCCGAGGTGGTGCTCATGGAGGCCGTGGGCATGGCTTTCCCCCATAGGTGCCCAGCGCGTTCCTATGCATGCCCATGCACCACAAGATTATGGCTTGGGTAAGCCCAAGTTTTCTATACCCAAATTTTAGGAAGGTCCTGATGTTGAAGAATACCTCACCTAGGAACTGAAGATAGAGAAGTTGTGGCGTCTACATGACTATAGTGAAGATAGAAAAATCAAGCTTGCTAGTTCAGAATTTGATGGTTATGCATTACATTGGTGGTATGGCATTGTTCGTACAAGGCAAAAAGATGGTGAGCCGCCCATTATTACTTGGAGAACTATGAAGGAGGTGATGCGAACTCACTTTGTTCCTACCAATTACTTGCATTTTATCTTCGACAAGTTGCAGCAATTGAGGCAAGGTACTATGACTGTTGATGCCTATTACATGGAAATGGAGATGCTTCTACAATGAGCAAGAGTACGTGAGCCTACCGAAATGACCATGCAGTGTTTTCTCCATGGACTGAAGTATAACATCAAGATCATTGTTCAGCACCATCAATATCATGATAAGAATGAGATATTACATCATGCACATGAGGCTGAAGCACAATTTGTCAAAGAAGCTCAATTCAAGGATCATTCTACTAGTGGTGGACGTTTTCCGTCCAGACCCACTTTAAGTGCACGCGCACCAAGTTCCCATTCAGATGTACGTGCTACTACTTCGACACTACCGGATTCATCCATTTCTCATGCAAAGAAATCTTCACCCTCTACTAGTGGTACAAGTTCAAATATGTCTACAATACATAACGGGGACATGGAGTGCCATACTATGGTGGCAAGGTTCACTTCAAAAGGGAGTGTCCAAATAGAAAGGTGATTGTTATTAACGAACATGATGAGTATGAGAGAGGAGATGATGCTGATCCGACTGCTTCGGATGATGAAGGCTATATGGATGATGGCGATGATGTTTTTGCTTCACCCATACCTATTATTTTTTGTACTCCTCGTGTGCTCAGTGTGTCTCCTAATTCTAAAAGTCAGTGATGCAACTTATTCCAAACAAAAGCACTTGTTGATCCAGGTAAAGCATGCAAGGTTATCATTGATGGTGGTAGTTGTCGCAATTTGGCCAGCAAGGAGTTGTGTGCAAAGCTAAATCTGAAGTATGGACCGCACCCTAATCCATACTATATCCAGTGGCTCAGTGACAGTGGAGAGATGAGAGTCAACCACGTGGTACGAGTTGATTTTGAGATTGGACCATACTGAAGGAGATATGCCCTAGAGGCCAATAATAAAGATGTTTTTATTGACATATCTCATTAGTTCGTAATAGTTTTGTATCATGCTATAACTATATTAAGTGGAAACATTAATACATGTGTGACATATAAACAAACCAAGTCCCTAATATCCTCTAGACTAGTTTGTTGGGCATCTGATGATCGAGATTTCCCGATCATAGACTTTACCACATCAACTAACAATGAGGTCACTTCATTAGATGAAAGAAGTGATGGACAACACTCAACCCCTAGTATTGAAATATGATCCAGTAACATAGTTCAACATTGCAATATCTAGCAAAACATAGTGATTCACTTCTTCAACCATGAGATCATGTTAATCACTCTCTCCCGGGGCTGCTTTGATCACATCACCCATCATGAACGTATCTGGGTGACTATAAAGGTGTGTTTTAGGTATTCCAAAGGAAATTTTGAGGCCTATGTATCAAGACCGGCATTTTCACATCCGAGTGATGGATAGATACCCTAAGCCCACTCAGTGAGATTACATCTACAAGTTTGAAACATGTGACTAGGTCACATGGATGTAATATCACGAGAATTAGTAAATGTGTTTGTCAGTAACAAGATTGAACTAGTTATATAGATATCAAAGATCAGATCTTGGAAAAAATAGTTATCATAGAGCAAAGGGAATGAGACTCGACAAAAAGGTTTAAGCGATCAAGTTATTCATGGAATGCATGGGAGCCATCATGTATTTCGAGATACCGTTGTTGGTCATTTACCAGAGAGGTGTCTCGATCATTTCTATGTATTCTCGAGCCGTAGGCTATCACACTTAAGGGTAGAGACGCTTAGGGATTAATCCAAGATCGTTGGAGAAAAGAGAGAGAACTCTGAAATAGTTCTGGAGTAATACCGGAATGGTTCCAGGGATATCTGATGATGATCGGAGGAGTCTGGAAGGTGTTTCAGAATGATAGGTATTAAATAATATATATTTAATATTAATTAAATGAATTAATATTAAAAATATTATTTAAATTGGAATTTTGGGATAGCCCACCTAAATGGGCCTCACCAGAGGAGGCCCAAGAGGGGGTCACGCCCTAGGACTGTCCAAGGGTGCCAGCTGGCCACCAAGTGGGCTCCCTACCATGTGGGGCTGGCCTTCGCCGCCTCCTCCACCTCCTCTCTTGATTAGGCCCACCTTGGGACTTTGAGGGAGGTAGTACCTCCCTTCCACCTATAAAAAGAGGGGCACCCCTCTCCTCAAATCCATCCCATCAATTTTCTTTACCTATTCACTCTCACTCTCCCCTCTCCCTCATGTGTGGTTCCCAAGAATGGAATTGCATACAGAGATAGGGGTTTATCCACCATAAGCACGCCGTCATGTTGCTGGACTCAGTCCAAATCAGTCTTCTCATGCTGCTATGTTGTACCAGAGACCGGGAGACGTCTCTACAACGTATGTGTGTAAGGCCACAATGTACTGCCACTTGGAGCTTGGAGCACGGAATTCGACATGACCATGAGGTCGGCTACATCACACAAGGACAAGGGGTGACTTGCGAGGAACTTCACGACCTTGAGATTGGGTGAGTATGACTACATCATCCATGTTCCCCGTGGAACGTTAACCATGTTCGGTCTTCAAAGGTATGAACATCGAATCCCCTCTCGTTACCTTACTTCTGCATAGATAGATCTTGGCTAGGTGTGTTCACCATAGGAATTTTTTTGTTTTTTGCCACGAAACCCCTTCAATGGTATTAGAGCCGATCTATGCATAGATGTTTGGTACGAGTAGAACACATGTTGATTGTGTGGGCATTGATTTTATAGTTGCTACCCTCCCACGTGTATTTGTTCATATCACGGCAATGTCAGATGAAGCGGCCCAGACCGACCTTACGCATAACCTTACACGATACTCGTTCCACGACTGACATATGGCTTGTATCATATAAGTGGCCAGTGGGTGTCTGTCTCTCCGACATTAGTTGATATGACATTTACAAAAGATGTCCTTGACAAGGGACTTAAAGCGGCAACTAGTCAATCCATATTATGGTTGGAAGTTCATAGGTAGAAACGATTCTCTTGCGAAAGCCCTAACAACCACGTAAAATATGCAAAGATAAAGTAGAGGCATCTAAATTTATTTTGCAGGGGCTTATGATACGTATGGACAACATAAGTGTTTATAAGATGAACTGCTGAAGGCAAGGTGGCACCATGTACCTGGTGCAATGTCGGCACACTCGATGGAGATCAAGGTGCGACGACTAGATCACATCGCATAAACAGTTTACATTTGTTGTTAATTGGTTGTGCATCTTATTATTCTAGGATTTGACTACAACGGTAGCATTATAAGATGACCCTCCAACATAATTCAAATATGCATGTTCTCCCTTTAGTGTGCACCGCCAATAAAGTATGTCATTGTGGAGCATGCCGTGATGATCGTGTGCAAACACATCGACGTTCACATATGGTGGGTGACGAGGGTTTAACTCATCAATGCCCATTGTTATGGACTTGGGTTTTGGAGAAGGAGGGAGCGCTGGAGGCATCAGCCAGCTAGCAAACAAGCACACAGGGACACAAGGTTTACCCAGTTTCAGGCCTCGTAGAGGTCCCTACTCCTACTTGTATGCTCTTGAAATTAATGGAGGAATCGAAGATTACAGGGGCGTGCAGATGCAATCTGGCAAGAGTTGTGGAAACTAGGGTTGCGCGTGTCCTCCTCGCCGCCCCCTCCTAACCTTTATATAGATAGGCTAGGTCTCGGGTAGCAGGTCGAGTCAGTTACAGATTAGGGTTTTATCTTTAAACTTTCTATCTTTAAACTTCTTCTTGTCTCGCAAGTAATTGAGAGTCCGTGGGCCACTCGAAGTCTTCATCGGGGCGTGGCAACACCGTGGGCTTCCACCATATCTGGTTCGTATATACTAAACTCGAGTACCTGTAGGGTATACCCATGTCAGTAGCCCTCGAGTGTCTAGTGGAGTCGTAGATTCGACTGGGGACTTTATGAGGCCTTTCGAGTGCATGACTGAGCATTTTTTCGAGTGTTCTGTTTATGTCATAGGGATTGTTGATATACGTGCCCGATTTAACCGATGTATCGGTATCAGTTAACTGCCTTTGGGCAAAACAACGCAATCTACTCGAACTCGAGTCTCCGGACTCGAATTCGGAAAAGTGCTGGTATAATTCGACTCAAGCCGCGGAGGTCTTATAGCAGTCGAATTCCAGTATATGGATGTGAGAACTCGACGCATCCGTCAAGGCATGTTCATCGTACCTATAGGCATGGATATATTTCTGGTAGTGCGCAGCAGATGCGTTGCCAGGCCTTATTCACGCTATAAGCGCGACATCCAAATTTTTGTCATCGCGGAGATGATTCGAGTGGCCCAGGAGACGCAGTCTCTTTGTAGGGAAAAATATGAGGCGGTATCACCATAGACTTCGAGTGTGGATGTTATCAACACATAGTACGACGTACAAATAATCATAGGGTGCGCGACCAGCACTCCCTATGAGAGTAGCCCCAAGTGCCTGGTTGAGTCGAAGACTTAGGCAGGGACTAAAGAACTTTCGCGACTGCTGTCATCTTTTGTTTGCTTGTTTCAGTCGAATTTGTTTCCATGCTCCCTATGGGAGTAACCCATGATCCATCGTCGAATCGTAGATTCGAGTAGTTGGGTATGCTTTGAATGTCCATATTCCTGTATAAAAAGAAAATCGTAGGGTGCGCGACCAGCGCTCCCTATGGGAGTAGCCCCTGAATGATTGGTGGAGTCAAAGACTCAAGCAAGTACTAAAGTAGTCAAAGTCTTGTAGTGCTCATCTTTGATGACATCAGTGTTGACAATGTGATGACCTCAGTTGCCCGCGTGAGCGGCTTTGACGGGACGTGACGAGCGATGGGTCCCATTTTCTGACCCTGACTTGGCCGGGTGTGCGTAATCTTTCATTTTAACTGCGCCTCTTTGATTTCCGCGTGTAATGGAGGTAGTGGGGGCGGTTTGTGTTTTAGCCTCTCCACGTGTCGATCTCGATGTGCGCCACGCCTCCAATAGGGTTTCTGCTGGCCGTTGGATTGCATCCGCAAGGGGGGTTAAGTAGAAGCGCAACTGCGGTAATTTCTCATCTGCTCTTTCTCTGCTTGTGCTTCCATCACCATTCTGCTGCTCTCTGCTTCTTAGAGTTTGTCCCCTTCGCGGCGCTGGACCAACTCCGCATGTTTCCAAGCTATTTCCTCCACTTGCACCGCCAACGCAAGATGGGGAAGAAGAAAGTAGGTGCCGCCACTAGGTATGTTGCCGCCACCGTCATCGCCAAGAAGAAAGGTGGCTCCGCCACCATGGGTACCAGCCCCGCTGGTGCCGGCAAGAAGAAGGGTGCGGGAACCTGCGTCACCAATGGCGTGTGGCGCGCGTCCATCATCAAGGCCTCTGAGCTTGGTCTTCTGCGTCAAGATGGAGTTCTTCCTCGTGTCGAAGATGATTCGCGAGTGCCTAGAGACAAGGTAATCCCGCTTCCTCCGTCCGATTTCCAGGTGATGTTGCTCGCATTCATCATCCGTGGCCTGTCTCTGCCCCTGCATCCTTTTTTCAGGGGCCTTCTTTGTTTCTATGGGCTCCAACTGCACCAGCTGTCCCCAAACTCTCTCCTTCGCATTGCGTGCTATATCACGCTTTGCGAGTGCTGGCTCGGAGTTGAGCCACACTTTGGTATCTTCAAGAGGCTTTTCAAGCTGGAGCGTCAGTCGACATCTGGTTTCGTAGTCTACGACATAGGAGGCTGCGGGATCCATGTCGACTCCTCCGTCACATACTTCAATATCAAGCTCATGGCGTCCATCCAAGGGTGGAGGGACAAGTGGTTCTACATCCACGACCAGAAGGCCGATAGAGAGCACTACGGACTCGCGCCCTTCGATCCCGCGATGCCGTGCAAGAGGAGGCGTTCTTGGAAGAACGTGGTGATGCCTGGTGAGTCCGAGGAGACGGAAGTGCTGTACGAGCGCGTCTGCGGCCTCGCGAATCGCATGGGTAAAGAAGCGGGAGGCACCGCCCTCATTCGCACATGGTTGTGTCGTCGCATCCAGCCTCTGTAGGCCAGAGTCCACCCCATGGTCCAATGGGCTGGTGCAGACGATGTCACTCGCGTATTTGCCGATGGTATTTCTGCGGGTGAAGTAGATAAGAGGGTGCGAATGTTGACCAAGTACACCACCAAGGATGTTCTCCCCAGTGAACCCGTCGTGCCTCCATTCGATGCCTCTAACCCTCCTCCTGAGGTATGATTGTGCTACGAAGTAGCTTTATTTGTCGATTGGTTTTAGATTTCTTGACGTATACTGAATTGTTTTCTGTATGCAGGATTGGAAGGTGTCTCCCAGTTTGCCCCCTCTTCCTGAGGGGGTTATTCGTTGTGAAGTAGATGAAGAGGACGAGTCAGAATCGACCGTCCCACTTGAAGAGGAGGAGGAAGCCCCCGAGTCTAGTGGTCTGGACATTCGCAAGCATTCTCACAGCAAGGATTCGGATGCTTCATCTCTGTCGACTCTAGAAGGCCCATCCATTGGTGCGGAGGAGCCGATTCCCGCTGTTCCTGTTTGATCCATGGCGCCATCTGCTCACAAGAAGATGCGGCTGCCGAAGGAGTCATCGAAGTCGGAGGAGCAAACCTTCGACTTTGATAAATTTGACTAGTAAGTATATAACTCTCATCTTGGTTCCTTTTGAAGTTGCATTTCCTAATGTTGGTTTTTGTTCCATAGTCAACCGGCGTCGTCAAATTTTTGAAGGAATCTGGAGTCGCGGACTCCAAGGCCAAGGAAGTGGCTGAACAATCTTCTTCTCCTCCATTGGCGGCCCACTCCGGGCACAACTCTTCGAGTTCTCCACACGCCGTGGAGCACCAGATGGTTGCCCGGACGACTGTGCAGCAATCGACTTCGGAGTCTCTGGAGGAGCACGTATGTGTGATTTTGCTTTTTGCAGTCAAATTTGTGGTCCATGCTATCTTCTGATCCTTTATTTTTCCTGAGGCAGCTCATTGTGAAGGAAGCTGCTCGTTTGGTGGAGTAGGTACTTGCGATGGGTCGACAGCACGCAATGCTGGAAAATCGCCATTGTGTCGTCGAAGGTTAGCATTTTTGCTTCTTGTTCTTTTCCTCATGCGGGGTTTTGTACATTCGACTGATGGTCCATCTTTGATTTTTTATGGCGGAGCACAACGAACTTCTTCGTGATGCTGCTTCTCTTGACAAGACACTTGCCACAGCGGTGAAGAGTCGCGACGAGGCAGTCGCTGCGCTTGATGAATCGTGGAAACGCGAAGAGGATTTGCGCACCTCCATCGCTCTGAGGGAAAAGTTGTTCGAAGAACAACTCTTCTCAATTGCCAAGTCTCTTTCAGGTATTTTTTCTTCTGGATCTTGATTGCTTCTTTCTTTGGTATCTTGCTATTGTGTTGACGCCTTGCTCTGTGTAGATGCTGGCGGTTTGAGCTTCGACGCCCAAGCGCTTCGTCATGATGATGCTTTGGTGGGCGCCATCGCAGCAGTCGAGGATCGCAGCGCTTCCATTCAGGGGACGCTAACTAAGGCCAAGATTGTGCTCAGTCGCATCCACGAGGAGCTGACGCTGAAGGCTGAGCTGATTGAGAACTTGGAGGACCTGGTGGAGTCCCTCACTGGAGGTATCCCTCCAGACTTCAGGAACTCGCATTGTGCGGTCGGCGCTTCTATGGCACTCGCCATGGTGCAAGCCCATGGAGTGGAGGTGGATCCATCCACGGTCTCTAAGGTGATGCCCGTCGGTGCAGATGGTCCACAGGTAGGTTTTGCTCCCTTTGCAACTGTCTGCGGCATGTATGGGCCACAACTCATCAACACAGTCGCCAAGTATTCCGAGGAGCTGCAGCGAGCCAAGAAGGCGGCGAAGGCTGCGGCGTCAGGGGCCGGCGGGAAGTCTGTGGCTTCTGATACTACCACGGACTCAATGAGGCCCCCAAAGCCAAAGTCCAAGTCGAAGAAGCAAGCTGCTCCTCAGTAGTTATATTTGTAATAGTTAGTTGCTCGACTCCTTTTGTGAAAACATGCCACGGGCTGAGTGTCTCTGTTGATACTTTTGTCATGTTTGAATACACTTGAGCTTTTTTCCATGTGTTGCTTGGTCCCTTATTCTTTCTTTCTTGGCTTGTGATAGGGTACGTCGAGTGTTCCTTCGAGTGCTCCTCGGGACCCTCCATCCGCTGACGAAAGATTGGCGCATTCGCGTTCCAGGGTGGATGAGTTGTCTCTGCTTTCGCGACTACACGATCACGTTAAGAAGTTGGAACGTGAGCTGGCCGTCCTTCGCGGTAATGTAAATGTGTGGAAGTCAAGGGCAGAGAAGGCTACCGCCTGAGAGCAATATCTGCTGAGGAGGTGACGCAATTGGGCGACTCGTTCAAGTGTTAGCTTCCCGACCTCTTATCTTTTCTTGTAGTCAGTCGCGATAGTTCCTTGTCTTCATATGTTACCCTTTTTTTGCTTGGTGTAGTTGTCAGTGCTCGTCATCCGCAGGATGAAAAAGATAGGGTCGCCATCCGAATGAACGACCTGACCCAGGAACAACTTCAAGCAAGTGGGTATTTTTGGGTGGACCACGATCGCGCGATTGCACTTGCAACCCTACAGGATCGTGCCTCTCGAGTCCTCCATTTTCTGAAGAAATCACAATCATGCCTAAGGAATATCTACCAGACGATGTTTCCGCTGGACGTCGTCCCTTCGAGCCTGTTGGCTCTCCTCGCTAAGTTTCAGGATTTGAGTGCAGTTCGCGATTGCGTGCGGCAGCAGTTGGTGGCTGGTGCCAAGGCTGCTTTGTCGCTAGTGTGACTGCACAAGCCTGAAGTGGACATTGCAGCTGTTGCTGCTGGGCCTCTGACGCCACCGGCAGGCTCAAACTGGAACATGGTTCCCCATTATCAGGCGGTGGATTGTCCAGTAGACGAAATTGTCGATTTCTTTGAGGAACTGACAAACGTTCTTCTGCTGCTATAGTAGTTTAACCTGTATCCTGCACATAAATGTACCAGTGTTGTAAAGTTCGTATATGTATGATGTATATAATTGATTGATATTGATGTGTAAAGAGCTTGCTAGCTCATATGTTTTGTTAGTGTATTTGTACTCTGCAGTTCCTTTTCGTTAGCCTAACTTATTTTATCTTAGCGCCTTGCCAACCTATCAGGTGCGTTGCAACTGGGTTGGTGTATCAAGGGTTCGATTGTTGTTGTGTTAGCTACTCAGGATACTGCGTATTGTTCGTAGAATTAGGATGTAAAGGGTGGTGTAGCCCCTGAGTGATATAATTGCTAGAAAAACACAGAGTTTTGGGGCACTTAGCTTTATTTATTCGCAGAATCAGTACGAGGTACAATGTGTGGCTAAGTAGCCTGGCTGAATAGCCTTATTTGCAATGTAAGAAAAAGAGGGCGACTAAGGGTAGAAGCGCCGCAGCTACACGATGTTCCAGGGGTTGGAGTATGCGACTCCTGTCTCGAAATCTTTGAGGAGATAGGCGCCACCTGGGATTAGTTTTGTAATCACGTATGGTCCTTCCCAAGGGGACTCGAGCTTGAGGCGCCCTTGCTGCTTCAGTCGTAGGACCAGGTCTCCTTCGGCGAAGGATCTAGGGTGTAGCCTTCTGCTGTGGTAGTTGCCCAGGTTCTGCTGGTAGATCGTCCATCTTTCTGCTGCGATGTCCCATGCCTCGTCAAGGAGATCGACGGAGTCTTCGAGTGCAAGAGTGTATTCCTTCTCGCTGTAAGCGACCACCCGTGGGGCTTTGCAGCGTACTTCTGCGGGTAGTACCACTTCAGCACCATGCACCATGAAGAACGGAGTGTATCCCGTGGCACTGTTTAGAGTTGTGTGTAAGCTCCAGAGTACGGATTGCAGCTCGTCTAGGCAGCATACGGCGGCTTGTTCGAGTGGCTGGAGGAGTCGCTTCTTGATTCCACCGTAGACGAGGCCGTTGGTCTTTTCGACTTGAGCGTTGGTCTGTGGATGAGCTACGGAGGCATAGCTTATGTTGATTCCCAGGTTTCACAGAAACCCTGGAACTCCTTAGAGGTGAAGTTCGTTGCATTGTCCATGAAGATGCTATGTGGCACTCCGAAGCGATAGGCAATGGACTCGAAGAACTTGACGGCACTGGCTCCTGACTGGTTAGTCACCGGCATGGCCTCTAACCACTTGGTGAATTTGTCGACTACGACCAAGAGATAGACGTAGCCTCCTCGTGAGGACTTTGGGAGCTTGTCGACCATGTCGAGTCCCCATTGCGCAAAGGGCCAAGCCAATGGTATTGGCCGAAGTTCTGCGCCGGGTGTGTGTGGTTTGTCCATGAATCGCTGACAAGTGTTGCATCTCTGGACTATATCCTTGGCGTCAGACATGGCCGTGGGCCAGTAGAATCCAGCTCGTAGAGCTTTGGCGACAAGGGCGTGACAGCCGGCATGGTGTCCGCAAGTCCCTTCATGTATGTCGAGGAGGACGGCCCTTCCGTCCGTGTTGGATACGCACCGTTGGAGTACTCCTATGATGTTGTGCTTGTATAGCTCGCCGTTGATGACAACGAATACCTTGGATCGCCGTGCGATGTGTCGTGCATCAGTCGGGTCGTCAGGCAGCCTCTTGCTGAGAAGATATGTGATGTAGGGTTGAGTCCAAGATGGTTCGATCATCATGACCCCCATTGGCCCCTCGAGTCCTGTGTCAATCTCCAGGTCGTCGAGTGCCATTCGCTCATTGGGTGGCGTAGCCCCCGAGTCCGTTGTTGCGCTTGTTTTCTTCTCTGCTGTCTTTGGCTTGAGGGAGCATTCGCAGATACGCTCGAGAAATACCCCAGGTGGTGTGGGGGCGTAGGTGGAGCCAATGTTGGCGAGTGTGTCCGCCTCTTCATTGCTTTCGTGGCCTACGTGCCGTAGCTCGCAGTCATCGAAGTCCCCTTCGAGTGTGTCGTAGAGGTCACGGTAGGCGATCATATTGTCGTTCAGCGTGTCGCACTCGTGCATCGTTTGGTTGACGACCAGTTTGGAGTCGCCGTAGATGATGAGCCTCTTGGTGCCACAGGCTTTCGCCATCCGCATCCCGTGCAGCAGGGCCTCGTATTCAGCTTCGTTGTTGGAGGCAGTGAACTGCATTCGCATAATGTATTTCAGCTTGTCTCCCTGGGGCGATGTCAGTATGACACCTGCGCCAGCCCCGTCCTTTCGCTTGGATCCATCGAAGTGCATTGTCCAGAGGTAAGACATATCTGGCTTTTCCGGGAGCTGGTTCTCCATCCAGTGCATGAGGAAATCAGGGAGGACTTGCGACTTGATCGCGTCGTGCTTTTCATATGTAATGTCTCGTGGAGACAACTCGATTCCCCAAAGCGCGACTCGTCCGATGGCGTCGGGGTTATTGAGGATATGCCCAAGCGGGGCGTCGTTGATCACCACGATTGTGTGCTCCTGGAAGTAGTGGCGCAGTCGCCTAGCTGTCATGAAGATGCCGTATGCCACCTTCTGGTAGTGCGGGTACCGCTGCTTTGTTGGCATGAGCACCTCGCTGAGGTAGTAGACTGGGCGCTGCACCCCGTGGACCTTGTTTTCCTCGGCTCGTTCCACCACGAGCACCATGCTGACCACCTGGTTGGTGGCGGAGATGTATAGCAGCAATGGTTCCCTTTCGCGTGCGGTCACTAGTACTGGTGAGGTAGATAGTAGACACTTGATGTCTTCGAATGCTTCCTGCGCCTCGTCGGTCCACTCGAACTTATCAGTTTTGCGGAGGAGTTGGTAGAAGGGCAGTGCCTTTTCTCCCATTCGACTGATGAATCGACTGAGCGCCGCGATTCGCCCAGCCAGCTGTTGGACGCCTCTTAGGTTCTTCGGCTTCTCCATGTCCAGTATGGCTTTTATTTTCTTTGGGTTCACCTCAATCCCTCTCGCGGATATGAGATACCCGAGTAGTTTCCTAGATGGTACGCCGAAGGCGCATTTGTCCAGATTAAGCTTGATCCAGTAGCGGTCGAGGTTAGCGAAGGTTTCGCGTAAATCATCGATTAGCGAGGCTTCCTCCTTTGTTTTGATGACGATGTCGTTGACGTAGACTTGGATATTGCGACCAAGTTGATCCTTGAGGCAAGCCTGCATGCACCGTTGATAGGTGGCTCCTGCGTTTTTGAGCCTGAAGGGCATTGTGTTGTAGCAGAACACACCGAAAGGCGTTGTAAACGCCATTTTCGAATCTGATTATAGCATGAGTAGGCATCGAGGAAGCAGAGGCGCTCACATCCCGCGGTGGAGTCGATGATTTGGTCGATTCACGGCAGCAGGAAGTGATCCTTTGGGAAGTGCCTGTTTAGGGAGGTAAAGTGCACGCACATCCACAGGATATCCGTGTCCTTTTTAGGTACCAGCATCGTGTTGGCGAGCCAAGTGTTTTCTTTGATCTCGCGTATGAATTTGGCGTCAAGGAGTCTATTGATCTCCATTCCTACCACTTTTTCTCTTGGTTCAGACAGTCGCCGAATTGTCTGTTTGACTGGCCTTGCGTCTGGGTTAACGTTGAGTGCGTGCTCGCCGAATTTCCTGGGAACCCTTGGCATGTCCGCTGGACACTAGGCAAAGATTTCCTAGTGCTCACGGACGAATTCGATGAGCGCGAGTTCCTATGCAGAACTCAAGTTGTTGGCGATGAGGGCCGTCTTTGTTGGGTCCGATGGGTGGACCTGAACTTTCTTCGTGTGTACCGACGAGTTGAAGGACAGGTCGGGTGAACTTGGCCGGCTCAAGGGAGGCAGACTGTTGTCTGTCGACTCCTTCAATATTGCGAGCTCCTCCTACATGCTGAAGGACTAGGAGATTCTGTTGAATTCCCTGTCGTAGTTGTTGGACCTTTCGAAACTTCTATTGATTGTGATGACGCCGTTTGGACCTAGCATTTTCATCTGCAGGTAGGCGTAGTGCGGCACTTCCATGAACCTAGCCAATGCAACGCGTCCGAGGATGCAGTGGTACTGTGAGGGCCAGTTGACGACTTCGAAGTCTATGCGTTCGCGTCAAATTGTTTTTGGCGTGCTGAAGATGACGTCGAGGTTTATTTTGCCCATGGATATATGCCCTTACCTGGGACGATGTCGTGGAACGTTGTGTCCGAGACCTCTAGACAAGTCAGAGGGATTCTCATTTATCGCAAGGTACTTGCGAACATGAGGTTAATGCCGCTTCCACCATCCATGAAGACGCGACTCATGTAGAAGCCTCCAATCTGTGCCTCGAGTATGAGGGGACAGTGGCCTGGACGAGGGCCTTGGCGTGGATGGTTGCGTTTGTCGAAGGTGATGCAGGAGTCGCTTCCACGGAGGTACTCAGTGGTGTAGGGCGGAGTGTTTGTCGCCAAGTTGACTTGGCGAGTGATGGCTTTCTTCACCCGATTTGAGGGGCGCCCCTTTTGGATCATCATGTTGCCCATGGCCCATGGGTATTTGTGGCGCCCTGCTAAAACCAATACTAGAAAATCATTGTGTTTTTGTGCGTTGCATCATCATGACCGCATGCTCATGTCATCATGCCACATTGGATTTGAGCATCGTCATCATCATGCATTTGTTTGTCTGAAACTATTTTCGAAAACCTATTTTGTTTTTCTAAATAAGCCCCGTCTTTATTCAAATACAAAACCCGGGCTTAGCCGAAATATTTTGTTTCGTCTACAACAAGATTTCAAAAGCCCCGTTTTAAACAAATAAAATAATTATATTATTTTTAGGGGGCAGCCCGCCAGGCCCGAAAGCCTGGCCGGCCACCCCCAAACCCTATCTAAAACGCCCCTAAGCCAACCCTATCTACCCAGACCCGCCGCCAACCACTTCCTCCACCCCTCCACCTCACCCCGCCCAATCACAACCCGCCACCTCACCAGCCCCTCCCTATTTTTCCCTCCAACGCACCCACTCCCCGCCTCTCTTTCCGCGTGGCACGCCCACCTGCGCCCAAACTTCCGCAGGCCGCTCCATCCCCTGACCGACCAAACCCACCCGCGCGGGTCCCACCCCACCGACAACCCGCGGTCTCTCTCTATCCCCAACATCTCGTTTATCTCCACCTACCCCAACGCGACAATGCCGCCTCGTCTGCCTCCGCTCGCCATCGCCGCCCAGGCGCGCCCTCCCCCAAGCCCGAGGCCACCATCCCCTCTTCCCTGCGGCCGCCGCCCTCCGTCGCGCCCCATCCTAGACCCGGCCCCTAGCCACGACCTCGCCGCCGCCACCGGCCCGTCTCTCTGTCCGGCCGCTGCCCATGAGCTCCTCTTCCTCCCCGTCGCCGGCGCCTCACCCTCTGTCGCCGCTAGCGACCCGCGCAGGCCCAGCTCCCCTCCGGCCGGCCTCTGCCCCCTTCCTCGCCTCCGGTTGCGCCAGCACCATCGCTCGCGCGCCCGTCTCCGGCCTTCCTCTCGTCCCCGATGCCTCGCCGAGCTCCCCCGGCTCCACCCCTCTGCGTGGCCTTCCCCTTGTCCCAGCAGGCCTGCCTCCTCCCTCTCAGGCGCGCGCGCCGCCAGCACTCGAGCTCGCCCAGGCACTGTCCCATGCGCCCTCGTCTTCGCCCCTTCCTCGTGGCCCTCGTATCTCCCGGCAGCATCGCCTCCTCGAGCCACCGTCGACCCGGACCCCTCCCTGCAGCGCCGGCGCTGAGCGCCTGGTCCTCTCGTTCGAGCTCTGCTGGCAAGTTCCCTGGTGCGTCCCTTTTCATCTCTGTACCGTCCCGCGAGCGGGCCCTGCAGCGATGCCCTACGTTTTCTTCCTGTGTGTGGCCATGTTGCAGGCTCGGGTGCCGCTGGTTTTGGCAGCTGTTGTGGTGTCAAGATGGGAACCACCAAGTTCGTCACCGCCCTTACCCCGTCGAAAAGTTCTTCGCAAAGGACCAAGACCGGCTATCGAGCGTTGGCACGCCAAGACGTCCCACAGAACCCCGAAGCCTCGATCCGATGTCGAGACGGCAAAGTGAAGACATCGCCGAGTCCTTCCGATGACCGCAAGACCGTCCCCGGATACGATGACCCGAAGATCCCCTCGTCGGAACGCCAAGTACTTCTTCTCAGAGCCGAACCCGAAGGTCGTCGTGGTGGAACACCAAGGACTCCTACACGGATCCGATGACCGAAGGCCAACTACATAGAGCGACAAGGTCTCCTTCTTGGACACCGAAGACCGTCCCGATCCTGGCGCCGAGATCCGAGTCCGACAACGACAACCGAAGATGTCGGATCGCCAAGATCACCTCCACGGAACACCGAGTTCGCCTTCATGGACAACAAAGATCGCCGGCAGGGAACCGAAGGACGCCGCCCTCAAGATCTTCTTCCCGAGACCAAGATCTCCTTCCCGGATGCGATGCCCGAGAACCCGGATGCCAAGGTCGCCGACACAGAACGCCAAGTTCTTCATCCCAAACGACAAGACCGACCCGATATGCAGACCCGACAAGATCTTCATGACGACAAGATCGGCACCAACCAGGCGAATCCGATGCGCCCCCTAACGCCAAACCAAGTCCTTCTTCCCGGAATGCCAAGCTCTCCTTCCGTTCTCCGAGAACGATCCCGTCGAACCGAACCACCGATCCCAGTCGAACCCTGTCGAACCCTGAAACCCCGTAACCCAAGATCTTCCGAACCCAGATGTGTGACCCTAAGCCTCTATTTATATAATATGACATATACCTGTCGCATCATTAAATCATCATGCTTGTATACATGTCATCTGGTGGGTTGGGTTAAATAGTCGATTCACCTAAATTAAATATGGAGTCTATATGCGGGCTATTAGAGTCTTATTCTGGACTCCATTTAAACTTGTGTAGCGAACCGATACCACGTTTTGCCTTGTTAAGATGACATTTAAATTGCGGGGTATGTAAATAACTAGAACCTATTAATTAATTGTCGGGACCCCGGTTCCTCTTAATATTGCCTAATTGCACCGCATCTGCATCATATCATAATCATGCTGGACCTTCTGCCGTAGTATTAAATATTGCATCCGGTGTTTCTTTTAGTGCTTTGCTTCTCCGTGGATTAGGCCGATGAGTTGATGTGAGTATCGACAAGTTCTTCGGATAAGGAACCTTCGGCTATGTTTTCCTAGGGGAGCATCTTCCCCTTTCTACCTATTTTGCATTTATAGTCTTTACTCCTCCTGTTGATCTACTGCTATCCGTGTTGCGATGCTTTAGTTTCCGTGCAGCATTTATATTCCTTGCAGCCCTATATTGCCTTGGACACATCCTATTGCCTGTTGTTTGATAAATAGTCGGCCTTGTGAGTCGTAGTTGCTTGCTCATGTGCTGCTTCGCGACGTTGTCGTTCCACCGTTATTGGAAGGTTGGCACATGCTTAATGGTGGAGATGCTTAACCGTGGAGAGGATCATGACTTTAAATACAACTACTAAATTGTTGGAATAACTAATGAAAGAGGCACCGGTGGGCAATATATGCTAGTTGGTTTTTATGTCCACTTGTGTCCCGTAGGCCCCGAGTACTTGATACCTGTTCCTTGACTATTCGCACTATCCACATCCTGCAGAGTCTATGAATCCCCCTTAGCCAGAGCTTGATTCACTTCTTATTTCTTGGAGCCACAAACTAGTTTGGGGCTTTATTACTATCCTGTACTTATGCCATGCTTTACTGCTTTATTTACGATTGCCGTGGAGCACCTATACTATTTAGGAATTGCGGAGTGTTTTCACGGTATCGACAAGCCTAGTCACACTTTCGGGTTCCCAGTCGTTTACAGCCATTGGCGCAAACCTTGGGTCCATCTCGGAGCCGACCAACTTCATTGCGGGTAGCTTAATGGGGTGGCCCCCCTGAAATAATTTATGAATCCTGTGATTGCTTTGTCGTGAAAGCCTCATTGGGTTTTGATTTGGTTTTTCCGAGGTTGATCGTGTGTGTGTTGCTATTTGTGCACCCCTGCAGGGTAAATCTTTCTGAAAGCCGTGTCCGCAGTTATGGACAACTTGGAGCACAGTATCTCGATCATAGACAAGCATAAATAAAGTAGTGCTATAAATTTGACTTAATATGTGACTAGTAATCAGCTTCACTACAATGGAATGGATAATCAAAGTGCCAACAACTGGTGGAACTGGTGTGTATCGTGTCATGTTATACCTGCCTAGTAAGTATCGCAACTCCAATGGAATGAAATAGAAGTGCCAACAACTGCTGGGTTTGGGATGTCACATGCTAATTGTATCTGACTAGTAAGTACTGCAACTACCACTGAATGGTTAACTAAAACTACCCACTACTTATGCTATCAGGATGACTCATGATATCTATATCTGACTAGTAAGTGCTGCAACTATAATGGAATGAATAAAACTGCCAACTGTGTGAGTTCCTTGGTTTAACTTCCTCGTTTGGTCTCGAGGGGGGAGAATACCAGGATGGGTATGATTGGTGTTAGTATCAGGTTAGATCCGAATAGGTCTCTCTTATCCCTTTCTAATAGCCGACAGATGAATCGAGTCTCTATAGGTTGTTTAGTGCATGCTTCGCTGCCGCTTCAGTCCACCATACCTATGTAGGCGAGAGCCGCCGAATTCTAGCCTCGCCGTGTACTGGCCTCAGTACTGACGCTCCTCTTTTTCCCTTCGCCCTTTGTCGGCACCCCTTTTGTTTAGCAGGTACGAGTTCCATGTCGTTAGCAGGGTTACCCTTCCGGCTTGGCCTAGGCAGGGTTATGGACGCCATTGGTTATTCTTCAGGGCTCTTAGCCCCATTTGCATCTTATCCGTACTCAGATGTTGTACCGTTTTCGAGGTGATTTGGATCTTTGTACTGTATATCTGTATCCTTGACTCGCGTTGTTGTATATATATGTTCTATGGGTCCCATCGTGGACTATTGTGTAATGATATTACTTTGTTTTCCACCCACACGCAAGTGCCTGGTGGGCGTCCTTGAATCGTTTCTATGCAGGTTTGCCGGGAAGCGCTAAAACTTGCATATGGCCGATTCGAGGGTGTTACAGTATGGCTCGCTGCCTTGATTCTGGACAGGTGCGGCCGCGGGTGGTGGTGCTCTAGGTGGTGGTTGTAACTACCTCGGTGAATTACGCTCTTAGTTAATGCCTGGATGAACGAAAGTGGTTAAAATAGTACGGTGGGGCCTGGGGCCACTCACGGTAGACCTTTCGGCCGTCCTAACCATTTTCAGACAACGGGACAAGAACGAGCGGCGTAATCGGCACGCGAAGGGATCAACTACATACACAAATGAGTATGTATGCAAGCCACATACAACAGTCCTTAGAGCCATTCCATCTAAAAGAAATATAAATATTGCAACGCCATACGGCAAGATCCAAATGTTCTAGATAGATATAATAATTCAGGATAGCTCCTCATACATCACACATCAGAGTATCAGGCGGAAGCAGAAAACAAGATCCGAGTACGGATAAGAAGCAAATTGGCATAAGATGCCCCATAAATAAACACATCCCGCCCACAGATCACACGGATCCCCGTTCCCGGAATCTCTACACCGAATGATCGTTGCCAACATCATCTATCTCTTCCACCCAGTATCCATCTTGCGGGTACACCTGTTCATCTGAATCAAACAATTTATCGTGTGAGACCCTAGGGGTACTCAGCAAGTCTTTATGCCGCTAAAGGGAACACAACCTGGGGTGACGCAATTGCAGCAAAATATAATACCTAACAATTCTATAGAGACTCGCTAACCTTCCGCCTAACCAATGATAGACGGAAGTCCGTGAATTAAGAACAACAGTTATAACAGTATAATTAACAGATCCATCCTCCTCCTCGCTTACCAACGAGGAAGCAGACGAACAACCCCCGTCATCCGTTGGCAGTTTTATTAACCATTCCATGAGTATTGCACTACTTACTAGTCAAGTACTTAGTCAATTTAAAAGCGGTAATTTAGTTATACTTGTCTATGATCGAGAAACTGTGCTCCAAGTCGTCCATAACCGCGGACACGGCTTTCAGAAAGATTTACCCTGCAGGGGTGCACGAATAGCAACACACACTCGATCAACCTCGGAAAAACCAAATCAAAATCCAACGAGGCATTCACGACAAAGCAATAACAGGATTCAGAAACATTTCAGGGGGCCACCCCATTAAGCTACCCGCAACGAAGTTGGCCGGCTCCGAGACGGACCCAAGGTTTATGTGGGCGGCGGTAAACGACTGGGAACCCGAAAATATGACTGGGCTTGTCGATACAGCGAAAACGTGTCACGATCCAAAACAGTACAGGTGCTCCTCGCACAATCTTAAATAAAGCAGTAACATGGCATAAGTACAGAATAGTAATAAAGCCCCAAACTAATTGTGGCCCCAAGAAATAAGAATGAATCAAGCTCTAGGTCAGGAGGGTCCATAAGGCCTCCTGGATGTGGATAGTGCGAATAAACCAGGAATAGGAATCAAGTACTCGAGGTCCTACGGGACACAAGTGAGCATGAAAAACCAAATAGCAGATATTGCTCACTGGTGCCTCTTTCATTAGTTATCCCATTACTACTCAGGTTCAGTTGTTTAGTAGCTCGTTATTCATCAGACACTCACATACCCTACTCATGCTTTTCTACGACTCGCATGGCTCAAACAACTCCTGTAGTAATGGCTCATGGGACCGGAACAAGCTTGGTGTGGTTTAAAAGTAAAGGCTATGCAGTACTTGGGATTCAATTTAATGCAATCGCGACTCAATGATGCAAGAATAAGATAGAGGAAATAGGTACTGTATGTATGCAAGCATGTGGTAGTGCTTGCCTTGCAGCTCAGTTGAAGCGAGAGATGGATCTGGGTAATACTCCTGTGATTCCTGGTAATTCTCCTGCTGGGCGTCTATTCAAAGAAGAACCAAACAAACAAGGGCCAACATAAATAAAGTGCACAAGCATACGAATTAAAATGCAACAAGCAACCAAGCATGCCATGATGAATGATGCACAATTACATACCAAGTTTTATTGTCATAAACAGTTCATATTTTGAATGTTGATATGATGCATGCTTCAAATCAGAACAAGGACTGCATAAATAGAACGGGCTCGTCGCGCTGATCGATTTAGACATATTATTTGTCAAATTTGGAGTTATAACACAAAAGTTATTAATTAAATAAGGAAAGGGCATTTTCTTGTAATTTTAATCATCTCGAAATTTAAAGTGTCCAAAATATATTTTGAAGGGCATATTTGAATTCCTCACATTTTTCTGATTCCAAAACATATATTAGTTGTATTATTTGGATTTGTATTTTAAAAATTATTTTAATCTGAATTGAATTTGAATTTAAACCAATTTGGAAAAGATTTAATTTAAAATAGACTCAGGGAATTACTTTTGTCACCCAGGCGAAAACAACCCCAGTCACTGACGGGTGGGCCTTGCGCTGACTAGGCCACATGCGCGAAAAACACTTTTTCCACCGCGGGTCTGGCTAGCCCGCTGAGACTGCGGGGTGGGCCAACTGGCGCAGGCCCGCGTGTCAGCGGTGAGCGAGACAGGGACTGACAGGTGGGGCTGGGGCTGGAGCGCGGGTTGCGCCCGGGAAAAGCCGAGGGGTTTTCAGCAAAAGTGCCAGCGCGGCTGACTGGTGGGGTCGCTAGGAGCGCGGGTTGCAGGAATCAAAAAGGTGGGGGGCTTTTTGCAAATTTACCACGGCCCGGGTTACTGTTTTTCTTCTCCACGTTCTGACGGCAATTCGTGTGCGCGGCGCGAGCGGGGGATTCGATCCCGGGTCACGGGAGTGTGCACGGAGGGGCTAGCCAGTGCGGCTGGCTCGGGTAGATGACAGGGAGGTGGGCGAGGGCTAGTTAAGGGGCTGTGCGGCGCGGGGAGGCTGGCAGACTACATCGAACGGCGCGCACGGCGGGCGTTCGACGAATAGGATGGCGAGGCTAGGACGGTACGGCGAGGCGGAGGTTGTCAGGGAGGGAGAGAGACTCACCGCGGGCTCGACGGAGGGCTCGGATCGGCGCGAGGAGCGGCAGAGCGACGAGATCGCTGGCGCCCAGATCTAGGGTTTGCTGCAGTGCGGCGAGGTACTGGCGGTGCTGGGGAGCTCCTCGGCCAATTCAGCGTGTGCGGGGTGGTGCAGAGGGACGTCCACGATCCTCCAGGCCACCTCCACGACAAGCTCGCTGGCTGGAACGACGGGGACGACGAGGTGCTGGCGGCGACCGGCGTCGGGTGCTGTTGGTCAGAGAGGAAGAAGGGGAAGAAGGGGGCGGCTCGGGCAGATCTGGGAGATGCGAGAGAGTCGTGCGGAGGGAGGAAAAGGAGGGAGAGAGGGAGGAGGCAGCTGGGGCACGGCAGAGATAAAGGTGGCCTCGGTGCCACCTTTTCTCTCCTTCCTCCTCGAGCACGTGCTCGGCCGGCTGGAGCTGGACCTGGGGCTGCAGGGGAGGCTGCAAGTGGGGCCGAGGACGAGAGAGGCCAGGGTGGGGCTAGCCTGGCGGTAGAGAAAGAAAGAGAGAAGAGGGAGTAGATCGGGCTAGGGTAGATGGTGGCCTCGGTTAGGGTTTAGCTAGGGTTAGGGTGGCTGGGTGTGGGCCAGGGAGAGGGTGGCCAGCAGCTAGGGAGAGAGGGGCTGGGCATGGAGGTCATGCTAGAGAGAGAGAGAGCCTTAGGTTTAGGAGAAAAATAGAGAGAGAGGAAAGGGTTAGGTTAGGTTTTATTAGGCATTTATATTTTTAATTTGATTATGAGGCCCAACCAAGGAGAAGCATGAAACTTGATCTTGCTTGAGACAAAGTGAAGGAGAAACAAGAAAGAAAGAGGAATAAAAGAATAGATGGCAAAGGTCACATATGGCTCATGCATGGAGGATTGAAAAATAAGAGGAAAAAGAGATGGTGAGATTAGGAGGATGGTGTAATGGTGGTAGATGGTTTTCCTTAGATAGGATCCACCAAATCCAAAGAAAAACCAATGGAGGAAAAAGGTGGTGAAGAATTGTGCATGGCCCATGCAAAATAATAATGCCATGATATATTTTGTGAAAACAATATTAATATTATGGCATTACTCTATGCTTATCCAAGAAGTGGAGATAAAACCAAGCACAAGAATTTAGAGGATTTAATCCACCCCAAACTACATGAGCTAGAATTTAAATATCAAAGGAAAAGAAATGCAAGCTCATTGTTAAAGGGATGGTGGAATTATAAGGTGGTGGAAAAGAAAGGTGATGGAAATGAAATAAAAGATATGCCCCCAACTCAACTTGGGCATTTAGACAATATATCAATAACCAAATACAATATCAAGAGGCAAATACAATTAATAATGCATATGAGGGAAAAACCAAAAGAAAGAGGGTTTTATATGATGCTCAAATGCAAGGTGGCATGATGACATGAGCATGATATAATTATGATGCAACAATAATATATATGAAGTAGCCAATATCTTACTAGGACAAGTAGCATTACAATTGTTAGACAATTGGGGTGCTACAGTGGTGGAGGAGCTCCATGTGCTATGGCGCCTGGGGCAACTCCGTAGCCCCTGTTGACCGCGTCGCGATTCATCCGAGCCAGGCCCTGATGGAGTTTGAGAAACTCGCGGCAGTCCTTGAGAAGGTGGCTGGATTTTTTCTTGTCGTCATGCTTGTCGATGTAGAAGTGCATGTTGCACGGCCCGGACAGTTTGTCCTCAATTGTTGTTGCGGGTGCCTCTTCGCGAGTGCGGCGTTGCCATACCTGCGTGGTCTTCCCGGAGTCGCGGTATCCACCGCTTCGGTAGCCGCTGTTGCGGTTGTCATCGCGTTTGTCGGCGTAGCCTGCTGTGACCATATTGATGTCATCGCGGTCATCGTAAACACGCATTCACCGCTTGCCTCGACGGTCGTGTCTGTGCCCGAGATCGTCATCGTCGTCGGAGTAGGTGTGGTTTTTTACCAAATCCTCTCCATCGGCCCACCGATTCGCAATTTCCATTAGGTGGTCGATTGGTTTGGGCTTCGAGCGGCCCAGCTCCTCCCTGAGCTCTATGCGGCGAACGCCGCCGTTGAATGCGTCGATTGGGCGATCCTCCGAGATATTTTTTGTGGAGTTCTTGATGATGGACCACCTCTAGATGTACGAGCATAGCGATTCACCCGACCTTTGCTGGCAGCACCTCAATTCTTCGATTGATGCGGTCCTTTTGTAGGTGCCCTTGAAGTTGTGCACAAAGCTGTAGACCAGCTCTTCCTAGTTGTGAATGGATCCGTGCAGGAGGTTGTGGAGCCATGCTCGGGCGGCGCCCTGCAGCTGTAGCTGCAGGCATTGCATGGTTGTGCTTCGACTCCCTCCGTGGAGCCTGAAGGAGGAGATGTGGTCCCCCAACCATATTTTCGGGTCCTATAGGCCATCAAATTTTGGGTTCTCCGATGGGAGCTTGAACCCTTTGGGCATTCGCTTCTACCTGATAGCCCTGCTGAAGCATCTGGCGCCATAGAGCTCCACGTCTTCGTCCTCTGAGTCAGTCGAGCGGGCACGTCGTGCCTTTGACTTGTTGATTTTGCGCTGCGTGAGGTCATCGCGCACATCGTAGTCATGGTCGTGTCGCCGTGAGCAGCGACATCGAGACAGGTCGGGACTGTCATCACTGGGCGAGGGTGAGGAAGAGCGTTTTGCCACAGCCTTGCTTTTCTTCGGCTCCAGCGTCGGCTCTTTGTCGAGAGCGGCCTCGGTTAACCCCAAACCCACGATCATAGATTGATGCATGGCGGCTCGGGGATCCCTAGCCGGCGGCTGGTTGTTGAGGAGGTACATGGTGGCTGCTGTCACCGCAGCTTGTGGCGTCTTTGGGACCACGTTGCCCCGTGTGTCGACTGTCATAGAGCTGAAGTCGAGGACTTTCACAGCTTCTATGTGCTCCTGCTCGGTGAGGTGGGACATTCGAGTTCGCCTCCTGTTGGCCATGTACTCGTTGCCTTTGGAGGAGGATCCTCTGTGGGAGGAGAGCCCGGCCCGTCGAACACTTGACTCGTCCGCCGCCATTTTATGCGCTTCGAGTTGCGCGATCATTTGTAACTTGCGTCTGTACTCCTCCTTTACTAGCCAATGATAGCCCATCAGCAGAACTTGGAGCGTGTCGGGGGGCAGAGGATTGCCTCGCAGAGCTTCTCGACAACGAGCCAACTCGAGATCGTTGATCTTGATCACGACACACCAGTGTGTTCGTTCACCATGGTTGGAGGTTCAACTGCCCCTCCATTGTTGATGGGCGCGCCATTGCACCGTTGGTGGGGCCGCCATTGGGTGGTCCGCCGTTAGGTATGCCACCGTTGGGTGGATCAGGACTGTTGCCACCGTTTTCGCGATTGGCGCTGGTTTTGCCGGTGTTGATGACGGTGCACATGAAGTGGTTGGGGAAGCTGTTGCTTCCGCATCTTTCAGATCCAGAGCTGTAGACCCCATCTTCCGTTGCTAGGCCACCCAGATCGGATCCGTGACTGTTGTCGCTGTCCATGCTCTTAGCTGCTGCTGAGGTCTTGAGCTCGCTGAGGGCGCCGATTGGTGGTGGGAACCATGATGCTGGAGCAATCGCATATGTTCTTGGCTAGTCAGGCATGCGAAGCGGGCCCATCTGACCAACTTGGAAGCGGAAACTCCCGAGCGCCAGGCTGATTCCATTGCCCACTGACTCGAAAGCCGGGCGAGTGTCCGGCGTATGATGGTGAAGTAGAACGCGCCGAAGAGCTAACGAATCTCTGCTGTTGCGGAGTTGTAGATCGCGGTTGATGGGGCCGAAGAAGCCGCAACATCAGCACTCCCAGTTCCCACAGACAACACCAATTGACGAGGGTTTAACTCATCAATGCCCATTGTTATGGACTTGGGTTTTGGAGAAGGAGGGAGCACTGGAGGCATTAGTCGGCTAGCAAACAAGCACACAGGGACGCAAGATTTACCCAGGTTTAGGCCTCGTAGAGGTCCCTACTCCTGCTTGTCTGCTCTTGGAATTAATGGAGGAATCGAAGATTACAAGGGTGCACGGATGCAATCTGGCGAGAGTTGTGGAAACTATGGTTGCGTGTGTCCTCCTCGCCGCCCCTCCTAGCCTTTATATAGATAGGCTAGGTCGCGGGTAGCAGGTCGAGTCGGTTACAGATTAGGGTTTTCCCTTTAAACTTTCTATCTTTAAACTTCTTCTTGTCTCGCAAGTAATCGAGAGTCCGTGGGCCACTTGAAGTCTTCATCGGGTCGTGGCAACGCCGTGGGCTTCCACCATATCTGGTTCATATATACTAAACTCGAGTACCTGCAGGGTATACCCATGTCAGTGGGTGTAAGCCATGTATGCACTGCAAATACACTAAAGGTTAATGTTAGCGAGCCTAGCATGTACATACATGGCCTTGGAACATAGAAGACCTAAGCTTAAGCATGAATCACATGGTGATGTGATTGATATGTTGATATCTACCCTGGCAGCTGTATCAAAGGCCGTGATGATCGGATGATACGCTGTAAAGGGATTGTGTAATCAGTAAACGAATGTTGGGGATGTTTATCTGAGTGGGAGTTTTGGTATTGAACTCATATTATGAACTAAACAATCTAAGTGAATTTGCATAGTTGTTGTAGTTAACATCTGTTATAGACTACCTTGGTTGTAATTAAGATAATAGAACTATAGTTTTCTAGATACTTACTTTACGGACTAGTGAAGTATTGTTTAAGTGTCAAATTATAGATAAAAGTTCTAAAGCACACATTTAGGTAAACCTCACTTACTCCATAAGGGTTAATAAGTGTATTAATCCTAGATTAATAGATTCCAAAGTTAGTGTAAAAAAGGATCATGCTTGCCTCCATGATACTTGATATTAGAAAGAAAGTTCTTTGTATCAAGATTATCTGGGAGATGAAATAATCGTTTTAGAAATCATATTGTGTAAAATATATTTTGATATCTGAAACATTGTTTGATTGTAAACATGATAAAGTATAATTTACTTGGAAGCAAATTCTCATATTGGATGAGCATTTGCAAATGATGGTGACACTAGGCGTACCTATCACCCAATAAGTTTGGGAATTAAAATTATACAAATGTTCGTCCTTATGAACTATAGTAGTTCAATCATGAAGGTTGTCATGATAGGATGAATAAGTGGCATATGTAAAAAATACTATACTAAAAGATCATAAATGAATGAATCCAGATGAACATGAATCATGTAATTATTGTGATCCACTTCAAGGTGTGAGTTTAAGTATATTAGTGTTTGACTAACACACTTGAACCAAGTACCATGTGATTGTGCCACTATTGATAATGGGTGCCTCTTCTGAAAGAGAGGAAAACGTTGAAAGAGAATCCTTAAATATAATTGGCAGAAATTAATGGACTGGAATTGTCTAGCTCAGGTATATAGAAGATATACATGTTATGAATACATGTATAGTTTGCCTGTTAAACCAATGTAATTCTTCGATATTAGATATTGAATTGATTGGTATGAATGTCATACAAGAAATTCAATATAAGAAATACAATGGTTCGAATAACTAGAAAAATAATATTGTAATCATGTTTATCAATAAACAAAAAAAAGTGCTATTGTGTTTGTCATCTACATCAAGAACCAAGCCATTAAGATTTATTCTAGTAATTATTATCTACTTGTAGTATTGTGAGAACAATATGTTTTTCATATAATTACTGTATTCTATTGTTGATGGATGAACCATTATGAATATTGTTGGTGAAATAATATTCATAAAACTAAATGCTAAAAGCATCACACGACAAAATGACTAGAATTTAACTTAAGTTGGACACCACCATTTAAGTTATACTGGAAATAAAGACATGAAGAAACTCCATCCTGATTGAATTTTGAACTTAAGTTGTTTTCGAACAAATTGATGTTTGTAAGACTGTCCTATAGAAAACTAGAACTTTGTTCACGGACCAAAGTTGTGCGGACGGCTAACTTACTAGAAATAAAACATATTGATGTATGAGGTCCATTATGTAAAATCGTGTGTGGTGGATTATTCTACATCAGATACTTCCACCAAGTACTTGAATAGATATATAAGTATATATATTTAATAAGAAAAAGTATAATACTTTTGAAACATGTTCAAAGGATTTAGCGTGAAGAAGAAATCATCTAGATTCACGAAAACAACACCATAAGAGTTATGGCACATTCGAGTTTCTAGAGACTTTGATAAAGTCGTTGTGAATAAAGAAATCATCGTGACAAGAAAATCAAGAGTTTATGATTAGATCATAAAAGAAGATATTTGAGTTGCAAAGTTTTGCAAACATCGTGACAAGAAGGTTCGTAAACTTGAGTTTCCCAAAACACCATAGGAGTATGGAACACTTTGAGAATATAATTGAACCTAGTTCGACTTGGTGAGATCAAATATAAGCTTCCATTATGATTTAAAATACTATAGTGACATACCATTTTTACACTAAAAAACTAATATCATTATCCGTTGAAATGGCAAGGGGTAAAACCCATTTTGTCTTTTCTTAAATTTTGGTATGCTAGGAATATGTAAAATGTTTACAAAACCAGCGGATATGCACGTCTTTGTAGGTTATCCCAAAAGTAATTGTTGGGAATTCCTCCATTGTAACACTAAAAGACAAAAGTGTTTGTCGGTAAAACAACGAGTTCTTTGAGAATAAACTTTCCGTAAAAATTTAAGTGGGAGGACAATAGAAATTTTGATAAGGTTTTGAACCTAAGTGATGTGATCAGAGTAGCGCAACGATGGAAAGTGTTATGGTGGCTGCTACAATGCTCATGGCTACTGTTTCTACAAATGTTGTATGTTTTGGAAATCTAAGTTCCTATTGAACTATGTGGATCGGGTGAGAATCGAGTATCAAGATTTGAGGAAAAATGCCATTGTTGGACAATGATACCCCAAATACATGCAAAGAAGCAATGATGAGCCCTGACTCCATCAGATGGTTAGAGGCCATAAGAATTCGTGATAGTATCCATACACAAAAATCAAGTTATGAACTTGGTAGAATCTCAGGAAGGCGTGAAGATTCTCAAAGCATAAATGGAAATATAAAAAAGACAAAAGATGTTTACATTTGTGAAATGTTCGACTTTTTGAAAAGTAGTGTACGTCAAAGTTCAAAAGTTGGCTATGGCAAGATGGGTTCTTCCACATCGATATTTATTATGCACGGATTATTGTAGCAACCACTACATATTGAGATATGGTAGTTGAATAAACAAAACAACATTCTTCTACCAGAATGGTTACCTAGGATGTGTACACAACACTATTCAAAGGGTTTTGTGAATTTGAGAGGTGCTAAAATATATATAAATGTCAGTGGTTGAAATAAGCATTGTGGAGTTGGAATCTTCACCGTGATGAAACTATTAAAGAGTTTAAGGTTCATCATGAATGGTGAAGATGCTTGTGTTTACAAGAAAACTAAGTGGGAGCATTAAGAAATATTTTCAATGCTTTATGCTGATTGGAAATGATGTATCTTTAATTTTACACGAATTAAGAATTTCATTAAATTTGGATTTTGATGAAAGACTTAGGAAGAACCAAAATATTAGACATATAGTTCTATAGAGATAGATATAAATGTTAATATGGTTATGCTGAAGTTCATATATGAAATATCAAATTAATTCAATATGGTGGCATATTTGAGTGGGAGTTGCGTGAGTCACCTGGTCAATATATGGCAAGAAAAGTTCCCGCCGCAAGGTAGCAAGATCAATTGTCTTGACAATTGGTATATGAAACCTCGTGCATGATTAATCATGAATGCCATGATATGTACAAATCTAGATAAGTCCTATGCTCTAAGTTTTAGGAGCATACACCAGAATGATTCATAAGATGATCATTGGACAATAATGATGATATTCTTGTGTACTTTGGAAGAAACAAGAATATGCTATGTATATAGAAGTGGCACAATAGTTCAATGTAATATGTTACGTTGATGCAAGTTTTTGTCACATATACAAATAAAATTTATCTCAATTGGGCTATGTGTTTAATAATAAAGTGGCACGGTGTAATGGAAGAAAGTTCCATGATGGATTTGGACTAGTTCCAAAGTTATATGAATGCTTTAGAAGCAGCAAATATAGGTGTTTTGTGTAAGTTTTGTTATCAAAACTAGCTACAAATTCCAAGCGGGCTATACCATAAAGATCTATTGTATGACAATAGTGTTAACATAGTTTTGGCTTAAGGAATTGAAGTCTCACCAGAAGACTTAGTTTATACAATGCCATCTCATTAGGTAATGAGTGATGTGTAGTGATGCATAGACATGCAAATACACATAGAGCTGAATGTGTCAGTTCTAGAGATTGGCTTTACCACAAGCAACACTTGTGGATAACATCGTAATGCCATAGGTGTTAAAATGCGTGACCAGATTATTGACTCTAGTGCAAGTGGGAGACTGAAGAAGATATGCCCTATAGGCCAATAATAAAGATGTTTTTATTAAAATATCTAACTACTTCGTAATAGTTTTGTATCATGCTATAAATATATTAAGTGGAAACATTGATACACATGTGATATATAAACAAACAAGGTCCCTAGTATCCACTAGACTAGTTCGTTGGGCAACTCATGATCGATGTTTCCCTATCATGGACTTTACTATGTCAACTAACAGCAAGGTCACTTCATTAGATGAATGAAGTGATGGACAATACCCAAACCCTAGTATTGCAATATAATCTAGTCACATAGTTCAACATTGCAATATCTAGCAAAACATAATGATTGACTGCTTCGACTGTGAGATCATATTACTCACTGTATCCCAAGGCTGTTTTGATTACATCAATAGTCATGACCGTAATTGGGTGACTATAAAGGTGTGCATCAGGTATTCCAGAGGAACTTTTGAGGCCTATGTATTAAGACCGGGATTTGCACATCTGAGTGATGGATAGATACCCTGGGCCCACTCGGTGAGATTACATCTACAAGTTTGCAAACATGTGACTAGGTCACATGGATGTAATATCACATGAATGAGTAAATGTGTTTGTCGGTAACAAGATTGAACTAGGTATATAGATACCAAAGATAATATCTTGGACAAACCAGGTATCGTAGAGCAAAGGGAATGAGACTCGATGAAAAGGTTCAAGTGATCAAGCTATTCGTGGAATGCATGGGAGCCATCATGTGTTTCTAGATACCGAAGTTGGTCATTGATCAGAGATATGTATCGATCATGTCCATGTATTCCCGAGCAGTAGGGTGTCACACTTAAGGGTAGAGACGCTTAGGGGTTGATCGAAGATCATAGGAGAAAAGAGAGAGAACTCTGAAATAGTTCTAGAGTAATACCAGAATGGTTCCCGTGATATATGATGATGATCAAAGGGGTACGAAAGGTGTTTCAGAATGATAGGTATTAAATAATATTAATTTAATATTAACTGAATGAATTAATATTGAAAATATTAGTTAAATTGGATTTTTGGGGCAGTCCACCTAAATGGGCCTCACAGGAGGAGGCCTAGGAGGGGGTTGTGCCCTAGGGATGTCCAGGGGGCGTCCAGCCACCAAGTGGGCTCCCCACCATGTGGGGTCCATGAGGGGCTAGACGCCGTAGCCTCCTCCACCTCCTCCCTTGATTATTCCCACCCTAACACTTTGAGAGAGGTTGTACCTCCCTTCCACATATATAAAGTGGGGCACCCCTCTCCCCAAATCCATCCCATCAATTGGCTTTGCCTATTATCTCTCCCTCTCCCTCATGTGTGGTTCTCAAGAATGGAATTGCATACGGGGATAAGAGTGTGTCGACCATACGCATGTTGTTGTGCTGCTGGAATCGGTCTAGATCAATCTTCTTCCGCTTCTTTGCTAGACCGGAGCCCGGGAGAAGTCTCTACACCGTATGTGTGTAAGGCCACAAGGCACTGTCACTTGTGGTGATTTTGCTTGGAGCTTGGAGCTTGGACTTCAACATGACCATGCATTCGGCTACATAACACAAGGACAAGGGGTGACTTGCGAGGAGCTTTGCAACCTGAGCTTGGGTGAGTATGACTACATCATCCATGTTCCCCACGAAACAATAACCGTGTTCGTTCTTCAAAGGTATGAATACCGAATCCCCTCTCATTACCTTCCATCTGCATACATAGATCTTGGCTAGGTGTGTTCACTTTAGGACTTTTTTGTTTTCTGCAACGGAACCCCTTCAGTGGTATCGAAGCCGATCTGTGCGTATATGTTTTGTATGAGTAGAACACTTGTTGATTGTGTGGGCATTGATTTTCTAGTTTCTACTCTGTCACGTGTACTTTTTCATATCGTGGCAATGTCGGATGAAGCGGCTCGGAACGACCTTATACGTAACTTTACGTGAGACTGGTTCCATGACTGATATATGGCGTGTACCATATAAGTAGCCAGCGTGTGTCTGTCTCTCTGACATTAGTTGATATGGCATTTAGAAGATGTTCCCCTCACTTAGAGGAGAGATTAATTGGTGGGGTTAGATCTAGATCTCCTCTTTCAAATCCCTCCAAAATATGCAAGAATCATAGGAGGGATTGAGGGATAGCAAGCTCAAGGAGGTAAACAATGGAGGGGGAAACTTGCAAGAATGTGTACGTAACCGTTGGGGAAGAAGGGCCCCTTATATAGGTCCTCCAAAATCCAACTGTTACAGCTCTAGAGCGCGCGAGCCAAATGTTCCGGCCAGTTTCCGGGTGGTATCTGGTCTGAACATCTGAATGGCAACCATACGACTGAAATCCGAGATTTTTGCGCGACACCGGAGACTCTGGCCTTTTCACTCCAGAATTTCTGGTCAAGGCAAAACTGACAAAAATGACAATATGAAAATAACCAAACCTTTTCCATACGGATTTCGATTTTGATGATCTTAGGCTTGTTTTAAAGAGGACAAAAATCTCTACAAGATCATGCAGGGAACCATCATAGTACAGCAAGGGAGGATAGAACCAAATAATGAAAGGTTTTACTTGTCTATAAACGACAACCAGTAAAATCTCCAATATTGAGAATGCAATAGAGAATGCATATGAAATCCGTTTTCGATGAACTTGAGCTTGTCATAAAGATTAATATAAGCTCTAAATATTCTCATGGATAAAAACCAAATAATAACCAACAAAGATGATGCCATGTATGCAAAGGTTTGAGCTCTCTCCGAAGGATACTATCAAGGTACTCCCTGGAGAGCCCCTGTTGATAGTATGACTATCTATCCTATAAACCGGTCTCTACAACTAACACCACGAGACCGGTAAGAAGGAAACCCTATCAATAACATACCTTTGCCTTGTTCTTATTCCACTTGAGCTTGATGACGATGATCTTGTCTACCTAGAGATGGAACACCTTTCTTGATTTCTCTAACTTGGTGAGGACTTGCAAACTACTCCCTCATAGTCCACTATGGTAGAGATTCTCTTTTGGGCATATATTCACATATCCATGAACACCATAGGATGACAAGATTCAGGCAAATGATATCTTTGAGATGGCTCATCTTAAAATTGCACTTTATTTCTTCTTTCTTCATCATGTTGGTGTCTTGAAGGTACACAAGAGATATCACACCACCTTATTCTTCAAGCCACACTTTCCATAGGCTCAACTCTCACATGAACAATCTTTGGATCACTCCTTGAACACCTTGGTCATCACTTGATCTTCTTCACTTCCTTGTTCTCCCAACCTTGAAGCCAAATATGGTTCAAGCATGGCCTATGGACAAATCCTATAGGTAAAACTCAATGCAAACATAAGTCCATAAAGATTATCATTAATTACCAAAACCACACATGGGGGCACACATGCACTTTGAATCTCCCCCATTTTGGTAATTGATGACAATCCCTTTGAGAGGGTTTATATTAGGAACTAACTGAACAAATTGTTTTGCTAATGTCAAATACTACACAAGTATTTGATATTAATACAAACACAATATAGATCAAATTCCCCCACAATCTATGCGTGTGGATGATCTTGAATTTCATTGCATATATTGGCAACCATTACCGGTGGTGGAGTTTCCTCGATATATACAACATCCAAAGCAACATGTTAAGATGCAAAGCACAAGAAGCAAATGTTTAAGTACAAAACTCAAAGCAAAAAACCAAATTCCCTAAAACCCTCTAAAACTTCTCCCCCATTGGCATCGATTGCAGAAATGGGTGGAAACTTTTAGAAGGCCAATTTAGTGAGAGTTCCTCCCTATGGTGTGAATTTCTCATAATATGAGTGGAATCAAATACATGTATCCAGTTATGAATACTTAGATGGAATCAAACTAAACTGAGGATCCAACGATTGCAAAGAAATAAAATGGTGAAGAAGCATCAACGAATGGAGCAAGCTATCAAAAGATCCAAAGAACCACTTAACAAAACGAAGATACAAAAATAAGGATATATATGATCATAAGATCGATAGGAGGGTGATTTAAATAATATGAGGAGACTCCCCAAAGTTTGTGCACAAATTATAATTTGCATTTGAATACAATATGCATAACATGGCATCCTTGTTCCCTCTATATCATTTATACCACGAGCACGAGCAAGAGAGAAGATATTATGATGAGAGAAAATGAGTTTTTAGATGAAAATATGAAGCTCTCGAAGGTTCATGCACAACAAAGTGCACAATTATGGAATCCTAACTCCCCATAATCAAACAAAACACCAAACAAAAACAAGAAAGAAAATGTGTGTTCTTAGGTAAATTAAGAAATTTCCCTAAGGTTTATGCACCAAATATAATAATTGCTTTGAATGCAAATTGCATAAACAAGGTGTCCTTGCTCCCCCAAACTTACATAACAACATAGAGGCATGAGAGATCAACTTTCTTAAGACCAATGAGTGCCAAAATATGCAAATGAAAAGGTCAAGCACTCAAAGCAAAACTTTTGGAGCCACCAAAGAATAAAAAGGAGCACAAGGTGGACTCCAAAGAAAAAGGATACCAACTAAATATTTAGCCATAATCATGTTTATAAGTTTATAGGTAGACAACAATCACCAAGATCTACATCCAAAAAGAAACATGTACACACACAAAATGGATACTCAAGAATGAACAAGATATCCAAACAAAAGTCATAGATAATGCCAATAAGATTCTTGCTAGAAAGCATAGCCAAAGGCTAAAATTTAACTTATTTAACATCAATGACCTTCAACCACCAACAAATACATCACAAATATCACAAGGGAACAAGAGATAGTTGGAATGCATTGGGAAAGGCAACAAGTATCATAAACAACAAATAAACCTTGCAAATTCATCCATATTGCATATGAGAGAAATTGAGGAAATGATTGGAAATAGAATTGCTATATTGGCATATGTAGGATTGGTGAATCATAAACATGATGTTTATATAATCCCCAAAATATGCATTCATATTAACTTACTCATATAGCAATAAGGATGATACAATAAAATATTGCAAGAACCACAACAAAAGCAACTGAAGGAAATCATGTCATGATGCAACCATAAAGGTTGGATGCTAGAAAAGTATGCATGAGAGGGATACTTTTTACCGAGATACAATTGGTAGGATGTAGTAGATATGAGTTTGTTTATCATCCTATCTTGCCTCCAATTATCATTTAGTCCCCACATCTTCTTATTATTGAGATAAGCATCCAATGTATCTCTAATGCACCTAAAACACATTCAAGTATACAATCATCCCAAAACTCATTGGGTCCAAAGTAGTTAGATATACTACAATACATAGGACAAACTCCACAAAACATGTGCATATTGATATGAAATTGAATTTCATGCGCATCTTAGCCAAAATAGGATTTGGTCGAGTTTCCCCTATATATTGGATCAAAGAAAGCAAGCATACCATAATATATACCTTTAGTAAATATGCATGCGCAAGACTTTCAAGAGCCAAAAGGAGATATAGTTTGAACAAAAACAGCAAGAAAGCCAAGAAGGCATACCTAAGTGTGACATGACTAATGGTTGTCCAACATATATCAAAGACCAAATCAACACATAATAGATCCCAAGTTCAACAAATGAACGAGGAAAAAACCAAAGAGCAAAAAAAGGATAAACAAATACAAATGTGCAACGATTTATCTCATTCAAATGGTTAAATAGAAAACATGGAATGAGGAAATAAAATTTCAATAAAATACCCATTAAAAAATGGCTCCAACAAAAGAACCGAACTCTCAAGACTTTTCAAGATGGCACAAAGTACTACAGAAAACATTTATCTTATAAAGACATAAAACATGGTATGGATCAAAACATGTCATGAAGAAGCATAAAAGGAATGTTCTAAATAATATAGGGGAACTTCCCCATGATTAGTGCATTATTTAAGATTTTGCATTTGAAAACAAAATGCACACACATAGGATCATGAACTCTACCTAATTCAAATAGACCACTAGATGAATTCAAGACAAATAAAGATCCACAAGAGTCGAAGAAGATATGAGAGACAAAACACAACAAATTCTTGGCAATAGATAAGGAAAATAAAGAAAAAGCCAACATGGACATGATCAAAAATATCTACCACTTATTATAGTACTAATTGTCCAAGGACGAGGAATATGCAACTATTTCCGGGTGGTAGATAACAAAAATATCCAAGATCATATTCACAATGAGAAAGCACATGTTAAAAGATAAGAGTTAAACCCAAGACATGAAAGAGATCCTTGAGGGTTTCAACTAGTTAAACAATCATGCAAAGTAATGATTAGAATAACTAGAGGAAAAAATCTTGCCAACATAGATATAAGAATTCATATATGATGAAACCCATACCAAGGAAAGATCTCACAAACAAGATCTAATGGATGGGGACTAAAAGCATTAAACCAAATGAAACTTGTTTGAGCTCATGTGCCACACCTGAGCTAGATAATTTCCAATATCAATTATATGTGATACGACCTCAACTATTCACATTTTCTCCGTTTGTAATATGCACAAAGTATATTACTCCCCATAATGTGATAAAACATTTATTCTCACAAGAGTCAAATAAAATACAACTAGAGAACATTAATGGATATTATAGAATATGAATTTCTCATGAGCATGGCATACCACGTAGAGACTAGATAATCTCGAAATATCAATTCTAAGCGGTATTCCTCATGTACACACATTTAGGATTGTGAGGTGCCCCAAAGGACAACACACTCCCCCAAAATGGGGTAGTCCATTAATCTCCCGCAAGAGCCAAATAAGATATAAACAAGATTCAATAGGCTGAAACACAACACATACATGGTGTGCAAGCCAACATACACAAACTTGATTTCTCAAGTTAAGCAAGTAGGAAGCACAACATATACGAAACACATGAAAGGTACAAAGCTAACACATGAACAAGGGGCAAGTAACTTTCAATGTAAATGAGTTGAGAACATGTTATATGATAGACATATGATAATATAAATGACTTGGCTTGAGAGAATATAATTGAAGTCCCCTTGATTCTTCATGATGTAGCCAAGTATCCAATGCCCTCCATCTAACACCCACTGATAAAGTTTTAGCTTGATGGTCCCCAACCATGTTGGGTCCTAAGAAGTTAGTCACAATAGGCTTGGCAACGAAAATGGTTCTTTTCTTGACACCACTTTGAGCACCAACATATTTAGCAAACATATTGTCAACCTCATCCTTCCTAAGAGAATAAACATCATCAATCATGATTGGGTTGGATGTGGAGTTACCAATAGTGGAAGAGGAAGATATGTGAACCTTATCACGACATAAGTAGCAAGTTCTTCTCTTCCCATTCTTTTCACTTGATTTCTCCATAATGGGAGCGTTAGCTTGAATATTCTTGGGAAGTGGCCTTTCTCCACCTTGAGATTGGCCATGACCTTGATCTAGAGGCTGCTTCCTTTTTTTCTTCTCACCAAGAGGCTTGTTCTTCAAAGGGCAAGATCGAACATGGTGCCCTTCAATTTTGCACTTGAAGCAAACAATCTTGGCCGAATTCTTGACTTGTTCGAGGCCCTTCTTATTGTTGCTATTGGACTTATTCTTGATAGTGGACTTGTTCTTGACATTGGATTTGAATTAAATCCCACTCTTGTCATTTGGAATTTTTGCATACTCAAGATCTTGTTGAGTCTGGCCCTCCCTTCATGACCCTTTTTCAAGTCCCTCTTCAAAGACGAGACTTGGGCCTTGAGCTCTTTGATTTCCTCTACATGGTTAGTATTAACACAAATACTAGAGGAAGTATAAGCTTAATTGTTAGAGCAACAAGGCAAGGAATGTGATTCATTACAAGATGTAGCAATAATATGAGATGACGAATTCATAGGACTAGCACATGGCAGTATGACATTTGTAGTGGATATAGTGCTAATGTCCACATGAGGATCACTAGATGTTACCTTTGACATAATAGACTCATGAGCTAACTTTAGCCTATCATGGGAGGAGAGAAGATCCTCATGAGATCTTGAATGCTTAACATGAATTTATTCAAATTTCCCATAATTGTTAGTTAGCAAAGCAATTTGATCCTTTAGCTCAACATTCTCCTTCAAAGTAAGATGCTTCACAAGAAATAGAGTTAGTAGCATAAGCACCATAATTAATTGCAATAGGTGAGGGCAACTTGGATAGCTCTTTTGAGTATGAGGCTTTAAGTTGCTCATGTGACTAAGTGAGTTTGATGAGCTCACCCTTGATGACCCTAGAGCCATTTTTGAGGTGCTCAAAATCCTCAAGGAGTTTAGCATAAGCAACTTGAAGCTCATTATTTTTACTTTTGAGATCACTTACCACCTCAAGATCTCTATATGAGATTCCTTTACTCTAGACAACTCTAGCGCAAGAGCCTCCTCAAGAGATCCCTTAGTGGTATGTTCCTCTTTAAGAGCTTCATTTAGATTACCAATTCGTTCCATGCACTCAATAGCAAATCCGAATTGACGTGGGCATACCCTATATGTACTCGAGTTTTGCATATACGGTCTAAATATAGTAGAAGCCCACGGCGTTGCCAAGGCCCAATACATGATTCGGGTGACTCACGGAAACTCCGATTGCTTGCAGCACAAGAAGAAGCTTAAGATAGAAAGTTCAAAGGGACAAACCCTAATCTGTAACCGACTCGACCTGCTACCTGAGACCTAGCCTATCTATATAAAGGCTAGGAAGGGATGGTGAGGAGGACAATCACAACCCTAGTTTCCACATCCTTGCCAGATTGCATCTGCGCACCTCTGTAACTTTCGACTCCCTCAATAATTCCAAGAGCAGACAACCAGGAGTAGGGACCTCTATGAGGCCTGAACCTGGGTAAAACTTGCATCCCTGTGTGCTTGTTTGCTAGACGATTGATGCCTCTAGCGCTCCCTCCTTCTCCAAAACCCAAGTCCATAACAATGGGCATTGGCGAGTTAAACCCTCATCAATTGGCACCGTCTGTGGGAATTGGGAGTGCGGATGTCACGGCTTCTTCGGCCCCGTCAACCACGATCTACAACTCTGCAACAGCGGAGATTCGCTAGCTCTTCGGTGCTTTCGACTTCACCAACCGTACGCCAGCCACTCGCTCGGCTTTCGAGTCTGTAGGCGATGGGATCGGCCTGGCGATTGGAAGCTTCCGCTTCCAGGTCAGTTAGCTAGGAACACTTTGCCTTCCTGATCAACCGACGACTTCCGCAATTGCTCCAGCATCGTGGTTCCCGCCACCAATTGGCACCCTCAGCGATCTCAATGCCCCGGCAACAGCTGGAAGCATGGACAGCGACAGCAGTCGCGAATCCGATCTGGGTGGCCTGGCCATAGAAGATGGAGCCTATGGCTCCGGACCTGAAAGTTGTGGGAGCAACATCTTCCCCAATCACTTCATGTGCGCTGTCATCAACGCGGGCGACACCGGCATCAATCACGAAAACGCTGGTACTGGCACTGGACCGACCAACGTCGGTATACCAGTCGCAAACGGTGGCCCCACCAACGGTGCGCCCACCAACAATGGGACGGGAGGAGAACCGCACCTCATGGCGAATGAGAATACCGGAGAGCGCATGCTGATCCATCTCAATGACAACGGGTGGGCTCGCTGTCGAGAAGCTCTGCGGGGTAATCCTCTGCCCCCGAACTCATCGCAAGACATGCTGATGGTTTACCATTGGCTGCTCAAGGAAGAACATAGGCGCCAACAACAAATAATCGCGTAACTTGAGGCGCGCAGAAAGGCGACGGATGATTCGAGCCTTCGGTGGGCTCAACATTTTTCCATGGGAGGATCCTCCCAAGGGCAATGACTACTTGGCCAACAAAAGACAATCTCGACTGGCCCACCTCACCGACAAGGAGCGTGAAGAAGCTGCGAAAGTCCTCAACTTTGGCTCTATGACGGTGGATACGCGGGGCAACGTGCTCCCGAAGACACCGCAAGCAGCGGTGACAACAACTACCATGTACCTCCACAACAACTAGCCACCAGCTGGAGATCCGCGAGCTGCCATGCACCGATCTACGATCACAGGCCTGGGGCTAGTCGAAGCTTCCCTCGTCAAAGAGCCAACACTGGAGCCGAAGAAAAGCAAGGTTCTGGCCAAACACTACTCCTCGCCCTCGTCCAGCAATGATAGCCACGACCCGTCTTGATGTTGTCGCTCACGTCGGCATGATCATGACTATGATGCGTGTGATGACATCACACGGCGCAAGGTCGACAAAATGTGTGCAAGGCATGCTCGTTCGACTGACTCGGAAGATGACAAGGTGGAACTCTGCGGCGCTAGATGCTTTAGCAGGGCCATCAGGCAGAAGCGAATGCCTAAAGGGTTCAAACTCCCATCGGAAAACCTGAAATTTGACGGCCTACAAGACCTGAAGATTTGACTGGAAGATCACATCTCCTCCGTCAGGCTGCACGGCGTAAGCCGAAGCACAACCCTACAATGCCTACAGCTACAGGTGCAGGGCGCCGCTCGCGCATGGCTCAACAATCTCCCGCGTGGATCAGCTGGGAAGATCTAGTCTACAGCTTTGTGCGCAACTTCAAGGGCACTTACAAAATGCCCACATCAATCGAAGAGCTAAGAAGCTGCCACCAGAGATCTGGCGAGTCGTTGTGCTCGTATATCCAGAGATGGTCTATCATAAAGAACTCCGCAGAAGACATCTCCGAGGATCGCGCAATTGACGCGGTCAACGGCAGCGTACACCGTAGAGAGCTCAGGGAAGAGCTGGGTCGCTCGAAGCCCAAAACAATCGACCACCTGATGGAAATCGCGAATCGGTGGGCTGATGGAGATGACCTGGTGAAAAACCGCGCCAACTCCGATGATGACGACCTCGGCGCAGACGTGACCCCCGAGGGAAACATCGAATGCGCGGCTATGAGGACCGTGATGAGGTCGACATGGTCACAGCCGGCTACACCGACAAACGCGACGACAACTACAACAACGGATATCGCAACGGTGGATACCATGACAACGGGAAAACCACGCAGGTGTGGCAGCGCCTCATTCGCGAAGAGGCACTCGCAACATACATCGAGGACAAACTGTCCGGACCGTGCAACATGCACTTCTACATCGATAAACACGACAGGAAGAAAAAGTCCAGCCACCTCCTAAAGGACTGCCGCGAGTTCCTCAAGCTCCACGAAGGCCTGCCTCAGATGAATCTCGACGTGATCAACCAAGGCTATGGAGCTGCCCCAAGTGTTGTGGCACATGGAGCTCCTCCTCCACCGCCCGGACCACCACCACCTGCGGCTGCACTAGCCCACAACCATGGAGGCGAGGCGTACCCCCTGACCACTAGGAAACATGGAGATGATCCAAAAGGGTCGCCCTCAAATCGAACACAGAAGGCAATCACTCACCAAGTCAATTTGGCGATGAACTCTCTAGCCATCCACCACTGAGTACCTCAGTGGCAGCAAGTCTTACATCACCTTCGACAAAAGCGACCACCCGCATCAAGTACCTTGCCCAGGCCACTGTCCCCTGGTACTCAAGGCACATATCGGTGGGTTCGAGATGAGTCACGTCTTCATGGACGGCGGAAGCGGCATTAACCTCATGTTCGCGAGTACCTTGCGGGCAATGAGGATCCCCTGACATGTCTGGAAGTGTCAGACACGACATTCCACGACATCGTTCCAGGGAAAGGAGTGTACCCCCTGGGCAAGATCAACCTTGACATCATCTTCGACACGCCGCAATTTTTTTGGCGAGAGCGCATCGACTTTGAAGTCGTCGAGTGGCCCTCACAGTACCACTGCATCCTTGGACGTGTCGCGTTTGTGAGGTTCATGGCAGTACCACACTACGCCTATCTGCAGATGAAGATGCCAGGCCCAAATGGTGTCATCACAATCAGCGGAAGCTTCGAGAGATCTGATAGCTGTGACAAGGAATTCAACAGAATCTCCCAGTCCTTCGGCATGCAAGAGGAACTCGCAAGATTGAAGGAGTCGACAGACAACAGTCTGCCTCCCCTAAGCATGCCAAGTTCACCCGACCTATCCTACGACTCGTCGGTGCACACAAAGAAGGTCCAGGCGCAACCATGGACCCGACCAAGATGGCCCTCATCACCAACAACTTGAGTTCTGAATAGGAACTCGTGCTCGTTGCATTCCTCCGTGAGCACTGGGAAATCTTCGCCTGGTGTCCAGCGGACATGCCAGGAGTTCCCAGGGAATTCACCGAGAAATCACTCAACGTGAATCGAGACGCAAGGCCAGTCAAGCAGACAATACGGCGACTGTCTAAACCAAGAGCAAAAGCAGTTGGTATGGAGATCAATAGACTCCTCGACCCAAATTTCATACACGAGATCAAGAAAAGCACCTGGCTCACAAATACAGTGCTTGTGCCTAAAAAGGACATGGACATCCTGTGGATGTGTGTGGACTTCACCTCCTTAAACAAGCACTTCCCAAAGGATCACTTCCCGTTGCCACGGATCGATCAAATAATCGACTCCACTGCGGGATGTGAGCGCCTATGCTTCCTCGACTCGAATGAAGGAGGAAGACCAAGAGAAGACGGCATTCACGAAACCCGTTGGTGTGTTCTACTACAACAAGATGCCCTTCGGGCTAAAAACGCAGGAGCCACCTATCTGCGGTGCATGTAGGCTTGCCTCAAGAACCAACTTGGTCACAATATCCAAGTCTAAGTCGACAACATCGTCATCAAAACAAAAGAGGAAGCCACGTTAATTAGTGACCTTCGTGAGACCTTCGATAACCTCGACCGCTACCAGATCAAGCTCAATCTGGACAAATGCGGCTTCAGCATACCATCTGGGCAACTGCTCGGGTATCTCATCTCTACGAGAGGGATTGAGGCAAACTCGAAGAAAATAAAGGCCATACTGGCCATGGAGAAGCCGAAGAACATAAAAGGCATCCAACAGCTGGCTAGCCGAATCGTAGCACTCAGTCGATTCATCAGTCGAATGGGTGAAAAGGCACTACCCTTCTACCAACTGATTTGCAAGGCTGACTAGTTCGAGTGGACAGACGAAGCACAAGAAGCATTCGAAGACCTCAAGCATCTATTGTCCACCTCGCCAGTACTGGTGACGCCTCGTGAAAAGGAGCCGCTGCTGCTATACATCTCTGCCACCAACCAAGTGGTCAGCAATGTGCTCGTGGTGGAACGAGTCGAAGAAAATAAAGTCCATGGGGTACAATGCCCAGTCTACTACCTTGGCGAGGTGCTCACGCCAACAAAACAGCGGTACCTACACCATCAGAAGCTGGCGTACAGGGTCTTCATGACAGCAAGGCGACTGCACCACTACTTCCAGGAGCACCCAATCATGGTGGTGAACGACGCCCCACTCGGACATATACTCAATAATCCTGACGCTACTGGGCGAGTCGTGCTTTGGGGCATAGAGCTATCGCCACGCGACATCACATACGAGACGTGCGATGCGATCGAATCGCAAGTTCTCCCGGACTTCCTCGTACACTGGATGGAGAATCAACTCCCCGACAAGCCAGGTATGTCCTATCTTTGGACGATGCACTTCGAAGGATCCAAACGAAAGGACAGAGCATGCGCAGGTGTCATATTGACATCGCCCCAGGAAGACAAGATGAAGTATGTTCTGCGAATGCAGTTCACAGCCTCCAACAACGAAGCTGAATATGAAGCTTTGATCCATGGAATGCGGATGGCGGAAGCCTGCGGCGCGAAGAGACTCGTCATCTACGGTGACTCTAAACTAGTGATCAACCAAAAAATGCACGAGTGTGCTCTGAGTGACAACATGATCGCCTATCGCGACCTCTACGACACACTCGAGGGAGACTTTGATGGCTGCAAGCTGCGATAAGTTGGCCATGAAAGCAAGGAAGAGGCGGATATACTCGCCAATCTCGTCTCCACCTGTGCCCCAATACCACCTAGGGTATTTCTCGAGCGCATCTACATCAAGCCCAAGGCTCTAGGAAAAAAGGGAAGCCGTCAACAGACTCGGGGGCTATGCCACCCAACAAGCCAATGATACTCGAGGACATGGATCTTGATACAGGACTCGAAGGCCCAATGGAGGTCATGATGATCGAGCCATCTTGGACATAGCTGTATATCACATACTTGCTCACCAAAAGGATTCCAGATGACCTGACTGACGCACGACACATAGCGCGACAATCCAAGGCATTCACGCTCATCAACGGCAAACTGTACAAGCGCAGCATCACAGGAGTTCTTCAGAGATGCATCTCCAACAGAGAAGGAAGAGCCATCATCCTCAACATACATAGAGGCACTTGCGGACACCATGCGGGAAGTCGTGCTCTCGTCGCCAAAGCTCTACGAGCTGGATTCTACTGGCCAACGGCCAAGCGTGATGCCAAGGATATCGTACTGCGCTACAACGCTTGCTAGTGATTCACAGATAAACCACACGCACCTGGTGCAGAACTCAGGCCAATACCAGTGGCTTGGCCCTTCATACAATATGGACTTGACATGGTCAGCAAGATCCCGAGGTCCTCGTGAGGAGGCTATGTATACCTCCTAGTCGTGGTCGACAAATTCACCATGTGGATCGAGGCCATGCTGGTGACGAAGCAGTCAGGAGCCAGCGCTGTCAAGTTCTTCGAGTCCATCGTCTACCGTTTTGGGGTGCCACATAGCATCATCACAGACAACGGGACAAACTTCACCTCCAAGGAGTTCTAGGAATTCTGCGAAAACCTAGGAATAAACATTAGCTATGCCTCGGTGGCTCACCCTCATACCAACTATCAAGTCGAAAAGGCCAACGACCTCATCTGTGGCGGAATCAAGAACGACTCCTCCGTCCACTCTAACAAGCCGCTGGGTGTTGGCCAGACGAGCTGTAGTCTGTACTTTGGAGCCTACGGACAACTCTAAATAGTGCCACGTGCTACACTCCGTTCTTCATGGTGCATGGTTCTAAAGTAGTGCTACCTGCAAAAGTACGCTACAAAGCTCCACGGGTGGTTGCATACAGCGAGAAGGAGTCAACTCTCACACTCGAAGACTCCGTCGACCTCCTGGACGAGGCACGCGAGATTGCTGCGGATAGATCCATGATCTACCAGCAGAGCCTCCACAACTACCACAGCAGAAGGATACACCCCAGATCCTTCGTCGAAGGAGACCTGGTCCTGCGACTTAAGCAGCAAAGGAATCTCATGTTCGAGTCCCCTTGGGAAGGACCTTATTTGATTACTGAAGTAATCCCAGGTGGCGCCTATCGCCTTAAAGATTTCAAGAGAGGAGTCGCATACTCCAACCCCTGGAACGTCGCGCAGCTGTGCCGTTTCTATCCTTAGATGTTTTTACTTTACAAATAAGGCTATTCAGCCAGGCTACTTAGCCACACATTGTACCTCGTACTATTCTATGAAGAAATAAAGCTAAGTGCCCAAATCTCTATGTCTTTTTCTGTTTTTCTTGCAATTTTATCACTCGGGGGTTGTGCCACCCTTTACACATTTGTTCCACGAACAAATCACAGTATCCTGAGTAGGTGACATATTACCAATCGAACCCTTGATAAAACCAACCCAGCTGCAACGCACCTGACAGGTTGGCAAGGTGTTGAGATAAATACACGTCAGGCTAACGAAAAGGAACTGCAGAGTAGAACACACTCGCAAATAATACAAGCTATCAAGCTCTTCACATGTTAATGGGTATTAAATACACCCGCCACAATCATATGAACTTTACAACACTTATACATCTATGTGCAGGATACAAATTATGCCACTACTGCAAAAGAAGAATGTTTGTCTGCTCTTCAAAGAAGTCGACGATATCCTCTACTGGATGGTTAACCGCCTGATAGTGCGGCACATGTTCCAAGTCATCCCTTCTGGTGGTGGCAGCGGTCCAGCAGCAACAGACGCTATGTCCACATCTAGCCGATGTAGTCGCACCAGCGAGATGGCAGCTTTCGCGCTTGCGACTAGCTGCTGCCGCACGCGCTCACGGACCGCGCTTATATCTTGAAATTTTGCCAGAAGAGCCAACAGACTTGAAGGTACAGCGTCTAGCGGAAACATCGTCTGGTAAATATACTTCAGGCAAGATTGAGCCTTCTTCAAGCATTGAAGCACCCGCAGCGTGCGATCTTGCAAAGTTGCCAACGCGACTGCATGGTCATGATCCACCCAGAAGTACCCACTAGCTTGTAGCTGCTCCTGGGTTAGGTCATTCATTCGAATGGCCACCCGGTCCTACTCATCCTGCGGATGGCGAGCGCTAACAACTACAAAACACAAGACCAAAAGTATAAGCCAAGGCATTGCCGTGAATGGCTAAAGAAAGGATAAGAAGATAGAGAGCTAACATTTAAAGTGCTCGTTTAGCTGAGCAACCTCGTCGAGAAGATACTTCTCGCGAGCGGTGGCCTTCTCCACCTTCGAATGCCACACATCCGCGTTATCGCGGATGATGGGCAACTCCCGCTCCAACTGCTTAATACGGTCGTTCAGTCGCGAGAGAAGCGACAGCTCCTCCACCTTTGAACGCGTTTGCGCTGCGTTTTCATCGGTGGGAGGAGAGTCATGAGGATCACTCGAAGGACCCTACTACAATCAAGAAACAAGCAAATAAGGGAACAAGAATACATTGATAAAGGTGTGAATGCATTCAAACATATCAAAGTATTGATAGGGACACTCCCACAAAAGCATAGCTCAGACAAAAGGAAGCTACAACTATTACAGATGGCAACTAAGGAGCAATCTTCTTCTTCGACTTGGACTTCAACTTTGGGGGATTCATCGAATCCGTGGCAACCTCTGATGCCACAGACTTTCTGGTGGTAGCCCCAGACGCTGCAGTCTTCATCGCCTTCGCTTGCCGTAGTTCCGTAGAGTACTTTGCGACTGTGTCGATGAGCTGCGGCCCATACTTACCACAGATACTAGCGAAGGGAGCAAACACTACCTGCTGGCCATCGGCATCGACAGGCATCGCCTCCAAGATGGCGCCGAGGTCCAACTACACACCATGAGCTTGCGCCATCGTGAGTGCCATGGTGGCGCCGATAGAACGTTGGGAGTTCTTGAAATCCATGGGAATACCTTCGGCGAAGGATTCCACCAGGTCATCAAGATTATCGATTAGGCTGGCCTTGGGGGTTAGGTCCTCTCGGAGGCGGATCAGCACACCTTTGGCTTTCCCCAGTGTCTCTTGGAGGGAGACACCGCGGTCCTCGATTGCAGCTACGGTGCCAGCAAGAGCATCCTCACGACGCAAGGCCTAGGCGTTGAAGCTTAGACCAACAGCATCTAAAGAACACAAGGTGTCAGCTTAAGGACAAGAAAACCAGGATAGGGAAAATACAAGTGAAGCAGTGCAAGTACCTGAGAGTGCCTTTGCAGTTGAGAAAAGCTGTTCCGCAAACAACTTCTTCCTCTCAGTAGCAGAGGCGTGTAGGTCTTCCTCACGCTTCTGTGACACCTCCAGGGCTGCGATTGCCTCATCGCACTTCTTCTCCGCTACAGCAAGCCCCTTCTCGAGGGAAGTAAAGCGATGAAGAAGTTCATTATGCTCACCTACAAAGGGTAGAGCACGACAAGTACATGAGTCTACAAATTTCAATACAAAGGAGAGTGAAGAGACAACGATTAGAACAAACCTTCGACTGCACGATGGCGGTTGTCTTGCATGGCGTGCTGTCGGCCCACGGCAAGGATCTGCTCTGCGAGGCGAGTGGAATCCTTCACGATAGGATACATCAAAAGAAAACAAAGCTTCAACGTCAACAAAAGGCACAAAATCCACAATTCGACTGCCAACGGCAAAAAAGACACTTATGTGTTCCTCTAGGGACTCCGAAGATGCCTGTCGGGTAGGCGTCCGTGCAACCATCTGGTGCCTCCCTAGCATGAGGGTAACTCAAAGAGTTGGCGCCGGAGTGGGACGCCATAGGAGGAGAAGGCGACTGTCTGGCCACCTCCTTATTCTCGGAGTCTGCGACTCCAAATTATTTCACAAATTGGACATCGTCGGATGACGACGACACTTTTGACTACAAAACATGCCCGATGCTACTTCAGAAAAGAAACTTCAAAGAAAACAAGACGAACTTGCAGATATAAAAGCTCACCAGTTAAATTTGTCGAGGTCAAAGGAATCATCTGACGACTCCTTCAGCAACTGCAGCTTCTTCTGTGTGGGAGGAGCCATGGCGCGCAGAGGCATGGCAGGGATTGGCTCCTCAACAACAACAGAAGGACCCTCCGGCATCATCAGCGAGGAAGCATCTGAATTCTCGCTACGAGAACCTTTATGAGTCCCGTGGTCACCAGACTCGGGGGCTCCTCTTCTTCCTCCTCGGGGATTGTGGAGCCCGACTCATCCTCTTCTTCTGCTTCGTGTGGAATAACTCCTTCCGGCAGAGGAGGCAAGCTGGCAGCCACTTTCCAGTCCTACAAGCAGAAGAAGCATCAGTATATATCAAGAACCTGACAAGCAATCGAAATTCTAGAACACTTCATATGGAAACTATACCTAGGTGGAGGATTGTTTGCATCGAAAGGAGGCACGACTGATTCGCTGGGGAGATCCTCTTTGGCGGTGTACTTGGTCACCAGCCGCAACCTCCTATCCACCTCACCCGAAGAAATGCTCTCCGCAGATATGCGAGTGACATCGCCAGTACCAATCTAGCGGTACATCGGATGGGCTCTGGCCTGTAGAGGCTGAACGCGGCGGCGCAACCAGGTGCGAATGAGTGCAGCGCCACCTTCCTCTTTGCCTATATGGCTTTCGAGGTCGCGGACACGCTGATACAGCATCTCCGTCTCCTCGGACTCGCCTGGTATCACGACGTTCTTCCAGGAGCGCCTCCTCTTGCAGGCAGCCACGGGATCGAAGGGCGCGAGTCCGTAGTGCTCTCTGTCGGCCTTGTGGTCGCGGATGTAGAACCACTTATCTCTCCACCCTTGGACAAACATGGTGAGTTTAATGTCGAAATATGTGACAGAGGAGTCGACGTGAATCCCGCAGCCCCCTACATCATAGACTACAGAACCCGACCCCGACTAACGTTTGAGCTTGAAGATTTTCTTGAAGAGACTGAAGTGTGGCTCGATTCCAAGTCAGCACTCGCAAAGTGTGATGAAACAAGTAATGTGGAGAATCGAATTTGGGGACAGCTGATGCAGCTGGAGCCCATAGAAGCAGAGAAGACCCCTAATAAAAGGATGCAGGGGGAGAGAGAGACCGCGAATGATGAGCGCAAGGAACATCACTCCGAAACCCATAGGAGGATGGGGGATTACCTTGTCGCCGGGCACGCGAGAGTCATGTTCCGCGGGAGGAAGCGCTCCATCTTGGCAGAGAGTAAACAACTCGGAAGACTTTATGATGGACGGGCGCCACGACACATTGGTGATGCGAGTGCCCGCACCCTTCTTCCTAGCACCGGCGGCGCTGGTGACCGTGGTGGTGGCGCCTCCTTTCTTCTTGGTGGCGACAATGGTGGCTGCAGATCTAGCGGCGGCACCACCTTTCTTCTTGCCCATCTTATGATGGCGATGAGAGCGCATGAAATAGCTGGGGAATACGCGAAGTTGGTCTAGTGCCACGGAGAGGACGTGCGCAAGGGAGCAGCAAGAACATCAATGGCGGAGGAAACACTAGCAAGAAGAGAGATGTGGAAAATTACCGCATCGACGCTCCTACTTAACCTCCTAGCGGATATCATCCGATGGCCAGTAGAAATCCTACTGGACGCATGGCGCACACCAACATCGACGCGTGGTGAAGGTGAATCACGAACCGTCCCCCACTACTCCCATTACGCGTGGAAATTGAGGAGACGCAGTTAAAACAGAAGATTACGCACGTCGAGTCAAATCAAAGTCAGAAAGTGGGACCCACTGCTCGTCACGTCCCGTCAAAGCTGCTCACGCGGGCAACTGAAGTCATCTCGTTGTCAGCACTGACGTCATCAATTCTAGGAGAAGAACATTTTGACTACTTTAGTCCTTGCTCGAGTCTTTGACTCAACCAAGCACTCGGGGGCTACTCCTAACAGGAGCGCCGGCCGTGCACCCAAAAGAATTTTTATGCAGATATACAAGCTTTACAAAAAACCCTTCACTCGAATCAATGATTTGATTGCGGACATAACAATGGGCATTGGCGAGTTAAACCCAAGTCAACCTCCTTCTCCAAAACCCAAGTCCATAACAATGGGCATTGGCGAGTTAAACCCTCGTCAATTGGCACCGTCTGTGGGAATTGGGAGTGCGGATGTCGCGGCTTCTTCGGCCCCGTCAACCACGATCTACAACTCTGCAACAGCGGAGATTCGCTAGCTCTTCGGTGCTTTCGACTTCACCAACCGTACGCCAGCCACTCGCTCGGCTTTCGAGTCTGTAGGTGATGGGATCGGCCTGGCGATTGGAAGCTTCCGCTTCCAGGTCAGTTAGCTAGGAACACTTCGCCTCCCTGATCAACCGACGACTTCCGCAATTGCTCCAGCATCGTGGTTCCCGCCACCAATTGGCACCCTCAGTGATCTCAATGCCCCGGCAACAGCTGGAAGCATGGACAGCGACAGCAGTCGCGAATCCGATCTGGGTGGCCTGGCCATAGAAGATGGAGCCTATGGCTCCGGACCTGAAAGTTATGGGAGCAACATCTTCCCCAATCACTTCATGTGCGCCGTCATCAACGCGGGCGACACCGGCATCAATCACGAAAACGCTGGTACTGGCACTGGACCGACCAACGCCGGTATACCAGTCGCAAACGATGGCCCCACCAACGGTGCGCCCACCAACAATGGGACGGGAGGAGAACCGCACCTCATGGCGAATGAGAATACCGGAGAGCGCATGCTGATCCATCTCAATGACAACGGGTGGGCTCGCTGTCGAGAAGCTCTGCGGGGTAATCCTCTGCCCCCGAACTCATCGCAAGACATGCTGATGGTTTACCATTGGCTGCTCAAGGAAGAACACAGGCGCCAACAACAAATAATCGCGTAACTTGAGGCGCGCAGAAAGGCGATGGATGATTCGAGCCTTCGGTGGGCTCAACTTTTTTCCATGGGAGGATCCTCCCAAGGGCAATGACTACTTGGCCAACAAAAGACGATCTCGACTGGCCCACCTCACTGACAAGGAGCGTGAAGAAGCTGCGAAAGTCCTCAACTTTGGATACGCGGGGCAACGTGATCCCGAAGACACCGCAAGCAGCGGTGACAACAACTACCATGTACCTCCACAACAACTAGCCACCGGCTGGAGATCCGCGAGCTGCCATGCACCGATCTACGATCACAGGCCTGGGGCTAGTCGAAGCTTCCCTCGTCAAAGAGCCAACACTGGAGCCGAAGAAAAGCAAGGTTCTGGCCAAACACTACTCCTCGCCCTCGTCCAGCAATGATAGCCACGACCCGTCTTGATGTTGTCGCTCACGTCGGCACGATCATGACTATGATGCGTGTGATGACATCACACGGTGCAAGGTCGACAAAATGTGTGCAAGGCATGCTCGTTCGACTGACTCGGAAGATGACAAGGTGGAACTCTGCGGCGCTAGATGTTTCAGCAGGGCCATCAGGCAGAAGCGAATGCCTAAAGGGTTCAAACTCCCATCGGAAAACCTGAAATTTGACGGCCTACAAGACCTGAAGATTTGGCTGGAAAATCACATCTCCTCCGTCAGGCTGCACGGCGTAAGCCGAAGCACAACCCTTCAACGCCTACAGCTACAGGTACAGGGCGCCGCTCGCGCATGGCTCAACAATCTCCCGCGTGGATCAATTCGCAGCTGGGAAGATCTAGTCTACAGCTTTGTGCGCAACTTCAAGGGCACTTACAAAATGCCCACATCAATCGAAGAGCTAAGAAGCTGCCACCAGAGATCTGGCGAGTCGTTGTGCTCGTATATCCAGAGATGGTCTATCATAAAGAACTCCGCAGAAGACATCTCCGAGGATCGCGCAATCGACGCATTCAACGGTAGCGTACACCGTAGAGAGCTCAGGGAAGAGCTGGGTCGCTCGAAGCCCAAAACAATCGACCACCTGATGGAAATCGCGAATCGGTGGGCTGATGGAGATGACCTGGTGAAAAACCGCGCCTACTCCGATGATGATGACCTCAGGCGCAGACGTGACCGCCGAGGGAAACATCGAATGCGCGGATATGAGGACCGCGATGAGGTCGACATGGTCACAGCCGGCTACACCGACAAACGCGACGACAACTGCAACAACGGATATCGCAACGGTGGATACCATGACAACGGGAAAACCACGCAGGTGTGGCAGCGCCTCATTCGCGAAGAGGCACTCGCAACATACATCGAGGACAAACTGTCCGGACCGTGCAACATGCACTTCTACATCGATAAACACGACAGGAAGAAAAAGTCCAGCCACCTCCTAAAGGACTGCCGCGAGTTCCTCAAGCTCCACGAAGGCCTGCCTCAGATGAATCTCGACGTGATCAACCAAGGCTATGGAGCTGCCCCAAGTGTTGTGGCACATGGAGCTCCTCCTCCACCGCCCGGACCACCACCACCTGCGGCTGCACTAGCCCACAACCATGGAGGCGAGGCGTACCCCCTGACCACTAGGAAACATGGAGATGATCCAAAAGGGTCGCCCTCAAATCGAACACAGAAGGCAATCACTCACCAAGTCAATTTGGCGATGAACTCTCTAGCCATCCACCACTGAGTACCTCAGTGGCAGCAAGTCTTACATCACCTTTGACAAAAGCGACCACCCGCATCAAGTACCTTGCCCAGGCCACTGTCCCCTGGTACTCAAGGCACATATCAGTGGGTTCAAGATGAGTCACGTCTTCATGGACGGCGGAAGCGGCATTAACCTCATGTTCGCGAGTACCTTGCGGGCAATGAGGATCCCCCTGACATGTCTGGAAGTGTCAGACACGACATTCCACGACATCGTTCCAGGGAAAGGAGTGTACCCCCTGGGCAAGATCAACCTTGACATCATCTTCGACACGCCGCAATTTTTTTGGCGAGAGCGCATCGACTTTGAAGTCGTCAACTGGCCCTCACAGTACCACTGCATCCTCGGACGTGTCGCGTTTGTGAGGTTCATGGCAGTACCACACTACGCCTATCTGCAGATGAAGATGCTAGGCCCAAATGGTGTCATCACAATCAACGGAAGCTTCGAGAGATCTGATAGTTGTGACAAGGAATTCAACAGAATCTCCCAGTCCTTTGGCATGCAAGAGGAACTCGCAAGATTGAAGGAGTCGACAGACAACAGTCTGCCTCCCCTGAGCATGCCAAGTTCACCCGACCTATCCTTCGACTCGTCGGTGCACACAAAGAAGGTCCAGGCGCAACCATGGACCCGACCAAGATGGCCCTCATCACCAACAACTTGAGTTCTGAATAGGAAATCGTGCTCGTTGCATTCCTCCGTGAGCACTGGGAAATCTTCGCCTGGTGTCCAGCGGACATGTCAGGAGTTCCCAGGGAATTCACCGAGAAATCACTCAACGTGAATCGAGACGCAAGGCCAGTCAAGCAGACAATATGGCGACTGTCTAAACCAAGAGCAAAAGCAGTTGGTATGGAGATCAATAGACTCCTCGACCCAAATTTCATACGCGAGATCAAGGAAAGCACCTGGCTCACAAATACAGTGCTTGTGCCTAAAAAGGACATGGACATCCTGTGGATGTGTGTGGACTTCACCTCCTTAAACAAGCACTTCCCAAAGGATCACTTCCCATTGCCACGGATCGATCAAATAATCGACTCCACTGCGGGATGTGAGCGCCTCTGCTTCCTCGACTCGAATGAAGGAGGAAGACCAAGAGAAGACGGCATTCACGAAACCCGTTGGTGTGTTCTGCTACAACAAGATGCCCTTCGGGCTAAAAACGCAGGAGCCACCTATCTGCGGTGCATGTAGGCTTGCCTCAAGAACCAACTTGGTCACAATATCCAAGTCTAAGTCGACGAAATCGTCATCAAAACAAAAGAGGAAGCCACGTTAATTAGTGACCTTCGTGAGACCTTCGATAACCTCGACCGCTACCAGATCAAGCTCAATCTGGACAAATGCGGCTTCAGCATACCATCTGGGCAACTGCTCGGGTATCTCATCTCTACGAGAGGGATTGAGTCAAACTCGAAGAAAATAAAGGCCATACTGGCCATGGAGAAGCCGAAGAACATAAAAGGCATCCAACAGCTGGCTAGCCGAATCGTAGCACTCAGTCGATTCATCAGTCGAATGGGTGAAAAGGCACTACCCTTCTACCAACTGATTTGCAAGGCTGACTAGTTCGAGTGGACAGACGAAGCACAAGAAGCATTCGAAGACCTCAAGCATCTATTGTCCACCTCGCCAGTACTGGTGACGCCTCGTGAAAAGGAGCCGCTGCTGCTATACATCTCTGCCACCAACCAAGTGGTCAGCAATGTGCTCGTGGTGGAACGAGTCGAAGAAAATAAAGTCCATGGGGTACAATGCCCAGTCTACTACCTTGGCGAGGTGCTCACGCCAACAAAACAGCGGTACCTGCACCATCAGAAGCTGGCGTACAGGGTCTTCATGACAGCAAGGCGACTGCACCACTACTTCCAGGAGCACCCAATCATGGTGGTGAACGACGCCCCACTCGGACATATACTCAATAATCCTGACGCTACTGGGCGAGTCGTGCTTTGGGGCATAGAGCTATCGCCACGCGACATCACATACGAGACGTGCGATGCGATCGAATCGCAAGTTCTCCCGGACTTCCTCGTACACTGGATGGAGAATCAACTCCCCGACAAGCCAGGTATGTCCTATCTTTGGACGATGCACTTCGAAGGATCCAAACGAAAGGACAGAGCATGCGCAGGTGTCATATTGACATCGCCCCAGGAAGACAAGATGAAGTATGTTCTGCGAATGCAGTTCACAGCCTCCAACAACGAAGCTGAATATGAAGCTTTGATCCATGGAATGCGGATGGCGGAAGCCTGCGGCGCGAAGAGACTCGTCATCTACGGTGACTCTAAACTAGTGATCAACCAAAAAATGCACGAGTGTGCTCTGAGTGACAACATGATCGCCTATCGCGACCTCTACGACACACTCGAGGGAGACTTTGATGGCTGCAAGCTGCGATAAGTTGGCCATGAAAGCAAGGAAGAGGCGGATATACTCGCCAATCTCGTCTCCACCTGTGCCCCAATACCACCTAGGGTATTTCTCGAGCGCATCTACATCAAGCCCAAGGCTCTAGGAAAAAAGGGAAGCCGTCAACAGACTCGGGGGCTATGCCACCCAACAAGCCAATGATACTCGAGGACATGGATCTTGATACAGGACTCGAAGGCCCAATGGAGGTCATGATGATCGAGCCATCTTGGACATAGCTGTATATCACATACTTGCTCACCAAAAGGATTCCAGATGACCTGACTGACGCACGACACATAGCGCAACAATCCAAGGCATTCACGCTCATCAACGGCAAACTGTACAAGCGCAGCATCACAGGAGTTCTTCAGAGGTGCATCTCCAACAGAGAAGGAAGAGCCATCATCCTCAACATACATAGAGGCACTTGCGGACACCATGCGGGAAGTCGTGCTCTCGTCGCCAAAGCTCTACGAGCTGGATTCTACTGGCCAACGGCCATGCGTGATGCCAAGGATATCGTACTGCGCTACAACGCTTGCTAGTGATTCACAGATAAACCACACGCACCTGGTGCAGAACTCAGGCCAATACCAGTGGCTTGGCCCTTCATACAATATGGACTTGACATGGTCAGCAAGATCTCGAGGTCCTCGTGAGGAGGCTATGTATACCTCCTAGTCGTGGTCGACAAATTCACCATGTGGATCGAGGCCATGCTGGTGACGAAGCAGTCAGGAGCCAGCGCTGTCAAGTTCTTCGAGTCCATCGTCTACCGTTTTGGGGTGCCACATAGCATCATCACGGACAACGGGACAAACTTCACCTCCAAGGAGTTCTAGGAATTCTGTGAAAACCTAGGAATAAACATTAGCTATGCCTCGGTGGCTCACCCTCATACCAACTATCAAGTCGAAAAGGCCAACGGCCTCGTCTGTGGCGGAATCAAGAACGACTCCTCCGTCCACTCTAACAAGCCGCTGGGTGTTGGCCAGACGAGCTGTAGTCTGTACTTTGGAGCCTACGGACAACTCTAAATAGTGCCACGTGCTACACTCCGTTCTTCATGGTGCATGGTTCTAAAGTAGTGCTACCTGCAAAAGTACGCTACAAAGCTCCACGGGTGGTTGCATACAGCGACAAGGAGTCAACTCTCACACTCGAAGACTCCGTCGACCTCCTGGACGAGGCACGCGAGATTGCTGCGGATAGATCCATGATCTACCAGCAGAGCCTCCACAACTACCATAGCAGAAGGATACACCCCAGATCCTTCGTCGAAGGAGACCTGGTCCTGCGACTTAAGCAGCAAAGGAATCTCATGTTCGAGTCCCCTTGGGAAGGACCTTATTTGATTACTGAAGTAATCCCAGGTGGCGCCTATCGCCTTAAAGATTTCAAGAGAGGAGTCGCATACTCCAACCCCTGGAACGTCGTGCAGCTGTGCCGTTTCTATCCTTAGATGTTTTTACCTTACAAATAAGGCTATTCAGCCAGGCTACTTAGCCACACATTGTACCTCGTACTATTCTATGAAGAAATAAAGCTAAGTGCCCAAAACTCTATGTCTTTTTCTGTTTTTCTTGCAATTTTATCACTCGGGGGTTGTGCCACCCTTTACACATTTGTTCCACGAACAAATCACAGTATCCTGAGTAGGTGACATATTACCAATCGAACCCTTGATAAAACCAACCCAGCTGCAACGCACCTGACAGGTTGGCAAGGTGTTGAGATAAATACACGTCAGGCTAACGAAAAGGAACTGCAGAGTAGAACACACTCGCAAATAATACAAGCTATCAAGCTCTTCACATGTTAATGGGTATTAAATACACCCGCCACAATCATATGAACTTTACAACACTTATACATCTATGTGCAGGATACAAATTATGCCACTACTGCAAAAGAAGAATGTTTGTCTGCTCTTCAAAGAAGTCGACGATATCCTCTACTGGATGGTTAACCGCCTGATAGTGCGGCACATGTTCCAAGTCATCCCTTCTGGTGGTGGCAGCGGTCCAGCAGCAACAGACGCTATGTCCACATCTAGCCGATGTAGTCGCACCAGCGAGATGGCAGCTTTCGCGCTTGCGACTAGCTGCTGCCGCACGCGCTCACGGACCGCGCTTATATCTTGAAATTTTGCCAGAAGAGCCAACAGACTTGAAGGTACAGCGTCTAGCGGAAACATCGTCTGGTAAATATACTTCAGGCAAGATTGAGCCTTCTTCAAGCATTGAAGCACCCGCAGCGTGCGATCTTGCAAAGTTGCCAACGCGACTGCATGGTCATGATCCACCCAGAAGTACCCACTAGCTTGTAGCTGCTCCTGGGTTAGGTCATTCATTCGAATGGCCACCCGGTCCTGCTCATCCTGCGGATGGCGAGCGCTAACAACTACAAAACACAAGACCAAAAGTATAAGCCAAGGCATTGCCGTGAATGGCTAAAGAAAGGATAAGAAGATAGAGAGCTAACATTTAAAGTGCTCGTTCAGCTGAGCAACCTCGTCGAGAAGATACTTCTCGCGAGCGGTGGCCTTCTCCACCTTCGAATGCCACACATCCGCGTTATCGCGGATGATGGGCAACTCCCGCTCCAACTGCTTAATACGGTCGTTCAGTCGCGAGAGAAGCGACAGCTCCTCCACCTTTGAACGCGTTTGCGCTGCGTTTTCATCGGTGGGAGGAGAGTCACGAGGATCACTCGAAGGACCCTACTACAATCAAGAAACAAGCAAATAAGGGAACAAGAATACATTGATAAAGGTGTGAATGCATTCAAACATATCAAAGTATTGATAGGGACACTCCCACAAAAGCATAGCTCAGACAAAAGGAAGCTACAACTATTACAGATGGCAACTAAGGAGCAATCTTCTTCTTCGACTTGGACTTCAACTTTGGGGGATTCATCGAATCCGTGGCAACCTCTGATGCCACGGACTTTCTGGTGGTAGCCCCAGACGCTGCAGTCTTCATCGCCTTCGCTTGCCGTAGTTTCGTAGAGTACTTTGCGACTGTGTCGATGAGCTGCGGCCCATACTTACCACAGATACTAGCGAAGGGAGCAAACACTACCTGCTGGCCATCGGCATCAACAGGCATCGCCTCCAAGATGGCGCCGAGGTCCAACTACACACCATGAGCTTGCGCCATCGTGAGTGCCATGGTGGCGCCGATAGAACGTTGGGAGTTCTTGAAATCCATGGGAATACCTTCGGCGAAGGATTCCACCAGGTCATCAAGATTATCGATTAGGCTGGCCTTGGGGGTTAGGTCCTCCTGGAGGCGGGTCAGCACACCCTTGGCTTTCCCCAGTGTCTCTTGGAGGGAGACACCGCGGTCCTCGATTGCAGCTACGGTGCCAGCAAGAGCATCCTCACGACGCAAGGCCTAGGCATTGAAGCTTAGACCAACAGCATCTGAAGAACACAAGGTGTCAGCTTAAGGACAAGAAAACCAAGATAGGGAAAATACAAGTGAAGCACTGCAAGTACCTGAGAGTGCCTTTGCAGTTGAGAAAAGCTGTTCCGCAAACAACTTCTTCCTCTCAGTAGCAGAGGCGTGTAGGTCTTCCTCACGCTTCTGTGACACCTCCAGGGCTGCGATTGCCTCGTCGCACTTCTTCTCCGCTACAGCAAGCCCCTTCTCGAGGGAAGTAAAGCGATGAAGAAGTTCATTATGCTCACCTACAAAGGGCAGAGCACGACAAGTACATGAGTCTACAAATTTCAATACAAAGGAGAGTGAAGAGACAACGATTAGAACAAACCTTCGACTACACGATGGCGGTTGTCTAGCATGGCGTGATGTCGGCCCATGGCAAGGATCTGCTCTGCGAGGCGAGTGGAATCCTTCACGATAGGATACATCAAAAGAAAACAAAGCTTCAACGTCAACAAAAGGCACAAAATCCACAATTCGACTGCCAACGGCAAAAAAGACACTTATGTGTTCCTCTAGGGACTCCGAAGATGCCTGTCGGGTAGGCGTCCGTGCAACCATCTGGTGCCTCCCTAGCATGAGGGTAACTCAAAGAGTTGGCGCCGGAGTGGGACGCCATAGGAGGAGAAGGCGACTGTCTGGCCACCTCCTTAGTCTCGGAGTCTGCGACTCCAGATTCTTTCACAAATTGGACATCGTCGGATGACGACGACACTGTTTGACTACAAAACATGCCCGATGCTACTTCAGAAAAGAAACTTCAAAGAAAACAAGACGAACTTGCAGATATAAAAGCTCACCAGTTAAATTTGTCGAGGTCAAAGGAATCATCTGACGACTCCTTCAGCAACTGCAGCTTCTTCTGTGTGGGAGGAGCCATGGTGCACAGAGGCATGGCAGGGATTGGCTCCTCTACAACAACAGAAGGACCCTCCAGCATCATCAGCGAGGAAGCATCTGAATTCTCGCTACGAGAACGTTTATGAGTCCCGTGGTCACCAGACTCGGGGGCTCCTCTTCTTCCTCCTCGGGGATTGTGGAGCCCGACTCATCCTCTTCTTCTGCTTCGTGTGGAATAACTCCTTCAGGCAGAGGAGGCAAGCTGGCAGCCACTTTCCAGTCCTACAAGCAGAAGAAGCATCAGTATATATCAAGAACCTGACAAGCAATCGAAATTCTAGAACACTTCATATGGAAACTATACCTAGGTGGAGGATTGTTTGCATCGAAAGGAGGCACGACTGATTCGCTGGGGAGATCCTCTTTGGCGGTGTACTTGGTCACCAGCCGCAACCTCCTATCCACCTCACCCGAAGAAATGCTCTCCGCAGATATGCGAGTGACATCGCCAGTACCAATCTAGCGATACATCGGATGGGCTCTGGCCTGTAGAGGCTGAACGCGGCGGCGCAACCAGGTGCGAATGAGTGCAGCGCCACCTTCCTCTTTGCCTATACGGCTTTCGAGGTCGCGGACACGCTAATACAGCATCTCCGTCTCCTCGGACTCGCCTGGTATCACGACGTTCTTCCAGGAGCGCCTCCTCTTGCAGGCAGCCACGGGATCGAAGGGCGCGAGTCCGTAGTGCTCTCTGTTGGCCTTGTGGTCGCGGATGTAGAACCACTTATCTCTCCACCCTTGGACAAACATGGTGAGTTTAATGTCGAAATATGTGACAGAGGAGTCGACGTGAATCCCGCAGCCCCCTACATCATAGACTACAGAACCCGACCCCGACTAACGTTTGAGCTTGAAGATTTTCTTGAAGAGACTGAAGTGTGGCTCGATTCCAAGTCAGCACTCGCAAAGTGTGATGAAACAAGTGATGTGGAGAATCGAATTTGGGGACAGCTGATGCAGCTGGAGCCCATAGAAGCAGAGAAGACCCCTAATAAAAGGATGCAGGGGGAGAGAGAGACCGCGAATGATGAGCGCAAGGAACATCACTCCGAAACCCATAGGAGGATGGGGGATTACCTTGTCGCCGGGCACGCGAGAGTCATGTTCCGTGGGAGGAAGCGCTCCATCTTGGCAGAGCGTAAACAACTCGGAAGACTTGATGATGGACGGGCGCCACGACACATTGGTGATGCGAGTGCCCGCACCCTTCTTCTTCCTAGCACCGGCGGCGCTGGTGACCGTGGTGGTGGCGCCTCCTTTCTTCTTGGTGGCGACAATGGTGGCTGCAGATCTAGCGGCGGCACCACCTTTCTTCTTGCCCATCTTATGATGGCGATGAGAGCGCATGAAATAGCTGGGGAATACGCGAAGTTGGTCTAGTGCCACGGAGAGGACGTGCGCAAGGGAGCAGCAAGAACATCAATGGCGGAGGAAACACTAGCAAGAAGAGAGATGTGGAAAATTACCGCATCGGCGCTCCTACTTAACCTCCTAGCGGATATCATCCGATGGCCAGTAGAAATCCTACTGGACGCGTGGCGCACACCAACATCGACGCGTGGTGAAGGTGAATCACGAACCGTCCCCCACTACTCCCATTACGCGTGGAAATTGAGGAGACGCAGTTAAAACAGAAGATTACGCACGCCGAGTCAAATCAAAGTCAGAAAGTGGGACCCACTGCTCGTCACGTCCCGTCAAAGCTGCTCACGCGGGCAACTGAAGTCATCTCGTTGTCAGCACTGACGTCATCAATTCTAGCAGAAGAACATTTTGACTACTTTAGTCCTTGCTCGAGTCTTCGACTCAACCAAGCACTCGGGGGCTACTCCTAACAGGAGCGCTGGCCGTGCACCCAAAAGAATTTTTATGCAGATATACAAGCTTTACAAAAAACCCTTCACTCGAATCAATGATTTGATTGCGGACTTCGGGTTACTCCCATAGGGAGCGCTGGAAGCACATTCGACTGAAACAAACAAATAAAGACGATAGTAGTCGCAAAGTACATATAGTCCCCACTCGAGTCTACGACTCAAATAGGCACTCGGGGGCTACTCCCATAGGGAGCGCTGGCCACGCACCCTATGATTATTTTTTCTTATACGTTACGCCCTGTGTTGATAACATCCACACTCGAATGCTATGGCGGCTCCATCTCAGATTGTCCCTGCAAAGAGACTACGTCTCCTAGGCCACCCGAATCATCTTCGTGATGACAAAAATTCGGATGCCGCGCTTATAGCGTGAAGGTAAGACCTGAATAAGGCCTAGCAACGCATCCACTGCACACTACCAGAAATATATCCGTGCCTATAGGTACGATGAATATGCCTTGACGGACGCGTTGAGTGCTTACATTTACATACTGGAATTCAACTCCTGTAAGACCTCCACGGCCTGAGTCGAATTACACCAGCACTTTTCCAAATTTGAGTCCGGGGACTCGAGTTTGAGTAGATTGCGTTGTTTTGCCCTAAGGCAGTTAACTGATACCGATACATCGGATAAATCAGGCACGTATATCAACAATCCCTATGACACAAAATAGAACACTCGAAAATATGCTCAGCCATGCACTCGAAAGACTTCATAAAGTCTCCACTCGAATCTACGATTCCACTGGACACTCGGGGGCTACTGACGTGGAAATACCCTACAGGTACTCGAGTTTGGCATATACGATCCAAATACAGTAGAAGCCCACGGTGTTGCCAAGGCCCAATATAAGATTCGAGTGACTCACGGAAACGCCGATTGCTTGCAGCGCAAGAAGAAGCTTAAGATAGAAAGTTCAAAGTGACGAACCCTAATCTGTAACCAACTTGACCTGTTACCTGAGACCTAGACTATCTATATAAAGGCTAGGAGGGGGTGGCAAGGAGGACAATCACAACCCTAGTTTCGACAACCTTGCCAGATTGCATCTGTGCACCTCTATAACTTTCGACTCCCTCGATAATTCCAAGAGCAGACAAGCAGGAGTAGGGACCTCTACGAGGCCTGAACCTGGGTAAAACTTGCGTCCCTGTGTGCTTGTTTGCTAGCCGATTGATGCCTCTAGCGCTCCCTCCTTCTCCAAAACCCAAGTCCATAACAATGGGCATTGGGGAGTTAAACCCTCGTCACCAATATTTCAACAAAGTTAGAGCAAGCAATATTATTCTTAACAAGAGCACGATAAACAATCTCACCCTTTTCATGTAATGAATCAACATCAATCTCTTCTTCCTCAATATACTCATCCTCATCATCACAAAATGTATTGGGTTCCAAAGTAGGAGATACCTTTGAACCCTTAGCCACATACATGGGTACCATGAGATGATGATGATGAAGAGTTACTTGAAGCTCCATTCAAGATCTTATATTGACCCATAGAATATTCGATCTCCTCTACATTGTTAGACACACAACAAATAGAGAAAATAAATGCATTTTATCATGGCAACAAGGCAAAGCAAGCATATTATCATGAGATTTATTCTAAAAAATTATACATGATATGCAAGGACTATCAACACGAGCATGTAAATCATATATAGTGCTAGACGTGTTTAAGTCCAAAGATGAATCATTGCAATGAGATAGATATGAAGGATCATCAAGAGTAAGATTATATTCATCACCACTCACCATATCATTACCTTGTGTCTTGCCACACTTTGGTGAAGTGGAAGAAGATGATAACTCATCGCGGCCAGAAGTGGAAGCAATACAATCATCCTCGATAATGTTGGACACATCATATTTATCTTGAATTTTTGTCCATAACTCATGAGCGCTTCAAAAAGGTATGATTGAAGAAGTAACTACATATCTCAAAGCATTAACACGCACATTAGAATCTTGAGCATCGAGATATAAGTTTTTCTCATCCTCACACGATAGATTTAGGAAATCCATTGGAGGATAAAAACCTATGCCTATAATCCTCTCCAAATTTGGGTCCATGGCCCAAAAATGAATAAGCATACGAGACTTCCAAACATCATAATTCGTGCCATCGAATATGAAAATGTCATCGTCCACTAATCCCCTATCTAACATCTTTGCTCTCAAGGTGGTGAAGCCTAAAATGAGAGACCGGGCACTTATACTAATTGAAAGGACAAGAATGTCGCCTAGAGGGGGGTGAATAGGCGGCTTAAAACTTTTATGAGAGGGGCTTAACAAAGGAGGAATTAAACTACCGTTTACTTTGTCAAGCACAAAACATATAATAAATAGGGTTCACCTATGCGTGCCAACAACTTATGCTAAGCAAGACAAGCAACTACGTGACAGAAAGATATAGACTTCAAGTAGGAAGGCTATCACAAAGTAAGATGCATAAGTAAGAGCTCGGGTATAGAGATAACCGGGGCACGCGGAGACGACGGTGTTTACCGAGTTCCTCCCAACAATGGAGTACGTCTCATTTGGAGAGGAGGTGGTTTCAAACCACCAACGCCACTGGGCCTCCCTTGTTCTCTTATGAATCTCAACCCAACATGATCGATCCACACTTCCACTATCGGTGCACTTGTTGGTGGCAATCCGAAACCTCTCACAAGATTGGGGCTCTTCTCTATAACTCAATTGGAGGATCCCAACAAAACAAGCTTGGGGAAAGCTCCACAACTTAATTGGAGGCCCCAAGTAATCCACAAACCTACAATACAACTAAACCGTCTAGGTTTCTAAGAACCCAAGAGTAAAAAGCTTCTCACCTTTCACCCAATCGAATCCTCACCAAGAACTCAAACTGATGCACCAAATGCAATGGCGAGAATACATGAAGTGATTAAGTCCTTCACTCCACCTAACATACAAAAGCTTATGGGGGAATAAGAGAGGAAGAATAATGAAGGAAATCCACAAAAGACTCCAATATCTAGATCCTAAGATGTTCCCCTCACTTAGAGGGTAGATTGATTGGTGGGGTTGTAGATCTAGATCTACTCTTTCAAATCCCTCAAGAATATGCAAGAATCATAGGAGGGATTGAGGGATAGCAAGCTCAAGAAGATCAACAATGGAAGGGAAAACTTGCAAGAATGGGTAGGTAACCGTTGGGGAAGAAGGACCCCTTATATAGGTCCTCCAAAATTCAACCGTTATAGCTCTAGAGCGCGCGAGCCGGATATCTCAGCAAGTTTACGGGTGGTATCCGGTGTGGTCATCTGAATGGCAACCATACGACTGAAATCTAACATTCTACAAGACACCAGAGACTCCGGGCTTTTCACTCCGGAATTTCTGGTCAAGGCAAAACTGACAGAAACAACAATATGAAAACAACCATAACTTTTGCATTCGGATTCTGATTTTGATGATCTTGGGCTTGTTTTAAAGAGGAAAAAACGCTCTACAAGATCATCCAGGGAAACATCATAGTGAAGCAAGGGAGTATAGAACCAAATAATGAAAGGTTTAACCTATCTATAAAAGACAACCGGTAAAACCTCCAATATTCAGAATGCAATAGAGAATGCATATGAAATCTGTTTTTGATGAACTTGAGCTTGTCATGAAGATTAACATAAGCTCTCTAAATCCTCTCATGGATAAGAACAAAATAAGAACCAAGAAAGATGCTGCCAAGTATGCAAAGGTTGGAGCTCTCACCGAAGGATACAATCAAGTTACTCACTGAAGAGCCCCTCTTGATAGTACGACTATCTATCCTATAAACCGGTCTATACAACTAACACCACGAGACCAGTAAGAAGGAAACCCTATCAATAACATACCTTTGCCTTGCGCATATTCCACTTGAGCTTGATGACGACAATATTGTCTACCTCAAGATAGAACATCTTTCTTGATTGCTCTAACTTGGTGAAGACTTCTAAACTGCTCCCTCATACTCCACTGTGGTAGAGCTTCTCTTTTGGGCATATATTCACATATCCATGAACACCATAGGATGACAAGGTTCAAGCAAATGATCTCTTCGAGATGGATCATCTTGAACTTGCACTTCATTTCTTATTTCTTCATCATGTTAGTGTCTTGAAGGTACACAAGAGATATCACTCCACCTTATTCTTCAAGACACACTTGCCATATAATCAACTCTCACATGACCAATCTTTGGATCACTCCAACACCTTGGTCATCACTTGATCTTCTTCACTTTCTTGTTCTCCCATCCTTCAAGCCAATATATGGTTCAAGCATTGCCTATGGACAAATCCTATAGGTAAAACTCAATGCAAACATGTCCATAAAGATTTTCATTAATTACCAAAACCACACATGGGGGCACACATGCACTTTGAAGAGGCATATAAATTTATTTGTAGGGGCTTATGATATGTATGGTCAAGGTCAGTGTTTATAAGATGAACTGCCGAAGGCAAGGTGGCACCATGTACCTGGTGCAATGCTGCCGCACTCGATGGAGATCAAGGTGAACCAACCAGATCACATCACATAAACAATTTACGTTTGATGTTATTGGTTGTGCATCTTATTATTCTAGTACTAGACAACAATGGTAGCATTATAAGATGACCCCTCAACATAATTCAAATATGCATGTTCTCCCTTTAGTGTGCACACCAAGAAAGTATGTTGTTGTGGAGCAGGACATGATGATCGGTTGCAAACACATCGACATTCGCATACAGTGGGTGTAAGCCATGTATGCACTGCAAATACACTAAAGATTAACGTTGGCAAGCACTAGCATGTACATACATGGCCTTGGAATAGAGATGACCGAAAGTTTGAGCATGAATCACATGGTGATGTGATCGATATGTTGATATCTACCATGATGATCGGATGATATGGTGTAAAGGGATCATGTAATCAGTAAACGAATGTTGGGGTGTTTGCTTGAGTGGGAGTTTTGGTATTGAACTCATATTATGAACTAAACAATCTATGTGAATTTGCATAGTTGTTATAGTTAAAATCTGTTATAGAATACCTTGGTTGTAATTGAGATAATACAACTACAGTATTCTAGATACTTACTTTACGGACTAGTACCGTATTTTTTGAGTGCCAAATTATAGATAAAATTCCTAAAGTAGACTCTCAAGTAAACCTCACTTACTCCATAAGGGTTAATAAGTGTACTAATACTAGAGTAATAGATTCCAAATTTAGTGTCAAAAAGGATCATGCTTGCCTCCATGATACTTGATATTATAAAGGAAGTTCTTTGTATCAAGATTTTATGGGAGATGAAATACTCGTTTCAGAAATCATCTTGTGTAAAATATATTTTGATATCTGATAAAGTATAATTTAGTTGGAAGCAAATTCTCATATTGGATGTGCATTTGCGAATGATGGTGACACTAGTCGTACCTATCACCCAATAAGTTTGGGAATTAAAATTATACAAATGTTCGTCCTTATGAACTATAGTAGTTCAATCATGAAGGTTATCATGATAGGATGAATAAGAGGTATAGGTAAAATGTTTACTATACTAAAAGGTCATTAATGAATGAATCAAGAAGAACATGAATCATGTGATGATTGTGATCCACTTCAAGGTATGAGTTTAAGGGTATTAGTGTTTGACTAACACACTTGAACCAAGTACCATGTGATTGGTGCCACTATTGATAATGGGAGACTCTTCTAAAAGACAGGAAAACATTGAAAGAGAAGCCTTAAATATAATTGGCAGAAATTCATGGACTAGAATTTTCTAGCTCAGGTATATAGAAGACATACATGTTATGAATAGATATATTGTTTGCATGTTAAACCAATCTAATTCTTCAGTATTAGATATTGAATATATTGGTATGAAATGTCATACAAGCAACTTAATATAAGAAATACAATGGTTCGAATAACTAGCAAAAGAATATGGTAATGATGTTCATCGATAAACAAACACAATGTTATTAATGTTTGTCATCTACATCAAGAACCAAGCCATTAAGATTTATTCTAGTAATTATTATCTAGTTCTGGTATTGTGAGAACAATCTGTTGTTCATATAATTACGGTATTCTATTGTTGATGGATGAACCATTATGAATCTTGTTGGTGAAATAATATTCATAAAACTAAATGCTAAAAGCATCACAAGGAAAAATTATTGGAATTTCACTTAAGTGGGACACCACCGTTTAAGTTATATTGGAAATGAAGACATGAAGAAACTCCATCCTGATGGAATTTCAAACTTAATTTGTTTTTGAACAAATTGATGTTTGTAAGAGTGTCCTATGGATAACTAAAACTCGGTTTACAGACCAAAGTTGAGCGGACGAGTAACTTACTAGAAATTAAACATATCGATGTATGCGGTCCATTATGTAAAATCGTGTGTGGTGGATTATTCTACGTCATATACTTCCACCAAGTACTTGAATAGATATATGAGTATATATATTTAATGGGGAAACGGATAATACTTTTGAAACATGTTCAAAGGTTTTAGCATGAAGAAAAAATCATCCAGATTCACGGAAACAACACCATAAGAGTTATGACACGTTCAAGTTCCTAGAGACTTTGATAAAGTTGTTGCGAATAAAGAAATCATCGTGACAAGAAAATCAAGAGTTTATGATTGGATCATAAAAGAAGATATTTGAGTTGCAAAGTTTTTAAAACATCTAAAAGTTAAGAAATTGTTTCGTAAACTTGAGTTTCCCAAAACACCATAGGAGTATGGAATATTTTGAGAATATAATTGAACCTAGTTTGACTTGGTGAGATCAAATATAAGCTACCATTATGATTTAAAATATTATGCTATAGTGACATACTGCTTTTACACTAAAAAGAGCAATATCATGATCTGTTGAAATGGCAAGGGGTAAAACTCAGTTTGTCTTTTCTTAAATTTTGGTATGCTAGGCATATGGAGAATGTTTACAAAACCAATGGATATGCACGTATTTGTAGGTTATCCCAAAAGTAATTGTTGGGAATTCCTGCACCATAACACTAAAAGAAAAAAGTGTTTGCCGGTAAAACAATGAGTTCTTTGAGAATAAACTTTTCATAAAAATTTAAGTGGGAGGATAATAGAAATTTGGATAAGGTTTTGAACCTAAGTGATGTGATCAGAGTAGCGCAATGCTGGAAAGTGTTCTGGTGGCTTCTAGAATGGCTACCGTTTCTATGAATGTTGTATGTTTTGGAAATCTAAGTTCCTATTGAACCATGTGGATCAGGTGAGAATCGAGTATCAATATTTGAGGAAAATGTCATTGTTGGACAATGATATCCCAAATACATGCAAAGAAGTAATGATGAGCCCTGATTCCTTTAGATGGCTAGAAGCCATAAGAAATCGTGATAGTATCCATATACGAAAATCATGTTATGAACTTGGTAGAACCTAAGGAAGGAGTGAAGCTTTTAAATGGGTAAATGGATCTATAAACAAACAGACAAAAGATGTTTACATCTTTGAAATGTTCGATTTTTTGAAATGTTGTTTACATCAAAGTTCAAAAGTTATTTGTGGCAAGATTGACTGCGATATTTAGTAACCACTACATATTGAGATATGGTAGTTGAATAAATAAAACAACATTCTTGTAAAAGAATGGTTACCTAGGGTGTGTACATAACACTATCCAAAGGATTTTGTTAATTTGAGAGGTGCTAAACTATATGCAACTTTCAGTGGTTGAAATAAGCATTGTGGAGTTGGAATCGTCACCGTGATGAAACTATTAAAGAGTTTAAGGTTCATCAAGAACGATGAAGATGCTTGTGCTTACAAGAAACTAAGTGGGAGCATTAAGACATATTTCCAATGCTTTATGATGATTGGAAATGATGTATCTTTAATTTGACACGAATTAAAATTTTCATTAAATTTGGATTTTCATGAAAGACTTAGGAAGAACCAGAATATTAGACATATAAGTCTATAGAGATAGATATATATGGTTATGCTGAAGTACATATATAAAATATTGAATTAGTTCAATATGGTGGCATATTTGAGAGGGAGTTGTGTGAGCCTCCTGGTCAATATATGGCAAGAAATGTTCCTGCCACATGGTAGCAAGATCAATTGGGTTGACAATTGGTATATGAAACCTCATGCATGATTAATTATTAATGCCATGATATGTACATATCAAGATAAGTCGTATGCTCTAAGAGTTAGGAGCATACACCAGAATGATTTATAAGATGATCAATGGACAATAGCGCTGATATTCTTGTGTACTTTGGAAGAAACAAGAATATGGTATGTATGTAGAACTGAGAAAATAGTTCAATGTAATGCGTTACATCGACGCAAGTTTTTGTCACATATACAAATAAAGTTTATCTCAATTAGTATATGTGTTTAGTAATAAGGTGGCACGGTGTAATGGAAGAAAGTTCCATGATGGATTTGGACTAGTTCCAAAGTTATAACATTCTAACAGATACTACAATGATGGCTTGGTTTATGAATGCTTTAGAAGCAGCATATAGAGAGAATTTGTGTAAAATAGTTTTTCTATCAAACCTAGGTACAAATTCCAAGCGAGCTATACCATGAAGATCTATTGTACGGCAAAAGTGTCAACATAGTTTTGGCTTAAGGAATTGAAGTCTCACCAGAAGACTTAGTTTATACAATGCCATCTCATTGGGTAATGAGTGATGCATAGTGACACATAGACATGAAAATACACATAGAGTTGAATGAGTTAGTTCTAGAGATTGGGTTTACGACAAGCAACACTTGTGGATAACATCGGAATGCCATAGGTGTTAAAATGCGTGACTAGATTATTGACTCTAGTGCAAGTGGGAGACTTAAGAATATATGCCCTATAGGCCAATAATAAAGATGTTTTTATTGACATATCTCATTAGTTCATAATAGTTTTATATCATTTTATAACTGTATTAAGTGGAAACATTAATACATGTGTGATATATAAACAAACTAGGTCCCAAGTATCCTCTAAACTAGTTCGTTGGGCAGCTGATGATCAAGATTTCCCTATCATGGACTTTACCACATCAACTAAAAACAAGGTCACTTATTTAGATGAATGAAGTGATGGAAAACACCTAACCCCTAGTATTGCAATATAATCTATTCACATAATTCAACATTGTAATATCTAGCAAAACAGAGTGATTCATTGTTCGACCGTGAGATCATATTAATCACGATATCCTGAGGTTGCTTTGATCACATCAACCATCATGAACGTAATTGAGTGACTATAAAGGTGTGCGATAGGTATTCCAAAGGAACTTTTGAGTCCTATGTATCAATACCGGGATTTGCACATATGAGTGACGGATAGATACCCTCAGCCCACTTGGTGAGATTACATCTACACGTTTGCAAACATGTGACTAGGTCACGAGGATGTAATATCATAGAAATGAGTAAATATGTTTGTGGGTAACAAGATCGAACTAGGTATATAGATACCAAGGATCATATCTTGGACAAACTAGGTATCATATATAAAAGGGAATGAGACTCGACGAAAAGGTTTAAGCAATCAAGTTATTCATGGAATGCATGGGAGCCATCATGTGTTTCCAGATACCGATGTTGGTCATTGATCAGAGATGTGTATCGATCATGTCTATGTATTCCTGGGCAGTAGGGTGTCACTCTTAAGGGTAGACACGCTTAGGGATTGATCCAAAATCGTAGGAGAAAAGAGAGAATTCTAGAATAGTTCTAGAGTAATACCAAAATGAATCCAGGATATCTGATGATGATCGGAGGGGTACGAAAGGAGTTTCAGAATGATAGGTATTAAATAATATGTATTCAAAATAAAATAATATTAAAACTATTAGTAAAATTGGATTTTTGGGGCAACGCACCTAAATGGGCCTCACGGGAGGAGGCCCAAGCGGGGGTCGCACCCTAGGGATGTCTAGGGGGCGGTCGGCCACCAAGTGGGCTCCGTACCACGTGGGGCCCATGTGGCGATGGCTGTCGCCGCCTCCTCCCTTAATTAGTCCCACCCCGGGACTTTGAGAGATGTTGTACCTCCCTTCCACCTATACAAAGAGGGGCACCCCTCTCCCGAAATCCATCTCATCTATTGGATTTGCCTATTATCTCTCCCTCTACCTCATGTGTGGTTCTCAAGAATGGAATTGCATACGGGAATAGGAGTTTCTTCACCATATGCACGTCGTCGTGCTGCTGGAATACGTCCAGATCAATCTTCTTCTGCTTGTTTGTCGGACCAGATCCCGGGAGATGACTGTACACCGTATGTGTGTAAGGCCACGAGGCATTGCCACTTGTGGTGTTTTTGCTTGGAGCTTGGATCTTGGACGTTGACACAACCATGAGGTCGGCTACGTCGCACAAGGACAAGGAGTGACTTGCGAGGAGTTTCACGACCTTGAGGTTGGGTGAGTACGACTACATCATCCATGTACCCCGCGGAATGTTGACCGCGTTCGGTCTTAAAAGGTTTGAACACCGAATCCCCTATCGTTACCTTACATATGCATAGAGAGATCTTGGATAGGTGTGTTCCCTGTATGATTTTTTTGTTTTCTGCCATGGAACCCCTTCACATATAAGGACTCCATTGAGTTTGATGTGGTACCAATGATGGTGTGTCACCTGCTGTTGAGTCGACCTTGGTTGTATGATTGCCATGTACAACACAATGGCCGAGCAAATACCTATTACTTGGAGTTCAAGGAAAATAAATAAATTTGCAACCTATGTCACTACATCAAATTGTAAATGAATCTCGTCAGAAAACTGAACTGAATCTAGAGCATGTAGATAGGTGAGAGACTACTACTTCTGTGAGTGAGAGCCACCAGCAAATCGAGTGGTAAAAATAGGAGTGAGGGAGTACATTCACTATTTATATTAGCCACTGTCGTGGGGTAACCTCGGCAATGTCCATGGTGATGGACTTAGGGTTTCGTGGAAAATAGAACGCTAGGGATTTCGCCGGTTGATCAGACAAACAAGGGAGTCAAAGTCATCTGATTACTTGTGGACAATATTATTATAGATCGCTCAATGCTTTTCCCGGTACCTCTCCGTTGGCTCCTCCTAGCCTTATATAGTAGGTTGGGTCCCGAGGCCATATACAGATAGGTTACAAGTTACAATTACAATACTAATACAATGTTGGTTCCTACTCTTTTCTTATCTAGTAGGACAGGCCTTCCATCGGATTCTTCTTGGGCCTTCCTTGGTTCTTCATGGGCCTTACAGGCTATAAGCCTTTATATAACCAGGGTAACTATTCATAATAACCTGGGTAATCATACCCATGTCAGTAGCCCCCGAGACTCCATCTAAATCATAGATTCGGGCTGAGTCTCAAAGACAATGTGAGCCAAAGTTTTCTTTATAAAGTATTCTTAACTATCATAGGGATAATGGTACAACCAGTCTGATGCATCCGACGGATCGGGAATCAGTTAATTGCTCCTGGAAAGAAACACCATGAACCTACGTCAAATTCAAGTCCCCAGGTCTGAACTCGGTATTTGCTAGCATAATTCAGTTCGAGCCTTTGAGGTCTTATCGAATACTGAATTTCAGTACTATTATTTTGGGTACCCAACATGTTCGTCATGATTTTTCATTGTATCATTGATATAGATAATTTACTAGCAGAGCGCATTCATGTGTGGTTATCAGGCCACACAGGACGGATCCTAGGGTCTTAGCTTGATTTCATGGACACAACATTCAGACTTTTTATCACATCAGGTGGTCCGAGGATTTTTTGAAATTTATCGACTGCCTTGTTTGGCTGTTGGAATTCCTGAAGTTGTCAGTTTTCTCAGATATTGTATAAGTGCTCCTGATGGGAGTAACCATCTAAGGATACAGATATGTAATACTCATAGGTTCATATGTTTTTCAACTCTGTTGGATTTTTTTACCAGGTGCGCTTTCATCGCACGAGGATAATAATTCTTCGAGTCTGCTGGACCATCTTGTTTCTATTGGGTGCATGGCAACACTCCCGATGAGAGTAGCCCCTGAGACTATGTTCGGATGCTTACATTGGGACATAGGCTCACAATATCGCCTTTGACCGAAAACATTTTTAAACTCAAAATTAATCAGGTGCGTGGCCAGCGGTCTCGATGGGAGTAGCCCTCAAGGCTATGTTCGGATGCTTATATCTGAACATAGGCTCGAAGTACAAACCCGATAATTTATTCTGAAATAGTTGGTTGTATGTACCCGGATATTTCTTCATTCTTGGCTATTCATGACATCACTGCTTATGAAGGTAGCATGTCGTGGTTCCGAGAAACAAGTCCTGATGGGACATTACGATAGTTGGCCTGTATTGCAGTAATGATGATGCTTGAGTGGTGCGTCAGCGGTGATTTTTGGCCACAGGACCCCTTTATGCATGAGAATCGAGGCGTCGTGTGGATTTCCTCCGTGTTTACCATGGTATAACTGCCCATGATTTTTATCCTTTTATCAATCTTCGTGCTCCTTTCCCTTATAAGCAAGGAAGAATACCTTTACTATATTTACTATGCCCCTTTGCTGCATACTTCCATTTCTTCCTTGCGCTGCGCCTGCGCTCTCTATGTTCTTGCATGTTCTTCTTGTACACTCTCCTCCTCTCCTCGAGGTTTTCCATGGGAAGTCCAAGGTAGGGACTTCTACTGCCGCCGCCAAGCCGATGAAGACGAGGGCCATTGGATGGGCTCCCATGAAGTGCACTCAACGAGATCTGTGTGACACCCGCAACTACTGCCTTCTAGATGAAGGCACCTTCAAGCTTCCGGGATATGAAGCAACTCCCATGCCTGAGCTTGGATGGCGGGTAATGTTTCTCTCCTTCCTCTACCACGGCCTTTCTCTTCCCATTCACGAATTTCTTCATAGTTTGCTCTTTGTTTACGGCGTGCAGCTTTACCATCTCATGCCAAATTATATTCTTCACGTCGCCTATTTCATCATTCTTTGTGAGTGCTTCCTTGGGATGCATCCCCACTAGGGATTGTGGAAGTACTTTTTCTATGTTAGCCGTAACGCCTCCGACGACTTTGTCCATGATGTCGGGAGTGCCATATTTTCTATTTGCCCTGAAGTTGATTATTTTGACTTCAAAATTTCGGATTCTGTCCAAGGATGGAAAACCAAGTGGTTTTACATCAAGGACCATAAAAATGAAGGACAAACCTTAAGTTTGGCACCTTTTGACCCCAAGAAAACCTGCCGAAGACTTGAGTCATGGGACCAATGCCCTACTCCCGAAGAAATGAAGGAGATCAAGCCCTTGGTGACGTGGCTTGAAAAACTACACACTGAAGTTGGCAAGGAACTATTGGGTTTACATATTTTGGCGTACTCATCTGGGTGCGCATCTAGCCTATCCAGGCATTGTCTGGTATGTGGGATTATACGGGCAAGAAGGACCCCATGAGGATTTCACCGGAAAGTATTCCTCTCCACATTTATGAAAAAATGGTTCACTCATTTACCATGCTGACGAAGAAGAACCAAGTCCCTTCAAGTTGTCAAGTGGAACCTTTTGGCAAGAAGAATCTTCTCCCTGATGTGAGTGTTCTTGCTTTTCTTTACATGCTATAATATTTATCATCTTATTCTATCTCCTTGTGGTGTAGGATTATGATCATATTTCTGCGCTTCCTCCCCTTTCAGAAAGTGGTGAACTGCCGGCCAGCGCCTCCCTATTCAAAGAGTTCACCCGAACTGGAACTACACCCGATGAAGAAGAGGAGGCATCAGTTGATGAGTCTTCCTAGCATACCCATTATGTTCCTTTGGCTCAGACCAAAGATTTTCGAACGGTGCATGCTGCTGAGAAGCAGAAACGCTCTGAAGCCGTCAAATCATACGTGGACTCTAAAGCGGAAATTTGCAATTCCTATTTCTGCTGCTCCACCAAGGATGAACATATTCCGTATGACCCAAGACATTTCTTAGTAAGTGCTATATATTTTTACTTCTATTTTGGCGGATTTGTTGAAGCCTGATTGTTTTGGTTTGCTGATCCAGAGGGGATGATGAAGAAGAGCCTCCCATATCACCACATGGTGCCTCTACTGCATCCCCTCCTGCCAAATCTCCCATTCTACCATCGAACCCGTAGAAATCACCTGCGAAAGAAATGGGCCCAAAGAATACTGGCATGTTGCCCAAGTCCCCTCCGGCTAAAAGGAGAAAATTTATTGGTAAAGGCATGTCCATAGCCAAAGATCCTGTTGAGGTTGATATGCAGAATGTAAGTGCTACTTCCCTGGTTTGTTTTGTAGATTGCTCTTGTTTGCATTTAGTGTCTGGGCCACCTCTACTCTGGACTGCAGCCGCTGATGCGCGAGATGGTTGATGTGGCATCCTACTTTATCAAGATCCGCAATGGAGCCGAACAACTAAAAGGTTTATTTTTTCACCTAATAAATTTTGTTCTTTCCATTTGAGCTCTGGCTTCTTCTAATTTGGTGTGATTTTAACTATACAATCGCTACCAAGGAATCCAGAGTTATTCGGGATGAGCCGTTGAAGCGTGTTGAGGATCTGGAGGCCAAACTACGGGTTGAGGAGGAGGCTCTAGAGGAGGCCAAGCAGAAAGCCAAGACTGATGCTGAGGAAAGGGAAAAATAAGCTACTTTCCTTGCTGATCAGGATGAAAATCTCAAGAAAAGGCTAGAAGTTCTCAACACTTCCCTGACTTGTATGTTGTCTTTTATTGTACCACCTTTTTAAAGCATTTTGTCGATTGCCTCTCTTTATTTTTAATTTCTCCTGTTGGAGAGCTTACTATCCAGTCTTTGATGCTAGACGAGGTCAAAAAGGTTGATCCTTTGACGGATGTTGTTGGTACTATAGAGGCCAATAGTGTCCGTGAACAAAATCTTTTGATCCGTTCACGTTGCGCTTTCAAGAGCCTTCATGCCGAAATGTTTCCAACGAAGGCGGTGCTTATGGACCTGCTTGAGCTTACCGCCATATTTGGTGCTGATCCAAGCCCGCTGATGGGATATAGCATGATCCAATCAAAGAGCCGCGTTGAGACCTCCATGGCCCTGGCGATGGCGCACGGCGAGAAGGTCAGCAAAGAGGGTAACCTGATTCCCTATATTACGAAGGCCAAGAAGTATTTGCGGCTTTTTCTAGCTATAGGTGCGTGTCAAGAAATACCCGCTGCTAATCCTTCCACCGAAGCTCCTTCTGGCAGTACTACCTCAATTATCAATCCTTCGGCTGATGCTCCATCAGCCAGCACCACACTTTCGGCTGAGAAGTCTGCCTCATAATCTAGTTTAATTTTGCAGATGTTTTTCCTGCTGCTTGTAATGAACCTTGTGACCTATGTTGAACTATTATTTTGGTTGTGGAACAGTTTTTTGCATCTATATAATGCCTATGTCGCATTGATACGTCGTAAACATATCTATAATTTTTGATGCTCCATGCTTGTTTTATATCAACTTTCTTATGTTTTGTTTACACTTTGAGGTATTTTTGTACATTCTGTGGAACTAACCTATTAACAAGATTCCACAGTGCCAGTTGCATGTTTTCTGCTGTTTTTGGTTTCAGAAAAGCTAGTAAGGAACTATTCTCGGAATTAGACATGACAAAAGCCAAAGTCAATATTTTACCAGAAGGAACACGGAATCCGAAGGGCAGCCGAAGGTGGGCCACGAGGTGGCCACACCTAGGGCTGGCGCGACCACCCCCTAGGCGCACCGCACCATGGTGTGGGCCCCTCGGGCAGCCACCGACCTTGCCTCTTCACCTATAAAAGTACCTCGATGTAGAAACCCTAAACACCAGATCAAAAATCCACGAAAGAGTCTGTAGCCGCCGCCATCTCCATCCCTAGATTGGGGGATCCGAAGCTCTTCCTAGCACCCTACCGGAGGAGAGAGATCATCCTGGAGGCCTTCTTCATCACCATGGCAGCCTCCAGAGTGATGCATGAGTAGTTCACCGTTGGACTATGGGTCCATACAGTAGCTAGATGGTATCCTATATGTCATGTTTGCGGGGATCCGATTGATATTGAGATACTATGTCAGATTGATTATTGATTCTATCATGTCTATGTTATTTGTGATCTTGCATGCTCTCCGTTGTTAGTAGCTATCTTGGCCAAGTAGATGCTTGCAACTCCAATAGGGAGTATTTATGCTCGATAGTAGGTTCATGCCTAGTAATCTAGGGAAGTGATAGAAATCTCTAAGGTTGTAGATGTGTTGTTTCTACTAGGGAGAAAACAACAATCCTTTATCCATGGGGCGATTGTATTGTTTACTTTATACACTTTGCTTAATGGAATTATCTGTTGCTTGCAACTTAATACTAGAAGGGATTCGGATGATAACCTGAAGGTGGATTATTTGTCATGGATGCAGTTAGATTACGGTCTATATATTATGTTGTAATGCCCAATCAAATCTTGTAGGAGTCAAGATGTCTAGTATATGAATTGTTATGCTTCCTCAATCTGTCAATTTCCCTGCTGTAATTTGTTCACCCAACATGCTATTTATCTTAAAGAGAAACACCTCTAGTGAACTGTGGACCCCAGTCCATTATTTTACCATTAATATACCATCTACTGTTTACCGTTTACTGTTTACTTTCTACAAGCAATTACTATCTTTCACACTATACGTTTAAACCTTTATTTTTAGCAAAACTAGTGAGATTGACAACCTCACTATAAGTTGGGGCAAAGTTCCGTGGTTGTGTTGTGCAGGATTCCAAGTTGCTAGCAACACCTTGGAGTTGTTTCCTTACTCCTACTGGTTCTATAACCTTGGTTTCATAACTGAGGGAAACTTGTTGTTATGCTCGTCATACCTTCCTCTTGGGGTTCCCAACAAACTCTACATATCTTTTTCTGGCGCCGTTGCATGGGAGTTAAGGATAGCTTCAATCTCTTCCTCCTCGTCAATCACTTTTCAGGGAGAAAGAAGATTCTTGCAAGGGTAGTCTCTCACTTCCAATCTTTTTACTTTGATATTGTTTTGCTTAGTTTCTTTACTTTATTTTGTTGTTTTATTTTTATTAAAAATACAAAAAAGTTAGTTTCTACTATAGTTATTATTTTGTTGGTCTGTTATTGTCTTGCTTTATCATGCTTTCTATCAATTGTTGGTTTCTTTGAAATTATATCTTATTGGCAAGGTGGGTTCACGGAAGAACAAAAATATTATCAGGAACACTGCTTATCACAAAAATTAAACACTTATGAGAACAAATTAATAAATTGTATATCATTGCTAGAAACGTGTGCTCTACTTATAATGTTACTTATTGTTTTGATAAATCTTGTTGTTGTATGAGGTATAAACACCTCCCTTTTTAATATGAGTATACTGATAATGTTACTGTATCTTCTTATGTTAAGGGAAATTATGACTTTTATGATGTAGAACAAATTGAAGAATTTATTGCTTGGAAGGGTGCATTTGAACTTGCTTGTTTGCTTGAAAATACTGATGATGCACCTTATAAATATGAGGTTTATGATATACTTAAATTTTTCTTTGATAATTATAAGGAAAAAAATGACTATATTCTTAAATATCTTAATAGATGCTCTCCACCAACAGAAGAGACTAATACCTTGCAGGAGCCTATGGAAAAAGAAATTGCTAAAACTGGAAGCTCATTGGATGAAAAAGAGGAGGAGAGTGATGATCAAGAGGAGGAATAATGGAGCAGCTACCCATGTCTACCTCCCAATAAGAGTAACTCTTTAACTAATACCTTATTTGATCGCTCTCCATGCTTACCAAAGGAGGATGAGTGTGATATTTATATTATTGAGCTTGTTCATGATGCTACTGAAAATCATTATGAGAGAGGAAAATATGGTTGTTGGAATTATCATGTTACTAAAACACCTCTCTTTATATTGAAAGTCCCAAAGTTGCTCTTGTTTTATCTACCCATTAGACCATAAACGCGCGCGTTGCCGCGCCCGTCCATGTTGAAAAATAAAGATATAATTATCTAAAAATTCATAATGGTCAAAATAATGGATTATAGGATTTATACACGATGCAAATAAAGACAAATTTGATGAAGAGGTTTAGTAGCAGGACTTTTCCAGTATTTTTGTCAAGGTGCTAAAGAAGGTAGAAAACAGATGCACACAAGTTCATATCCGCCATTTCAATATAAAGAAGTTAAGTAGATCCCTAAATTTTTCAAAACTGATGCAAACATAGGTTCATCGTAAGTGTTTAACTCAACATAAATTCATCATAATTGTTTTACTGAAGCATGCCCAGAGAGCATTACAATAGCGTGTTGTTGATATCTATCAGTTTGGCAACAATAAAAGCAATCTATCCAACATCCGTTCAAGGCTCTCTAGCCTAGTAATTGTCTAACATAAATCCATATAGTTCAGAGGATGCAAGAAGACCAAATAAACAACAGCAATTTTAGGTGAGTTTTAAAACATAATGTACATTAGAGAAGGCAGAGGAAGCTATCATGCGTCCCTCTTGATGACCACCTTCGATAGTGACATCTTTTCCGATAATCACTGTCGATACCTCTTTTATTACACTCCTATCCTTGATCACTATGACCTGCCAAACCATGGTGTATTCCCAACGATACAGTGAACGTAGAACAACTTGCTACACACATAAAGATGAACATACAACATGGCGCAATAAAAGGCGGATATCACAGAAACAAACACTAAATTCACCTGTGAAACTCAGGGATGTAATATCCCAAGGAAACACATGAATGGGCAATCGACTAAAAGACCTTGTAGACTATATTGAATAATAAAATCACCTATGAACATCAGGGAAGCGTCAATGTTTCCATGGAAAAAATAAGGCGTTGAGTGAGCAAATCGGACGACTTAGAACGTCAAATTGTTGACAGCGCCTAGGTAGCTCCATTTGCTGTGTAGGGTTTAGGCTGACGATGACAATCATTTCAATTCTTTTAATGGCCACATGGCACAGTTTGTGGACAACCTATTTAGACACCATAGTGATGTATTGTTGTGGCTTACAATATCAAAGAAACCATACAATCAATCCGAAAAGTAAAATGGCACTTTTCATTTCGCTGACAATCAAGAATGAAGATGATCTTGTATCCTAGCTACTTGATAGAATTTCCCTTCTATTTGACGCTGATGGTTACACATAACTAAGTAGGTTACATACACACCCAAAATAAAATGTGATTAACTATATGTTCACAAACCAACAAACTAACCATCTGATCTATGATGTTAATCATCGTTACTGCATGGATCAGATATCCAAGAAAAATCCATGGCAATCTTTATTCTTCAAAATCTACAGGCATTCACCAAAAAAAAGTTATGTACAACTTAATCTTAATTTGTTTATGCAGTGAAATATGCAACATAATCAACTACGGCAATCCATCATTACAAAAGCTGCAACTCATAAAATTTAGGAAGAAGTTATTTGTGTTTACCGCTTACCATATGCAATATAAATGAATACATAATGTCTCAATTTTTCAAGGAACAGCCAAATTAGGAATGGGCCAAAAAGATAAATCTTGATTAACACTCGAATAGTTCGGTAAAATAGTGCCACGGAATAACGAAGCAAATTTATCTATCAACATTAACCAACATTGTTTTAGATGAACTGTTATTTATCACTATGTCCTCGTGTATCACCAGCTATTACCTACTACAAAACCTCCGTCCTTCTTGAGCTGTGATCTTTCTTAATATGGCATTTCTTACACCTTGAAGGAAAGAAACTTCAGTCATCAGAGTTAGCGATATATATGGTGTGTGGAACTGTATAATGCAGATACAATGCAGGTGACCATGAAACTAAATGTTCTATAAGCTTTCAGTATTCTCATCCTGTTTAACTATGTCGACCAATTGAAGTACAGCTAGATTTTTCTTTTGCTATTAGCAACCTGGGTTGAGAACATAGAGAAGATCAAGTGTATAATAGGGGGTGTAGACGTGATGTATCTAACCCACCTCATCGTCATATCCGATATTTTGGAAGGAGCCAAAAAAGTTACCAGATTATGTATCCTCCCTCCCTATATTAGCAACCTAAGGCTGAGAGGATTTCTCAAATGTGGCTCCCATATGCTTCTCTAGAACACCCAATTCGGACAGTGCTACGCGTCCCTCGGGGGATATTTGCCCTGGATCCTCCGGGTCGACAGCGCGACACATGTCCCCCAAAACAGCACATCCTTCCGCTTTTGCATTAAATGACTCCGTTTTTGCTATAAAATGATCCCGCTTTTACTACATAGAGCAAAAAACGGTTCGGCCTAGAAATACAAAAGTAGACTGGACCTCGCTGGAGATTTCGCCGGAGACCTCGCCGGCGACCGTGTAGCAAAAAAGTTATGCTAATGTAGCATACCTGACCTCGCCGAAGGCTTTCGCCGGTAAACCTCACTGGAGACAGAGACAGTGTAGCAAAAACGTTACGCTATTGTAGCAAAACCGCAAAACGGTGGTAGTAAAAAAATGTGCTAATGTAGCAAAAAGAACGACCTCGTCGGAGACAACGCCAGAGATCTCGCTGGAAATCTCGTTGCAAAACAACAAAAACATTTGTAGCAAAACCCGACGCCACTTGTAGCATCGCCGCCGGCTGCACATAGCAGCCTCGCAAACCCCATGTAGCAACCCTCACCCCATGTAGCAATCCTCGACGCCATAGGTAGCAGCCATAGGTAGCATCGATGTTGGCAGTAGGTAGCAGCATCGGTGGCCTTCGGTAGCAAAGCAGGTGGCTTCGTGTAGCTAGGGAGACGGCTGCAACACCACAAGGGCAGGGAGAGGCAACTCTCCTGCGAGGGTAGGGAGGCGCATCTCCGACCGACACAGGCGGCGCTACGGCGAGGGCAAGGAGGCCTAGCTCCGACTAGGTAGGCGAGGCGCAGCGCCCTGGTGGCGGCTCGGAGCGGGGGTGCGCGCGCGGCGGTCCGGCGGCGGCGCTCCGGCGAGGAGTAGGTAGGCACTGCGGCGACCCTAGCGGCCTGGAGGCCCAGCGACCTGGCGGCGGGCCGGCGGAGGCCCTCCGACGTAGGTTAGCTAGGCGCGGCGGTGACCCAGCGGTGCCCCAACAGCGTGGAGGCGCAGACCTGCCGGCAGCCCTGCGTGGAGGTGAGGGAGGTAGGTCGGGGACGATCACACAAGGGTGCGTCGAGATGGCGGCACGGCATGGAGGCACACGGCGGCAGCGCGGCATGGAGGTGCTACTGTGTCTGAACCTGAGAGTCGAAGGGGATTGAGGGGATACCTCTTAGGCACGCACGCGCGACCAGACTCGGGGGAATGAAACGCACATATCCCCTGGGGGAGTGGTATCATTTACCATTGAGAATTTTGAGCCCAGCAAGTGTTTGGTAATAGTTTGAGGAACTTTCAGGCATAACACGATTATTCCGCTGCTGCTTTTTCTTCTCATGACGTTATCTCTGAAGTGTTTTCCTGATCTGCACAAATTGCAATCCCTTGTTAAACTATATGATGTCACTGATAGAATGAGCTATGCTAGATCTACGCATGAGACAAATGTTAATTAGACTGTTCTTATTTGTGGAACTATTTCAGCCAAAGTACAAGAATATGAATAGAACATAAGTTTATATACTAATTCAGTAAATATTATTTGTAGCCTTCTTGAATTTACATCAAATGGTTGTCTGCAGAAATCCAAAAGTTGAAGCATAAATCGTTTAATTCAAATTTGAAAGGTTAATGATTTAATATCCACCATTGACGTTCAAAACAGGTAAGATAAAAAAAGATTTCTAGAGAGTTAATACGGAATCTTTTGTACCTTGCTGTTCGGAATGTTGATGCAAAGGATAGATGAGTGCAGCGTGTGATGAGTTCTCACACGCCAGAGAGCAGACATGTAAATGAATGTGGTGTGTTCAGTTCGGTTGCAAGATCATAGCACGATCGACGATGGATACATGTCACATCGCTTGATGTAGAAGGCGGACTTGAGGGCCTGACCTGGGGCACCTCCGCTGCCGTTGGCCCACCTAAAGAGGGGTCCGGTTAGGATGGGAAACTATGGCGTAAAATAGGGGCGAGCAGTACCTCCGGGGAAGGCATGGACAGCGCCAAGGAAGTGCAGAAGTTGGAACCATCATCTTCAACGGCGGAGTGTGCATGTAGATCAAGTTCTGGTTGTGTTGCCTCTGGGCAAACTGTCAAGGACATCGGCGCTCGAGGTCACGAAGCTAACACCGCCGCTAAACGTCAAGATCGCCGCTAAAGTAGGAGGTTAGGAGAGGAGAGGAGAGGTCGGGTCAGGGAGGCGACGCGATGCGAGGCCAAGGCCGAGCGCTCCTGAAACATGGGCTTCGTGCAATCAAGGGCCCAATTAACCATAGGACGCCCCACTTGTTCAGCGGAGCAACATCCCTGTAATGACGGTCCAGCCTATCTAACGTGAATTGCCGACGTGAGTTGTTCCAGCGACGTTTCAGTGACATCGAACAATCTGGAGCATTGAAGGATGGAATCTGACAGCGAGGAGAACCAAATCGCTGCAAGAAGGCCTGAGTGGTTGAGTTATACTGTTTCTTAATTCTTGTTACTATGTGCTTCTTTGATTTATTTTCTTACAAGATTCCTATGCATAGAAAGTGGGTTAGACTTAAATGTGTATCATATTTGCTCCTTGATTCTCTCTTTTGCTTTAGTTCATATTTCTTATATGAGCATCTTCTCAAATTACTGAGCCTAGCTCAAAGGCGTTAAACAAAAGCACTATTGGGAGATAACCCAAATTATTATTTTTTACTTTCAGTAAGTTTTTATTTTTTTGAGTATTGGAAGTTATTTTCTCGGTAATAACCTCTTCTTATCCTTTTTGTGTGGTTTTTCTGCCAAGAATAACCTCTAATAAGAGAGAAGTAAGACTTGGGAAAGTTGTTATCCCGAAACAGATTTGTTTGCTTCACTATAAAAAAACTTGAAAAATCCCTGTACGTCGGATTGAGCTGTAATTTTCTGTGCTTATGCCCCAGGTTATTATCTAACTTTAGTTACTTTAGCACTTTTCTATTTGAGCAACAGAAGGTCTTCGAAAAAATCGGTTTTTACATGCTGGTCTGTTTTGACAGATTTCTGCCATTATTTGCATTTGCCTCTTAATCTCTTTCTCTTTGAGTTCTCTTTGGTCATTTGAGATTTTAGAAGGAATTGCTACAGTAACTTTTTTTTAGTGGAGGTTTTACTTGTGTTGAAACTAAAACTAAAGACTAATTATCTTAAATACACTAATGTTGCTAATGAAGATTGTGTGAAGTTTTGTATGAAGGAAATTTTCAAGTGTAGGGAGGAATAATGTGATGAGATGAAGTATGGACAAAATCTCAAGCTTGGGGATATCACCCGTGTCACTACAAGAAATATTCAAGAGGTACAAGCGTAAAAGCTTGGGGATGCCCAAGGCATCCCCTTCTTCATCAATAAAAATCTCAGGTTTTCTTCCAAAACACTTCATTTTTATTGTTTCATGCACAATTGTATTGTTCTTGGAGCATCTTTGTTTTTGTTTTTAGTTTTTTTTTATTTGGTTTTGTTAAATAAATTGGTTGGACCCCCGCATTCATATGTTGTTTCAAATATGTTGATTGGTGTTGGAAAATAGTAGGAAGCTTCATGCTTATATGTGGTACAATAGGTGCTTGTTTTGACTGTGGCCTAGACTTTATCATGTCATGTTTGATGTTGCTTTGACCTTATGCTTAGTGATTATTATTGTAGCATGACTTGTTCCAAACAACTGCTATTGCTTAATGTTTCTTGAAAGGATCATGCGTTGTTTTAGCAAACGAAAGGATAATATTGTGGTATTTTCCTTTGATGCTTTATTTGGGTTGACTTGGCACATGCTTACACCATGTTAAGACTATGAACCAGTCACCTTAGCCTCTATGATCATTTAGTATTTGACTTGTAATATCACTTTATGCTTTAATTAATAATGTTTTGTCGCTTTGCATGATTATGGCCATTATTGCTCTCTTAGTTGGTCGCTCCCAGTCTTTTGCTAGCCTCCACCTGTACCACGTATGAGTTCCACTCATGCATCCAACCTTCAAGAAAATCAAGTTATTCTAAAGAGTCCACTATAAATTCCTATGGATGGTGTGTTACACCATCCCAAGTATATTCATGCTTTTATCTATCTTCCAAATTAAACTTATTATGTGAAAATTAGTGATTAAAGCTCTCACAAACTTGATGGCACACTTTATTTTCTTGCACTTAATAAAATTGAACCATTGTGTCCATCTATGTTGTTTAAATGCTTGCACTTTATAAGTTGTGAATTAGCAGAACCATGCTACCATGGGGAACACTTTCAACATTGCCCTTATTATTAAGTTGATATCATGTTCTTTTGTTTATGGATCCTGGCGGTGTGTGAAATAAAAGGGGAGCTTGTAAGCTCATGGAGTTTGTATGTGTGTTAGAGAAATGCCTGGGCGGCTAGCCTAATCCATGCATAATCATGGTGGAAACTGGCAGCATAACCATAGTGAGCATTATGTAAAGTATCCTCAATAAAAACCTATGCAAATAGCAAATAAAAGATTGTTGAGATGCTCATTGTCTATTTTCTTGTCATTTTGATATGGGAAAGCTCATGTGTCATGGGTCAAGGGGTACCCCATTGGCGGTTCTCCATGATACACATGTACTTACAATGACAAGAACTTACTTGTGACTAAAGTTGAGTAGCATGAGGTTCGGTACTTGTAAGCAAGGGGCATGAGATTTTTAACTTATAACTTGTCAAGCATATCCTCATATTTGTGTCACTTTAACGTTAATCACCTCAAGATGCTTATGATAGGGGCAATGAGAGCTTAAAGCTAATAAGTATCATAATTTTTGGAAGCTCTTTACGAAACTTGAAATCCCTGTTTCCCTCTGTGAGGGGCCTTTCCTTTTAATTTTATGTTGAGTCTCCATCTTCTATCTTTATGCACCAATTGAGAGAGCATAGTGGTCATTCTTAGTTTAATGTGCATTGTCCCAAAACTTATTGATTGATTCATAACTTTGATATTGCTTGTTCTTAAATTATTTGTATATAGTCACCCTTATGAACTTTGAAGGTGTCCTATGCATTTATGTTTTGCTATACCATGAGGGACAAGCTGAATACCACTCTTATTATGTTTTCTATATGTGAAACAAACAAACGCCTTTCAATGCATTGTTGTTCATGATCTTTTGTTTGTACCTTTTCATGTTACAACATAGTTGCTATGTCTTATTGTTAGAACTCTATCTTTCATGCTTATGTTTAGAGTACTTTGATCCTAGCTATCAATGCTTTACAAATACCTTGATCAAGATTGTGATGGTGCATGTCACCTCAAAAATTATTCTTTCTATCACTTACCTACTGGAGGACAAGCAGGAGTTAAGCTTGGGGATGCTTGATACATCGTAAATGTATCTATAATTTTTGATGCTCCATGCTTGTTTTATATCAACTTTCTTATGTTTTGTTACACTTTGAGGTATTTTTATACATTTTCTGGAACTAACCTATTAACAAGATGCCACAGTGCCAGTTGTCTATTTTCTGCTGTTTTTGGTTTCAGAAAAACTAGTAAGGAAAGACTCTCAGAATTGGATGGGACAAAAGCCAAAGTCAATATTTTACTAGAAGGAACACGGAGTCCGAAGGGAAGCCGAAGTAGGGCCACGAGGTGGCCACACCTAGGGCTGGCGCGACCATACCTAGGCGCGCTGCCCCATGGTGTGGGCCCCCCGGGCGGCCATCGACCTTGCCCCTTCGCCTATAAAAGTACCCTAGGAAGTGACCCTAAACACCCGATAAAAAATCCAAGAAAGAGTTTGTAGTTGCCGCCATCTCCATCCTAGATCGGGGGGATCCGAAGCTCTTCCCGGCACCCTGCCATAGGGGAGAGATCATCCCAGAGGCCTTCTTCATCACCATGCCAGCCTATGGAGTGATGCGTGAGTAGTTCACCTTTGGACTATGGGTCCATACAATAGCTAGATGGTTAGTTCTCCTCCTTTGTGCTATCATGTTTAGATCTTGTGAGATCCATGCATGATCAAGATCATCTATTTGTAATCCTATATGTTGTGTTTGCGGGGATCCGATGGATATTGAGATACTATGTCAGATTGATTATTGATTCTATCATGTCTATATTATTTGTGATCTTGCATGCTCTCCGTTATTAGTAGCTATCTTGGTTATGTAGATGCTTGCAACTCCAAGAGGGAGTATTTATGCTCGATAGTAGGTTCATGCCTCTAGTAATCTCGGGAAGTGATAGAAATCTCTAAGGTTGTAGATGTGTTGTTGCTACTAGGGAGTAAACAACAATCCTTTATCCATGGGGCGATTGTATTGTTTACTTTACACACTTTGCTTAATGCAATTATCTGTTGCTTGCAACTTAATACTGGAAGGGGTTCGGATGATAACCTGAAGGTGGATTATTAGTCATATATGCAGTTGGATTATGGTCTATGTATTATGTTGTAGTGCCCAATCAAATGTCGTAGTAATCAAGATGTCTAGTATATGCATTGTTATGCTTCCTCAATCTGTCAATTGCCCCGCTGTAATTTGATCACCCAACATGCTATTTATCTTAAGGAGAAACACCTCTAGTGAACTATGGACCCCAGTCCATTCCTTTACCGTTAATATACTATCTACTGTTTACCGTTTACTATTTAGTTTCTGCAAGCAATTACTATCTTACACACTATACGTTTAATCCTTTGTTTTCAGCAAAACCAGTGAGATTGACAACCTCACTGTAAGTTGGGGCAAAGTTTGGTGGTTGTGTTGTGTAGGATTCCAAGTTGCTAGCAACACCTTGGAGTTGTTTCCTTACTTCTACTGGTTCGATAACCTTGGTTTCATAATTGAGAGAAACTTGCTACTGTGCTCAGCATACTTTCCTCTTGGGGTTCCCAACGAGCTCTACATATCTTGAGCCATCACGCATCTATTTATCGTGTGTGTGATCCTGTATAATGTACTGAAGTTCCTGTCTTTCTATTTATTCTGCCAGATTACTGCCGATTCAGTTGTTCCTTCGGGTCCTCCTCAATCTTCGAATGCTAAGGCAACTGCTTCTGGCACAGTTGCATCCAATTATGCTATTGTTCGTGTTGTGGACCCGCCATTATATGTTGAGAAAATTGAACTAGTGAAATGCCTGGAGGGCAATCTACGGACCATGCAGATGATGGTGGATGTGTCGCAATAAAAAATGTGCAAAGATTTGGACAGTGAAGCGTATCTTTTAGAAGAAATCTCTTGGGCGAGCAAAAAATGCTTTGTAAGTTTTCCACAGAGCCCCAAGCCTTCTTATGCAGTCGTGGAAGTTGACCTTCTTCTTTTCTTCAGGTATTCGATTGTGCGAGAGGGACGAAACTCAGCGCCTGCGAAACCGAATGAATGATCTTATTGAGGCTTCTCGAGGTACCAACAGTGATTTCTAGACTAATCATCACCGTGCGTACACATTAGCCCTCCTCTAGGTTCGTGTGTCCGAGGTGGAAGAATTTGTAGAGTGCTATCGCCGGTCGCTAGCTCTTGTGTACAGTGCCATGTTTCCTTGGGATCCTCAGCCTCAAAGTCTTACCAAATTTATGGCAAAGTTTTGGCAAGGCGAGAGGATTTATCACTTTGTGAAGCTGCAAGTTGTCGCTGGTGAAAAACTTGGTCTTTCTTGGGTGCACGTACACCACCCGACACTGGACTTGGAAGATGTGTCGCTGGGATTGCCTCCTCCTCCTGAGGGTGGGATGGTTGACATGGAGCCCTATTACGCGGTTGCTCGTATGCCTACCATCAGAATCGTGCGAAGATGCTAGGAAGAAGACGAAGAATTTTTCCTTAATTTCGCCCTGTAGACGACTATGTTTTCCTGTAAAACCAAACATGGTAAATATATGTTGTACCCTTGTTCTTTGTATTTTTTATGATAGCTTGATGCAAAATTATTTTTATGCGAGACCCTTTCGTTTGCCTGATGCCCTGGGCCAAGTCAGCTATTCGGCTCAAAGCGTGTTGTGCTTTCGGTTGGTGAAGCCGAAAATTTGAGGATGCCTTATTTTGGCGAAGCCCCCGAGTGTTGGGTGGATGATTTTATTTGTATGATTACTGGTGTGCCCCAAATTATTGGGTTGATGAATGAAATTGATGAAAAGAAGGATCTGAGATTCGGTTTTAGGAACTTATCTTTTATTTATCATCAAAATGCAGGATGTGCATGTTTTGGCGTACTCGCTTGGCTGTTGGTCTTATTGAATGTAAAGTGTAGAAAATTAAAATCCTAAGTACAGAGAGCGCCATAGCTGCACAACATTTTCTGGATTGGAGCGCATGTCGTCATCTTTTTGTGCTTCCGAGGAGTAAGGCTTCCTGACCTGAAAAAGGACCCTTGGACTTCTTCGACTAGAGGGTGGCCTCAACATTATGGACCAGAGGGAGAAATCACTTCTTGTGTTTAGTTGCTTGGGGTGGCGAAGCATAGTCCTATGCTTTTCTTCAGGGTGAGTACTGGGTTAGCCACCCATATTGCCTTTGTTATTCCTGTAATGTACCATAATTTAGTGAGACGATGGAGCTTTTTTCCAATGGCCCTGGGATTTGGTTCCGTGGTTTGCCAGTAGACCGTATCTTTAAGTTGGTGTCTAGATGTGATTTTAATAAGTGCTCGTCAGGTTCCTTAGGTATTTCCTGCATATAGGTTGGTTCCGATGCGGAAATCTTCCCATTCTCACGGGGGAACCTAGCAAGTGCGCTTTCCTATGCGAGAACAATATTGGAGACCGGATAGGTCATCTTCTTTGGGTCTGTAGGGTGGACTTGATTTTCTCTTGTAGTGTCTGAAGTGAGGTCAGTCAAGACGTGTCCTTCGAGTAGTAGCTCCATATCTGCTATTTTCAACTGGGCGAATTTCGTTTCCATCCCAAAAGATTCAAATATTTTGTTGAATTCATGGTCACAGTTATCAAAGCGAGTGAAGCTGCCTCTTACGGTTATGATTCCGTTGGGTGATGGAATTTTTAATACCAAATATGCATAGTGAGGTACTGCCAAAAATCTTGCAAAATTTGGGCGTCCCAGGATCGCCTGGTATTGCGATGGCCAGTCCATGACTTCAAACTCGAGCTTTTCACACCTGAATTTGTTCCTTGATCCGAAGAATACATCCAGATAGACTTTGCCTAGAGGAATCTCAGATTTGCCTGGGACTATGCCATGGAAAGTTGTGTCCATTGGTGCCCGGTTTGTCAAGGACTAATTCATTGCTCACAGGGTTTTGGTGTAGATTAGATTGATACATATTCCTGCGTCCGAGAAAACTTTGCTCATGTCAAACCTGTAATTTGGGCTTCCACAATCAGAGACGAATGACCCAGTCGTAGGACTTGAAGTGGATGATCGGCCCTGCTGAATGTGATTTTTCTTGCTTTGACCAATGAAAATATTTGGGTGTGGGTAGTGGCATTGTTTCCGCCATGTTAACTTGCCGTGTGATCAGCTTCTAGATCTTGTTGGACAGGCGCCCTTTCTGGATCATTGACATTGTGCCCCTGGACCTTGGATATTCATCCTCATGGTTTCTGTTTATTGCGGGTTGTGGTTGCCCTGTTGGTGGTTGTACTGGAGGTGGTGGGGGCGCACCGAGGGCTAGGGTTCCGGGTGCAGTGGCATATCCTTGGTTTACTGATTCGGCTACCTTTGCATTGCATACCTCCTGCATTTTTAGGAAAGTGCAGCAATCCTTCATGAGATGGTTTCACCGCCTCCTTCGTGCAGAGTCAACATAAATATGCATATTGCAGGGTCCTTCCAACATATGTACTCAGGACATTGGGGGCTCCCGAGCCCTTGTCTGGTACCACCGTGCAGATTGGTTTCCACCAGCATCGTCTGTGTTGCTACGGTATCCGCAATTACGATCATCGTTTGTTCAGTTATCCTCTCCTGAAAAGCCTGTCCCAACATAGCTTGGCCCGATGTATCCGTCGTTGCCGCGTCTTCACCTGTATTTATTGCGCCTGTCCCGATCCTCTTCGGGTGAGCGCCCTCACTTGTTGTTTACTGCGTCTTTGCCATCTGCCCAGCGGTTTGCCATGTCCATTAATTGCGAGATTGTTTTGGGCTTGACTTGCCCCAGCTAATCAATGAATTCTCTTCTGCGGAGGCCATCGTTGAACGCATCGATTGCCCTTTCATCAGATATAGCTTCGGCTGAATTCTTGATGATGTTCCACCGCTAGATAAATGCTCATATCGGTTCTCTAGATTTCTATTTGCACGCCCATAACTTCTCTATGGATGTGGGTCGCTTGAACGTGGATGTAAAGTTTCGGATAAACTTATCTTCAAGGTCATTCCAGCTGTTGATGGATTCTTCAGGTAGCTGCCTGGGCCACGAGAGGGCAACGCCTCTTAGGTGTAACTGCAAGCTTTGCATTGTGGTAGCCTTGGAGCAACCCTGAAGTTTAACGGTTGCTAGGTAATCTGCCAGCCAAGCCTCGGGTTCCTCGAGACCACTGTACTTTTGGTGATCATGACGAAGTTTGAAGTCTTTGGGTACTAGGGTCTTACGAACCCACTAGGGAAAGCAACTAGCCTCGCATAATTCATACGCATCCTCGCTTTCACCATCGTAGTACCTTTGGCTGCTATGCTCTTCCCTTGAGCTATCAACTCTGTGATGCATGATGTCATTTCTTGCATCGTCTCGTGGTTCAGAGTTCAGAAACTGTACCCGATGTGGCGACCATGATTATCGTGTGTGTCCCACATACCGAGGGTTGTTGCGACGGCGTGGCGATTTATCGAGTTGTCTTGAAGTTCCTTGTTCTCCTTGTGCGAGGGATGCTCCCACCATGCCGAGGTTCATGAGAGCGGAGCGATGGAGGGCACCTGGGGATCGTCGGGTGCGGTTTGAGTTGTAAGTAGGTACGTCTAGGCGGCAAAAATTACGGCTTGCGCTGTTTTTTGCTTTGATGTGCCCTGTCGGATCTACTGACATGAAGGACATGTCCAAATCTTGAGTCAGCTCATTTCTTTTGGCCTCCGGGATATTCTGGAGCCACAAGGTTCCTCTCCGTGGTGTGCCTCCGATTACTCTATCGGATCCGCTAGTGGAGCTTAGTTGTGCCTATTGTATGCTAGATTCATCGGCTAACCTTTTTCTTTCATCGAGTTTTCTCTGCATCCTTAGCAGGTCCCTCTTTTTGTGGTGGAGCAAGTATTGGTATGCCATCAGATCCTCAAGCGTGGCTTCCACCGTCATGGGGACTATGTTCCTCACTGTTTTCCATGCTTTTGCTGACAGCTGAAGAGTTAGCCATTCGCTGTCGCGTGTTCCTTCTCTTCCTTGTATGACCCGATTGTTGGGTAGATCTCCTTCATTTTCGTAGTTTTTTGCATCATCACCCGATAAAATGTCATTGGAACAAGGATCAGATTACCATTGGAGTCATGCGGTGTTGTTAGTTCGCCAATGATCACGCATACTTTATGTTGTGTCATGTACGTGCTACTGTCGTCATCATTGGATCCGCGAGAGACACAGTCTAGAAGCCAGTGAAATCTTGTGGGTTCTGTTCTGGGTAAATCTCATTGGATCTTGATTCTAAAGTCGATGTTTTCATTGCTGCCCTTAGGTTCGGTGTTTGTTGGACTTGAGCCACGTGGTGGCGTTAGCTGGGAGTCTGACTCAAATGAGAGACTGTCATATAGATCAGCCAGATCCCCTACTGCGGAGTTTCCGGAGTTTTCTTCGTCGTTTGTTGGCTGGGGTGCGGCTTCTTCAGATGAGCCGATGGAAGATGAAGGTATCGCCGTAGGCGCTGCTGTTATGACTGACGGACCCAAAGAGATCGGGGCCGATGGCTAGAGATTTTCGGGTTCCTCCACCTAAAAGTGCAAGCTTCCGATGATGAGACCGGATTTGCCGTTGATACTGACAGGAACCGAAACAAGGGTGGGTGGGCGTGGATCCGGTGCTATCGAGCTTTTGCTTGGTGAAGAGGGGCCACTGAATCCATGACTCCAGCGTTAAGATTTCCCACAGATGGCACTAATTGTCGGGGGGTAACCTCGGCAATGCCCATGGTGATGGACTTAGGGTTTCATGGAAAAGAGAACACTAGGGATTTTGTCGGCTGATCAGACAAACAAGAGAGTCGAAGTCGTCTAATTACTTGTGAAAAATATGATTACAGATCCCTCAAGGATTTTTGTGGTACCTTTCCGTTGGCTCCTCCCAGCCTTTATATAATAGGCTGGGTCCCGAGGCCGCATACAGATAGGTTACAAGTTACAATTACAATAATAATACAATGTTGGTTCCTACTCTTTCCTTATCTGGTAAGACATGCCTTCTATCGGATGCTTCTTGGGCCTTCCTTGGTTCTTCTTGGGCCTTGCGGGCTGTAAGCCTTTATATAACCAGGGTAACTAATCATAATAGCTTGGGTAATCATACCCATGTCAGCAACCAAAACTATATGAGAGAATTTAGAGAGGATCCTATAGTCGTGCCTCTTGTGCTTAATTATAGGGTGAGGTTTCACTTTCTAATGACATGACCCCTATCTATCTTGGTGTTTCTAATGTTTTATAGGAATTCAGTTACGTTTTTTTGAGGACGTACCTGCTGGTTTGCCACCCATGCATGACATAGAGTGCCAGATAGATCTGATCCTTAGCGCCACGTTGCCCAACCGTTCACAAAACCAACCCCGAATAAACAAAGGAAATAGAAAACAAGTGCAAGCGCTTCTTGATAAAGGTTATATTCGCGTGAGCTTAATTCCTTGCGTTGTTCCTATTATTTTAGTCCCTAAGAAAGATGGTACATGGTGCATGTGTGTAGATTATAGAGTGACAAATAACATCAGTATTCAATATCGTCATCCTATTCCATGTTTGGAAGATATGCTATATGAATTGAGTGGTGCGGATGTTTTGTCTAAGATAGATTTGCATAGTGGTTATCATCAAATTAGAATGAAAAAAGGGGATGAATGGAAAACAACCTTTAAAACAAAATTTAGTTTATATGAGTGGTTAGTCATGCCATTTGGGTTAACTAATGCACCTAGTACTTTCAAGAGATTAATGAACCATGTTTTGAGAAATTTTATTAGCAAGTTTGTGGTTGTGTATTTTGATGACATATTAATCTGCATTCGCAATAAATCTCAACATAGTGATCATATTAGACAAGTTTTGCAAGTGGTGTGTGATGCTAAACTCTATTGTAATCTTGAGAAGTGCATATTTTGCAAAGATAAGGTCGTATTTCTAGGATATGTTGTTTCTAAGCATGGAGTAGAAGTAGATTCATCTAAAATTGAAGCTATTCTGAATTGGCCTACTCCAATTAATGTTAGTCAAGTATGCAGTTTTCACGGTCTTGATGGTTTCTATAGACATTTTGTGATATACTTTAGTACTACTGCTGCACCTTTGAATGAAGGGATTTCTATTTTCGTGCCCTCAGTTCCTAAGTTGTACTAAGTTTTCCCCAGCCGCTTAAGTTTTCCTCCCTTTTACCCATCTCCTTATACAGAACTCTCACACGGTCTGAAATTCGCCGTTTATTAGCCTTGTCGTTACGTGCTGACAAGTGGGGCCACGTTCAGTCGGGTTCCGTAGTGGACCCTCGCCGTTATGTGCTGACAAGTGGGGCCACACTCTGTCGGGACCCGTAGTGGACCCTTGTTGTTACATGCTGACAAGGGGGGCCGTGTTTAGTCGGTTCCCGTAGTGGACACCTCTCTCCACTTATCCATATCAGGATGGGACCCATAGCTTATCCACGTGAGTGCCGGACCCACAGCTTACCCAGGTTGGCGTTGCAAGATGGGACCCAAGCCAGCCCCGCGCCCACGCCCGTGTCATTGCCTCCCCTTTCTTCTTCTTCTACGATGACGGCGGCCCTTTGCCTAGCTTCACTTCAGCCTCCCATTCGTCCTGGGCGCAGTATGGTGTTGTCCTGTTGACCTATATGATGGATGGCAATGGCAATCGTGTGCTTGCTGTGGACAATCAATTGGCGCAACTCGGGAGCTCAATTGGGCGCGTGCTTGCTATGGAGAATGCGGTCGGCGAGCCGTCACGATGATTTAATTGGTTTACCGAGTTAATGTCTAAGCTGCAATCAAGTGAATCTATGAGGTGAAAGTCAAACTTTGAGATCTAGGGAGATGGATGTATAAGAAATAAGAGAATGACACAAATCTTGATCACTTTTCAAATTAAAAAAATTATACAACTCTTAATGTAAAAAGTGTTTATAATTGACACAACTCTTGAACACTTTCAAATTACAATTTGGACATGATAATGTTGTCCTAGGAAAACCTTGAGAGTTTACCATCTTTAGAGCATGAAAGGTGATCCCGAAACTAAAATCTTTATGCCTAGTGCATATATGAAAATTATACACCTTCGAACACTCTGAAATCGCACTTAGGACATGATAATGTTGTGCTAAGAAACTCTTGAGAGTTTGTCATTTTCATGGAGTGAAATATTATGCATAAACCTGGATATACAAAAATTATACACCTTTGATCACTCTAAAATCGCACTTAATATGTGATAATGATGTGCTAACAAAATCTTGAGAGATTATCATTTTCATATACTGAAATGTAATGCATAAACTTGCATATACGGAAATTATACACCTTTGAACTCTTTGAAATCGCACTTAGGACATGATTATCATTTCCATGGAGTGAAATATAATGCATAAACTTGCGTATTCGAAAATTATAAACCTTTGAACACTGTGAAATCACCCTTAATACATGATAATGATGTGCTAACAAAGTTTTGAGAGATTATCATTTTCTTCCCCATTTTCATACAGTGGAATGTAATGCATAAACTTGCATATAAGAAAATTATACACATTTGAACTCTTTGAAATCGCACTTAATACGTGATAATGTTGTGCTAAGAAAATCTTGAGAGATTATCACTTTCATAGAGTGGAATGTAATGCACAAACTTGCATATACGAAAATTATACAACTTTGAACACTTTCCCTTCAAATTATATTCAAAATCATTTCTTTATGGAGTTAAAGTATCGGTGGTAAACTTGTTATTTTGCATGGATAGAGGGGTGCCCCCCAACAGATATAGGGGTTATCATGTCCGCCATATCACAGAGGATAAACAGTTGGTGGGCATGATCTGCGTGACAACTGCCTCAACCAATCAGAGCATAGCAGCCAAGATGAGCACAAGTATGAGAGTTTGTGACTAAGAGAGAGGGGAAAACTGAGTAGAACTTAAAAACCAATGGCAAAACTGAGTACAACTTAAAAACCAAGGGAAAAACTGACAAAGGCATTCAAATAGAAAATATAAAGAGATTTAAAAAATGGAAAATGCTTCTTTTATACAATAAAATACATCTTGGCATACATCAAACTATTTGCAGTTCAAATATACACCAGTTTGACAATTATTTCCTCATTCAGACAAACTATGTTTTGGGGAGGGATGTTTTGGGAAGTGTCTTGAGTAGAAACTCATGAACCTTCATAGATAGTAGGTGATTTGAGAAGTGGTGATTTAGGTTAAAACTTGATTTCTATACATTTCTTATGGTGGCAGGTCACATAATAAGACTCCCTGGGTAGATGCCACTATGTTTTGATATTTTTGAATTTGTTGTGCATAAAATGACTCAATTAGCTAGCTAAAACCCATTTGTGGACTCTCTGTTGACCAGCCACCGAAGGACAAAACTGAGTATATTACACACGGTAGTGTTAGTACTCTGGGAAAAATTGAGTACAACCAAACTTCTAGTGTTAGACTCGAGGGTATAACTGAGCACAACTAAGTCGCCTGGGTTAGACATGAGGAAAAAAACATGACTCATGGTACGCATGTCACGGTGCACGGGGCGGTAGCGGACATGTGTGGCCGTGCATGGTGCAGTAGCGTATGCGGTTACATGGTGCACAGTGGTGCAATGAAACGTCCCTTCCCTTATCCTTTATAGAGGCCTCCTCACTCTCACTCACTCGCTCACTCACGCGACCGTCTCCACTATCCCATCACCTTCTGCAAACCTCCAAGAAAACTCCAACCACGCTGGCGATGGAGAAGAATAGCACGGTGGCCATTGTCGCCTCCAAGGCCGCCGACGAGGAGGCCTCCGTCCCCGTACAGGCCCCCGTCGAGGCATCAAAGGGCAGCCGTCGTCCCCGTCCAGACCCCCGTCCCTGCTTTCACCGTAGCCGCCCGCGAGGAGGCCCTCGCCGATCTCGGGCAGATCCCGCTCGGCTGGGACCCCTACGAGGAGGAGGATTACATCAGGCCGGAGAACCCCTACGACACCAGCATCGCTGATCCATGGTCGGAGGTATCTAGGGTTTTCTCCCCTTCCCTTGTTCTTCCCCCATTCCCATCATTGGATGCTAGATCGTATGTTATTAGGGTTTGTCTGTTCTTATTTTTACAGTAGTTAATCCTCTTGTGTTAGATCTCGCATTTCGATGAATCCCCATGTTCGTCTTTCAATCCTATTTTATTTGTCCTCCGAGTTGTAGTTAAGGGATTCCCTAGTTAGTACTAGCGTTGATCTGTAGTTGGGATCAGTATTCGATTTAGTTTGAGATATGGGGATTGGGGAATAATCAGGGGATCTCAATCGGTTAATTTATGCACATAATCAATCCCGATAATCAAGGTATCTCAATCATGTCCTTATTGCACTCTACTGTTTTTTCCAACAGGAGGATAGTAGCGACGTCTGAAGCGACGATGAGTCCAAGGACACCAAGACTCGTCAGGTGGTGAGGATAAGTCCGTCCAGTATGATAACTTCTTCGCCGGCAACGTCTACAGGTGCCCCTTCTACACCACCAGGAGGCTTCGTGCCACTGACTTCAACTCCCTCGTGAAGCATGCCAAGGACGTGAGGACCTGCAGCAAGTCCGTGAAAATCCATAGCTTCATAGCCAAGCACCAGGCGCCCGGTCTTTAACTCTGCAATCTCTAGAAGGTGGCCATCGAGGAGGGTCGCATGCCCCTGATCGAGCCCAAGGCGCCCAAGGACAAGGGACTGGGCAGCAAGAAGTGGAGGAGGCGCCAGAAGGAGGAGGCAGAGGCCCTCCTGGCGGAGGCCATGTGGGGCCACTGATCTTGTGCTACTACTATAAAGCAGCTTCTTTTGTCTTGTCTGTGTTGAACTTGTCCGCTGCTGCTGCTGCTAAACAACCTAATTGTCGAACCTTATTAAGTACTGTACTATATATTCTATATTAGTTGCTTTATCTACATCTGCTATATATCCTATATTAGCTGTTTTATCTACATCTGCTCTGTTTACTAAGTGTATTTATGGTGCTAGTTAAATTTGATGCTCTGGATTGGGGAAAAACGAGGGCCAAAAGGAACAATGAATGAAGAGAGAAGCTGCTCTATATTCACTACCTTTTTAGGCAAAAAAAACTCAACTGTTAGTGAGACAGAGGGGAAAAGGCGCTCTTAAAAAGGCCAATCATAAAAATAACAAAAAAAGAACTTCCAATTTAGGCGACATGGCGCATGTAACCACCAAAGGGTCCCCACATGGTCCCACACTACGTCCCCCATAACGCGTTCCCAATAAACCGGCCCCATGCAGCCCCACATGGCACGGCCCCACATGTCAGCATAACACGTTCCTGACCAAATGGCTCTATGTGGTCCCAAACCACGTGGCCCCACACGTTAGCCAACGGTCAACCTAACGGCAGCTGCCATTCGAGCTCTTTCATGAGTTTTCGAGAAGGAGAGCGGCAAAAGTGAGGAAAAGTTAAGCGGCTGGGGAAAACTGAGTACAACTAACGAACCAGGGGCACGAAAATAGAAATTCCTTGAATGAATTAACTAAAAAGGATGTAGAATTTGCATGGGGCGCAGCCCAAGGCCATGCATTGAGGATTTGAAATGTTTGTTAACTTCTGAACCATTGCTTGCACTACCTAATTTTAATAAGAAATTTGAGGTTGAATGTGATACTAGTGGCATAGGAATTTGTGGTGTATTGATGCAAGAGGGTCGTCCAATTGTATATTTTCTCAGAAACTATGTGGTGCAAGGTTGAATTATCATGTCTATGATAAAGAATTGTATGCACTTGTTGAAGTTCTTTAGGTTTGGCAACATTATTTGTGGCCAAAGGAATTTATCACACATTCTAATTAGGAAGCTTTGAAATATCTAAAAGCTCAATCTAACTTGCATAGGCGTCTTGCTAAGTGGGTTGAGTTCATTGAGTCTTTCCCATACATAATCAATCATAAGAAGGGTAAATACAACATAGTTGCTGATGCTCTATCTAGGAAGAACATGTTGTTAACACAATTGCATATTAAAGTTCCTAGTTTAGAGAGTTTGCGTGGGTTGTATGCTACTGATCATAATTTTTACACGCCATATAACTTGTGCACTAATGGGAAGGCATGGGATAAATATCACATATATGATGGGTTTTTGTTTTGTGCTAACAAACTATGTGTTCCAGAATCTTCTGTGTATTTTGTTATTGTTGCAGGAATCACATGCAGGTGCTTTGATGGGCCACTTTGGGTGTGAGAAGACACTACTCATGCTTACCGGTCACTTTTATTGGCCTAGGATGAGGCATGATTTGTACTGGTTTGGGAGACGATGCATTGCATGCAACATGTCCAAGTCCAAGTTGAAGCCTCTCGGTTTGTACACTCCATTATCTGTGCCTACTACACCATGGGAAGATAAACATATGTATTTTTACTAGGTTTTCCTAAAACTAAAAGCGGCCACGATTCTATATTTGTGGTAGTGGATAGATTCTCTAAATGTCACACTTTATTGCCTGCCACAAAAGCGACAATGCATCACATATTACTAATCTGTTTTTTAGAGACATTGTACGCTTGCATGGAGTACCGAAGACAATTATTTCTGATCGTGATGTGAAGTTTATGAGCTACTTCTAGAAGACACTATGAGGAAAGCTAGGGACGAAACTACTATTTAGCACAACATGTCATCCCTAAACTGATGGTCAAACAGAGGTGGTTAATCGCATGCTATCCACATTACTACATGGTATAATCATGACTACATGAGTGGGAGGAGTGTTTATCACATGTTGAGTTTGCATATAACAGGGCGGTACACTACCACCTAGCTATGTCTTTTCAAGGTGGTGTGTGGCTTCAAACCTAGTACTCCACTTGATTTGTTTCCTCTTCCTGTACAAGAGAGAGTGAACATGGAGGCATCAAAGAGGGCAGATTTTGTGAGGAAGATACATGTGAAGACAAAAAATCTACTGAAAAGAAGGGCCAGAACACTGCTAATCGAGTTAACAAGAAGCGTAAGGAGGTGCTCATTCAGCTTGGCGACATGGTACAGGTACACATTCGCAAGGAAAAATTTCCAGAGTTGCGTAAATCCAAGTTTCTTCCACGTGGTGATGGTCCTTACAAAGTGCTTAGCAAGATAAATAATAATGGATAGAAGATAGATCTTCCTACAAATGAGTTTGGTGTCAGTAATAGTTTCAATGTTGCTGATTTGACACCATATGATGGAGATGACCTTGGAGCGTCGAGGTCGGTGCATTTTGAAGGGGAGAGATGATGAGGACATCCATACTCTTCCACTATCTCCTACTCCTATTGACAATGAAGATGTTGCTGCAAAGAATAAGTCTAATGAGATCATGATTGGACCCATCACAAGGGCTCGTGCAAAGATACTCGAACAACAGGTGAATTCACTCTTAACTAAACCTGATGTATTTATTAATGAGAACTTTATACCACCTAAAGCTATGCATATATGTATGATCAGGTTCATTGATAACACAAGCATTGCATGAGGAGGAGAAGAGTTGCAGCAAGAGGAACCAAGCATGTTGATCACCAACACGTGCGCGAGGGACGAGAGGGAGGCATGTGCACTATAGGATATCAAGCAACCAACATTGAGTAAGCCAGGTGGCGCACCAGGACATGTTTGAGGTGCACCATGATATATGCCATGAGTGCCAAGTAGTCCGAACCCATCTATGGGTTGGTATGTATCATTTTGAGTCAAACCGGGCCAGTTTGGGAAAAGATATGGCTGGTTTTCGACCTGGTCTTTGTGGAGGACGCCCCACCCTCCATATAAGTCGATTGAGGCACCCACAATGTAGACTAGAAAGAATAGATTGAGATACAAGATGATTTCATTGATCTCATGTGATGTACATATATAGGGGTACAAGTGTGACCGAAACCCTAGAGTATCCTATACAAACTCTATACAAAGAGATATACTCGGGTTTTAGTATACACACACACTTGTACGGGTTAGACACGTATCAACTATTTAACACCCTCGTAGTCTGAGCGTCACCGGAGACGCATAGACTGAACCGAAAAGCTTCAAACATCGTCGTGGGGAGTCCTTTCATCATGATGTCAACAAATTGTTGAGAGGTCGGCACATGTAGAACACGAAGCTGGCCGAGAGCAACATTTTCGCGGACAAAATGAATATCCAGATCAATATGTTTAGTGCGACGATGATGAACAGGGTTCTTAGTGAGGTAGACATCATATATGTTGTCATAGTACACCATAGTAGCCTTGGGTATCTCAAAGTGCATCTCACCAATAAGTTGACCAAGCCAATAGCATTCAGCAACAACACGGTACTCCGCTTCCACGCTCGAGCGAGAGAAAGTGGGCTATCTTTTGGAAGACCAAGAGATAAGAGAATCACCAAGGTAGACACAATAGCAGAAAGTAGACCGTCATGTGTTAGGGTAGCCAATCCAATCCGCATCGGAGTAGTCGAGGAGCTCCGCTGAAGAAGAAGCCATAAGCCGAAGACCGTGACCAATAGTGCCCTTGATATAGCTAAGAATACGCTTAACCATGACCCAATGAGCATTGCAAGGAGCATGCATGTGAAGGCATACTTGATGAACATCATAAGCAAGGTCTGGGCAAGTCAATGTTAAGTACAGAACAGCTCCAACAATGCCACGATAGTGAGTGGCATATTTAGCAATAGCACTAGTGGTGTTAGAGGTCTTGGGCTTCGTGTCAATCGGAGTAGTAGCAGGCTTGAAATTCTACATGCCAACATGATCAAGAAAGTCTTCCGTGTAGTGTTCCTTAGAGAGGAAGAAGCCAGTCGAGGTACGCTGCACTTGGATGCCGAGGAAGAAGTGCTGCGGAACAAGATCCTGCATAGAGAAGGCGCACTGAAGACTCTCAATAATGTGTCGAAGGAGCGGTGTCGAGGAAGCCGTGAGAACAATATCATCGGCATAGAGAAGCAAGTAGACCATGTCGTTGCCGTGATGAAGCACGGACAAAGAGTAATCGCAGCTGGTGGTAGTGAACCCAATTGAAACATCGGTATAAGCGACTAGAGGGGGAGTGAATAGGTGCTACTCAATTTTTAGCTTCTTTTCAAATTAAGGCTTGACAAAAAGTAAGTTCTCTAGATATGCATCTAGTTAATAGATCCTATATGACAAGAAAGCATGCAAACAACAATAGTACAGAGTAAGGATAGAAATAACCAATAAAATACACGGAGATGTTTTCCAAAGTTCCTTCCTTTTGAGGGGAAGTACGTCTGCGTTAGAGGGGTGGGTGGTACTAGGACCACCAGCGCCATAGAAGGCCTCACCGTATTATCCCGCACACCCACCTCACAGAAAGCACACGATCCACTATAGGGTGGCATTGAAGGCGGTGACCAAAACCATGTACAAATCCTTGGGGCACTTCTCCACAACTGAATTGGAAGCTCCAAAGATGACCCCGAAGCTCTTACACATGAGGATGAGCTATGGAAGGCAAATTATTCAAGTTAGGGTTTCCTCAAAACCAAGAGTAATAAATTCTTACATAAATGGTGGGGAAACACAAATCCATTTGGTGGAAATCTAGGTCTAGGTCTCCTCCCATGATTCCCCAACGGGCATCAATTTCTAGTGGCTAGGGAGGGACAAGTAGGAGGTTGGATCTCAGCAACAATGGAGGAGAGAGAGTATAAGCCGCAACCTTCACTTGGGGAAGAAGGGGGTATTTATACCACCTCGAAATAGAACAGTTGTTCTCCACTTAACCCGGAACCTCTGGTTGCCACCAGCTGGAGTCTCTGGGTAGGCCGGATACTCCGCTTGGAATGGCGGAGTCTCCAAACCTCTACTAGAGGCTAGCAGCGAGCAGGCATGAGAGTGAAAGCTAGAATCTCTAGCTTGGTCGAGGCAGATACTCCGTGTGAGGTGGAATCTCTAGCACAGGAGCCAGAGTTTCCGACTAGACACTAGGGGCTTGCAGCTGCAGACTCGGGTAAACCAGGCCAGAGTCTCCAGCGACGTGATTCTGGAGTCTCCGGGGAACAGGGGAGCAGAAGGCTTGATTTTCAGGAAAACTTTTTTGGGATATCTCCTTTTTCTGTTGCAATAAAACCGACTAGTGCAATGTCTTGAGAATACCTAAAACCACTTAGCACATGGTTAGACCAACATTGTGTTGTCAACAAACGCCAAAACACATTAATAAGGAAATTCCCTTTCAATCTCCTCCTTTTTGGTGTTTGATGACAACACACATATTTGTATAACGGATATTATGATGAAAGAGGAAAATTTGTAAGGCTCCCCTAGATGTGTAGGCCCAAACTTGCTTTGCAACAAATACACACTAGGATCAACACTCCCTCTCAATTTTACATACCAACAATAAGTGCAAAGAAGATAATTCTTGACTTGACACACATACCTTTGCACAAACATATATGTGATGAAGAGTATAAAGGAGAGCGTCAATTACATAGATCTTCATCACATAAGATAAATCCACATAGTCATAACCACATAGACTTCCACATAATAGAGCACAAATAGAGTTCACACATAGCAAATAAAGCTCACACATAATATGAGGGGAAAAATGAAGTTCACAAGCAACTAAAGAGCAAAGAAAGAACGAGTTTGTGACTTCACATGCAAATACCGCAACCTACATAGAGCTACTTCTCCCCCTTTGGCATCAAGACGCCAAAAAGGGGAAAGAGTGATTCTACTCATCCCAAAGAGATCAATCCTCCTCATACTCGTCATCATCATCATCGCAGGGGGTGGAGGCCGGTGGAACATCCTTACGAGCAGCTAGACCCTCGCCGTGAGGGCGAGAGGAGGACGCCACGGTGGATGAAACATCCGCAAAATCAGTTCAGAGGACAAGGCCTTCACTCCACTTGCCAAACGAGAGCATGCCCTCGGACTCCTCATCGTCATCATAATCCTCCGAGGACCGACCATTCTTCCCATTGATGGCATTTAGAATCACTTGTTGATTGGAAATGATTTTCCTAGAGTCTCAGTATTGTTGGTATTGAGATTTGCGAATATCCACTTGCATACAATAGTTTACCCTTTCCCACCAGGTGGCCTTCATGACTTGGGAGGAGACAATCTCGCGAGAGGCGGGAGGCATATACGCATTGGAGGAATTCTTCATACAAGCCCCCCTGTGGGGAACCTCTTCCTCATCTTCTTCCTCTTGAGCTGGAGCACGAGAACCGGGCTTGGGGGCTTATTTCCTTTTGAGCTTATGGAGACTATGCTCCACTAGATAGTCCCACATAGCATAATACCTGGTTTCTTGGGAAATGAAGAGCTTCATAATGAAAGGAGCAAAGATTGGAGATTTCTTGGCAATGATGCAACTCCACATTTCCTCATAGATATAGTACATCACATCGATGTTCCTAGGAGGAGCATCGGGATCCGCAAGATAGACCTTCCAAGTGAGAGCCAAGAGATTCACATGGACACCATGAATCATATCCAAATTACCAGCTTGAGAGGCAAGGTTCTCATGGAAGCCATGAACCAACATATTTGGCAAGAGACGCATGTTCTTACATCATCAGAGTTGATGGCACGAGATGCATGTTCTCACCATAGAAACCATCGGAGTTGTAGAGAGGAGCCAATTGCCTTACATCATATACACCGGTTGCATTGTGAAGCCGCACTCCACAGGGAGTGGAGGAAACTTCAAAGGGAGCTCCAAAATACGGGCAAAGTCATGGAAGGAGGCTATGTAGTGGGTATCTCTAGTCATCCAAGTCATGTTGATTGAAGGAGATATGCCCTAGAGGCAAAATATAAATAGGATCTTATTGTCATATCTTAATTAGTTCATAATAGTTTCATACTATGCTATAATTATATTAATATGAAACGTTAATACATGTGTGGTATGTAAACAAACCAAGTCTCTAGTTACCTCTAGCAACCTAGTTCATTGGTCATGAGGATGATCTAGGGTTTCGAGATCATGGGAATTTATGCCAATTGACAATAAGGTCATGTCATTAGTTGAACGATGTGATAGACAAACAGCCCAACAAGTTGTATCATAATGAGATCTCATTACAAAGTTCACCATTAATGATAAAATAAGGAAATCTCACAACTTAGACTGTGAGATAATGCAAATCACTGTTTTGGAGGGAGCTTAGATGGTTATCAAGTATCATTCTGTGACTGGATGATCAAAAAGGTGCCACTCAGGTTTCCCAAAGGGGCAAGTACATATAAAGACCATGATTTGCCCATCCATGTAACAGACAGATACATTTGTGGCCATCTCGGTGAGGTTACATTAACGAAGATTGCAAGCATGTGACTAGGTCACGGAATGCAACGACGTGGGAACAAGAAAACAAGTTCATCGATAACAAGATCGAACGAAGGTATGGAGATACCATAGATCAAATCTCGGGAGAACTAGGTATCAAGTGGCAAGGGGAATGGGGAACAACATTTACAGTTCAAACGACATTATCATTGTGGAATGCACATGGGTCATTATGGGCATCCCGGTCCCGCTATTGATCATTGATGGAGATCATGTATGTGCCATTCCCGAGCCATGGGGAAATACACTTAAGGGTACGATGAGCTAGAGATCCTATGTAAGTTGTAATAACCATATGAAAGAGAAAAGGAAACCGGAAAAGTTCCATGAGAGAACCAGAATCGTTCCGGGAAAGTTCCGAAGGCGTTTGGAGGAAATTGAAAGGGAATCGAAAGGTGTTTCAGGTCAAATCGGATTTTGTAATATATATGTACATATTAATTAATGTAATTAATATTAAATATAATATTAAAATCTAATTTGAAGGGGTATTCCACTAATGGGCCAAACTTCCTAGGGAAAAAGGACCCATGAGGGAAAACTGTAAGAGGGAAGGGCCAAGGGCCAAGGCCTAGCCGCCACAAGGGGGCCCACCCGACCAGCCTAGGGTTGTGCGTGGGGTGGGTGTTGGGCCACGTAGAGGTAAATAAAAAAATTCCCTATGCGGTGATCCCAAGATCCAGCTCAGGTAGAAGGCCACGAGGATTACCACTAGACACGCAGTTGCGGAATTGATGAAGCACGTCGCCTGATGCAGTGCAGTCCTCGCGATCCGTTCCAGTTCCACGATCCACGATCCGTACTTTCTTCATGATCGTCGAAGTGCTAAATGTACAGCACCTCCACCGGTATCCACACGTACGAGGAGGAGCGCCGGCGATGGACTGCTAGGTCCGGTACGGCGGCGACAGGACGGACTGGGGCTAGGGTTTCCAACACATGGAGTGACCTAACCTTTTGCTCTAAGCACCTGTGCCCCAGCTTATATAGGGTGTGAAAGTGGGCTCCACTCACTTGTGGCCCATTCACTAAAAAGGCCTATATTAGTCACTGCAAGTCTCACTTGCTGACTAAGTCCATGTCTCTATTTGGGTCCAACCCAAATAGGTTTCCTGTTTGGGTCTAACCCAAACTTGCTCCCGCTCTTAAGTGTGTGACCCGACAGGCTCATGGTAACCCGGACATGATTCCGAGTCTCACTCGTGATCGATCAGTGGGTAGTGGCTCCTAGCAGAACGTGCCAACACCCAAGTACCAATAAGTCATGATGACATACCTTCCAATGCGACTTTCGTCTGAGTCCCTTTTGCCTCACGATATACCTTGTCGGACTATAGGCGAATGATCGTCATCCCTTAAATAGTCCGTCTCTCTTTCTCGATCCGAGATAAGTGATTCATCCGACTAACTCTTAGCCGGCTGCCTCGGTTAGCACTTAATCCGAGACGCGCATGGCCATGCTTTCCGAATCATATCTTCCGAGAGGGCCCTGAAAATATCTCTCCAGATGGAGGGGTAAAATCCCGTCTTGGTTATTCACATCACGCAGCTTGATTCTTAGACGACCCGAACTCCGCCTTTATAACTGCCCAGTGACGGAACAGCGTTTGACAGAACCTAAGTCGGAGATCCTCAACTCGGATTGTGCAATAACCTCAGGTCTAAGGATTACATTGATTGAGACATGCAAATGACGACTTGTTCGTTGCATCTCAATATGGGTTAGTCCGACTCGCTAAACTCTTTAGCTAAATCCGTGTAAGTCAGAATAGCATCTCCATGCCCATGACAAGTGGAACCTAGTCATCTGCCGACTTTCACATTGGTCTAAGTTGTGTGTCTGGCACAACCTCAATGACCAAGGACAATTAGTATGAACAACATGAATATGTAGTTCCACCATCAAATCACATATTCGATGATACATATCAGCAGTTCATACATGGACCATAACCTTATGAATACACAGGAATATCATCATTCATGGTTTCCTCTAGGGCATATTCCCAACAGTCTCCCACTTGCACTAGAGTCAATCTTCCGACATCACATGTCCAGGCATCTGATGCCCATTGCTCTTAGGTACGCCTCATGCTTCGTCTGTGGAAGTGGCTTTGTCAACGGATCCGCAATGTTTGCATCCGTGTGTACCTTGCATAACTTGATATCACCTTGATCCACGAACTGGCGAATAAGGTGGTACCGCATGAGTATATGTTTGTTCTTCTGGTGTTGTCTAGGTTCCTTGGCTTGTGCAATAGCACCATTGTTGTCACAATACACGTCTAACGGATTTGACGATCCCTGAACCACACCAAGATCCATGAGGAAATTCCTCATCCAAACGGCTTCCTTTGCCGCCTCCGAGGCAGCAATATACTCAGCCTCTGTCGTAGACGCAGACACCGTTTCTTGCTTGGAACTTGTCTAGCTCACAGCCCCTCCGTCTATCACAAACACATATCCGGATTGCGAACGAGAATCATCCGAGTCAGTGAGTTAACTCGCATCCGTGTAACCCTTTACACTGAGTTCCTCCTCACCTCCATAAACCAGGAACATATCCTTAGTCCTTCTCAAGTACTTGAGGATATTTTTAGCCGTTGCCCAGTGGATCTCTCCAGGGTTAGCTTGGTATCTGCTCACAACACTTAGAGCATAGGACACATACGGCCTAGTACAAATCATAGAGTACATGATGGATCTGATTGCAGAAGCATACGGAATCGCACTCATCTGACTTCGCTCATCAGTTGTCGAAGGACACTGAGTCTTACTAAGTTTTATGCCATGGGACATCGGTAAGAACACCTTCTTAGACGATTCCATGTTGAACTTCTTCAACACTTTGTCCAAATATGTACTTTGACTCAATCCAATGAGCCGCTTTGATCTATCTCTATAGATCCGGATTCCTAGTATGTAAGTCGCCTCACCCAAGTCTTTCATCTAAAAACTCTTTTCCAATGATTCCTTGGTCTCTTGCAACATCTGGACATCATTTCCAATCAATAATATGTCATCCACATACAAGATCAGAAAGTTTACTTTGCTCCCACTAAACTTCTTGTATAAACAAGAATCATAATCGCTCTTGATGAAGCCAAACGATTTGACTACCTCATCAAAGCGAATGTTCCAACTCCGAGATGCTTGCTTCAACCCATAAATGGATTTCCGAAGCTTGCATACCTTGTCAGCATTAGCCAGATCGACAAAACCCTCGGGCTGTATCATATACACGTCCTCGGTTAAATTTCCATTAAGGAAAGCTGTTTTGACATCCATCTGCCATATCTCATAGTCGAAATAGGCTGCTATTGCTAACATGATCCGAACTGATTTAAGCATCACCACAGGAGAGAAAGTCTCATCGTAGTCAACTCCTTGAACTTGTCGGAACCCCTTTGTGATAAGCCGTGCTTTATAGAGAGAAACATTTCCATCCATATCAGTTTTCTTCTTAAAGACCCATTTGCACTCAACGGGTCTTGCACCGTCTGGCAGATCAACCAAGTTCCAAACTTGATCTTCATCCATGGACTTTAACTCGGATCTCATGGCTCCAAGCCATGACTCGGAATCAGAACCCACCATCGCTTCCGAATAAGTTGCCGGCTCATCACTGCCTAACAGCAATACATCATGAACACTTCGCAACCTGGCCGATCTTCATAGTGTCGGTGCAATTTCCGGCTCAGGTACCACGTCCGGCTCAACCTCTAAGGCTTTTGCCGACTTGCTGCTAGCCGGTATCTCTCGAATTTCTTTGAGATGCACCGTACTCCCACTGACTCCCCGACTGAGAAACTCTTTCTCAAGGAAGATACCGTTTCGAGCGCAAACACTTTGCCCTCTTCTCGGTTGTAGAAGTAGTAACCCAAGGTTTCCCTCGGATATCCCACGAAAATACACTTATCCTACTTAGTTGTAAGCTTGTCTGACTGAAGTCGCTTGACAAAAGCTTCACAACCCCAAATCTTAAAGAAAGACAAACTCGGCTTCTTGCTAGTCCACATCTCATGCGGTGTCTTCTCTACCGACTTTGATGGTACTCTGTTTAGTGTGAACGCTGCAGTTTCTAGAAAATGACCCAAAAATGATAAAGGCGGATCTGTTTGACTCATCATTGATCGTACCATGTCCAACAAGGTCCGATTCCTCCTTTCTGACACACTGTTTCTCTGCGGCATTCCTGGAGGAGTGAGCTGGGGAACTATTCCACAACTCTTTAGATGGTCATCAAACTCATGGCTCATGTACTTGCCTCCTCGGTCTGACCGAAGAAACTTTATTTTCTTGCCAAGTTGATTTTGTACCTCATTCTGGAATTCCTTGAACTTTTCAAAGGCTTCCGACTTATGTTTCATCAAGTAGATATATCCATACCTACTCAAATCATCAGTGAAGGTAATGAAGTACTCATAACCACCTCTGGCTGTCGTGCTCATTGGGCCACATACATCACTATGTACTAGTCCCAATAAGTCGGACGCCCTTTCACAACTCTTTGCAAAAGGTGTCTTGGTCATCTTGCCGAGAAGGCAGGATTCACATGTCTCAAACGACTCCAAGTCGAACCAAGTTAGGAGTCCATCAACATGGAGCTTCTTCATGCGTTTCCAACTTATATGACCAAGCCAACAATGCCAAAAGTAAGTCATATTCAGATCATTTGGTTTTAACCTTTTCATATTTATGTTATAGACAGATTCACTATCAAGATTCAAAATAAATAACCCGTCCCGGACGGGCGCAAAGCCATGAAACATATCATTCAAATATAAAGAACAACCATTATTCTTAATATTCGACTCATAGCCCTGTCTTATCAAACATGAGGCAGAAATGATGTTTCGACTAAGCACTAGAACATAATAACAATTATTTAGCTCCACTATGAATCCAGAAGGTAAATGAAGTTGCATTGTGCCGACTTCCAATGCAGCGACTCTCGCTTTGTTTCCGACTCTAATGTCAACCTCGCCTCTTGCAACGCTCCTAGTTCTTACCAGTCCCTGCAACGAGTTGCAGATGTGAATGACTGATCCGGTATCATATACCCAAGAACTACCAGGTGCATCAGCAAGATAAATGTCTATAACATTGCAAACAAGCGTACCTGAGCCGGAAGTCACACCTCCGCTCTTGGCTTTATCAGCCAGATACTTGCTGTAATTCCTCTTCCAGTGGCCATCCGACTTGCAGTAGAAGCAAGTGGATCTGGCTGTAGGAGATGGCTTAGTCCCTGAGGAAGCACTTTGGACTGGGTCCTCTGCCTTACCTCCTAACTTTGCCTTCTTCTTCTTAGTCCAAGAACTCTTCTTGAACTTAGCCTTGTTTTGTACTATCAACACTTGACTGGCACCTTTCTTGAGATCCGCCTCAGCCTGCTTGATCATCCCATGTAATTCAGTGAGCTTCTTATCCATACCATGCATGTGGTAGTTCGATATGAAGTGGCCATACGCACTAGGAAGAGAGTTCAGAATTATGTCCGTAGTGAACTCTTCACTAATGGGGTAGCCAAGCCTTTCCAGAGACCGCACGTAACCAACCATCTTGATCACATGCGGACTCAGTGGATCGCCATCCTTAAGCTTGCAGCTCAACAAAGCCTGAGAGACTTGATACCTCTCAGTCTTTTCCTGAGCCTAGAACATACTTTTGAGGCTTTCGATCATATCGTAGGCCTCAACATTCTCGAACTACTGCTGCAAGTCCGATTCCATGTGAGCAAGCATAAGACAGCTAATCTCCGTGGATTCATCACAAATCCGACGGTAGGCATTGGTGGCTGCGACAGTCGCATTCTCATCCGGCTCAGCTAGAAGTGGGTTGTCTAGGACTCGATCCTTTTTTCTTGTTTGAGAACAATTCTCAGATTACGATACCGGTTCGTGAAATTAGTTCCATTCAGCTTATCTTTCTCTAAGATGGTTCTCAAAGCAAAACCGGAAATCTGAGGAAGACTGCTAGGTGCCATTGATCTACAACAGAAAATATGCAAAACACTTAAGACATGTATCCATAAAAGAGCAAGCATATTAAACACTTTAATATTTATGCTCCCACTAGAACCAACACCCCTCCGATGGTTACTTAGTGATTCAGGACCCTAAATAAGCAAGTCAACTAGTGAGCTTTAGCATCACCGCTAGCCGTCAAGTGATCTAGGTAGACAACTCCTTGTCAATCGTATCTCATACGACTCCTGTTGGATGGGTGGCATCACATGCCCCGGCTCCCATCCGACTTTTCTCCAAGTCGCACAACCGTTGTGATAGACCTTTCTAGATTACCAAGTGCTTCCACTGTAAGAGTCCGACTCGAATCCACCTAGTCGGAAAGAATTGATAGCACCTCAATTTTATGAGCCCACTACCAAAAATGTCCGACTTGTGATGGTGCAGCACTGGTGGGGAAACCGACTAGACCTTCTTTGAGGGATTATATTCTACCAACTATCTAATAGAGGTAAAACAGAGACATAACAATAACACAAAATAAAGAAATTATAATGTGAAATGGTATGGCTCTTTTCATGGTGATCTCCATCTCCATAAAGCATGTAATCCGACTCATGTCAACTCTTGTCATGGGCCGTCTTACACCATGTAGCCGACTTGTACACCGACTTGCATGCCATCCGAATTCTCCAAACAGCTACACTAGCTAGTAATGCAAATTACACAGAGAATCCGACACGCAGGCCGTTATACAATAAGATGACAACACCTAGGCTCCAGCCGGCTGAAAAAATCCGTGATACGCAGATCACGTATGGATTACACACATCACATGCACATAAGCCATACCATTCACAACATCATCCTGCAAAAACAAGTTATGCATAGATATGATATCTACCGGCGTTGTGAAACTCGCAATGACATCTAAGGCACTACGATAGGGCGAAGTCGGCGGTCCTGCTAGCCGGATAGCGGGCGGGGATCGAAGAACGCAGATCTCATCTGGATTCCGGACATGGATTTCATCATCGGATAAAACAATTTTACCCAAATCCGATCCGGACTCCGATTCGATCAAACCCTTTGATCTTCGATCACCGCATCCGGGTTTACGTGTCACAGTCTACCCCGATGGCAGAAACCGTCCGGTAGGGGTATGTCCTTCCACGACCTTAGCAGTTAGATCACGGAACCCAGATCATCCATTCCCCCGAGTACAGTTGATCCAATCAACTTTGTACAAAACCGATCTATGTCATAGATCGACCACCAAAACTGCAATTAGATCCAATCTAACGCCAACCGCATATCACATATGCGCGATCTCGAGCCTAAAACCAGAAGCTAACGCTCTGATACCACTGTTGGGCCACGTAGAGGTAAACAAAAAAATTCCCTACGCGGTGATCCCAAGATCCAGCTCAGGTAGATCATGTATGTGCCATTCCCGAGCCATGGGGAAATACACTTAAGGGTACAATGAGCTAGAGATCCTATGTAAGTTGTAATCACCATATGAAAGAGAAAAGGAAACCGGAAAAGTTCCGTGAGAGAACCAGAATCGTTCCGGGAAAGTTCCGAAGGCGTTTGGAGGAAATTGAAAGGGAACCGAAAGATGTTTCAGGTCAAATCAGATTTTGTAATATGTATTTACATATCAATTAATGTAATTAATATTAAATATAATATTAAAATCTAATTTGAAGGGGTATTCCACTAATGGGCCAAACTTCCTAGGGAAAAAGGACCTATGAGGGAAAACCGTAAGAGGGAAGGGCCAAGGGCCAAGGCCTAGCCGCCACAAGGGGGCCCACCCCGCCAGCCTAGGGCTATGCGTGGGTTGGGTGTTGGGCCATGTAGAGGTAAACAAAAAATTTCCCTACGCGGTGATTCTAAGATCCAGCTCAGGTAGAAGGCCACGAGGATTACCACTAGGCGCGTAGTTGCGGAATTGATGAAGCACGTCACTTGATGCAGTGCAGTCCTCACGATCCGTTCTGGATCCACGATCCATGATCCGTACTTTCTTCATGATCGTCGAAGTGCTGAATGTACAGCACCTCCGCTGGTACCATACGTACGAGGAGGAGCGCCGGTGATGGACTGCAAGGTCCGGTACAGCGGCGACAAGATGGACTGGGGCTAGGGTTTCCAACACATGGAGTGACCTAACCTTTTGCTCTAAGCACCTGTGCCCCAGCTTATATAGGGAGTGAAAGTGGGCTCCACTCACTTGTGGCCCTTTCACTAAAAAGGCCTATATTAGTCACTGCAAGTATTACTTGCTGACTAAGTCCATGTCTCTATTTGGGTCCAACCCAAATAGGTTTCATGTTTGGGTCTAACCCAAACTTGCTCCCGCTCTTAAGTGTGTGACCCGACAGGCTCATGGTAACTCGGACACGATTCCGAGTCTCACTCGTGATCGATCAGTTGGTAGCAGCTCCTAGCAGAACGTGCCAACTCCCAAGTACCAATAAGTCATGACGACATACCTTCCAATGCGACTTTTGTCTAAGTCCCTTTTGCCTCACGATATACCTTGTCGGACTATAGGCGAATGATCTTCATCCCTTAAATAGTCTGACTCTCTTTCTCGATACGAGATAAGTGATTCATCCGACTAACTCTTAGTCGGCTGCCTCGGTTAACACTTAATCCGAGACGCGCATGGCCATGCTTTCCGAATCATATCTTCCGAGAGGGCCTAGAGAATATCTCTCTAGATGGAGGGGCAAAATCCCGTCTTGGTTATTCACATCACGCAGCTTGATTCTCAGATGACCCGAACTCCGCCTTTATAACTGCCCAGTGACGGAACAACGTTTGACAGAACCTAAGTCGGAGATCCTCAACTCGGATTGTGCAATAACCTCAGGTCTAAGGATTACATTGATTGAGACATGCAAATGACGACTTGTTCGTTGCATCTCAATATGGGTCAGTCCGACTCGCTAAACTCTTTAGCCGAATCCGTGTAAGTCGGAATAGCATCTCCATGCCCATGACAAGTGGAACCTAGTCATCTGCCGACTTTCACATTGGTCTAAGTTGTGTGTCCGGCACAACCTCAATGACCAATGACAATTAGTATGAACAACATGAATATGTAGTTCCACAATCAAATCACATATTCGATGATACATATCAGCAGTTCATACATGGACCATAACCTGATGAATACACAGGAATATCATCATTCATGATTGCCTCTAGGGCATATTCCCAACAGTGGGGCCCACCCCTAGCCGGCTGGCCCATGAGTCCCATGTGCCTCCCCCTCTCTCCCTTGAATAGTCCCACATGGGAAACCCAAAGGGGAGGGAACACCTCCCTCTCCCTATATAAAGGGGTGCCCATGGGTGGGATAATACACACAATTTGGGATGTTCTCTAAGGCATTTTGTTTAGAAAATTACTCCTTCTCTCTCTACATAGTTGTCTCCACGCATTTGCATGGTCCCAAGCAAGGAATGTTCACGCAAGAGACGGTGCACCTGCAGCACGTCGTTGCACTGCTAGGATTCCAAGCCAGAGATCTACTTCCGCACTCCTGGCAGGAATCAAGGAGTCGGAGGTCATCATCATACACCGTATGTGTACGAAACCTCGAGGGTGCCTCATACGAGGGCATCTTGGATGTCATGAGACGGAGATGCTGCACAATGGAGAAGGAGCACGGGGTAACTTGCGAGGAGCATCGCGACCTTAAGGTCAGCTACGAGTTCGACTACTTCAACCACGTTCCCCTCAGAACGTTAACCGCGGACGGTCTACAAGGGTATGTATTATATACGCTCCGGTCATTACTACATTGCTACATAGATAGATCTTGGGCGTTAGGAGGTTCGAACGTAGGAAATTTTTTGTTTTTCTGCTACAGAACCCTTTAGTGGTATCAAAGCAGATATATGCGTAGGAGTGTTGTATGGCCAGTACGCACAAGTATTGTGTGGGCATTGATCCATTAGTTGTTACCCTCTAACGTGTACTTGTTTATATCACGGTATTGTTTGATGAAGTGGCCTGAACCGACCTTACGCATATTCGTACACGAGACTGGTTCCAGGCTCGACATACGGCTTGCTCCGTATGAGTGGCTAGAGGGTGTCTGTCTCTCATTCAATGTTGTGGTTAGAAAGTTCGTAGATTAGAAACGGTTCTATTGTGAAAGCCCTGACAACCACGTAAAACTTGCAAAGATAAAGTAGAGGCATCTAACTTTATTTTGCAGGAGGGCTTCTGTTATGATATTGTGGGGCCCCGGATTATCCTCCGAGAATCCCTGTTATGCATACAACCACGATCCCATGATCAGTTAGTCGTGGCACATAACCGACAAGTATCATTACAACATTCGAGAATATACCGAATTACAAGAATTACATAAATGCCATTATGGCTACATCAATAATTATCAGCGGAACTTCATCAAGCGCAGAGCCCGAGCCATGCCTTAACCTATAGGCAACTAATTGGGAGAACGTCCTAGCTCGCATAGTCGTCCACTTCACCTCTTCTTGATATTTGACCAAGTTAATAGCCAGGGACAATGTCAGTGAGTACTTTGAATGTACTCGCAAACCACCTTAAGATAATAATAATAACATGAAGGTATGCAATATGGCTGGGGTAGTAGGAGGGCTCCAAAATATGTTCTTTTCTCACATAGTTTCTCTTGTAGATATAGCATCTACATATCTTTGTTGAAAACTTTTGTAAACCATTATGGAAACCATTTTGAAATGTTTTGGAAAACCTTAGGACTGGGTCACCCATTTGCTTCTCCTTTACGGTCATCCCATGACCAAACTCCTTCCATCCCTTCCTGACCATCCCATGGTCAAAACCGGGTTCCTTTCCGAGCATCCCATGGTCAAAACATTTTCCAAAGCCATTTCTTTTCCGAAATCCTTTTTGAAATCAAAACCAGCACCGCTCTACAAAAGTTTGTCCAACCCTTCCTTAACCGCGGACACGGCTATTCGAATAGATTTACACTCTACAGAGGTTGTACACTTTACCCACACCATCTGGGTACACTACCCTGATCTTCACCGATCGTGGGTCGAGTAACCGATCAAGACTCTCCGGATGCCCACTCCAATGTAAGTTCCTACCCTATGAGTCTTTATTCCCCTCAAAACCGGGACGTCGGGTACCTAGGACCAACCGGAGTGCATTTTTGCACTTCCCAAGTGTTGCGCTTTCAATGAGGGGCTCATAGTAATGCGTGGAGGCGCGCAGGCCCTTTGTTCCTTCTCCAGGTCCATGTCCCACATGGACCCTTACGTGACAAGGCCCACCCACCAGGGATCTTTAGTCCCCCGTAGTTGTTGCGAGGCAGCTTATACCAGAATAGACAAACATCAAATCCCGCCATGTCCCATACCAGAGTAATGTGGTTGCACGGGGTTAAGTTGTTATAGCTAAACTGCAAAGAACCGGGTGCATTTTTGTAAACCTTTTCCCTCCATTTTTCCTTCAGAATTTTGTAAAACAAAACCTTCTCTTTTTCAACATCTCTTGGGAGGTCCCACCTCACCAAGGTTTTATCATAAAATATTTGGTAAAACTTTTTCCGGGGTCTTCCCATCCTCTAGCTTTTCTTTGGACAAAACAGGGTCTCCAAAGGGTTATGGTGGATATGCACCATCTATTCTACTAGGGACAAGTAGGTATCACCAAGGGGGTTGTATTTAATAGTACAGAAGTGTAATAGTTCGGAGGAGCCCAACCACTACCGTATATACATCAACAAATAGTAGACAAAGGCATGCATAAGTAAAATAGTAGGACAAGGCTTATGAGCAAGAAGGTGGCTTGCCTGATGATCAGCAATATGGCAATATGTCCCTGGACTTCTTCTTAGAATACCCAATAATACCAATAATAATTACCACTTCTCTAGCTCTCCGATTTCATTGCAAATATCGTCGTCCAGACAGCACATGCAAGAAAACAATGCCACAATCAACATAAAGCAACGCAAGCACCAATACAAATAGCAAACACTGAACAATACAAGTTCACAAATCATTAGGTCTTAGGAAGAATGGATTTAATAGGATTGGCTTTGTCTTGGAAAATATGGAAGGAATTCCCCGTAGGATTTATAGTCTAGAAAATACCTAAGAGATGGGTTTTGGAACAAGACCATATTCTATAGGATACCATTGTAAAAACATGATACCATCAGATAGGTATTGATAAAATGAAACCAACAAAATTGGTTTCACTATTTTACCATTTACCAAGGGTTTATAGTGATTTTTGTAGTGAATAAGACTCTAGTTTTAGGAAATAATTTACCAGAAAAGTTCTGGAGCTCCAGAAATTATTTCCTTGGATGATTTTGTCGAGTTTGATGTACTGAGTAGCTGAGAGTTGGAATCACTCCAAAGGAATTACCAGAATGCCCTCAGGAAATTCCCAAATGCAGTTCTGTAGCTATTTTGTCTTTTTCACTAAATTAAATATACAGAGGATTTTGATATGATTTCAAAGGCACACGGTAGGAATTTAGAATACCTTTCTGTAGCAATTGAAAGCAACCTATTTGGAGTGGAAGAGCTACTGTGGTCAAATTATTGGTGAATTAACCATGAACAGAACAGATTAATTCAAAATAATTCTACTGAGGCTTAGAAAATTATGGGCTCCTGGGTTTTGATAGGTATTGAGGGTCCACTACTCTGGGAGTTGGAATTAGACTAATAGGTGGTGTACATATGCCTTGGGAATTTTCTAAAGTCAGATTGTGACTATTTTTGTTATTTTTACTACAGTAGAACAAAAGCTCCACTTTGGTTAAGGCCAAGGCCATGAGATAGGTACAGGTAATACCTACCAGGGGCACTTTGGTTTACCCCATTTGGAGTTGTGAAACTCTCAGGGGATTTTTATAGTGAAATAAGATACAATTTAGTAGTAGATTTAATATATTTAATCCATACATATTTTGAGCCAACCAAGGGTACTGGGTGTTAGGGAAAACATATATGTACTTAATAGAATTTAGATCTAGGCAGAATATTGTAATTTCCATTTTTATTTGGATTTAAACCGAGCAGATAGCTTCTGGAATTAAAGGATCTGCTAAAAGAAAAAGGGAAATTAGCTATAGTGGGTCGGGTCTGCCAGGGAGTTGGGCCAGGAAAGAGGATTCGGCCCACGACTGGCGACGCCACACACGGGACGATCCCGTTCAAACCCGCCAGGTGGGGTACCATGTGTCATGTTGACTATATACGCTTTGTACCATGTGTCATGTTGATGACACCGCTATTGATGTTGATAGATTTTTTTAAAAGAAAAGAAATTGCTGAAAGAGAATCTATAAAATATTTGGCAGAAAAGAAAAGATTGGAGATGTCCAACTTAGGCATATAGAAGATATACATGTTATGGTTGTATTCCTTGCTTGTTAAACAATGTGGTTCTCCGGTATTGGATACCGAATTGGTTGGTATGCTATGTCATACAGGACAACGTAATTCATGAACTACAATGGCCTAAGTAACTAGCAAGAGAATAAGTGATGATGCTCATCGAAAACAAATAAAGTGTTATTGTGTTTTTCGTTGACATCAAACCTAGCCTTCAAGATTTGTTATTTTGTTCCGGTATTATGAGAACAATGGTTGTTCAAATAATTACCGTATTCCATAAAGGATGGATGAACTTTTACAAAGTCTGGTGGGAGAAATCACATCCATAAACACTATTGCTAAAATGTCGCAAGACAAATGATTGAAAGATCACTTGCGAAGTGACATCGCCGTTTAATTATATTGAAAGGGATACATGAAGAAACTCCATGATGATGGATTTATTGGAGTCTTTGATTTGGATCAAATGACGCTTGTGATACTTTCCTGGAGATAATTAAAACTCCGTTCGTAGGCCAAAAGAGGAACGGACGACTAACTGATTGGAATTTGTACATATTGATGTATATAGTTCACTATGTGTAGTCGTGGGCGATGGATTCCAACTTCATATGCTTTCTCCGAAGATTTGAGTGAGTATATGTTTGTACTTACTCAATAAGGAAGAAGTATGAAACATTTGAAAGTTGTTCAAATATTTTCAAGATGAAGTGGAAAATCATTGTAACAAGAAAATAAAGAGTTTATGATTCGATCGTAAAGGAAGATATTTGAGTTACATGTTTAGCAAAAACACCTAAGACTTGAGAAATTGTTGCATGATTTGTGTTTCCCGATAAACCATAGGAGTATGGCATATTCGAGAGATGAAATCAAACCATGTTTGAGATGGTAAGTCAAGGGTGTCATTTATAAAACTGCCATTATGTTTTAAAGATTGAAGCTTTAGAGACTACCGCTTTTACACTGAAAAGAGCACCATCGTGATCCAATGAAATGACACCATATGAGTTATGGTTTGGGATAAAACCCGAATTGTCTTTTCTTAAATTTTGGTATGTTATGCATAAGTAAAATGTTTACAACCAAAGTCGGATAAGCACGTCTTTGTAGGTTATCCCAAAGAATTTGTTGGGAATTTCTCCATAACACCGAGGACAAAAGAGTCTGTTACTTGAAACGTCATGTTTCTTGAGAAGGAATTTTTCGTGAAAAGTTAAGTGGGAGGACAATAGAACTTTGATAAGGTTGTTGAACCTTAGCTATATGTGCTAAGTAGCGCAGCGCCGGAAAGTGTCCCGGTGGCGGCCACAATACTCATGGCTCTCATGATTACAAAAGGTGTGATCTCGGAGATTAGAGTTCCTATAGAACCGTGTGGGTCGGTAAGAATCAAATAGTAAGATTTGATAAGCAAGTTGTTATTATTTTGACAATGATGAACCGACTACATGCAAAGAAGCGATGATGGGCCCTGACTCCATAAAATGACTAGAAGTCATGGAATCCGTGATAGCATCCATACACGAGAAATCAAGTTTCTGAACTTTGAAGACCCTCCGGAAAAGCGTGAAGCCTATCGGTCGTGTTTGGATCTATAAAGAAATAGACATGGATGTTTCAAATCTATGAAATAGTCGACATGTCGGAAAGAGTTTACGACAATGTTCAAGGAATTGACTATGATAAGATTTGATCTTTCATAGCGATATTTAGTCTGGGCGGATTAATGTAGCAACCACTACATATATTTTGGTATATGGTAGTTGAACAAACAAAACAAGTTCTTCTAATAGAATGGTTACCTAGGACGTGTACATGACACGATCCAAAGGGTTTTGTTGATTCAAAGGATGCTAAAAGAGTATGCAAAACTTCAATGGTTGAAGTAAGCATAGCAGAGTTGGAATCTTCACCATGATGAAACTGTTAAAAGAGTTTAAATTCATCGGAGATGATGAAGATGCTTGCATTTGCAAGAAATTAAGTGGGAGCGCTGAGACATATTTCTAAAACATTATGTAGAGGACATATTGTTGATTGGAAATGATGTATCTTGTATTGACACAGGTTAAAGAATTTCATTTTGATGAAAGACTTAGGCATAACCCAAGAATTAGGCATCAATGTCTATATGAATAGATTGAGGCGCTAATATGGTTTTGCCAAATGTACATAGATAAGATGTTGAATGAGTTCGATATGGAAACAACAAGAAAGGTTCTTGACGCACGGAAAGGACTGAATCAAGATTCAAGTGTGTTGACACGAGATTCAAGTGTTTTGACACTTGGTGAAATCACAAGAATATTTTGATCAATCATTCTTTGAGATGTACACATCTAGATATGTCCTATGCTCTAAATGTTATGAGCATATACCAGAATGATTCATAAGATGATCATTGGACAATAGTAAAGATACTCTTATGAGCTTTGGAAGAACTAAGAATATACCATGTATAAGTGACAAATAGTTAAAGGTAGTTCATTGTAAAGTGTTACATTGATACTAGTGTTGTCACAAGATACAAATTAAATTTATCTCAATTTAGACTATGGGTGGCACAATATAATGGAAAGGATGTTCCATGATGGATTTGAATGAGTTCCAAAGTTGAGATATTGTGACGGATACTACAACAAAAGGCTTAGTATATAACTGCTATAGTAGCAGCAAAGGAGGGCATTTGTGTTAAGTAGTTTGTTATCAAACTAGGTGTGGTTCAAAGTGGGCTAATACTATGAAGATATATTGTGTGAGAATAATATCAACATATTTTGAGCCAAAGGAACTAAAGGTCTCACCAAAGGACCAAATTTATACAATGCGATCTCATTGGAGAATGAGTAATGCGTAGAGACGCAAGGACATGCAAATACACACGGACCTGGAAGTGTCAGATCCGAAGATTATGTTTACCACTAGCAATAGTGTCTATACAACACCAGAAAGCCATAGGTGTTGAATGCACAAGTTTTTAACTAGATTATTGACTCTAGTGCAAGTGGGAGACTGTTGGAGATATGCCCAAGAGGCAATAATAAAAGTGGTTATTATTATATCTTTATGTTTATGATAAATGTTTACATCCCATGCTAAAATTGTATTATTAGGAAACACTAATACATGTGTGTTTTGTAAACATAAAAGAGTCCCTAGTAAGCCTCTTGTTGAACTAGCTTGTTGATTAATTGATGATCATGGTTTCCTGATCATGGACATTGGATGTGATTAATAACAAGGTTATATCATTAGGAGAATGATGTGATGGACACACACCCATAGTAAGCGTAGCATAAGATCAAGTCATTTAGTTCGTACTGCTATAAGCTTTAAAATACATAGTAACCTAATCCTTCGACCATGAGGTTATGTTAATCACCATCACCGGATGGGTACTTTGGTGACATCAAACACCGCTTCGTAACTGGGTGGTTATAAAGGTGTCATTGGGTATTCTGAAAGTATGTGTTGAAGCGCATGGACCAAGATTGGGATGTTTCCATCCATATGACGGATAGATATGCTCTGGGCCCTCTCGGTGAAATGTCGTCTAGTTAGCTTGCAAGCATGTGACTGGGTCACAAGGGATGACATATCACGGAACGAGTAAAGAGTACTTATCAGTAACGAGGTAGAACTAGGTATGGAGATACCGACGATCAAACCTCGGATAAGTATAGTATCGCGTGACAAAGGGAATTGGTTTCCTATGTAAATGGTTCTATCGATCACGAAGTCATCGTTGAGTATGTGGGAGCCATTATGGATCTCCAGGTCCCGCTGATGGTTATTGATAGGAGATGTGTCTCTGTCATGTCTACATATCCACGAACCGTAGGGTGACACACTTAAGGTTCGAAGTTGTTTTAAGTAGATATGGAATGTGCGTTGGAGACAGAATGTTGTTCGGAGTCTCGGAATGGATCCGGGACATCACGAGGAGATCCGGAATTGTCCGGAGAATAAGATTCATATACTGGAGATCATTTTCTGAGTTAGGAAATGATCCGGAGTATTTGTATGAGGATTCTAGAAGGTTTCGGAATGTTCCGGAAGGTTCTGGAAGGTTTCTTGGAGTTTGCTTGAAAACCAAGGAAGGGATCAAGGAATCCTGGTGGGTCAAGACAAGGAGTCGTGGGGGAGGAGGACTCCTCCCCCCTTCCCAATCCGCCGGCCAAGGAGGTGGGGAGTCCTACTAGGACTCCCCCTCCCAAGGCACCCTCCCTCCTTTAAATAGAAAGGGGAGGCGCCACCCCTTGTCCCTCCTCTACAACACCCAATCTCTGCCGCCTCTCTCCTCCTCCTTTCTTCTGCACAGGCATAGGCGAAGCCCTGCAGAATTCTCTACTCCACCACCACCACCACGCCGTCGTGCTGCTGTGATTCCGTGGAGAAGATCTACTACCTCCGCTGCTCGCTGGAACGGGGAGAGGAAGGTCTGCTTCGACTCCGCACGTGTGACCGACTGCGGAAGCGCTGCCCAAACGCGGCGCCAGAAGGATCGTCCACTTGACCGACTGCGGAAGCGCTGCCGGAACGCGACGCCGGAAGGATCGTCCACACGATCTTGAGATCGGCAAGTGATCGACTACATCAACCACGAGATCTAATCTCGTTAACGCTTTCGGATCTACGAGGGTTAGTTCCTATCTATCTCGTTGCACATGTCTAATAGATTGGATCTTGGCTTTTATCTAGATTAGATCTGGGTTTGGTTCGTTCTTGCGGTAGCAAATTTTTGTTTTCCATGCTACGAACCCATCACATGACGCCTATGACGGTTCAGCTGGTATGAAGCCCATATGGACACGGACTCCCAAACGCACAAAACAAGGAAAGCTCAAGACTAGAGTTGTAATCTAACTTGTAACCAACTCGTATTGGTACCTGAGACCTAGCCTCCCCATATATAAAGGCTAGGAGGGTCCAACGAGAAGGTATCCTCTCCCCCAACACGCAACCCTAGTTTCCACAACCCTCGCTAGATTGCATCTGCGCACCATTGTAACTTTCGACTCCCTCGATAATTCCACGAGCAAACAAGCAGGAGTAGGGACCTTTACGAGGCCTGAACCTGGGTAAATCCTTTGTCCCCTGTGTGCTTGTTTGCTAGCCGATAGATGTCTCCAGCACTCCCTACTTCTCCAAAACCCAAGTCCATAACAATGGGCATTGATGAGTTAAACCATCGTCACCCATTGAGGTCCTTTGTGACCATGGGAAAATTATTGCTTGATATGGAACTTAGCAAAAGGGTCCAACTTCATAGATTAATACACACACCTGAGGGATATCCTCATAAAAGGTGATCTTCTCTTCTTGATACAATGACCATTAGGAGATAATCCGATGACCCCACAATGTTTGTGTGTTCTCCGTAATCATCCAATAAGCCATTCTCCATTCAATGGAGAGTTGGATTACAATCTTGTATTCTGCAAGATCAGGCACATAAAGTATGAGTTGTTGGATGAGTTTTCTTCCATGATGGATGAAAAAGAGAATATTTGGAGAAACACTTAGCAATATTGCATTAGAATTATGAACTCTCAGAAGGGCTTGATTGCAATGGAGGTCATGAATGAAAAAGGGTACATGTTAGATATACAAAGTTATAAATGTAATTCTTCCAAAACTCATTGCAGTTTACATAAGTATTGGATACTTGTCCCGTTTTGTGAAAACATGATGGTCTGCTTAAGAATTGCTGGAATTGAGGCAATGTAGCTTGATGACGGCAAGCAAAATAGTTGATGGCCAACATCACCCCTTTCCTCAAAGGTTTATCATTTGGATTAGTGGACTTGAATATAATTTTGTAATCCTTGTTTGTGTGTCTTGCTTTTGGCGAGACGATTGTTCAAATGAATAAGTTGCAAGCCAGTTGTACTGTTCTTATGAATAATACCTTTATGGTCACATTACGATTATAAATGAGTTATTCTCATCACTATGTTGATGATAATAGTTCAAACATTTATAAAGGATTAGAATGCTAAAAGATATCCAAAGTTTAATGATGACACGACACTATAGTTTAAGTCATTTTAGTTATTGCATGTTTTTCATTATAAATGAAGATCGGGGTCTTAGATGCTTAATCTAGAGACTTTGCAAAACCATGCCTCGTTGGGAAGAATGACTAAAACTCTGCATTCTAGTAAAATGGTGATATGCGAAGAAATGTTGAACTTTATACACAATGATGTATCGTATTTTCAACAAATAGTGGAAATCATTATTTATACTTCATGTTGAAATTTCTACATAGTGATGTATCGTATTTTCAACAAATAGTTGAAATCATTACATGCTTCATTATGGATTTAAGTGAATATGAGTATTTACTTAATGAAACATAAGTTTGAAACTATTTTGAATTGTTCAAAAGATTTCAAAGTGAAGGAGGATATTGAATTAACAAGAATACAAAAGTCTCTTCGATTTGATGGACATGACTAAAGTATTTATTTTAATTTTAGCATAAAGGGACATGTGAAAGAGGTTTCACAAATTATGATAATAGGGAAAATTCAAAGTGTATTGAAATGTCTAAATATCATAATCATTATGTATTAGGTACATATGGTATAATATTATCTCTTATCGGGGTTATAGTTATTGTTTAGAGTTAGAGATCGAAATGAGCAAACACTCGGTTGACATACAAACGGACATCTAAAGATTCATGGAAATAACACCACAAGAGTTATGGCATGTTCGAGTTTCTGGAGGTTTCGATAATTCAAAATTCTCGCGAATAAACAAGTCTTTCTAGCGTATTCTTAGGCAACTATGAATACATGTTCCACAAGGGGAAAACCTGCTGTTGTCCAAAGTTGATGCGTCTTGATGAAGATATAGGTGGAAGAGAGTAAAAGATCAAAACAAGGTATTTGACCTTACCTCCTGATTGTTGAGTAGCGTAGCAAAATTTGTTTCGTGAAACCAAACTCTACAAATAGAGAAGAAACTAATGATAATGATCGTAAAGTTTCAGTCAATACTTTTACTAAAGAAAGTAGGATTCAATGATATATATTATGCAAGTTTGTGGAATTATATTATTGATTCAGTTTTCATGTTTATGAACAAGACATACCTACAAATTACAAAAAAGCGTGATGGACCTAAGTGCAAGAAATGACTAGGAGACATGAAATCCTATATTAAATTACATTTAAGATTACAAAGTAATATGTTAGTTGATCTTATTACGTAGAGAAGTTTACTTGATATTTCTGAATGACTTCAAAGTCATTAGAAGGAAATGAAACTTAATGAAGACGTAAAGCTCGATTTGTCACAAAGTATGGGCAAATTCAAGGAGTTGACTACAATTGTAGCGATGCTTATGTTTATTGGATTTACACGAGCAACATATGGATATTGAAATCTCGTAACTGGAATTCTCGATTTAATGGTGATCAAAGAATTTTGGAATGTCCAAGAATATCAGGAGGACCTGCATTTGAGTGGGAGCTAAGTAGCTTGGCCAAATCTTAATATGCAGCAGACATATTTTGATGGGAGCTAAGTGAAATCCCTCGATCTCATATATGGATGCCATATTTGAGTGGGAGCGTGAAATCATTCTGAGATATGTGGACAACACATATGAATGATGTGATTGGTATTGATAACATTTAAGTTAGTAAATATGGATGAAGTTGAACAAGTTATTAAATAATGAGATCTATCGAGATAGATTGATAAGTTTGATAAACATCATAGTTGAATGCTTCCTGGACTTGATTGTGAAAATGTTCAGAATATCCTAGATAAGATTCTGATGTAGTTCAAAATGGAACAAGGAAAATAAAGAGGTTCTTACTTGTATGAAGCATTGAGTTAGTCTTAATATTACCACCATGGTTAAAAGAAAGAAAGAGATGTGTTGCATCTCCTATGCCTCAGTCATAGGTTCTTCCATACAACCATATTGTATAATCAATGTAATGTGACCCGAAATTCTGGTTGGAAGGACAAGCTCTTAACTATAATAACATGTTTTGAAGTGATTCTTGAGTTAATAACTAAACTAGAATTAAGTTTGTCCTTAAATGGCAAGAAGCAAACTAAGGCGCATAGTTGCATTTCATGCACTAGGATCTACATAGATATAGAAGTATAAGGGCTCCATCTGACGTGATGTATATTGTTGTGGCGTGACTAGTTCATTGTGGCTGATCTAACATCATTGCTGGCTCCTGGATACAAACCTCACTCAGTTGCCATAACTACTATATATATACACACAAAGGAGTGTGAAGTGCGTTTCAAAGTTTACAGTGAAAGCGGCCGTCACGGTAAATACTAGAAACAAAGTCTCACTTTGTCACTAAACAAATACTTCAACCCATTATGAGATAATTGTATGAACGTCAAAGTTAGGAAGACATTAATAATTTGCAAAGACATAATGATCTGGTAAAACAGAACATGGACAGGACGTTTTCCATAAGCATGCATGATCAATAAACGCATATGTGATATGGTTTATGATGAGTAAAATGCGAGCTAGATTATTTGTACTCTAGTGCAAGTGGGAGACTGGAAGATATATGCCCTAGAGGCAAATAATAAATTGGTTTTTATTGTCATATCTCAATTAGTTCATAATAATTTCACATACTATGCTATAACTGTATTAATACGAAACGTTAATGCACCTGTGGTATGTAAACAAACCAAGTCTCTAGTTACCTCTAGCGAACTAGTTCATTGGTCATGAGGATGATCTAGGGTTTCGAGATCATGGGCACTTATGCCAATTGACAATGAGGTCATGTCATTAGTTGAATGATGTGATAGACAAACAGCCCAACAAGTTGTATCATAATGATATCTAGTTACAAAGTTAACCATTAATGATAAACTAAGGAAATCTTGCAACCTAATCCTTAGATTGTAAGATAATGCAAATCACCGTTCTAGAGGGAGCTTAGATGGTTATCAAGTATCATACCGTGACTAGATGATCAAAAAGGTGCCACTTAGGTTGCCCAAAGGGGCGTGTAGAGGAGTACATATCAAGACCAGGATTTTCCCATCCATGTAACGGATAGATACATTTGTGGCCATCTCGGTGACATTGCACTAACGAAGCTTGCAAGCGTGTGACTGGGTCATGGAATGCAACGACATGAGAACGAGAAAATCTCGGGTGAACTAGGTGTCAAGTGGCAAAGGGAATGGGAAACGACATTTACGGTTCAAACGACATTATCATCATGGAATGCACAGGGGTCATTATGGGCATCCCGGTCCCGCTATTGATCATTGATGGAGATCATGTCTGTGCCATTCCCAAGCCGTGGGGAAATACACTTAAGGGTACGATGAGCTAGAGATCCTCTGTAAGTTGGAATCACCATATGAAAGAGAAAAGGAAACCGGAGAAGTTCTGTGAGAGAACTGGAATCATTCCGGGAAAGATCCGAAGACGTTCGGAGGAAATCGAAAGGGAATCGAAAGGTGTTTTGGGTCAAATCAGATTTTGTAATATGTATTTACATATTAATTAATGTAATAATATTAAATATAATATTAAAATCTAATTTGAAGGGGTATTCCACTAATGGGCCAAACTTCCTAGGGAAAAAGGGCCCATGAGGGAAACCCGCAAGGGGGAACGGCCAAGGCCTAGCCGCCACAAGGGGGCCCACCCGGCCAGCCTAGGGATGTGTGCGGGGTGGGCCCACCCCTAGCCAGCTGGCCCATGAGTCCCATGCGCCTCCCCCTCTCTCCCTTGAATAGTCCCACATGGGAAACCCAAAGGGGAGGGCACACCTCCCTCTCCCTATATAAAGGGGTGCCCATGGGTGGGATAATACACACAATTTGAGATGTTCTCTAAGGCATTTTCCTTAGAGAATTCCTTCCTCTCTCTCTAAATAGTTGTCTCCATGTGTTGGCACGGTCCCAAGAAAGGATTGTTCACGCAAGAGACGACACACCTGTAGCACGCTGTTGTGCTGCAGGGATTCCAAGCCGGAGATCTACTTCCGCACTCCCGGCAGGGATCAAGGAGTCGGAGGTCATCATCATACACCGTATGTGTACGAAACCTCGAGGGTGCCTCATACGGGGGCATCTTGGATGTCGTGAGCCGGAGCTGCTGCACGATAAAGAATGGGCAAGGGGTGACCTGCAAGGAGCATCGCGACCTTGAGGTTGGCTACGAGTTCGACTACTTCAAACACATTCCCCTTGGAACGTTAACCGCGTATGGTCTACAAGGGTATGTATTCTATACGCTCCGGTCGTTACTGCATTACTACATAGATAGATCTTGGGCGTTAGGAGGTTCCAACGTAGGAATTTTTTTGTTTTCTTCTACGGAACCCTTTAGTGATGTCCTCACTAGTGTGAATAACAACAGTGGCATAGAACTGATGAATGACATGAATGTTGACATTCTCCTAAGTTTCCATGATCTTGTGCAAGCCAAGATTATCAGTGATCCATAGAAAGTCCTCAAAATAGTCCATGTGCTTCCTCATGTATGTAAAGTCCAACATAGATTGAGGACAAACCTTGTACTTGGAGAGTGATCCATAGAATTCTCGGAAGATAACCTATTGTTCCTTCCTCCAAAAGCGAGAATCATCACAAGTGCGGGGCATCTCAGGGAAGTTGCGCTAGCACATCTCAGTATAGTCACTTGGAGACATGCCCTTGAGTGTGTTGATACTATCATATCTTTGCTTCTTCGCACGTCCAGCCCTCAACTGGCGAATATCCTCTCTATAGTCGCACCGCTATTCCAATGAGAGTACTCAGTCACATGATCCTCCACAAACCTGTCACTAGTGTCATCATAGGAAAGGCTGTGCCGGTGACCACCCCTACCAATCCTTAGTGAAACCTTGGTGCAACTACAGGAGCCACCTCCACCTGACAAAAAGATGCATACATGAACTTTGCACTTTATTACTTGATATTCCAACATATTTGCATCATATATGGGTTATATTCATGTTTTATAATGATTATTGGGGATAATTCACACTTCCCATATTTCTTCAGAATTAACCCTGCTGAGGTAGAAAACCCCTATTTCAATGTTTTTGACTTTCAAGTACCCAAACGACGTCCAATTGACCTGAAACTTCACGGGACCCAACATTTATCAGAATGAACAATGGTCCAAAGATCCATTATAAAATAAGACCGAGGTGGGAACGGGCACAACAACCGTGGCCCACCCCCTGGCCACAGTTGGTACGCTCTTTCCTCCCTCGAGTCTCCGATGCCGTCAATTCTTTCGCCAAACGACTTGTCTTGACCTAAAACCTATTATATATACCCCCTTTCGGCAATCCTCGACACAAACGGAGGCGGAGATCAAAAACACAGAAACAAAGAGTCGGGAGGCTGCCGCTACAGAAGATCAGAGGGGGAGATGTCGTCGAAATCGCATCCAGAGGGATCCACCCCCCTCCTACGTGTTCATCATCAACACCTATAGCAAGATCATCTCCATCTCCCTACTGTAATCTCTTGGAAAACATGATGTGTGAAGTAATATATTATTTTCCCTTGGTCTATTGTTTCTCCATGTCTTTGTTTGAGTAGTGAATTGTTATGGCAAAAGTGAAATAGTTCGTTTATTGGTTGCATATAGTGTTGTTATCGTTTATGATTGTCTTCTTGTACAATATATGAGTGCACGCATATGTTGGGGAATGCATGTAAGGTGATCACTGTTGTGTAATGGCGTGGGTAAGACCGTGGAGGACAGAAAACCATGGTCCAATCCATAAAGTTACATTAGGGGGACATATATCGGGGACCCTAGAGTTTATAGCTATGGTGGGACAATTATGTCTTAATAATTCCTATGTTTTCTTAGTAACATGTCCACAGGTCCATCATAAGAGTTCTATATGCACATTTATTTGGTTACACCTAATTAAGGCTCCGTCCTGGAAGAAACAATAAACAAACAAATAAACGAATGAAATAAAAATTGTCTAAACATTTACTCCCTTAGAGAAACTTGCTACTTGAGAAAACTTGCCACCACTCCACTCCACTTCATTAGATCAATTTAACTTGCACTAGTTTACTTGTAGTTTCCACTAACACATACTTTATTTATTTTCTCCCTAGTACCAAAATAAAAAAACACTTAGATCCTAGCTTTTCATAGAAGGCCATATAAGAGGGTTATAGGGAGTTTGAGAATAGACAGTTTATCTTGAGCTCCTCGTGGGTTCGACACTCAAATACTTATCAAATTGTACTATGGTGATATCCTGCACTTGGGGGTTATCAAGACACTTTTCTGGCACCATTACTCGGGAGCGTAGCGCTTGGCTTATATTCTTGCTTGTATTGCTAGTTTATTTTAGTACCTTTTCTTTTATATAAATCTAAAACCCAAAAAAATTAGATGGATCCTTTCCCAAGATTAACCATGAGATATATGATTTTTATGTCAAATATATTATTTTGGTCACTAACCTTTTGAATGAAAGAGATAGTGTTGAAAGTGCCAAGGAAGGAGATGACAAAAGCCTAAGCTTCGGGATGTACATGCCACCCCAAGAAGAAGAGGAAAAGGAAGAAAAAGTGGAGGAAGAATGGAGTAGCTACCCATCTCCTACACCCAACAATGGTAATGAACACATTCTTATTAATGATGATGATCTTTTATTGTCTAGTAGTCCTCTATGTGGAAAAATTATGACTAATATATGGGAGGATGAAAGTCATATAATTAAGTTAGATGATCCAATATGGTCATTAGATGACTTGTCTTTATATGGTGAATCTATTCAAAACTATGAGATTAAGTTTTCTTTTGGTGCTTGCAACTATTATGATAGTGGAAGAGATAAGAGCACTCTTTATATTTCTATGTTTTTAGAATGCAAGCTACTGGTCATTATATGCATTAGATACCACAACCTTGCTGCTATTTATTCACATATAAAATGCCAATGCATAGGAAGAGAGATAGACTTAAAACTTAATGCTTTGTGGTGTGCTCCACGTGCTTTCAAATACTATAAAATTTGAGCACACCTTGATATCCATATAAAATAACTTTACCTATTGATTTCTAACTATTAGTTTAAGATTTTCACTTTTTATAAATTTTGGGGAAGTAAATGAGAAAGATGAGCAATGGAGAAGTTGGGGTCGACCTTGAACATGTGTTGTTCATGCCACTGGAACCATTGCAAAATCTCTATCATTAAAACTTCTCCCATTATAAAACAAAAAAAAAGAGTGTTTATTGCTACTCTAATATTACCCTTGTATCTTACCTTCTCATCTTTGTGCCAAGAATAACCTCTTTTGAGAGGTAGGATCAAACAATTGTAACTTGCTATCCAGAAAACAGATTCCTGAGCTTCACTGCGAAAAATGTCAAAAATCACATAGGAGAAATTTTGACCTGAAATTTCACGTCAGCAATATTCAGGCCTTTACCCACATTTCATTAGATAAAAGTTTTTTGATTTTAGCAACATAAGTGCCTTTGAAAATTCGATATTTATAGACTGTCTAGTTTTTGACAGATTTTATTTCTATTATGCCTTAGTCTTGTTACCTTTGTTTTGTGCAGTTTATTTTTTATCAAAGAGCAATACGAAACCATAGTAACAGTAGCTAATATTTATTTCATGATATGTCTTTGCTGTACCTATTGGGATTTAATTTATGGAGGCACTGACCATTCTAATCAAGTTTTATGATGAGTTTTGTGTAGAAAGAGTTTTCAAGTGAAAGAGTTGAGGGTGATGAATGAAGATTAAGAAGGACAAACGCTCAAGATTGGGGATGTTACCCCTGGGAGCACCCCAAATGTATCAAAGGAATACAAGCATTCAAGATTGGGGATGTCCAAGCTACCTCATAAGCTCAAACCATCTTGATATCAAGTAAGTAAGCCTAGCTATATGGCTATAAAGAAAGCGCTTTGCAGGAGGCAACCCTATTATTTTTGTTCTAATTTTCTTTGTGATCTCTTGATGTAACAAGAGACCTTAGTTTTTGTTTTTGTTCTGCAATTTTTAACAAAGTACCAAGTTTTACCCATTTTGAATTAAAAGAGTTGAACATAAATATAGAGTTGTAGATTCCTGAGTCTCTGTACCGTATGTTTTTCATATTTTTCTGTAACTCAGATTGAGCTCATATTTGACCTGTAGTGAAAACTTTTCATACTATGTACGTTAAACAAATTTTGTGATTTTAGGACATGTCTATGTAGGGTATTAATAATGTTTTTCTGCTGCTAAAATTCTAGACAGATTCTGTCCCATTTTGTTTTATGTGTTCTTTGAGCTTTTAAGTTAAATCTTTTTGATTAATTTGAGTTCATGAGAGAGCATACAACATTATATACCTACTGGAAACTTCATATATACATTTTTTTAACGATTTCTTGCAGAAAATATTATGTCTTTTATTCCCACTAATGTCACCCCATAGAAAAACAAGATGGGAGAAAATTTTGTGTTGAAGTTTTTTCACAGGAATTAGAGGAGCTGCACCAAGAGCTATCTAAGGATGGTGAAAACCATAAGATTGGGGATGCCCAAGGCACCCCACTTGACCAACTACACTCTCAGTTTGCACACGCCTACTTTCTATTTTTCGAGCAACACATTACTATCGCATAAACTTAGAGCGTTTGTATCTTACTTCCTTTATTTAAAGTTTTCATTTAGTTCATGTTGCCAAGTCCATTATCAATATATACTTTCTGTGGAAATGAATTAATTTGGATGTTATAAAAGAGTTGGAATAGGGATGTTGATTCAAAAAGGATACGTATAGTTGCATGATTCATATGCTTTAGATGAATATTAATTTGCAAGTGGGTTATGTAGAGCTATCTTTTATTCATGTTTTGATGCTTGCTATTATTTTATAGTGTTTGACATGGATTGTTTAGAACTATGGAATCTTATGCATGCATGTAGACGGTCAACTTTCTCCCTCTTGCTAATCAAAAATAAATCCAACAAGTTAAAACTTGTTTATCCAACTCCATTTGAACCAAGTTTTTTCAGAGTGTCCATCATACCTACCTATTACCATAATTGCTATTCAAAGTATATTTCTCATGCTTTATTGTTTTATCTAGCTTCCAATTTAAAATGCTTATGATTGTGTTTTCTATGAGAAAGTTAGTTAGTAAAGCTCTCACGAACTTGATGGCACATTTTATTTTCCTGCACATAATAAACTTGAACCATTATGACTATCTTATGAGGATATGTTCTCGTCAAATTATGGGTTTGGAGTTAGCACAACCATGTTTTCTTGGGGCATGTTTTCAACATTTAACTTATATATATTTAGTTGATATCATGTTCTTTTGTTATGGATATATATCAGTGTGAAATAAGTTGGAAACTTGTAAGATCATGGAGTTTGTATATGTGTTAGAGAAACGCCTGGGCTAACCCAAGCCATGCATCATTTATGGTGGAAATTTACAGCAACCCATAGTGAGCATTCTATGAAGCATCGTCAATAAAAAGCTATGCCATAGTAAATAAAAAGAATTGCTGAGATTCTCATCGTCTGTTTGTCCTGTTGTTTTGATATGGGAAACCTCATATATCATGGGACAAGAGGTACCCCGTTGGCATTCTGAATGATACATGTATGCTTACAGTGCCAAGAACTTATTGGGGACCTAAGTTGAGTAGCATGTGGTTTAGGTACTCGTATTCAAGGGGCATGAGGCATTCAACTCATAATTTGTCAAGCATATACCTCATACTTGCCATCACATTAACCTTAACCATTTAAGATGATAATGATAGGGGCAATGAGAGCTCAAAGATAATGAATACCATAGTTCATACATAATCATAAGAGGAAGCATTTCGAAGCTATTTGAAACTTATCATGATTAATCTCTTCTTATTATCTATCTTTCCAAAGTGTCCACTTTAACATTCAGAATTTAGAAGAAAACTCTATGACCACTATAGGATGTTTTTACTTTTACTTTTGCTATTGCACTTTGCATACATTTGGTCCATAGCTCTTTCTTCTATGTTATACTTTGTGAATTACTATTGATCATCCTTTCATTTGTATATGAGATATCACTTTATAATCTATCTTGCATATTCCTATTACTTTAAGAATGAATCATTTAACTATGTGTAGCTAATGATAGGGGAAATGAGAGCTCAAAGCTAATGAATACCATAGTTCAAACATAATCATAAGAGGAAGCATTTGGAAGCTATATGAAACTTATTCATGATTAATCTCTTCTAATTATCTATCTTTCCAAAGTTTCCACTTTAACATTCAGAATTTAGAAGAAAACTCTATGACCACTATAGGATGTTTTTACTTTTACTTTTGCTATTGCACTTTACATACATTTGGTCCATAGCTCTTTCTTCTATGTTATACTTTGTAAATTACTATTGATCATCCTTTCATTTGTATATGAGATATCACTTTATAATATATCTTGCATATTCCTATTACTTTAAGAATGAATCATTTAACTTTGTGTAGCAGCTATAATCTCTTTTGATATCCAACATAGTAACAAACTGCAAAGTCCATGTTTAGTTTTATCACCTTCATACTCGAGGACGAGTATAGGTTAAGCTTGGGGATGTTGATGCATGTAGAATGCATACATGAACTTTGCACTTTATTACTTGATATTCCAACATATTTTCATCATATATGGGTTATATTCATGTTTTATAATGATTATTGGGAATAATTCAGACTTCCCATATTGCTTTAGAATTAACCCTGCAGTGGCAGAAAACCCCTATTTCAATGTTTTCTACTTTCAGGTACCCAAACGACGTCCAATTGAACTAAAACTTCACGGGACCTAGCATTTATCAAAATGAAGAACAATGGGACAAAGATCCATGAGAAAAGAAGACCGAGGAGGGAACAGGTACAGCAGCTACAGCCCACCCCCTAGACGTGGCTGGTATGCTCTTTCCTCCCTCGATTCGCCTATGTCGTCAATTCTTTCGTTAAACGACTTGTCTTGACCTAAAACCTACTCTATATACCCCCTTTCGGCGATCCTCAACACAGACGAAGGTAGAGATCGAAAACACAGAAACGGAGAGTCAGGAGGCTGTCATGGAGATCGGAGGGGGAAATGCCTTCGGAGGGCTCCACCCCCCTCTAGCGTGTTCATCATCAACACCTACAGCAAGATCCTCTCCATCTCCCTACTATAATCTCTTGGAAAACATGATGTGTGAAGCAATATATTATTTTCCCTTGGTCTATTGTGTCTCCATGTCTTTATTTCTATAGTGAATTGTTATGGAAAAAGTGAAATAGTTCATTTATTGGTTGCATACAGTGTTGTTATCTTTTATGTTTGCCTTCTTGTACAATATATGAGTGCACGTATATGTTTGGGAATGGATGTAAGGTGATCACCGTAGTGTAATGGCATGGGGAAGACTGTGGAGGACAGAAAACCGTGGTCCAATCCATAAAGTTACATAAGGGGGACATATATCGGGGACCCTAGAGTTATAGCTATGGTGGGACAATTATGTCTTAATAAATCCTATGTTTTCTCAATAACATGGCCTTAGGATCCATCATAATAGTTGTGTATGCACATTTATTTGGCTGCACCTAATTAAGGATCCGTCCTGGAAGAAACAATAAACAACCAAACAAACAAATGAAATAACAATTGCCTAAACATTTACTCCCTTAGAGAAACTTGCTACTTGAGAAAAATTTCCACCACTCCACTCCACTTCATTAGATCAATTTAACTTGCACTAGTTTACTTGTAGTTTCCACTAACGCATAATTTATTTATTTTCTACCTAGTACCAAAACAAAACACACACTTAGATCCTAGCTTTGCATAGAAGGCCATATAAGAAGGTTATAGGGCTTTAGAGAATAGATAGTTTACCTTCATCTCCTTGTGGGTTCGACACTCAAATACTTATCAAATTATACTATAGTGATCCCCTGCACTGTTCTCAGTAGGGGATAAGCACACTAGTCCAGGAGATCAAAAGCTAGCAACTGGAGAAATTCAAATTGTCAGAGGGCCGAGCACAAGAGTTTCCGCCGCAGCAGCCACGGAGTCTCCGGACGAAGCGGATATTCTAGCCCAAAGGGTCCAGAGTTTCCGCCACCACCAGAATCTACGATCCAGAGGGACCAGAGTCTCCGACCCCGGAGTCTTGGCTGCATAGGGAGAGCCTCGGTGCGACGGGCAAGTGAAATATTGGGATTGCAGAAGTTGCTAGGTACACACATTGCACATAGGAAGATGATCCATTGGAAAAGAACTTAGAAAAACCATCTCAACAAAGTTTCTAGGCCAAACCCTAGAAAGGAGAGAGAGAGAGACAGAGAGAGAGAGACGGTTACCCTGGGGGTACATGGCGAAGCTTTGTTGGCGGGGGAGCTCCCAGCGGCTGAGAGGTGGCAGGGGCCGGTGGTAAAGGCATACTCTGGGGGCGGCAGTGCACCTAGTGGCGTAGTTGGTGAAGAGAGGCAGAGGGGTGGGAGTTGAGGGGCTCGGTGATGAATGGGGGAAAACAGACCCGAGTGCCTTAAGTAATAAGACGGAACCGCCCAGGTCCGGAGTCTCCGGGTGCAGGACACCAAAGTCTCCGTCCCATCCGGAGATTCCAGCGTGTGCACACCGGAGTATTCGGCCTCTTCGACCAAAAACACAGGAAACAAGCTGGACAAGTTCGTCGCAAGAGGATCATGGCTATAGGGGTGGGAAAAATGCTTGGGATAGATCAGCAAACTGGTAGAACATCAAAGCACAAGAAAAACAACCACAAGATCCAAATGAAGAAGCTCAAAGACACAATGGCAAAGATAAGTCAAATACGATCCAAATCCTCAACAAAATGAGGGTCGGTGGCCGAGACCACCATGTTTGAGTATACTTGGCTTGGAACCACGAAGATATATCTTGGGTACATTACCAAAACTCGTCATTGAAGCTCACATATCACAAAATGATATTAAGTGGATGATTTTCTTACTTTGGGCATAATGGGGGGAGGGATATCCCAATCAATTAGGACCACACTCCCCTATATCCATGCCTACATCTAGATAGGACAACATATGAATTCATGAGTGAGGGTGCATGGTCTCAAGTCACATTGCTCGAATCTATGATATTTAGCTCATGCCTAATCTCCCAAAATCTACTCTCATCAAGGGGCTTGGTGAATAAATCCGCAAGATTCTTCTCGGTGCTAACATAAAAGAGGTCAATATCACCATTGTTCACATGCTCTCAGATGAAGTTATGACGAATATCAATATGCTTCGTTCTTGTGTGTTGTACCAGGTTGTAAGTGATCTTGATTGCACTTCCATTATCACAAAGAAGAGGCACTTTGTCACATGTGACACTATAATCCTTTAAACTTTTCCTCATCCACAACAATTGTGCACAACATCTAGAGGCCGCAATATACTCGGCCTCGGTGCATGACAAGGAGACACAGTTTTGCTTCTTAGATGATCAACACACTAAGGACCTAACAAGGAATTGGCAAGCCCTGGAGGTTGATTTACTTCCAACTTTGTATCCCGGACCAATTAGAGTCCGTGAATCCATGAAGTACAAAGCTTGAGCCCTTGGGATACCATAAGCCAAAGTTTGGGGTATCAACTAAATATCGAAAGATTCGCTTGACCACCACAAGTTGGCTTTGTTTTGGTGCGGCTTGAAACTGTGCACAAATACCCACGCTCAACAAGATATCCGGTCTAGATGCACAAATAGAGTAAAAAACCAATCATAGAACAATATACCTTTTGATCCACATATTTACCCTTAGTATCAAGAGTGAGATCACATTTGAGAGGCATGGGAGTCTTGGCTCCATTTAAATCAGTAAACTTGAATCTCTTGAGCATATCTTGAATGTGTTTGTCTTAATTAATGAAGATACCTCCAAACAATTACTTCACTTCAAATCCAAGAAAGAATTGCAATTCGCCAATCATAGACATTTCAAACTCATCGGACATTAGCTTAGCAAAAACATCATTGAAAGCTTTGTTAGGAGAACCAAAGATAATATCATCAACATAAATCTAACATATGAACAAGTTTCCTCCAACTCTCTTAGTAAAAAGAGTGGGTTCAATTAGACCAACTTCGAAACCACGGTCTACCAACAACTTTCTAAGGTGATCATACCACGCACGTGGAGCTTGTTTAATTCCATACAGTGCCTTATCAAGTTTATAGACGTGGTTTGGAAATTTGGGATCCTCAAAACCCATAGGTTGCTTGACATACACCAACTCATTAAGAGGACCATTAAGAATTGTTGCAACTTGAAGTTATGATGAGATTCATATGCAATCAAGATATGAATGGATTCAAGATGGGTAACGGGGGCAAAAGTTTCACCATAGTCGATACCCTTGACTTGGGAGAAGCCTTGAGCCACCAATCTTGCCTTGTTGTGAATGACCATCCCATTTGCATATTGCTTGTTCTTGAAGATCCACTTTGTCCCAATGACAGTATGGCACTTCTTGGGCCTCTCCACTAATCACCACACTGTTGTTCTTGATGGTGTGAAGCTCTTCATGCATGGAGTCAAGCCAATCCGGTTCTTTAAGCGCTTCATATACGTTTTGCGGATCTACACAAGAAATGAAACTATTGTGGCCAACAAAGTTAGCCACTTGGTTATGAGTAGTAATGCCCCTTTCAAGATCACCAACAACATTTTCAAGGGTAAGTCCTTCTCGGACGAGCTTGGCAATCCTTCTTGCTTCACAATGAGCTTGAGCTTCCTCAATGGATTCTTGAGAAGCTACTTGGTCATCACCAGAATTTTGATCCTTGCTTTACCTTGAAATTGATCTTGCTCCTCTCCTTGAGCTTCCTCAGCATTTTGGCTTTGTCCATCTTCATGAGCTTGACCTTGGTCCATATGGGGTGATGCACACCCATCATTTACTTGAGCTTGACCTTGATCATGAACTATCTCTTCAACCATGGTATATTGATGGCTATAGGGTTGGTGTAGATCTTTAGTAGGTGAGGGCTCCACTTGAGAAGAGCATTTTCCTTCTCCTTCCACCACAAGGGTGGAAAAATCCCACACCCATTCTTCTTATGGCTTGAGGAGGAATATTGTCACCTACATCACCAAGATCAAGTTGCCCCACTTGGGAACCTTGATGCTCATCAAACTTCCCATTATAAGATACTATAACTTGCCCGGAGGACTTTTTATAGACTCTATAAGCGTGAGAGTATGATGCATAGACAACAAATATACCTTCAGTAGCTCGAGACTTGAATTTAGATAACCGGTTACCTTTCTTGAGAATATAGCACTTACACCCAAACACTCGAAGATAGTGGACACTTGGCTTCTTGTTGGTGAGGATCTCATAGGGAGTCATGTTCAAGTGCTTGCGAAGATAAACCCGGTTGGCAATATGACAAGCGGTTGAGATAGCTTCGGCCCAAAAATTATACGGAGACTTGAACTCCACAATTATGGTTCTTGCCATATCCATAAGAGTCTGGTTCTTCCTTTCCACCAAACCATTTTGTCGAGGGGTATATGGAGTGGAATATTTATGCTTGATCCCCTCATCACCAAGAAACTCATTTAAGCTGTAGTTATTGAACTCGGTACCTTTGTCACTTCTAATGGCCAAGATCTTCTTGTTATGTTGATGTTGCACTTCATTAGCAAAGTCAATGATGGTTTGTTGAGTCTCACTCTTTTTCTTGAAGAAATATACCCAAGTGTATCTTCAGTAGTCATCCACAATAACCAAACAATACTTCTTTCCCCAAGGCTATCAAAGGATGGAGTACCAAAGAGTTCCATGTGAAGAACCTCCAAGATCCCATCGTAATAGAAGGTTGTTGTGGGGGGATGACCCTTCTAATGGAGCTTCCCTTTAATACACTCCGGAGGGGGGTGGAGCTCTCCGGAGGCGATTCAAGTTAAAAGAATTTTCATGCGAAATATAGGTATCCTCAAGGGTAAATCTTTTACTTTGCTCTTCCTCAAGAGCATCGGTCAAGACGACAATCTCCATGGAGGCCTCACAGGCATGTCCAAACATCTTCAAGATGGAATCATACCTCTCACCGATGATATAACATGCTTCACCTAGTTCGCTCATGAGAGCCTCAACACACATCTTGGCTTCTCCTTCTAAGTTATTTAAGCAACTAGTGGATTCCACTATTTCCTTCTTAATCGTGAGACTCATATCACCATCACATGAAGATGCATCAATAGAAGGAGGGATAGTGGTTGGAGGAGTTACAACAGAGGCTTTAGCCATGAGACATGTAGGGTTGGTGATGCGCTTGTTCTCATTGTGAGAGTCGAAGAGAGATGTCGGTGAGGATGTTGTGGTAGTAGTAGCAGAAGCGGTAGCAATTGTGGCAATGGCGGCCACGCCCACAATCTCTACATCATCTTCATCTTCATCATCACTCTTATTCTCATTATTCTCTCCGTATCTTCACGAGCCACCAAAACATATTTTTGTGGCTCCTTCTTGATGAGGTAGTTCTTGTTTTTGAAGTTCTTGTTTTGGAATTTCTTGACGAAGTTGTTGTTTGGAGTGGGCTTGAACTTACTGCTTCCTCCATGGTCTTCTCTCTTCTCATATGGGCACTCGGCGATAAAGTGGTTGGTTCCTCCACAATTGTAACATGATCTCAACTTAGGTCTTGAGCTACTTGTGGTAATCTTTGATGGATTACCCTTTCCTTTATTCTTCCAAAACCTTCTCGAGACTAAAGCCAATTGCTCATGTAAGGCACACTTGATGTCTTCGTCATCACCTTCTATCATTCCCAATGAATCAACTTCTACTTCATAAACATGAGCCTTGGCCTTCAGAGCAAGATTTGGAGAATTCATTCTCTGAGCACGAGCGAGAGCATCATCAGCAGTCTTGTTCATGATTCTAAGAGCCACAAACTCACTTAACACTTCATTAGAGGGCATGGCATAAAAGTCCGCCCTTGAGCGGATATTGTTGGCCATTTATCTTCGGAAGGGCAAGATGGATTGCATGAACTTGCGCTTGATCAACTTATCATCCACATCCCTACTTCCATGGTCAATCATCCTAATCGAAAGGGCCATGTCCCTTCAATAGAGGTCTTCGGGAGTCTCATCTTCCTTTCCAACAAAGGCATCGGCTTCATAATGCATTTCTTCAAACTTGGAGCTTTGGATGCTTTTATTGCCAAGATAGACTCTTTGAAGAGCATTCCAAGCTTCCTTGGTGGTGGCATACGAACAAATGTGGGTCATTTGCTCATGATCCAAAGCATATTGAAGGATGTCCATGGTGGTGGCATCGAGTTGATTATTGATTTCTTTGGTGGGTGTCATGTTGTAGGGGTTGAGCAGATTGAAGCCAAACTCCACAACCTTCCAAATATGAATACTAGAACTTTTGAAGTGAGAGCTCATTAGATATTTCCAATTGGCAAAATTCCATTCATCAAGATTCGATGGAGGACCACGATGGTTTATATGACGTGTGGTAATGGAAGTGGCATTATATCTAGGTGGTGGTGGCACACTCCCAAAGGGGTTTCCTTTGCCTTGTTTTTACCCTCACCAGTGGGAGAGTCCTTGAGGGGATCTTCTGCTGGTTTGGTACCACTTGATTGGTTATCAATGGTATCAGCAACAACAACTTCCTTTTTACCAAGATATAACTCAAACATGGCTCTCATCTCTTGCCAGACCATATCAATCGATTCGACAAGCTGTCTCTTAGAGATGGGTGAGTCATCGGGAGTGGTTTCACTCCCCTTATTCACGTCGCTCATACTTCTTTTAGGTGGTTAATCCAAAGAAGAGCACCTTGCTCTGATACCAATTGAAATATTGGTATAAGCGACTAGAGGGGGTGAATAGGCACTACTCAATTTTTAGCTTCTTTTCAAATTAAGGCTTGACACAAAGTAAGTTCTCTAGATATGCAACTAGGTGAGAGAACCTACATGACAAGCAAGAATGCAAACAACAATAGTAGAGACTAAGGATATAAATAATATATAGAAGACACAAAGATGTTTTCCCGAAGTTCCTTCCTTTTGAGGATAAGTATGTCTCTGTTGGAGGGGTGGGTGGTACTAGGACCACCAGCGCCACAGAAGGCCTCACCCTATTCTCCCGCATACCCTCCTCACGACAAGCACACAATCCACTATACAATGGCCTTGAAGGCGGCGATCGAAACCTTGTACAAATCCTTCGGGCACTTATCCACGACTGAATTGGAGGCTCCCAAGACGACCCTGAAGCTCTTACACACGAGGATGATCTATTGAGGGAGACTTCTTCAAGTTAGGGTTTCCTCAAACCCTAGAGAAACAACTTCTTACACAAATGGTAGGGAAACACAAATCCATTTGGTGGAAATCTAGGTCTAGGTCTCCTCCCTTGATTCCCCAAGGGGCATCAAGTTATAGTTGATGGGAAGGAGAACTAGGAGGTTGGAGCTTAGCAACAATGCATGAGAGATAGTAGAAGCCATAGCCTTCACTTGGGGAAGAAGTGGTTATTTATACCCCCCTTGAAATAGAGCCGTTGTTGTCCACTTAACCTGGAATCGCCGGTTCCCACCAGCCGGTGTCTCCGGGCAGGCCGAAAACTCTGGTTGGAACGGTGGAGTCTCCGAACCTCTTCTAGAGGCTAGCAGCGAGCATGCCAGAGAGTGAAAGCCAGAATCTCTGGCTTGGCCGAGGTGGATACTCCCTGTGAGGGGGAATCTCCAGCACAGGGGGCATAGTTTCTGACTGGACACCAGGGGCTAGCACCTGCAGACTCGGAGAAACCAGGCTGGGGTCTCCGGCGATGAGATTCCAAAGTCTCCAGAGAGAAGGGGAGCAAAAGGCTTGATTTTTAGGAAAACTTTGCCGAGACATCTCCTTTTTCTGTTGCAATAAAACCGACTAGTGCAATGTCTTGAGAATACCTGAAACCACTTAGCACACGGTTAGAACAACATTGTGTTGTCAACAAACACCTAAACATATTAATAGGGAAATGCCCTTTCACCAATAGACTGAATATAGGCATGAAACCGCTAGAACCAGACACGGGGGTCTTTCTTGAGACCGTAGAGAGACTTCACCAAGCGATAAACATGATCGGGTCGTGTGTCATCAATAAAACTGCAGGGCTGCTCTGCATAGACAAGTTCCTGAAGCTCGCCATGAAGAAAATCATTCTTGATGACAAGCTGATGAACAGGATAGTTGCAAGAAGCGACCAGGTGGAGAACAACATGTATGGTGGCCGGTTTAACAACTGGGGAGAACGTCTAGTCGTAGTCAATTCCTTGTCATTGATGAAATCCACAGACAACCCAGCGCGCCTTGTAACGATCAAGAGTACCGTCTGCTCAAAGCTTGTGACAAAAAACCCATTTTCTAGAGATGACATTAGCATGTGGAGGACGAGGCACAAGATCCCAAGTCAAGAGCGTCAAGTTCCTCCTGCATGGCGAGGCACCATCGATCGTCGCGAAGAGCAACGCTGATGGAGGTGGGCAACGGTGATGGCAAGCTTGACGTAGACATGACAACATAGTTGTCGTAGCATGTGTTGGGTCGCACGATCCCACGCATAGCGCGGGTCACCGCACGGACAGGTGGATCGGGAGGACGGGGGCCGCTGGTGACGTCGAAAACGAGGCGACAGGAGACCCGGCCGCCACGACAGAAAGGTTGGACAAAACGGGCGCCATGGCAGACACGGTAGGAGAACCCACTACCGCGGCAGAGAAAACAGCCAAATCAGCTGCCGACTTGCGGTAGTCGTCATGGAAGACTTGGTGGCGGTCTCGGATGGCGAGGTAGAAGGTGGGGATGACCATGCTGGAGGACGGCAGAGGGGGCCGCGGGAGGAGCGGCAGCATTTCATCGCTAGGGATGGCCGAAGACGGTGACGATGCTAGTGGTGACAACGACACCCATTGAAAGGGAAACACACGTTAGTCAAAGTAGACGTGTCATGAGGTTATTACACACCAAGAAATATGATCGTAACACCGGTAGCCTTTGGTGTTGGGTGGGTAGCCAAGAAATACACCCGCAACAGAGTGAGGAGCAAGTTTATGAGGAGCCGTAGCTTGTGTGTTGGGGTAACAAAGGCACCCGGAAACACGCAGGTCAGCATAAGATGGTGGAGACCCAAATAAAAGTTGGAAGGGACAGATGTTTTGGCATGGACAACTATTTAGAAGGTGAGTTGTCGTGGAGAGCATGTCGAGCCAAAACTTTGGTGGTACGGAAGAGTGGAATAGCATGGTGCGAACACTATCATTAAGTGTGCAAAGAATGCGTTTGACCCCATCGTTTTGTTGAGAAGTGTATGGACATGTGAGATGAAGTATGATATCGTGAGAGGCGAGAAAAGAGCGAAAAGGGTGGTTGTCAAATTCATGATCGTTGTCGGTCTAGAAAGAGAGGATGGGCGACCAAACTGAGTATGAACAAAGGCGTTCAAAGACGTAAGGATGACGAAGACATCGGATTTTCGTCGAAGAGGGAAACATAGTGAGTGTGATCATCAAGCAAAACAAGATAATATTGGAAACCGGAATTACTAGAAATTGGAGACGTCCAAATATTACAATGTAGTAGTTGAAATCGAAAAGTTGAAATTGTGTTTGACTGCGCAAAGGGTAGACGAACATGTTTCCCTAGGCGACAGGCATGGCAAGAGTGCGATGCTAATTTATTACATGAAGATGAAAAGATGATAAAATTTGACAAAGGTGGTTGTGGCCAGGGTGTTCGAGACGAGCATGCCAAAGGCAGAAGCTGGAGGCGTGGATGCTATGGTAGTGGGTGGTGGTGACGCCAGGGCAGAAGCTGTAGAGATCCCCGGAGCTGTTACATCGGAGTGGAACCCGTCGTGTATGAAGGTCCTTTATACAAAAACCAAAAGGGTCAAATTCAACTGAAACGTGCTTATCGTTAGTAGGAGCACGAACAGATAAAATATTCTAATGAGATCGGGAGCACACAAAACGTTGGTTAGACGTAAGGAAGAAGAAAAGGTTGGAAGAAGAAGATTGTTGGAGTGGTTGATCAGAATACGAGCACCATTACCGATGATGATATGACTGGAAGAAGGAGATCGAGGAAGGAGAGAGAGGCTACCGGGGTTCGATGTCATATGAATCGAGGCACCGATATCGACGGTCTAGTCGACACCGCCCTGGTAGGCCGCAGGGTGCGGTATGCCTTGGAGGGCAACAAAGAGTTGCGGATCCCACTACATGGCCGACTGCTGGTAGGCTGGCGCATGGTGCTGCTGGTACGTAGGAGCGTAGGCGGCGTAAGCCTGAGGAGGGGCGACGCTAGGACGGGGCCCTAAGAGACATGCCACAGGAGGGCTCCAGGAGGGCACGGTCTAGGCCTGGACCATGTCGGTCCACGGATTGACACCGTTCGGAGGGGGCATCCAAGGCATGGCGGCATGGGGCCGGACAACAGGTTGAGCCAGCGCAAGAGCCCGGCCACCGGGCTGGCCTGGGTTCTTCTTCTTCTTTTGGCGGTACCCACCACCTGAAGAAGGAGCAGCAGGTGCCACTAGTGGAGGTGTAGGGGCGAGATCCCTATTGGAGAGACACCATAAGAGCGTGGTTGGCAGCGCGCTTGGTGAGATCAGCGAGACGGCGTCCTCATTTTCCAGGTACGAGTGAGTCCCGAGGAAGTTCTTCATTTGCATGTTGAAGATCGCGATGGCGTGCCCGAATTCGGCACGGAGACCACGAAGGAGCTTGACGACGAGTTGCTAATCGGTGATGGGGGCGCCTACATCACGCAGCGTGTCGGCCAACAGCTTGAGTTGGCGGCCGTACTCGGAGATCGAGCGATTGTCCTGGCACAGCTCGTGGAACTCCTGCTGAGTGTAGACCACATGCTAGAGGCTGATGTCGAGGAAGAGGTAGTAGAGGGTGATCCAACAATCGTACCCCGTGTCCAAGGGCCAGATGATCATGTCGCGGATGTCCTTGGAGACGGTGTTGTAGAATCAGGAGATGATGGTATGGTCGATGTGCATCCACTCGATGTCATCAACACGATTGCGAGCATCGATGGAGCCGTCGATGTGATCTTGTAGGCCAAACTTGCGGAAGGGGACCATGAAGAGTGTTCTCCAGGTGGTGTAGTTCGGCTATTTGAGATGGAGGACCTCATCAACGTGGTTGGAGGGTGGCGGAGGAGATGGCGGGGGCGTCGGCGAGAGGGCTCCCGAAGGGGTTGCTGGCGCCGGACACGAAGGAGCGAGAGGAGGCACTCATGGTGATCCAATCTGGTGGAGAGGTGCGGCGGAGGTGGCAATAGGAGGCTGCTGCGGCGGCTAGGGTTGGAGACGAAAGTGGTTTAGGTCTAGGAGGAGAACTCGAAAACTGATACCATGTAAACTAGAAAGAATATATTGAGATGTAAGATGATTTCATTGATCTCATGTGATGTACATATATAGGGGTATAGGCGTGACCGAAACCCTAGAGTATCCTATACAAACTCTATACAAAGAGATATACTCGGATTTTGGTATACATAGGCACAGTTATGGTCAAACACGTATCAGCCATTCAACACACAATTAGGTAGGCCACGTTAAATTAAACCCTAGATTCCAGATAGTTTGCTATAAGCGAACCTCGGAATTACTCAGTATCGATTCGTATCGATCTGATGTGTTGCTATTATAATCGAGTGTGACTAGTTATTCCATTGAGAATTAGCCAATTGCAAGTTTGAGTGTGATCTGTTGTTTTATTGGGAATTAATAGATTGCAATACCGCTTCGTGGTCAATGGCTACGTATGTAAATGCGTAAATGTATTGGAGTTATCAATATTTAAAGGGTTAAGAATTGCTGCATCTAGTAGCAAAGCTTAGCCGAAAAGTTGAGATTTATACGAGTTATGTTTATCATCTACGTCGCCATCTGCTAGCTACTCCCTCTGTTCCAAATTACTTCACGCGCACGCTTACTTAGGTGGGCTAGTACTCTCTCATTTTTTATCCAAAAAATTTCTGAAATTTTTGGTATACGTAGTACAAATTTCATACTATTTATTTCAAAAATCGCAGAATTTTTTTAATGAAAAATGAGAGTACTAGCCCACCTACATAAGTGTGCCGGTGGAGTAATTTGAAACAGAGGGAGTAACTTAGAAGATCAGACCACCCACGAGCGGCCGTGGCAGTGCAAGATGACAAGTTTTGCTTTGGTTGACCGATCGGTCGACCCGTAGCTTTCAGATTTTCTTTTGATTTTTGCACTTTGAGCAACGCGGTCTACCAGCAAAACGCTCTTGCCGAACCAGGATGAGAATCGGACGTCACGACCACTGAGTCCGACATAGGCCACCGTCTCTGCGTTGGGTCGCCGCTACCGTGCTCCTCAGGGGGTAAGGTAGGGATGGAAAGCAACCAGCTATAGCTTCTTGCTTTCTTCCTGTCTCCCTACAAAAATGCGCATGTAGCTAGGTACTACAGGTAGGTACTGCTGGCCTCGCAACTCGCGAGAACGCTCCCGGCCGTTTGCATTTCCGTGCCTTTCGTTCGAGTTCCTGGTAAGTAGAAACTACGACAGTAATGCTACACCTACGGACGAAAAGGGCTACGGAAACTGTACGCGCTGAATTGTCTCCATACGTGGTGCCAGCGTGGAATAGAAACCGCTTCGTGACAAGGAAAGAGAAATAAAAAAGAAAATCCCCCAATATTCCATCCTGGAAATATTCCACCCTAGGGGTTTGCAGATCCTTTCCCTAATTATCCCCCCAATCACACTTTGGGATGCAGTCCCATCAGTGGGTTTCTCCACAGCAGGGGAGTTCCCAGCAACAGTAGTCTCAGAGCAGTGGTGATGGATAGAAAGGGAAGATTCAAGGAAAACTGAAGAAGAAAGGTGTTGCTGCCAAAGATAATGTGTCTTCTGGCCATGATCTTGCTGCACAGATGAACTACTCTAGTTCAATCTGTTTGTGCTGTGGGGAACTAGGGCACCACCAGTCTACTTGTGAAAAAACCCAGATATGTTTCATCTATAAAGCAGCTAGCCATAAAGTGAGTGATCGCCCAGTTAGGAAAAGGCCTTATCAAATTGCTAGGTATGTAGGAAGTGCAGCTACTAGGTTGGGGTTCTATCATATTGAAACCCCTGAGGTGGTTGTCAATCCAGTTTCCTCTACAAAAAATTGTGGCCTGGTGGTTGTGGAAGGAGGGGAGATCTCTAGTGCTGAGCTAGCAGAGGAATTCTCCAAAATTTACAAAACAAATTGGCCTTGGCAAATCAGATAATTGGGACAGCTAGATATATACCTAGTTAAGTTCCCACCCCACATTCAAGTGGAACAGGTTATTGGATACCCTAGGTTTGGCTTATCAAAAGAAGGTGTCTGGGTTAAGGTAGAAGCTTGGTGTGATGATCCAAAGCCTGTGGAGCTTCTCTAGGATACTTGGGTTAGGGTTACTAGACTGCAAGCAAAATGGTGTGAATGGAATGTGCTCAACCAAGCTTTGTCAGTTTGTGGTATTTTATAGGAAATAGATTGTCTAAGCATCTTCAAGAATAATGTCAAACAAGTCAGAGTTAAAATCAAGTGTAGGGACCCTCTGAAGATTCCTAGCAGTAGGCTCTTTCATTTCCATGGGGGTCTTTTTCAGCTAGGATTTACTGTAGATATCCCTGTAGATGGAGATGAGGATGACCTTCTAGGTGATGAGCTTGGTCAAGGCAGAAATCAGAGTGGCCCTGAGACCCAAGAAGGTATGGAGACTGACAAAACTGGTAACTCTGGTAAGGATGCCAACAATAATCCAAATTCTGGAAATCAAGGTCAGAATGCTGGGTTTAAAACTAGGATGGTCTCCTGATGGGAGGAAGGTGCAGCAGGAATCAGGTGTTGATGCTGGGAAACTGATGCAGATGTTAGAAGATAGTGGCCTGGTTGATGAGTCTGGCAACTTTGTCCTTTATACATCTCCAATCCCTCTAGGAGATGTTGGACAATCTGCCAACTTCTAGGCTGGAGAACAGGATGCCTTCCAAGCTTCAAAAAATGCTGAGGTTGATATTGGGTTCAATTTACTTGAGAACATCTTACCATCTGTCCAGGAGCTTGAGGATCAGAGAAAGAATCTAGAGATGGAGAATAAGAAGAAACAGGGGAAATGGGGGCCCAGGTCTCAGAATGTTATGGAGAAAGCTATTGAGAGGAAATAAGGGTGAATTTGGAGAAACTTAAGATGAAAGATATAATGCAATCTAACCCTTTTAATGTCCTACCTGTTGAAGAATTAAATCATATGGCTTTAGATGCAGGTGTTGAGTTAAATGAAGATGTCCTCAATTTGCATAGTTCTAATAGTAATGTAGATTCAAATTCTAGCACTAATATTAACTCTGATAGGGTTGAGTACCTAGCTGATGATTGGATAGAGGTAGTAAATAGATCTCGGGGCAAGCACCCCAGGAAGAATTTGAAATGATTTTTGCCTTCTGGAATAGTAGGAGTATTTCAGCTCCTGGTAGAAAGAAGTACATAGAAGATAATATCATTCCTCTGAATGTTGATTATATAGGCTCCCAGGAAACAAAAAAAGAGCACTCCAGTAACTCCTTTTTGAAGAACCTCTTAGGAAATAGGAACTTTTTTTGGAATTACCTACCTGCTGTAGGTACTACAGGGGGCATTCTAGTAGGTGTTAATAGTGGTATTTTTTATATTTCCACTTGGGATATTAGAAGGTTCTTTGTGAGTGTGGTGATTAAGAATAAAATATCAAATGTTGTTTCTAGGATTACTATTGTTTATGGTCTAGTTTATGAAGATAGGAAATAAGAGTTCCTTTCTGAGCTTCATGAGATTTTCCTTAGTTGGGATGGTCCTGCCATGATTGGTGGGGATTTCAATTTAATTAGAGCTCCTGTGATAAGAGTAATGGTAATGTAGACTTTAGATGGATGGATAAGTTTAATGAATGGATAGAGTTGTGGGCTTTGATGGAGATTGGGCTAGCTGGTAGATCCTACACCTGGGGTAACAACCAGGAAAATATTATTATGAGTAAATTAGATAGGATCTTTTGTTCTACCAACTTTGAATGTTTGTTTCCTCTATCTATTGCTAGAGCTCTATCTAGGGTTGGGAGTGATCATACTCCTCTTGTCTGGGAGGCTGGGGATCCCTGCCCTCCCAGGAAGAAGAGTTTCAAGTTTGAAAAATGGTGGTTAACTAGATCAGATTTCAAAGATATACTTGTTAAAGCTTGGTCTATCCCAGTGAGGAGCTCAGATGTAATTGATATCTGGCAGGCTAAGATTAGATATTTTAGAAAGTTGGCTAAAGGTTGGACCATCAACCTGGAGGCTGCTCTTAGGAAAGAAAAGAGGGATCTTATGAAAGAATATGATCTCCTTGATATTAAGGTTGAATCTTCCATCCTTAATGATGAGAAGAGAGATAGATTAGATTTTATTCTTAGAGACTTAAATGACTATTGGATTAGGGAGGAGATTAAGGCTAAACAAAGATCTAGGGAAAGAAATATTTTAGAAGGAGATAGGAATACTGCCTACTTTCATGCTATAGCTAATCAAAGGAGGAGAAAAAAGAAAATCTTAGTGCTATATGGGCCTGAGGGACCTGTTACTGAGACATCAGACATGCTTAAAGTAGTTATAGATTACTATAAAGATAATTTTGGTTTTGAAGATAGGCCTGATATTAGGCTCAGGGGAGATTTCTTTAGTGAGGATGAGAAAGTTAGAGATGAGGAAAACCTCATCCTCAGTGAGGGCTTCTCTGAGGATGAGATTAAGAATGCTGTCTTTGATTCCTATTCTGATGGTGCCCCTGGCCCAGATGGTATTTCTTTTATGTTCTACCAAAAGTTTTGGGATATCATTAAACATGATCTCCTTGCAATGTTTGATGCCTGTTCTTTAGATAGGTTAGATATTTATAGGCTTAATTTTTCTATGATCACCTTGATCCCAAAAGAAAATGATGCTAGATCCATGAAAAAAATTAGGCCTATTAGTCTACTTAATTGCTAAGATTTTTACCAAAGTTTATAGATATGCTAGAGTCATTAACATATTGATTTCCCCTTGCCAATCTGCTTTTATTAAGGGTAGATTTATCTTGGAGAGTGTAGTTACTGCCCAAGAAATTGTTCATGAGGTGCATAGGAAGAAAAATAAAGGTTTAGTTCTTAAAATAGATTATGAAAAAGCTTATGATAAGGTAAATTTAGACTTCCTTTATGAATTATTGGAGTGTAGAGGCTTTGATCATACCTTTATTAGGATGATCAAGCAGATCACAAAAGGGGGTTCAGTAGGGGTTAAGACTAATGATGAAGAAAGTAATTTCTTCCTTATTGGGAAAGGTTTGAGACAAGGAGACCATATTGCTCCTTTCCTGTTTAATTCAATAGTAGATGTCTTATCTAGGATGCTGCTTAAAGGTTCACATTTAAACCTGATTAAAGGTCTTTGTCCTAATTTTATTCCTAGTGGAGTGGTTAGCCTACAGTATGCTGATGATACCTTGATTTTCTTAGAAAATGATACCAGGATTGCTAGGAATCTAAAATGGATCCTCACTTGCTTTGAACAGATTTCTGTATGAGGATTAATTTCCACAAAAGTGAATTGCTTCCTATAAATATTAGTAGAGAGGAATTAGAGCCTTTCCTAGACATTTTCCAATGTGTGGCTGGTGGTTTTCCTATTAAGTATCTAGGGAAGATTTACAGCCTATCTTTGATAGCTTGTTAGCTAGAATTTCTGGGTGGAGGGGTAGACTCCTTTCCTCTGCTGCAAAAAGAACACTTATTCAATCTGTTCTAACTAATATCCAATTTATCTTCTGTCCTTCTTTAAATTTCCTAAATGGGCTCTACGTTTGTTTAATTCCCATATGGCAAATTTCATGTGAAATGATGAGGACGGAAATCATAAACTACATTTAGCTAATTGGCCTTCCATCTATATGAAGAATGAGTTTGGGGGTTTAGGAGTTCCAAATATTCAAGATCTAAATATTTGCCTGCTTGGTTCTTGGATTAGGAGATATATCCGGGGGAGGGATCCCTCTGGAAAAAAGTTATAGAATCTAAATATATCACTAATAACCCCAACATTCTGTCATTCCATGACATTCACCCTTCCATTTTCTGGAAAGGGATGATGTGGGCATCTAAGGTAGTTAAATTAGGTTATAGATGGGTAGTGGGGAATGGTAGACAAATAAAATTCTGGGAAGACATTTGGTTTGGCAATTCTCCTTTAGCTATTCAGTTTTGGGACATTTATTTTATTTCAAACCAACAAACCCAAACCATTGCTGATATATGGGATGGAGAACAGATTAGAGGGTCTTTTAGAAGGACCTTTACTGAGGATCTGATGGTCCAATGGCAAGAATTGCTTGTCATTGCTAGAACTATTGTCTTTAGTGATCAGGATGACCACCTGGTTTGGCAATATGAGACAAATGGAGTCTATTCCTCTAGCTCTATGTACTCTATTATTAAATTTAGGGGTGTAAAACAGATCTTCCTACCTGCAGTTTGGAAGTTAAAGATCCCACCTAGAGTCTAGGTTTTTTGCGGCTTCTAAGCCAAAACAAGATAATGACTAGGGATAATCTTAGGGCTAGAGGCATTCCAAAACCTTTAGAATGTGAGTTTTGTAAAGAGTTTGAATCTGTTCATCATTTAATGTTTGAATGTATTGTTGCAAAACTACTCTGGGCAGATGTCTTTAAAGTTTTTAATATCCAGATATCTGACTTTGAATCTTTAGTTACTAAATGGTTATGCAACAAAAAATTCTTGCTTTTAAATGTTGTTAATGCATCTATTCTTCAGGGTATTTGGAACACTAGAAATAGACTAGTTTTTAACAGAGCCACCTGGATTAATATGAAACAGGTCTGGCAGCTAGTGCTATTATATCTAAAAGACTGGAAAGTGCCCTTCAAAGATCTAGAAGGAGGGGGAGCAGGTCTCTTCAGAGATCGCCTGTTGCAAAAATTAAGACCCCTGAGACTGGAGGCAAACTGAGTTGTGCTGACTTTGGATGGATTTCTTCTTGAAAGACCACCGCTGCGGGCGGAAACCACGGAGGGAGGGTGGCCCTAGAGTACCTGCAGAATAACAGGATCGAGGACGAGTTCATTCATGTGGTGGCCTGATGTGCTTCCTCCTGAGAGTTTTTGTACCTCCCTCCCCTCCCTATGTGACCGCCCTCTGAGATGATATGTCAGCTGTAGACTACCTTGCTGCCTTTTGATCTCTCTCGTTTTAGGCTTTTTGGTCTGTAATAGTTTTTAGTAGGTTTTCTCTTTTGAACTTAGTCACGATTACAGTTACTGTGGACCGGTTCTGTTTCTTTTTTATGAAAAGGAACCGAGGAGTGGAATCCCTTTTGATTAAAAAAAATAAAAAATAAAAATTGCTAGGAAACGTAAAATCCCCAATTCCATCTCCTGGCGACGGAGGGAACGATTCTTATCGCCGGCGGCGCTCCACGGCAAGTCTTGGTCGCAGGCGGCGCCGCGGAGATCTCGAATGCAGGTAGCGTCGCGGAGATCTTGGATGCAGGCGGTGGCGCGCTAGAGATTGGACGCAAGCGGCGTCGCGGCAAGCTGTTGGTCGCAGGCGGCGACGGCGGCGACCTGTTGGTTGCAGGAGGCGACCACGGCGAGCTGGTGGTCGGGCTGTGGCAGAGGCGAGCTGCTGGAAGGCAGACAACGACCTCGGCGAGCTCTTGGTCTAGAGCGGCAGCAAGCACATCATGTTTCCATCACTGACATCGCAGGTGAGGCCCTCGTTGGATCGTGTAGTCTTGGTGCTGCATCTGGTGTGTAGCTGTGCATTATGAATGAAGTGTGGAGCTTGGTGGATGGAATTACGAAAGAGAAAAGGCGATCTCTTTGCCCTCTTTGGCTACTAGTAGGCTTTTGGCTAAGATCAATTTTGCTATCTCGGATGTGCAGGTACACTGAAGAAGCCAAAGTCAGAGCAAGAGCATGCCCCATTCAAGCCCGAATCTTGCCGTGAAGCACCAAGGAACAAAGTTGGATAGCACAATCATTGCTGTAGTTGTAAATATCATAAGTTGGAATTTCAGAAGAATTTGGGACATGCAAAAAAGATCAAAGTCTGAAGACAACAGCAACAGTCCATAGCTTAGCAGTTCTGGGAAGACTATGAACTAGTACTACGTTCGGTTTGGCCAGTATCCTCGAAACAGGCATACGCCCAACTATATTAATGTTGGTGATGCCATTGTCGAATGATTCCTGCAAGCAAACAAATTGGTGAAGTGACTTGGATATCGAAGTACTTGTTAGAAATAAGGAGATGAAAAACAAAGATACCTGCATTGCTCCATATGGTACTGCAGTTGTCATGCTAGGATTCAATGCACCGATACTAATGCCCGAGTTAAATGATTCCTGCCCAAAAATTCATAAAATTGCATGGATCCCAAAGTATTTATTTGAAAGAGATATATGAGAAACAAACATACCTGAATAGTTCTATATGGTACTGAATGTTCTACCCCATCTTGTTGTAGAATATCATTCTCTGATGATTTCCTCTTTGTGCTAGACCTTTTATTTTTCAATTTTATGGAGCGAGCCTAAAATAAATACTTAATTAGCGAAATTAAAAAAATAGAGCTTTTCAACAAAAAAATATTGGTAGGAATACTTCTTGTTCAGATTTTTTCTTCTCTTTTTGTGCAGCTTTCTTCTTCTCCCTTTGTTAAGCCTTTTTCTTCTTTTCTCCGAATAAGCTAAAGTGATCAAATTATGCATTGCATACAAACAAGCAATTTGTGCCATGATTAAGGGGTACGCTACAGATTTTTGCAGCAAATAGATGAAAAAATAACAGCCGATCAAGAGAAGAATGTTAATGCATGACCTGTCATCAGAAAATGCTTGTCAACAGAAGGAAAGATAATCAAAGCAGAATACTAAAATTACCTGATAACCCAGATGAACATAGGATCAGGCAAGCTAATCTGGATTTGATCAACTGACGTGAACCTGTTTCTCTTCCCTAGAAAGATCACTGAGCAGCCTGGCGTTGTCAATCTGAACTAACGGGCAAAACCTGCGGTACAGTTAGTTGCAAAGTTAGCAGGACGTTCGTCATCAGTCGACAGCACGACGGCGAGGCCAATCTGCACGTTGAGGAAGACGGTGAGCTACCTGCGCGTCCTGGCCATTCACGACGGCGCGATGCAGAAAGCTCGGCGTGGTCGATCTGATTCAAGGGCAAAACTCACGGGGAAGCTTCACCTTTTGTTTGCAAGATTAGCAGGATCTTGTTTTCAATTTTTTTCTACTAGCACAAAGCCCCGTGCGTTTCTACGACTCTATGTTAAAACAACAATCTTTTAGTTTAGATCCACACGAGTTAATCGATTCAGATGGCATGGAGTTCTTGATTGATGTTCCTTCTGTATGGTCCAAAGAGTACTACACCGCCATTGCTTACACGACAAGCAATTGATCCAAAAAATAGTAAACCAGCTGCATGTGCGTGCGTAACTTCTCGGCGGCAAAGTGCAAACAAATTCCCGGTGGTAGGTGACAGTTGTCTAGTGAGTAGTGACCAACAATAACCGCTGAAGACCGTGCGTCACCCTAGCTGACGGTGTCATCCTTGAAGATGACATGCCACACCGATGACTGATAGAGCTCAGCACTTGGAACACAAAAGTAGCACAACCCAGTTTGAAGTTTTTCTAGAAAAAGAAAAATCCTAATTTGAAGTTCACGCTACCAGCCAGCAAAGTGCACACAAAGAATAAAACTGAAAAGTAGAAAAGACACCTTGGCTGCTACTAAACCTTTTTTCCATCCTTTAATCAATCAATCCACACTTCCACAAGCATTGTTCCTTTTGTTTTTACGAATCCACAAGTATTAATCTAGAAACGCGCCGAAGTGCATATGGAATCTAACAGTAAAGTATAATGAGTGTAATACCAAATATATTACTACTCCGTGTCTACAGTCTACACGGGGCAAAACTGCATGCAGCCTCGTGTCCTGCATGCAACCTCGTCTGTAATGGGCACGATTTTACATCACATGAAATAGCTAGCAATTTCAGTACACGAAACCCTCGTGGAGGTTATAGACAGATACCCATGGTTGATGTTGTTTGCGGCAGCGATGATCTTGGCAGCGGAGGTCGAACCGGACGATGGCGCAGCCCGCCATGGCTGGGATGATCGATTGATGATACGAAGCCAGCTACGAGAATGCGTCGCGTTGAAATTGAATAAAAAAAGCGTCCAGATATTTGCGATTGTGCCAATTAATATCGAGAGATCATGGTCTTGGCTCGGTCAAGCGGCGATGCGCTGCCCTCGTGACCACCTCCTGCGCCCCGCAGTCGTGGTGGTTTCCGTTGGGCGAGCAATAGAGAGTCCGTCGAGGAAGGAGAAGACATTGTTGATCACAGTGCTTCAGACTATGACGCATGTTGTCAATGGGTGCTCTCCGGGAACAGCAGCCCCCGGACATCTTCTCCGTCCCGATATGATCTACGCAGCAGCTGCGATTTTCGATTCAATACCATTTTGCAGGATGCAATCTCCTGGTGGTTTTCAGTTTTTTACGAGCAGACACCGGACGTCCGGTTTTCTTTTCGATCCATTTTTTTGGATTTAGTAATGCGGTGGAGGATGGGCCGGGCCAAGCTGTAAGGGACGCGCGAGATTTTCTAGGAGCCGATCAGGTCACGCACAAACTCTGCTTAGGCAGCTGACCGGGTCACGTACAAAGCTCTGCTGATGTAGATGACCGGGTCACATAGGAAGTTCAACGGGCTAGGAAAAAAATTGACGGAACCTTGCGCCGCAGAGGAAAACCGGACCAAGAGAGAAACCTTCCTTCTTTTATAAATTCAGCGGTTGCATAATTAGCGGTAAATATTTTTTTCTTTCCTAGGCCCACGCCGACGTCGGATTGCGTCATCGTCAGCGCTTAAAACGTCAACGTCCGTAAGTATCCGTAGGTGTAGCATTATTGGTAGAAATTTATGCGCGTTTGGAAGAACTGACAGCCGAGTTGCCGCTCGCGTACGCGCTGTGGAAGAACTGAACAGAGAGGGGACGCAGGCAGTGAGGCAGGTATGGCACCGCCGAGTCGCTGACAGGGTTCGGCTGGCCCGACCGGCCAGGCTGATGGTTCAACCGCGCGTGGCTTCCACCTCTCTGGAGGAAACAAAAGAAAAGAAAAGAAAAGAAACGTGCGCGCGTGCAGAGATAGGGATGTCTGTGGTCGATATTTTTGCGCGGATATTGGGGCGCTGACACGGAGCGGGTGTAACATTGTCGGACGCGTACTGAAATTTAGGACAGCCTATAATTTTTTTTTAGACGGTAGAGTCGAAATGAGCCCGACTTCTAATTAACCAAACCAAAACGGTAAGCATAGGGTGTTGATGAATCAGCTTACGGGCCATGAACAATAAGCAAACTGGGGAAAAACATAGCTTGGCTTTGAGGTTTTCATCCATCGGAACAGGCAGAACCTAGACGAGAAAAACACCGAGAAGCCCACCGTCAGAGAAGCCCCCCTTCGTCACGTCCTAAATCGTCGTGCCAGCCGCCTTTACATCCGACGAAGGCCCCAACCTTTTCACCCTGGTTCGTAGGGCGCCGAACAGGCAGAGTAGCTCCCCCAAGAGCGCGGATGAACACATGAACGAAATGCCAAGGAGCCGAGCATGGACATCTCTATACGCGAACTGCTGGACATCGCCGCCGGCCGAAGCATTGACCACCCAACAAGATGAAAAGCTTTAAGGACGAGGCCACCAACCGAAGACACGGCAAATCCGCCACTAGCAAACCAAGAACCCCGCGTAGCACGACAACTTCCCACTAGCCCAAGACGCCGCCTCCAAGGAGGAAACGACGACATGAAGTCGCCGCCCAATCCAAAGATTTAGGGTTTTCACCCGGGCATAGGAGAAGGTGGGCAGGGGGATGCACCTCGATGTCACCTCCAAGAAGGAAGACAACGTCCTACAATGTTGCCGACGCCGTGACCACCACCGCCGGTCAAGGATTTCTCCTGGTCATTTCCCCCAACACCGCCACCCAGACAAGGCTAGATCTGGCGAGCCCAGGTACCAGGACGGAGGGTGGGAACTGCGCGGGACGAGGAGGCTGTCTTAAGAGCTGACGGGGGCCGGGGGCGACCTCCACGACGACCACCGTCCACCACCCCCTCGCCACCCGCACGGCCGAGGAGGGCGAACTGCAGCACCGGCGTGCGCCTCCCGTCGCCAGGATCAGTGTCGCCAACCACCTCCCAGGGTCGCCACCCTAGCTTCCATGGCTCCCACCGACGCCATCAACACCAGCACCACACCAACGGAGGCCTCTAGTCAGGGCCGAGCTCCAACCGAACCACTCGCCGCCACAAGGGAGGGGGGACGCTAGAGAGGCCGGCCTGGGGAGGACGCAGAGGAGGAGGTGCCTTGGCGGTGCCGTCGGCGACGAGCAGACCCTGGCCCGAGCAGCAGCTCCCTCCCTGCTCTCGCGCAGGGTCCGGGCGGCCAGATCCCCGCAACCCCCTTCATCGGATTCGCGAGACTTTTACCGACGGTCCTCCGGGGGCGACAGGGAGGGGGAGAAGGGGGAGGGGGAGAAGAGGGGAGGGGTGGCGGCGAAGGTCGTTAGGGCTTCACCCCCTCCATCGCCTAGAGGAGACGACGCGAGGGCGAGCGGAAGCGAATGTGTTTTTCTCTCCTGGCGTCACGTCTCCTGGCCGGACAGCTAATCAAGCGCCTATTTTTTCCTCGTGGACCGATGGATGACACACTAGGTGGCATAAACAGTAACCATACGGTCACTTCAAATGTTATGCAAATTTTAGATGTTTTAACAGTGGACACAATTTACAATTCGTCTTTGCTGTCAACTAGGTTCAAAACTACTGCTTCCCTTTCAAAATATAAGATGGTTTAGCTTTTATAAAACAAATATATCTAGATATTTTTTAGTGTGTAAGTTCGGAGGCATTATAAAAGACGGCTAGATACATTCGTTTCACAAAATATATAAAATAAAGGGAGTATAAGATATCGTTCCGATGATTTTTTTTGTCTTCCCCGGGGTCCAAAAAATTGGGAATCCCAGACATATGATTTATATATTGGTCAGTATATATAGCAGAAAAAATACAGGATACTACTAGTTGTGCGTTTTCGTTTGAGCCAGTCGGCCAGATAAGGTCCTTTTTATTTTGTATTTTTGATTTAGATATCAGGACGTGTGTTTGTCAGTTTTATCAGACCTAGCGACTCCCCTTCTGTCTTTCCATACCGTAACTTTTCGTCTCTTCGTTCCTATCAGAAACGGAGATTGAAGCAGACACGTTGTTACCCATCGTCTCTGACCTTTGGTCTCGCTCGCTCGCAAATCAATGTTGCTCCTTCCTTCATTTTCAAAGGATTGATGCTGGTTCCAACCCTAGTCTGGTATGCTTAGAAGGTATCAATCATCAGAACATTAAACATCTATGATATGTGATTTGTTGCTAATTTTCTAAAGATTTGGATGTTAGTTTATGTCCTAATTCTAGTTCTGATTATCGATTAGTATTTTTTTCTTTCTTATTTTCACTGGGTTAACCGGTTACGTTGCATGGAAAGCCTAAATCTAATGCAGAAAAAAAATTTAAGGTAAAACATAATTTTTTTATTTCTATATGAATATTGTAAAGGGGTACACTTGAAGCATTTTTATTTTATTTTATACATGTATATCAAAAAATATAATATAGGCCTCAAATTTTAGATTTGTCCCGGCATCCAAAATCTCAGGACCAGTCCTGATTATATGATTTATTTAATTCGTGGGGGACAGTATATGAATGTGCCACTGGAGATACCACATGACAACTTCTTACAAAATAGGTTTGATAACTAGTGATGCATTATTGGCTAGTAACTTAAGAGACCCAATAAGTTTGTCCAAGCATATATGTGTGGAAGGGCGAACCAGACCATAATCTTAGAAGGAGAAAGAAATTTAAACGGACCACTTCATTTGATATTCAAATATTTTGCAAAAGGATTCTATAGGATTTAAGAATTTGAGCAGGACCTACACCCTGTTAGAAATAATTGGGCTAAATACTTTTGGTCCATGCAGATTTCAGATTTTTCCTAAATCTCAAATCCCATATGTGTGGAAGAAAATATGTGATCTAGCCCAAGTTGGTGACATATCTTATGTGAGGGTGGCAAGAGCAGTGGGAGCTAAAGTTTAGTCTCACATAAAAAGTTAGAGGAGAGTTGAACCAACTTATAAGGTGGAGTGTCTCACCACTTTGTAAGTGAGTGAAAAGAGTAGTGTTACACGTGCGTCCCTCTGACGACGACGACACGCGCTCGCCCGCTCGTCTCGTCTCGTTACGACGCGTGCGCCGCCTTTTGCGGAATGAGTCTTGAGCCGAGCTTAACCGACCCGAACTCGTGCGCGACGTGGCATCAGCCACGTTGTGCCCTGTATGGTTTTCCGAGTCGCTCTATATAAGCACATGTGCGGCTTCCACTACGGACACACCAAAACCAATCTAGGATTTTTCTAGTTTCTCTGCTCGTGCCGTCACTATAGTCTACTCCATCCCGTGAACCGACGAACGGGAGAATAGGTCTTCGTAACCACTCACCTTTGCGAACATGTATAGGAGAGGACGAATAAGGTTTTTGGGAAACGCTTCGCGCGACTGTTCAAGTTTGTCATCACAACGCGTCTTCCTGGGCGATCTCTAGGTACACGGGCGACTCGCCTTCAATGTTATCTCCTTTGAGAAGCCGTTGCACCAACGACGACTTCATCGGCAACCGATCTGCTATACTATAGTTGTTATTGTATATGCGCTACTACTATTCATGTTGACCAATACATCTAGTATGGTTTCACGTGATCATAGCTGGTGTACTTATGATTTTTATTTAGGAATTAATTGTAAAAATTATGCCTAATAATTCAACAATCCAAAATCCTTATTATAGGGATACCTAGCCGAAGCAATGAAGCCGAATAAGTTTACTGGAGTGCATTTTATGAGGTGGCAGTATAAGACCACTATGTGGATGCAAACTCTGAAAGTATTCGAGGTTAGTGAGGGTTTACCTAAAGGAACTATATCTGACGAGGTTCAGAACAAGTTCAAGAAAACCAATCTTCCCTTGACAATAAACTATTTGATGTGTACATGTAGATCAAAGATGGAAAAGAGCTCTAGCAAGCACTGAATAGTAAGTTCGGTGTAGCATATGCTGGCAGTGAACTGTACATCATAGCGAACTTTTCATGATTATAGGATGGTTAACAACTGTTTTATAGTCAAACAAGCTCATGAGATACAGTGCTTTGCCAAGGAGCTTGAAATCGTTAAGTGTATCTTACCTGGCAAGTTTGTGGCTGGCTGCATTATTGCAAAGTTGCCTTCTTCACATAGTAACTTTGCCACAACTCTCAAGCATAAGAGACAAGAGATATCGGTTGAAAACCTAATATCGTCTCTTGATATTCAGGAGAAGGTTCGGGCTAAGGACACTCTGAGAAAAAAGGCAAGGATCAGTCTAGTACTAAAATGGTGCAGAAGAAAACCTTTGGGAAGAACAAAGGAAACGACAAGCCCTCATTCAAAAAACCTGCATATACTACAACCTTCAAGAAGAAGAAGAAGTTGAACAAGGATAAGCTAGGTTGCTATACCTATGGAGAGCTTGGCCACTTTTCCAAGGACTGCACATAATGTGCAGATCGCAGAGGAGAAGGTGGTAAGACCGTCAACATCGTGAACACTAGCAATACTAATGGGTACGGTAATTTATTTACTGTTCTTTTAGTATTTCAATCACCATGTTGGTAGATACGAGTGTTAATATTCATGTGTGTGATGTCATCTCTATGTTCTTTTCTTATCAGGTTGCATGGGATTCCTCCGTCCTAGTGGGGAATATATCATATGCTTATGTTCATGGTGTTGGCATGGTGGATCTGAATTTCACTTATGAAAAGATTGGGCAACTAACAAACGTGCAACATGTCCCTACTATGAACAAGAATCTCGTTAGCGGCTTCGTTCTATGCAGAGATGGGTTTAAGGTTGTCTTAGAGTCTAATAAAGTCGTAGTTTCGAAACATGGACAATTTATTGGTAAAGGTTATGATTTTGGAGGCTTGTTCTGATTCTCACTTTCAGATTTTTGTAATAAATCCGCGAATCATATTTGTGGTAGTGTTAATGATGATATTAGTGCTTGGCACTCTCGTTTATGTCATATTAATTTTTATTTGATGTCTCAGAGGTCTAATATGAGTTTCATTCGAATTTCACTATTGCCAAAGGTTCTAAGTGCCATAGTTTTGTGCAATCAAAGCAACCTCAAAAGCCTCACAAGGTAGCCGAGGAGAGAAACATGGAACCTCTAGAACTCATACATTCTAATCTATGCAAGATGAATGGTGTGTTGATGAAAGGTGGAAAGAGATATTTCATGAGGTTGATTGATGATGCTACTAAATTCTACTATGTTTACTTGTTGCAAACTAAATATGAGGCTTTAGACTATAAAATTTATAAGGACGAAGTTGAAAATAAACTATAGAGAAAGATCAAATGTCTTAGGTCGGATCATGGTGTCTGAGCATTTTCTCAAAATATTTGATAAATTCTGTGAGTAACATGGTGTTATTCATGAGAGGATGCATCCCTACTCGCCCCAATCAAATGGGATTGCCAAGAGAATAAAACACACGCTGACAAACTTGGTGAATTACATGTAGCCACTGCAGGGTTGTCAAAGGCATGGTGGGGGACGCTTTGTTGACTTCATGTCATGTCTGGAGTAGAGTTCCTAACAATAATAAAGAAAAGACCCCTTGTGAGGAGTGGACTGGGAGAAAACCATCACTCTCTTACTTACACACTTGGGGGGTGTTTGGCGAAGGTCAACATAACGATTCCCTAGAAATGCAAAGTTGGACCTAAGATAGTGGATTGTATCTTTCTAGGATATGCTTCACGGTATGTAGGCTATAGATTTTTAGTGGTTAAATCTGAGGTACCTAGTATGCATGTTGATACTATAATGGAATCTCGTGATACAACATTCATTGAGAATATGTTTCCTATGAAATATATGCATAACACTGCTAGAATTTCTTCTAAAATACTTCCTAAATCTAGTGCATCTATTGAGAATTTCAAAGAACCACATGAGGAAGTCCTTGAGAAGGACAACGATGAACCTCCCACGAGGAGAAAGTGAAAGAGGATTGAAAAATCCTTTGGTAATGATTTCATCATGTACCTTGTGGATGATACTCCCAGATCCATTGTTGGGGTATATGCATCTCCTGATGTAGATGATTGGAAAGAAGATGTCCAACATGAGATGGAATCAATTCTTTCTAATGAATCTTGGGAATTATCAGAATAGCCCTATGGTTGTAAACCAATGGGTTATAAGTTGGTGTTCAAGAAGAACCTAATGCCTAATGGTACTTTGAAAAGTACAAGGCACGGCTTGTAGCAAAGGGCTACACCCCAAAACAAGGAGAAGATTACTTGACACCTATTGCTAGACTGAACACCATTCAAGTACTACATTCTCTAGCTGCCTCTTATGGTATTCTTGTTCATCAAATGGACATGAAGACATCTTTCCTTAATGGAGAGTTGGAAGAGGAGATCTATATGGATCAGCCAGATGGGTTTGTGGTAAAGGGTGAAGATACAAAGGTGCGTAAGTTGTTAAAATATTTATATGGCGTGAAACAAGCACCTAATCAATGGCATGAGAAGTTTGACAGAACTCTACTTTCTGCCGTCTTTGTCATTAATCGGGCTGATAGGTGTGTTTACTATCGCCATGGTGGGGGCGATAGTGTTATATTATGTTTGTACGTGGATGACACTCTGATCTTTGGTAGAAATATGAATGTGATAAATGAATTCAAGTCTTTCTTGTCAAAGAGTTTTGATATGAAATATATGGGAGGGGATGATATGATTCTGAACATCAAGCTTATTAAGAATGAGAATAGGATTACTATAATGCAATACCATTATGTTGAGAAGGTCTTGAGACGATTTGGCTTTACTGATAGCAAGACTTCTCCAACACCTTATGATCCTAGTTTAACATTACAAAGGAATATTAAGGAACCAATAAATCAGTTGAAATATTCAAAAATTGTTGGTTCTCTCATGTACTTAGCAAGCGCTACCAGACCCAATATCTCTTTTGCTATGAGCAAGTTGAGTAGGTTCAAGTCTAACCCGAGTATTGATCATCAGCATGCACTTGAAAGGGTCTTGTGCTATATATGTGGTACAATGAGCTATGTGATTCACTATTCAGGACACCCTGTCGTGCTTGAAGGATAGAGTGATTCAAACTAGATTTTTGATGTTGATGTACTCTACACGTCAAGAGGGTATGTGTTTACCCTTGGAGGTGGCGCAGTGTCATGAAGTTCATGTAAATAGACCATATTGACAAGGTAAACCATGGAAGAAGAACTTACTGCATTAGACATAGCCACTGTTGAGTCAGAATGGCTGTGTGAGCTCTTGATGGACTTTCCTATGGTTGAAAAACCTGTGCCGGCAATCCTTCTGAATTGTGACAACCAAACGGTTATTATCAAAGTGAACAATTCTAAGGATAAAACAAAGTTATCAAGACATAAAGAGATGTTTTAAATCGGTCAGAAAATTGAGAAACTCTGGAGTAATAACTACTACATTTATTCAAACAGATAAAAACCTGGTAGATCCCTTTATAGAGGGACTATCACGAAATGTGATAGAAAGTGCATCGAGAGATATGGGGTTGTGTCCCATGGATGTCACACCATACTAGAAACCCAACCTATATGATCGGATATCCTGTGAATTAGGATCTAGGAAGAACAAGCTAGTGGTTTAACTAAGGAGATTATTTTGTAACTCTCTCTATGTGAGTATGCATAACTCTCATAATCTATAAAACAGGTTGATGACACACCTTAATGTGTTTATGTTGGGTATATATAGCAAAGATGCTGTCTGACAGGGCATTCGTGAAAGAACACACCTATATTTGCGCGACTATAAATGTCCAAGTTAATAAGATTTGGATGATTTCTAGTAAACTCATGAAGAGACAAAGGAGTATGACGCATATACGCCAACCCACGGGGTAGGATACTAGTAGCCAAGTACTACTTATGATTTTGAGTAAAATCTATTGGCACCAAACTGGCAATTAAAGGTTCATCCATTATTCAAGTTGCTGATAGACGTAGCTCAAGATTATAAGCGGAAGTTCAACTTAAAAGTCTCTGTCGAAACACTGGTATATAAACAAGTATCGAGGTTTGTTAAGTCTTCAAATGGGTATTCGAAATCTAGTGGGGTTTGTTAGAAATAGTTGGGCTAAATACTTTTGGCCCATGCAGATTTATATTTTCCCTAAATCTGAAAGCCCATATGTGATTTGGCTCGAGTTGGTGGCAACTCACATGTGAGTGTGGCAATAGGAGTGGGAGCTCAAGTTTAGTCCCACATGGAAACTTGGAGGAGAGTTGCACCACCTTATAAGGTAGAGTTTGAAGGAAATATGCCCTGAGAGGCAATAATAAAGTTGTTATTATGTATTCCTTATATATGATAGATGTTTATTTTACATGCTAGAATTGTATTGATCGGAAACATCAATACATGTGTGTTTAATAAACAAAAAGGGTTCCTAGTTATGCCTCTCTTATAGACTAGCTTGTTGATTAACAAGATGATCAAGGTTTCCTGATCATGGACGTTGGATGTTGTTAATAACAAGGTCACAACATTTGTGAAATGATGTGATGAACATTCATCCGAAGTATAGCATTACGATCAAGTCATTATGTTTACATTGCTATAACATCATACGAAGTAATCTTTATCCTTAGACCATGAGATCATGTTAATTGCTAACACCGGAAGAGTATCTTGATAACATCAAATGTCACACCGTAACAGGGTGACTATAAAGATGGGTTCAGTACTACGAAGGTGTTATATTGAGGCTCATGGATCAAGAGTGGAATTTGTCAATCCCGATGACAGATAGATATACTCTGGGCCCTCTCGGTGATATCACATTAAGGTAGCTTGCAAGCAAGTGATGAGATCACTAGAATGTTATATCACGGGAACGAGAAAAGAGTGCATGTCGGTAACAAGATCAAACTAGGTATTTGGATACTGATGATCGAATCTCGGACATGTATTATATCATGAGACAAAGGGATTAAATTACAAGCGTTAAAGGTTCTCACGATCACAGAAGTCATCGTTGAATATGCAGGAGTCAGTATGGACCTCCAGGTCCCGCTTCTGATTATTGATCTGAGAAGAATCTCAATCATGTCTGCATTATTCGCGAACCGTAGGGTGACACACTTAAGAGTTACCGGACACCATTTTGGAGCACATATGTTTCAGACGAAACAATTGCAAAGCGCAGGAATTGTTTCAATAGAAACCGGAAATTATTTCGGGTGAAATTGCACAAAGTGGTTCTGCAAGTGATATTGAAATGTTGCAAGGGGTTATATGCGAATCTTTGTTAATTAAAGTAATTAACAAAATTCGGAATAAATTTAATAAAAGAGTTTTATTAAATGAGAGAGCATTAAACTTGGAGAATTTTAATGCATTTAAAGTGGGGACTTTAAAAGGGAATGGGAAGAGGCATTTTAATGTGGAGGGGTTACCACCACATGAATGGGGGAGGTGAGGGGTCACCCCCCATGCGCCGGCCATGGAGAGAGGGGGTACCCCCTCCTCCTATAAAAGTCCCCCTCTTCCTCCTTCTTCCACATACCTCCTTGTGAAGGATCTCTCTCCCCCTCTAGAATTATTCCCCCATGGTCTCGGATTAGCGAGATACATGTTCCCGGTGGCATTTCGTCTGGAAGGAGTTGCAGCTTCCACTGGATCGCTAGAGCGAGGAGGTGGAGGTTGTCCGGTGGCTTGAACGTGTGTGCGAGTATGGATGCGCTGCTGAGTTGCGGCGCTCAAACTTCTACACGATCTTGAGATCGGCAAGTGTATGACTACATCAACCACGAGTTCCTACTCGTTAACAAAACTCGTTGTCTTTGAGGGTAAGTTCTCGATGGATGTATGTCCACCCGTTGCTCTGTACCTAGTAGATAGATCTTGGCGTGTAGTTCTCATCGTAGGATTTTTTTTTGTTTTCTATGTTGCGGACCCGACAGTGGTATCAGAGCCAGGTTTATGTGTAGGTGCTTTGCACGGGTAGTACACATATGTTTATATGTGGGCGATGATGATCATGTTATTGCATCTTCTATGTATTTTGTATATTGGTGGCATAGTGGGATGAAGCGGCCCGACCCAACCTTACATGTCATCGTACATGAGACCGGTTCCATGACTGACATGCAACTTGTTTTGCATAAGTGGCTGGCGGGTGTCTGTCTCTCCTACTATAGTCAATATCTGATTTACAACGAGTTGCTAATAACTTGATTATCCTTGTTGTGGTTCATGTTCGTAGGTAAGAACCGTTCAATCTCTGAAAGCCCTAAGCCACGTGAAACTTGCAATTGATAAATTAGAGGCGTCTAGTTTAGATCGTTGTTGGGCTAGTCTATTGATATGGTATTTTTGTAAGTAGAATATATGATAGATACTCTTACAACACATTAAACGTGTAAGTTCCATAGACCTTGGCCTTACACACAAAGGAATGATAGAGATCATACCACGATGCAAATGATAGAGATCAAATGCATGGACCATATCATCTTACTTTACACATTAGATGTTAGCATCTTATACTGCTAGTTTGGCGCTTTCTGTAGCATTGTAAGATGATCCCTCATTTAGATATCAAGATAAAAATGTGTTCTTCCTTAAGTATGCACTCTTCTGTGGATCGTGTTTCGAGACATCACGTGATGATCGGGTGTACTCGAATCTACGCTTTCATAGGAACGGGTGTAAGACAGTTTTACACACGCGAATAGTAAGGTTCTTACTTGGCGAGCCTAGCATGTACATACATGGCCTCGGAACACGGACTGAAAGGTTAAGCATGAGTCATATAGTTGATATGATGCCCATATAGATGCTCGCCTTTGAAGCTACATCAACTCACGTGATGATCGGACTTGGTGTAGTGGATTTGGTTCATGTAATCACCAAAAGGACACGAGGGATGTCGTTTTTGAGTGGGAGTTCATTAGTAATTTGGATTAGTTGAACTCACTCTATCATAAACTTAGTCTAAATAAACTTTACAAATTCTGTTGTAGATGGCACCACCTGCTTTTAATTTCAATGTGTTCATGGAGAAAGAGAAACTTGCTGCGAATGGTAGCAACTTCACTAACTAGGCTATGAATTGGAGGATTCTCCTCACTGTTGCACAAAAGCAATATGTGCTAGAGGCGCCACTAGGCCCCCCACCAGCTCCTGATGCCCCCGACGAGGAAAAGAATGTCTATATGACTCGTCAGGAGGACCACAACTTTCGTCCGAGAGTAGCTCCACCGACCGGAACACTGAGAGGAGCTCCCGTGTCAATCACTTCCATTCCTCTCATCAACCCGTCTATAGCACTCATAGCTACAGCTCTAACTCGATTATTTCCTAATAATTGTTGTACCTCACAAGTCACATTAATTTGCTTATCGGAAGTGTCTCTACTCTGGACTACCAAAGCGTTATAAATATAAGGTAACTTGCCTGGGGGAAAAGTGACATCCAGCACGGGATGTGTTTAGATCTTAGAATGTGGTTCTCTACTTTCGGTCTCGATTCGCCCTTACCTCGGAGGGATCAACTACTACTTCGCTTAGGCAAAAGATTGAAAAAGTCTGTATCTGTCTACATGTGCCTCCGTCTATGTTACCCCTTCCCCGTTGCGGCATACTATATGGGCTAGAGCCAAAACTTCGAAAGCGTTTCGAAAAATGGCAATGCCTTTGATACCATGGGAGAATTGAAAATGATTTTCGATACCCATGCTGCCGCATAGAGTTATAATGCTTCAGAAAAGTTCTTTAGCTGCATGATGGAGGAAAACATCTCCGCTAGTGAGCACGTAATCAAAATTTCTAGGTACGCCGATAAGCTTGTGTCCTTGGGAATAACGATTCCCATTGACTTAGGCATACATCATGTTCTCCAATGTCTTCCACCTAGCTACAAGAGCTTCGTGATGAACTATAATATGCAGGGCATGAAGAAGTCTCTTCCCGAGCTTCTATCAATCCTTAAGACTGCAGAAGTGGAGATTAGGAAAGAACATCAAGTGTTGATGATCAATAGGACCACCGGTTTCAAGAAGGACAAGAAAGGCAAGCACAAGGGAAAGAAGGGTGGCAAATCTGTTGCCACACCTAAAAAGAAACCCCGAGCTGGCCCTAAGTCTGACACCGAGTGTTACTATTGCAAGGGGATTGGCCATTGGAAGCGCAATTGCCCCAAGTATTTGGCGGACAAGAAGTCCGGCAAGGCAAAAAAAGGTATATATGATATACATGTTATTGATGTGTACTTGACTAGTACTCGCAGTAACACCTGGGTATTTGATACGGGATCGGTTGCTAATATATGTAACTCGGTTCAGGGGTTGCAGAACAAGCGACAACTAGCAAGGGATGAGGTCAGGATGCGGGTCAGCAATGGAGCAAGAGGTGATGTGATCGCCGTCGGGATGCTGCCTCTCCATATGCCATCGGGATTAGTTATAAACCTAAATAATTGTTATTTGGTGCCTGCACTGAGCATGAACATTGTATCCGGATCGTGTTTGATGCAAAGTGGTTATTCCTTTAAATCTGAAAACAATGGTTGTTCGATTTATAAGAATGATATATTTTATGGTCACGCACCTGTGCTGAATGGTTTATTTCTATTGGATCTTGATAGTAATATTACGCATATTCATAATGTTAATGCTAAAAAGATTAAACTTGATAATGATATCTGCATATATGTGGCACTGTCGTCTAGGTCATATTGGCGTTAAACGCATGAAGAAACTCCATTCTGATGGACTTTTGGAATCACTTGATTTTGAATCATTTGATACATGTGAGCCATGCCTTATGGGCAAGATGACTAGAACACCGTTTTCCGGTTCAATGGAACAGGCGACAGATTTATTGGAAATCATACATACTGATGTGTGTGGACCAATGAGTGTGTCGGCGCGAGGTGGATATCGTTATTTTGTTACTTTCACAGATGATTTGAGTAGATATGGGTATATCTATTTGATGAAACACAAGTCTGAAACCTTTAAAAAGTTCAAGGAATTTCAGAATGAAGTGGAAAATCATCATAACAGAAAGATCAAATTTCTGCGGTCCGACCGTGGAGGTGAGTATCTAAGTTACGAGTTTAGCACACACATGAAAGAGTGTGGAATAGTTTCACAACTCACGCCTGCTAGAACACCACAACGTAATGGTGTGTCAGAACGTCGTAATCGTACTTTATTAGATATGGTTTGATCTATGATGTCTCTGACGGACTTGCCACTGTCATTATGGGGTTATGCACTGGAAACAGGTGCATTCACTTTAAATCGGGCACCATCTAAATCCGTTGAAACGACACCGTATGAATTATGGTTTGGAAACAAACCTAAGTTGTCATTTCTTAAATTTTGGGGATGCGATGTTTATGTGAAGAAACTTCAACCGGATAAACTCGAACCCAAAGCGAAAAAATGCGTCTTCATAGGATACCCTAAGGAAACGATTGGGTATACCTTCTATCACAGATCTGAGGGCAAGGTTTTTGTTGCCAAGAATGGATCCTTTCTTGAGAAGGAGTTTCTCGCGAAAGGTGTGAGTAGTCGGAAGGTAGAACTCGAAGAGGTTATTGAACCTTCTCTTCATGAAATGGCGAGTAGCGCAACACCAGAAACTGTTTCGGAGTTGACTTCACCTGATGAGAGAGAGCTAATGATATTGATCATGAAACTCCGAAAGAGGACACTACCGAACCTCGCAGGTAAAGCAGGACATGTGCAGCTCCTGAACTGTACGGCAATCCTGTTGTGAATTTCATGGTTGATGAAATGGATGACCCTGCGACATATGAAGAAGCGATGATGAGCCCAGATTCCAACAAATGGCTAGAAGCCATGAAAATCCGAGATGGAATCCATGTACGAGAACCAGGTTTGGACCTTGGTGGACTTACCTCACGATCGAAAGGCCATTGAGAATAAATGGATTTTCAAAAGAAAAACTGATGCTGATGGTAATGTGACCATCTATAAGGCTCGACTTGTCGCAAAGGGGTTTCGACAAATTCAAGGAGTTGACTACGATGAGACATTCTCTCTCGTAGCGATGCTTAAGTCGGTTAGGATTATGTTAGCAATTGCTGCATATTTCGATTATGAAATATGGAAGATGGATGTCAAAACTACGTTCCTCAATGGTAATATTGAAGAAGAGTTGTATATGATACAACCTAAGGGTTTTGTCGATCCTAAGGATGCTAATAAGGTATGCAAACTTTAGCGATCCGTCTATGGACTGAAGCAAGCATCCCGGAGTTGGAATCTCCGCTTTGATGAGGTGATCAAAGAGTTTGGATTTTTCCAAACATATGGAGAGGCTTGTATTTACAAGAAAGTTAGTGGGAGCAATGTGGCATTTCTGATATTATATGTGGATGACATATTATTGATTGGAAATGATATAAATCTTTTAAACAGTGTTAAAAGTTATCTAAACAACAAATTTTCGATGAAAGACCTTGGTGAAGCGTCATATATATTAGGCATTAAAATCTATAGAGATAGATCAAGGCGCCTAATTGGGCTATCGCAGAGTACATATCTTGATAAGATATTAAAGAAGTTTAATATGGACGGAAGTAAGAAGGGGTTCTTACCTATGTTGCAAGGAAAGACATTGAGCAAGACTCAAAGTCCGGCTACGGCGGAAGAAAGAGAGATAATGGATAAGATCCCCTATGCCTCGACCATAGGCTCTATTATGTATGCCATGCTATGTACAAGACCGGATGTGGCACATGCTATTAGTTTGACTAGTAGGTACCAATCTGATCCAGGTTCGGAACACTATGTACAAGACCGGATGCCTCGACCACCCGATGTTGATCTATTGTGACAACAATGGAGCCATAGCCAACGCCAAGGAACCGAGGTGTCACAAGAATTCCAAGCATATTAAGCGCCAGTTTCACTCCATCCGCGAACATGTCAAGGATCAAGATATAAAGATTTCTAAAGTACACACGGACCTAAATGTAGCAGATCCGTTGACTAAAGATCTCCCTAGGGCAAAACATGACCAACACCAGAACTCCATGGGTGTTAGATTTATCACTATGTGAACTAGATTATTGTCTCTAGTGCAAGTGGGAGACTGAAGGAAATATTCCCTGAGAGGCAATAATAAAGTTGTTATTATGTATTCCTTATATATGATAGATGTTTATTTTACATGCTAGAATTGTATTGATCAGAAACATCAATACTTGTGTGTTTAATAAACAAAAAGGGTTCCTAGTTATGCCTCTCTTATAGACTAGCTTGTTGATTAACAAGATGATCAAGGTTTCCTGATCATGGACATTGGATGTTGTTAATAACAAGGTCACGACATTTCTGAAATGATGTGATGAACATTCATCCGAAGTATAGCATTACGATCAAGTCATTATGTTTACATTTCTATAACATCATAGGAAGTAATCTTTATCCTGAGACCATGAGATCATGTTAATTGCTAACACCGGAAGAGTATCTTGATAACATCAAACGTCACACCGTAACAGGGTGACTATAAAGATGGGTTCAGTACTAAGAAGGTGTTATGTTGAGGCTCATGTATCAAGAGTGGAATTTGTCAATCCCGATGACGGATGATATACTCTGGGCCCTCTCGGTGATATCACATTAAGGTAGCTTGCAAGCAAGTGATGTGATCACTAGAATGTTATATCACGGGAACGAGAAAAGAGTGCATGTCGGTAACGAGATCAAACTAGGTATTTGGATACCGATGATCGAATCTCGGACATGTATTATATCATGAGATAAAGGGATTAAATTACAAGCGTTAAAGGTTCTCACGATCACAGAAGTCATCGTTGAATATGTAGGAGTCAGTATGGACCTCCAGGTCCTGCTTCTGATTATTGATCTGAGAAGAGTCTCAATCATGTCTGCATTATTCACGAACCGTAGGGTGACACACTTAAGAGTTACCGGACACCATTTTGGAGCACATATGTTTCAGACGAAAAAATTGCAAAGCGCGGGAAGTGTTTCAATAGAAACCGAAAATTATTTCGGCTGAAATTGCAGAAAGTGGTTCTACATGTGATATAAAATGTTGCAAGGGGTTATATGTGAATGTTTGTTAATTAAAGTAATTAAAAAAATTCTGAATAAATTTAATAAAAGAGTTTTATTAAATGAGAGAGCATTAAACTTGGAGAATTTTAATGCATTTAAAGTGGGGAATTTAAAAGGGAATGTGAAGAGGCATTTTAATGTGGAGGGGTTACCACCACATGAATGGGGGAGGTGAGGGGTCACCCCCCATGCGCCGGCCATGGAGAGAGGGGGTACCCCTCCTCCTATAAAAGGCCCCCCTCTTCCTCCTTCTTCCACACACCTCCTTGTGAAGGATCTCTCTCCCCCTCTAGAATTATTCCCCCATGGTCTCGGATTAGCGAGATACATGTTCCCGGTCACATTTCGTCTGGAAGGAGTTGTTACTTCCGCTGGATCGCTGGAGCGAGGAGGTGGAGGTTGTCCGGTGGCTTGAACGTGTGTGCGAGTACGGATGCGCTGCTGAGTTGCGGCGCTCGGACTTCCACGCGATCTTGAGATCGGCAAGTGTACGACTACATCAACCACGAGTTCCTACTCGTTAACAAAACTCGTTGTCTTCGAGGGTAAGTTCTCGATGGATGTATGTCCACCCGTTTCTCTGTACCTAGTAGATAGATCTTGGCGTGTAGTTCTCATCGTAGGAATTTTTTTTGTTTTCTATGCTGCAGACCCAACAGAGTTGTCATCGGATTGATGGCAAGTACGCCATGAGGGGGACCTCGGGGCATGCGGAAGAGTGGGGTGTGAGACGTACGGTGTTCTGAGACATTGTGCACACAAGTTTACCCAGTTTGGAATCCGCCGGTGGATGGATCCTACTCCTGCTAGCAATCCACTAATACGGCAGAGCCATAATATGGTTTACAAGGGTTTCGCCTATGCGAGTTGAGATTGTAGACTATTGTGGGGTGCCCTAAAGGCTGGTCCCTAGGATGGCTTATATAGTTATCATGCCTAGGGTTTACAGGAGAGACCTATCCGGCTACGACTAAGAGTCGGTTATAGAGTACATCTTGAACTACAAGTAACACTAGATGCCTATGTTGGTAAGTCTTCTGGGCCTTCCCGTAGTCGTATTGGAATCTATCTCTTCTCCCTGACTGGGTCGCCCGTGAAGCAAAGCTATAACCCGAAGTGGGCCACCCTGGTTAGTAAGGAACAGTGAGGATACCTAGAAAGTATATCCCCAACAGCAGCCCCTGGAAGCCTCAAAGATCCAGAGTCGGATTTCATCATTGTCTAGCTTGATCCATCTTCGGCTTGCAGAATCTTGAAGGGTTCCTGAAACTTTAAAAGAAAGGATTGGATCCAAGTCTCAAAGCGAGTCGGACCTATGAGTACATTATTTGAGTTTCCAGCTTGAAATTCAAACTAAGCCAGAACTTGGTCTCTGACGCAACCTGACGTCAAGGTCAAGTCACATCACTGACAGACATTCCTGTTAGCACGACCATTGGTGGGTTCGCCTTTTGCGGAACCGAGGCGTCGTTTTAATGCGTGCACGGAGATCGAGGCGGCGTAGTCCTCACGAAGAGGTTACCCAGCTCCTTCCACGACACGTGGTATGGTTACTGTTTATCTTTGCATGAATCTTAGCACAGGTGAGGGATATAAGGGGTCAAGATCTCTTCCTTCTTCCTTACCAACACCAGTGCCTCCTCCTTCCTCTCGACACTTCCTGAAGCTCCTCTGCCTCCCCCAAAGCTCACAGTGCCGCCCATACTAGGTCACCACCGCCTGCAAATTGGCTAAGGCTTCATCTTCTGTCACGATGGTGATGGCTTCTGCAGCAACGGAGAAGGAGAACTTCAGCAGCGTCTGGATCCCCTGCACCCTTGACGATGCCATGCTCCGTGTCGTCGAGAAGGAAGGCCTCCTCTGCACTGGCGACTGGCAGAGCGGTTTCGGCCAAACCATCCCCACCCCCAACGCCGACGAGTGAGTGCACTTCGGCACCCTCCTCGACAGAGGTTTGAGATTTCCCCCCTCAGATTTCTTCTCTGAGGTCAAAGATCACTATGGACTGCAACTCCACAATCTCCCCCCAAACGCACTTTTAGAAATGAGTGCATATGCATCTTTGTGTGTGGGGTATCTCTCCATTCGTCTGAGTCTTCTTCTTTTCCGATACTATTTCCATACCCTGAGAAATTCCATCAGTTCTGGTAATCCTTACATTACCGGGACTCTTAGCTTTTCTGTTAGGAGATAACGTGTCTATCCAAGGATTAAGGCTAGTGAGTCTGTGAAGAAATGGTCATCCATGTTCTTTTATCATAAGGACAGACCGGCTCCCAGCAAAGCAATTTCTTTGCCGGATTTTGTCGACAGCGCCGCCACACCCCAAGAGTCTTGGGACACGGATGCTTCGGCTCTCACTGACAATCATCTTCTTTCTAAGAGGTGGATCGAATATTTGATGAAGCACAAGGGTCTGGAATGATCTAACTTGATCCATTGCTAGCTGGCGCGCCGAATGCAACCTCTCCAACATCATGGTGACCGGCTTATGCACTCAGTCACCAAGAACAAGACGGACTCTCTCCGGATCTGCTCCAAATCTTATTCGGACAAGGACTACGAGTTCCATATCAAATGGTTGATCAAGGAGCGGACCGAGAGGAAATTTCTAGAGCTTTCCTTGGATATGCATACGGCTAATGATCCTGTGACACCAATAAGTTTTCCAGCAGTTACTCGAATATGTGTACATCTACACATTGTTGTGTCTTTTTGCAATACTGAGGTAACTCTTCTTTCAGCTTTCTAACCTCCCCGAGTTGGAGCTTGCTCCTCTTGAGGGATATCCTCCTAAGCTCTCTTGGGATGATGGAGAATTGATTGCACTGCCGGAGGCGCTTACCCAAAAGCATAAGACTCCAACCATGTCTATTGGCACAAAAGAAGTTCCTGTTGTGAAGAGGTAACTTTCCTCACAAGGTCTTTGTATTTTATTTCTCATTCTTTCTGAAGCGTAACGATCTTGTTCTATTACTTCTTAAAAGCTAAACAACTCACCAAGGGCAAGGGGAAGGGAATCCGGCAAAGCCTCTATGACAGTCAAAGTTAATTTTGACTTCGCGTTCCACAACGCCTCCGACTCCTGCCCCAATGCCTTCTAAAACACCAGAGATTACTCCATCTCCGCACATTGCGGAAGATCCGACTCATCATTCTGAGCCAGCGAACCTTGGTTCATAGTCCGACATCACCATGGGTGATTCAACAATTCATAAGGGTGAACCCTCAAAGGGTAATGATCCCTTAGCAGAAGTTTTCGCAGACAACCTCCTAAGCAATCCGGGTCTTACCAAACTACGTATTACTCGGAAAACTGCGGAAGAAATCCAGAGGCTGGCTTGAGAATGTTTAGAGAGCTGGAACATCACTGCTGAGGAAGAGGCTCAAGAAGCAGAGGACGTAAAACTCTCCGAGCTTCTTGATCAAGTTCTTCTTCATGATGTGTAACTACCTCGGTGAATTACGCTCTTAGTTACATGCCTGGATGAACGAAAGTGGTTAAAATAGTACGGTGGGGCCCAGGGCCACTCACGGTAGACCTTTCGGCCATCCTAACCACTTTCAGAACATCGGGACAAGAACGGGCGGCGTAATCGGCAGGCGAAGGGATCAACTACATACACAAATGAGTATGTATGCAAGCCACATACAACAGTCCTCAGAGCCATTCCATCTAAAAGAAATAGAAATATTGCAACGCCATACGGCAAGATTCAAATATCCTAGATATGGATAATAATTTAGGATAGCTCCTCATACAACAAACATCAGAGTATCAGGCAGAAGCGGAAAACAAGATCCGAGTACGGATAAGAAGCAAATCGGCATAAGATGCCCCATAAATAAACACATCCCACCCATAGATCTCACGGATCCCGTTCCCGGAACCTCTACACCGAATGATCGTTGCCAACATCATCTGTCTCCTCCACCCAGTATCCATCTTGCAGGTACACCTGTTCATCTGAATCAAACAATTTATCGTGTGAGACCCTAGGGGTACTCAGCAAGTCTTTATGCCGCTAAAGGGGAGACAACTTGGGGTGACGCAATTGCAGCAAAAGATAATACCTAACAATTCTACAGATACTTGCTAACCATCCGCCTAACCAATGATAGACGGATGTCCGTTAATTAAGAATAACAGTTAAAACAGTATAATTAACAGATCCATCCTCCTCCTCGCTTACCAACGAGGAAGCGGACGAACAACCCCCATCATCCGTTGGCAGTTTTATTAACCATTCCATAAGTGTTGCACTATTTACTAGTCAATTACTTAGTCGATTTAAAAGCGGTACTTTAGTTATACTTGTCTATGATCGAGAAACTGTGCTCCAATTCGTTCATAACCACGGGCACGGCTTTCAGAAAGATTTACCCTGCAGGGGTGCACGAATAGCAACACACACTCGATCAACCTCGGAAAAAACCAAATCAAAACCCAACGAGGCATTCACGACAACGCAATCACAGGATTCAGAAATATTTCAGGGGGCCACCCCACTAAGCTACCCGCAACAAAGTTGGCCGGCTCTGAGACGGACCCAAGGTTTGTGTGGACGGCGGTAAACGACTGGGAACCCGAAAATGTGACTGGGCTTGTCGATACAGCGAAAACGTGTCACGATCCAAAATAGTACAGGTGCTCCTCGCACAATCTTAAATAAAGCAGTAACATGGCATAAGTACAGGATAGTAATAAAGCCCCAAACTAATTTTGGCCCCTAGAAATAAGAATGAATCATGCTCTGGCTCAGGGGGGGTCCATAAGGCCTCCCGGATGTGGATAGTGCGAATAGTCAAGGAACAGGAATCAAGTACTCGGGGTCCTACGGGACACAAGTGAGCATGAAAACCAAATAGCAGATATTGCTCACCGGTGCCTCTTTCATTAGTTATCCCATTACTACTCAGGTTATGTTGCTTAGGTACCTCGTTATTCATCAGACTCTCACATACCCTACACATGCTTTTCTACGACTCGCATGGCTCAAACAACTCCTGTAGTAATGGCTCATGGGATGGAGGAACAAGCTTCGATGGGGTTAAAAAGTAAAGGCTATGCAGTACTTGGGATTCAATTTAATGCAATCGCGACTCAATGATGCAAGAATAAGATAGAGGCAATAGGTACTGTATGTATGCAAGCATGTGGTAGTGCTTGCCTGGCAGCTCAGTTGACGCGAGAGATGGATCTGGGTAGTACTCCTGTGATTCCTGGTAATTCTCCTGCTGGGCGTCTATCCGACGAAGAACAAACAAACAAGGGCCAACATAAATAAAGTGCACAAGCATATGAATTAAAATGCGACAAGCAAACTAGCATGCCATGATGAATGATGCACAATTTACATGGCATTAAAGTAGCATGGCAAAGGTGAGGTGTGGATACAAGAAATAAAGCATTTTATTATTTATTTAACCAAGTTTTATTGTCATAAACAATTCAGATTTTTAATGATAACAGGATGCATGCTTCAAATCAGAACAAGGACTGCATAGATAGAACGGGCTCGTCGCGCTGATCGATTTAGATATATTATTTGTCAAATTTGGAGTTGTAGATTTAAAGTTATTAATTAATTAAGGAAAATGGCATTTTATTGTAATTTTAACCATCTCGCAATTTTAAAGTGTTCAAACATTATTTTGAATGGCATATTTGAATTCCTCACATTTTTCTGATTCCAAAACATATATTATTTGTATTATTTGGATTTATATTTGAAAAGTTATTTAAATCTGATTTGAATTTGAATTTAAATCAATTTCGAAAAGGTTTAAATTAAACAGCAAAGCAGAAAACCTTTTTGTACTCAGACAGACCCAGCCACAGTCACTGACGGGTGGGCCACTGCTGACTGGGGCCACGCGCACAGGAAAAGGGTTTTCTCACCGCGGCTTACCTAGACCATGAGGCTGACAGGTGGGGCCAGCGGCCTCGCGGGTCCACGGCGCGCGCAGCCAGCCAGTGGGTGACACGTCGCGGATCCGGGGAGTGCGCGTTGAGGCAGTGGAACCTGGGGGGGGGGGGGCGGTTATCTGCCAAAAACACTGGGAGGCTGACAAGTGGACCCAGAGGGATCGTGGGTTTAGGGATACTAAAAAAAGGGGGGGCTTAGTGTAAATTGGCAACAGGCCCACTATAGATCTCCTTCTCTGAACTGCGGACAGATCGGTGCTCGACCGACGCGGGGCACGGCGCACGGGGTTTGAACTCGCGTCGTGGGCGCGCGCGCTACGGGTGGTAGCCAGTGCGGCTGGTTACGGGATGGTGACAGAGGAGCGGCGGGCGGCTAGATATGCCTCTGCGAGGCGTGGCGCGGAACAGACGGCAACGTCTGCCGTGCACCGAGGGCGCTCGGCGAAAGGAACGGCGACGCTAGATGGCGACAGCGAGGCGGATGGTGTCAGGGAGGAAGAGGGCCGTACCGTGGAAAGGTCGGTGCGGTCGGATCATGCAGGGGGGCGACGGAGCGCTTACGAGCCTAGCGACCAGAGAATTAGGGTTTCAAGTCAGACGGCGTTGGCGGTTCTAGCGAGAGGGCGGCGTCGTCGTTGGAGAGGAAGGAGAGGGGAGGTGAGGCACTGGGCGGATCTGGGCGAGCCAGGAGACGTGTGGGAGGAGGAAAAAGTGAGGGAGAGGGAAGAGGGGCATGTGGGCGCGGGGTAGATGGAAAAGTGGATTCGGCCCTTTCTCCCTTCTCCTCGATCACGTGGTCGAGCTGGGGCTCGACCTGGGTAGCCAGGGCAGGACAGGTGGGGCTGCCAGGTGGGGACGGCGTGGCTGTGGGGCTAGCACGACAGTAGAGAGGAAGAGAGAGGAGAGGGGGCTCGGTTGTAGCTTAGGCTAGGGTTAGATGGGGTAGTCTCGGGTTAGGGTTTTGTTAGGGTTAGAGAGAGGGGTAGGGGTTAGCTGAGGTGGGCCATGCATGGCAGGGAGAGGGAGTGGCCAGATGGTTCATCATGGTAGAGAGAGAGAGAGATGAGAGAGGTGTGGTAGGGTTAGGGTTTAAGTAGAGCTTGGGTTAGAGGAAAAATTAGGGAGAGAGAAAAATAGGTTAGGTTTTGATTAGGGTTTTAGGTTTTTGAAATTGTTTAAGAGATCATACCAAGAGGAAAGTGGGGCTTGATCTAGCATAAGCTTAGGTGAAGGAGAAACCAAGAAAAGAGAAAGAAAAGGATTATGGGAAAAGGCCTCATTTGAATCATGCATGGAGAAAATAAAATTAAAAATGATGTTGATGGGAATATGGGGATGGTGGAATGGATGGAGATGGTCCACAAATAAAAGATCCATTAAAACAAAGGAAAAACCAATGGGATAAAAGGTGGTGATGAAGGTTGCATGGCACATGCAAAATATTAAATGCCATGATTTATTTGTGAAAACAATAATAATAATATGGCATCATACTTATGCATTCCCAAGAAATGGAATAAGGCCAAGCAAAAGAATTGGATTAGATCCACCCCACCGACATGAGCTAGAATAAAATCAAAAGAAAAATAATTACAAGCTCATGGATAATAGGATGGTGGAATTATAAGGTGGTGAAAATAAAAGTGGTGGAGTTGAATAAAAGATATGCCCCCAACTCAACTTGGGCATTAAGCAATATATCAATAACCAAATACAATATCAAGAGGAAAATACAATTAATAATGCATATGAGAGAAGAACCAAAGAAACAGGGTTTTATATGATGCTCAAATGCAAGGTGGCATGATGACATGAGCATGACATAATCATGATGCAACCATTGTATATAGGAAGTAGCCCTTAGCTTACTAGACCAAGTAGCATTACAATTGTTAGACAATTGGGATGCTACAACTCTCCCCCACTAAACAGGAATCTTGCCCCGAGATTCTAGGAAGAAGAAGACTCAAAGAGGGTAGGATACTTGGCACGGAGCTCATCTTCACGTTCCCAAGTGGCTTCATCGATGGAATGGTGCGACCACTGCACCTTGCAGAACTTGATGGACTTGTTGCGAGTCCTTCTTTTCGCGACTTCAAGAATTTTTGTGGGGTGTTCTTGATAAGACAGATCTTCTAGGAGATTGACGAGTTCATGGTCCACGGTCCCGCCGGGATCCTTGAAGCACTTCTTGAGTTGAGATATGTGGAAAACATCATGGACTTTGAGTTGTTCAGGGAGCTCAAGAGCATAAGCAACTTCTCCTCTTCTTCCACGAATTTTGAAAGGCCCGATGTATCTAGGAGCCAGCTTTCCTTTGATACCAAAGCGGTGCGTGCCTCTCATGGGAGTGACACGAAGGTAAACGAGATCACCAGGAACATACTCCATGTCCGTGTGCTTTCTGTCATAATTGCTCTTCTGGCGACTTTGAGCAATCTTCAGGTTTTCAAGAATGATGTGAACTTTCTCCTCCGCTTGAGTTACAATGTCGGGGCCAAACAATATTCTTTCACCTGCGCCCGACCAACCAATCGGAGTTCTGCATTTGCGACCATAGAGAGCCTCAAATGGTGCCATCTTTAGACTTTTCTGGAAACTATTGTTGTAAGAGAATTCAGCATAAGGAAGACATTCTTCCCACTTCATGCCAAAAGAGATAACGCAAGCACGGAGCATATCTTCCAGAATCTGATTGATCCTTTCAACTTGTCCTTGCGACTGAGGGTGGTAAGATGTGCTGAAGTTTAATTTTGTTCCCAAAGCATTTTGGAAACTTCCCTAGAACTTGGAAGCGAAGATGCTTCCACGATCTGAACTGATCTCAAGAGGAACTCCATACAGAGAGACAATTCTGTTGATATAGAGCTCAACCAACTGAATTGCAGAAATTGTTTCCTTGACTGGAAAGAAGTGAGCTACTTTAGAAAGCCTGTCAATGACAACAAAGATTGCATTGTTGCCCTTCTGCGACCTTGGAAAACCAGTGATGAAGTCCATCTCTACTTTCTCCCATTTCCATTCCGGAGGCTTCAATGGCTGTAGAAGACCGGAAGGTTTCTGATGGACAGCTTTAACTCTGCGACAAACATCACACTCCGAGACATACTTGGCACAATATCGTTTCAAACCAGGCCACCAATATTGTGTTTTCAAGTCCATGTACATCTTAGTGCTGCCAGGGTGGATAGAAGAACAGAATCATGCGCCTCCTTGAGAACTTTCTCTCTTAAACCCGGGTAGTTCGGAACAAACATCCGGTGTTCAAAGAAAAGAGTGCCTTGGTCGTCAACGTGGAAAGACTCATACTTCGGAAGATGAATGTTGGAGATGATCTTTTTAGTGTAAGGATCATCAAGCTGAATGGAGCGAACTCTTTCTTCCAAGAGCGGTGTTGCTAGAAGGTTCAGCAGATAACCTTGATCCACAATTTCAAGGTTGAGTTTGCGGAATTCCTCGCACAAGTGAGGCTATTGTTCTTCCACCATGAGATTGTTGACATAAGCTTTTCGGCTGAGAGCATCGGCCATGACATTGGCTTTTCCTGGGGTGTAGTTGATGGTTAAATCGAAATCATTGATTGTTTCAATCCACCTCCTCTGATGAAGGTTGAGATCAGGCTGTGTGAAGATATACTTCAGACTCTTGTGATCAGAAAAGATCTCACAACGGTTGCCAAGCAAGTAATGCCTCCATACTTTCAAAGCAAAGACAACTGCTGCGAGTTCGAGGTCATGTGTAGGATAGTTGATCTCATGCGTCTTTAACTGACGAGATGCATAAGCAACAACTTGTTTTTCTTGCATAAGGACCGCACCCAATCCTTGCAATGAGGCATCACAGAATATTTGGAAAGGCTTTGATGTATCTGGAGGAACCAAGACTGGTGTGGAAGTGAGCTTCTCTTTGAGTGTTTCAAAGCTTGCTTGACATGCAGGAGTCCAAAGGTATTTCTTGCCTTTCTTGAGGAGATCGGTAAGAGGCTTCGCAATCTTGGAGAAATTTTGAACGAAGCGACGACAGTAACTGGCCAAACCAAGGAAACTCTGGACTTCTTTGACATTTATGGGTGGAATCCAGTCCATAATTGTCTTAATAGTTTCTGGGTTGACGGCGATGCCCTTGGCAGAGATGACATGACCAAGGTAGGTGACTTGAGGCAGCCAAAACTCACACTTGGAGAACTTTGCATACAAGCGGTTCTCACGAAGCTTGTTTAGGACACACCGAAGGTGTTCTTCATGTTCTTCTTTAGACTTAGAATAGACTAGAATGTCATCCAGATAGACCACACCGAACTTATCAAGATACTCCATGAAAACCGAGTTCATAAGCCTCGAGAAGGTGGCAGGTGCATTGGTGAGACCGAAAGACATGGCCGTGTACTCATACAGGCCATAGCAGGTGGTAAAAGCTGTTTTAGGAACATCTTCCTTGCGAATCTTGATTTGATGATAACCACTTCTCAAATCAAGCTTAGAGAGTACCACAGCTCCAGCTAGCTGATCGAAGAGATCATTAATCCGCGGAAGGGGATATTTATTCTTGATTGTTTTAGCATTGAGTGCCCGATAGTCAACACAAAGTCTATCAGTCTTGTCTCGCTTATTCACAAAGATGGTTGGGCTACCCCAAGAAGAAGTACTGTGCTGAATGAAACCCAACTTCTCTTGTTCATCCAACTGACGTTTGAGTTCAGCCAACTCAGCAGGACCCATTTTATAAGGCCGCTTGGAAATAGGAGCGGTACCAGGTTCAAGTTCAATGACAAACTCAACCTCACGATTCGGAGGCATACCTGGCAACTCTTCAGGAAAAACATCTGGAAACTCACAGACTACAGGAACACTCTGAATACCTTCCATAGCATCATCATTCAGAGCCGTCAAAGAATAAAGCTGAATTGCAGGAGTCAGACTTGGAGAATAGACTATATGGCCTTCAGGAATTTTCAGAGAAACCGAACATTCAGCACAATAAATCACAGCTGCATTTGCTGTTAACCAATCCATGCCCAAGATAACATCAATATCAGAATTGCCCAGAATATTTAAGGAAGCCGGAAACGAAGAGCCACCAATCTCAATTTGATTGTCACGGCTGATTTTAGAAGCCCTCATGTTTAACCCAGGAGATTGTACCACAAGACGATGTAATAAAGGAGCCATAGCCAGATCTTGCTCATGCGCAAACTTGTGAGAAAAAAAGAATGCGAAGCACCAGAATCAAACAAAACTCGTGCAAGAACTGAGTTAACAGGAAGCATACCCATCATAACTCCAGGTGCATGCTCAGCTTGAGCAACGTTGACACAGTTGGCACGAGCAAACGTAGACCCCGGCTTAGTGTTGATGTTGAGAGCCCGAGGTGGAGGTGCACGAATCATAGGAGCACTTGCCGCAGGTCTTGGAGGTGGTGGTGGAGGAGCTTTGTTGTTCATTGGACAATTCCAGTGCTGATGCCCAGTGTTTCCACAAGTATAGCAAGCACCAGGTGGACGTGGAGCAACGTAGCCAGGGACTCCGCTAGGCGCTCTAGGGTAGTTGTGGTTGTAGCCCCTGGGAGCCGCAGTGAAGGAGTTTGGTGGCCTTGGTGCGTAGCTTGAAGGTCTTGGTGGAGCAGGGAGCGACGATGGGGTGTTAGGAACCCAGACACGACGCTTAGAAGGAGCTGTCATAGCAGAAGAGCTTGCTGTATCACGGCTGTGTTTCTTTGACTCCTCAAACACTTGCCTACTTGCTTCTTCCTGCAGAGCTGTGTGTTGAAGTTCCAGAAAAGACGCCGGCCTTGCATGAGTGATAGCATATTTGATGGAAGCATTGAGGCCTTGCCTAAACCTCTTTTGCTTCTTCTTGTCATCTGAGATCTCATCGCCACCATAACGAGAAAGGTTCATGAAGTTTCTGATGTAGGTGTTGACATTGTCAGTGCCCTGCTTGAGGTTGAGAAACACTTCCTTCATCCTTTCCATGACAATTTTTGACAGATATTGCTCTTTGAAAGCAGCAGTGAATTGCTCCCAAGTAGGCTGAAAACCAGAAAGATCTGCCTTGAGGTAATTTTCCCACCAGAGAGCTGCATCTCCCTTCAGAAGGTGAGTGGCACATTTGACCCATTCTTGCTCGGGAACATCCGTAGTCATCAGCAACCTTGACACTTCACGAAGCCAATCATCCGCATCAAGTGGCTGATCAGACACCTCAAATTGGTGTGGGTTGAACTTGAGAAAACTCTTGATGTCTCCTCGCTTGGGAGGTGGAGGTAGCGGAACAAACTCATTACTCCTCACGCTTTCTTCGAAGCGCTGCTGGTTCTACTGCATAGTGCCCAAAGCATTTGCAATACTTGCCAAAGCAGCCCCAGGTTCAGGTGGTATGTCCTCCTCAGAACGGCGTGGTGGTGCCATCCTGTGATTGATATAAAACACAAGTCAGTACTATAATGGAGAATGATAATAATCCAAAATAGTACCAAAATGGAATTAACCAAGATTAAAGCATGCAATTCACTGAGATGATATTAAAATATCAACAAAGTTCAAGGCACTAGAAGATATTAAGAATAACGCACACGACTGAACAAGGAGTGTGGTACACAAGCTAACAAAGAAAAAAATTCCGCAAATTTCGGCATTAAAATACCACTATATGCGCAAAACCACTTAACGAATCAAGATTACTAACTCTACTAGTTCAACATACAAAAGCAAATGATAAAAGTAGTGGTATGGTCGCGACTCCATCCCGCACTCAAATCATTACTCCGCACATGAATCAGTAAAACACATATCCCAACACCTTCTTCTAAAGATGAACCTAAAGATTGGTGACTACGAAAAAGAACAGCCCAACAAGATAACGTCGGATAACAAAGAGTAAGATAGATCGCTTCGGTATACAATGAATCAGAATAGATCGCGTCGGTTTACAAAGGCCTGTCACTATGGAATGTACCAACAGTTGATAACCAAAAGGCAGATAGTGATAACATTTCGATGCAACAGATAGACAAGGAATTCACACACACACACACACACACAAAACCTATGGTACTACGGAACCCAGAACACGTGAATCCTAGTTTGAATTTTTAGAAGAGGATTGAAAACGTTACACTTCCTTACCAGAAAAGGGTGGGTGGGTGGGTAAGAAGAAAAATGGAAGCAGTCCTACTCTCACGTTTTGTTTTTCCCTAGTATACATAACTACCAAAATATTTGCTAGACTGAGAACGACCATTTTGGCTGAGACCCTGAAGGGCGGGATGGCTCTGATACCAATTGTAACTACCTCGGTGAATTACGCTCTTAGTTACATGCCCGGATGAACGAAAGTGGTTAAAATAGTACGGTGGGGCCCAGGGCCACTCACGGTAGACCTTTCGGCCGTCCTAACCACTTTCAGAACATCGGGACAAGAACGAGCAGCGTAATCGGCAGGCGAAGGGACCAACTACATACACAAATGAGTATGTATGCAAGCCACATACAACAGTCCTCAGAGCCATTCCATCTAAAAGAAATAGAAATATTGCAACGCCATACGGCAAGATTCAAATATCCTAGATATGGATAATAATTTAGGATAGCTCCTCATACAACAAACATCAGAGTATCAGGCGGAAGCGGAAAACAATATCCGAGTACGGATAAGAAGCAAATCAGCATAAGATGCCCCATAAATAAACACATCCCGCCCACAGATCTCACGGATCCCGTTCCCGGAACCTCTACACCGAATGATCGTTGCCAACATCATCTGTCTCCTCCACGCAGTATCCATCTTGCGGGTACACCTGTTCATCTGAATCAAACAATTTATCGTGCGAGACCCTAGGGGTACTCAGCAAGTCTTTATGCCGCTAAAGGGGAGACAACCTGGGGTGACGCAATTGCAGCAAAAGATAATACCTAACAATTCTACAGATACTCGCTAACCATCCGCCTAACCAATGATAGACGGATGTCCGTTAATTAAGAATAACAGTTAAAACAGTATAATTAACAGATCCATCCTCCTCCTCGCTTACCAACGAGGAAGCGGATGAACAACCCCCATCATCCGTTGGCGGTTTTATTAACCATTCCATGAGTGTTGCACTATTTACTAGTCAATTACTTAGTCAATTTAAAAGCGGTACTTTAGTTATACTTGTCTATGATCGAGAAACTGTGCTCCAAGTCGTTCATAACCGCGGACACGGCTTTCAGAAAGATTTACCCTGCAGGGGTGCACGAATAGCAACACACACTCGATCAACCTCGGAAAAACCAAATCAAAACCCAACGAGGCATTCACGACAACGCAATCACAGGATTCACAAATATTTCAGGGGGCCACCCCATTAAGCTACCCGCAACAAAGTTGGCCGGCTCTGAGACGGACCCAAGGTTTGTGTGGACGGCGGTAAACGACTGGGAGCGGCGGGTGGCTAGATATGCCTCTGCGAGGCGTGGCGCGGAACAGACGGCAACGTCTGCCGTGCACCGAGGGCGCTCGGCGAAAGGAACGGCGACGCTAGATGGCGACAGCGAGGCGGATGGTGTCAGGGAGGAAGAGGGCCGTACCGTGGAAAGGTCGGTGCGGTCGGATCATGCAGGGGGGCGACGGAGCGCTTACGAGCCTAGCGACCGGAGAATTAGGGTTTCACGTCAGACGGCGCTGGCGGTTCGAGCGAGAGGGCGGCATCGTCGTTGGAGAGGAAGGAGAGGGGAGGTGAGGCACTGGGCGGATCTGGGCGAGCCAGGAGACGTGTGGGAGGAGGAAAAAGTGAGGGAGAGGGAAGAGGGGCATGTGGGCGCGGGGTAGATGGAAAAGTGGCTTCGGCCCTTTCTCCCTTCTCCTCGATCACGTGGTCGAGCTGGGGCTCGACCTGGGTAGCCAGGGCAGGACAGGTGGGGCTGCCAAGTGGGGACGGCGTGGCTGTGGGGCTAGCATGGCAGTAGAGAGGAAGAGAGAGGAGAGGGGGCTCGGTTGTAGCTTAGGCTAGGGTTAGATGGGGTAGTCTCGGGTTAGGGTTTTGTTAGGGTTAGAGAGAGGGGTAGGGGTTAGCTGAGGTGGGCCATGCATGGCAGGGAGAGGGAGTGGCCAGATGGTTCATCATGGTAGAGAGAGAGAGATGAGAGAGGTGTGGTATGGTTAGGGTTTAAGTAGAGCTAGGGTTAGAGGAAAAATTAGAGAGATAGAAAAATAGGTTAGGTTTTGATTAGGGTTTTAGGTTTTTGAAATTGTTTAAGAGATCATACCAAGAGGAAAGTGGGGCTTTATCTAGCATAAGCTTAGGTGAAGGAGAAACCAAGAAAAGAGAAAGAAAAGGATTATGGGAAAAGGCCTCATTTGAATCATGCATGGAGAAAATAAAATTAAAAATGATGTTGATGGGAATATGGGGATGGTGGAATGGATGGAGATGGTCCACAAAGAAAAGATCCATTAAAACAAAGGAAAAACCAATGGGATAAAAGGTGGTGATGAAGGTTGCATGGCACATGCAAAATATTAAATGCCATGATTTATTTGTGAAAACAATAATAATAATATGGCATTATACTTATGCATTCCCAAGAAATGGAATAAGGCCAAGCAAAATAATTGGATTAGATCCACCCCACCCACATGAGCTAGAATAAAATCAAAAGAAAAAGAATTACAAGCTCATGGATAATAGGATGGTGGAATTATAAGGTGGTGAAAAGAAAAGTGGTGGAGTTGAATAAAAGATATGCCCCCAACTCAACTTGGGCATTAAGCAATATATCAATAACCAAATACAATTAATAATGCATATGAGAGAAGAACCAAAGAAACAGGGTTTTATATGATGCTCAAATGCAAGGTGGCATGATGACATGAGCATGATATAATCATGATGCAACAATTGTATATAGGAAGTAGCCCTTATCTTACTAGACCAAGTAGCATTACAATTATTAGACAATTGGGATGCTACATGATGACAAGCTGAAGGCCGGTGTGGCTCCGCCACCACCAGTGATCCCGCTGACTCTTGCCGAGAAGGTTTCTTCTAAGGTGAACACGAGTCTTAAGAAGATGACCCATGACCATTATGTAAGTCGGAATTTGACTTTGTCTTTTACTTGGATAGGAAATCCAGATTTATGCTTTCATAGGATGCCAAAGAACGTACTAGTGTAGCCCCCAAGGGTCGTGCTGATATTTAACTTAGTTAAAATATTAGCCCGAGTCTTTAGTAGACTTCTGACTCTGGGTGTTATTCTGACTTACAGAAAGTTAATGCTTATAACCAGAAATTATTAAAGATTATCTGCAATAAGCGGAGAGAGATCAGAGCTCTCCGTCTTGAAAATTCTCAACTGAAGATTTGCATGGATGAGGCCGATGGTAATCATTTTAGTCCTTATCCTTGCTCTTTTTGCTTTCATAGTTGAATTCTTATCCGACTGTTTTTCTTTTGCTTACAGAACTGGTGAAGCAGTCATGTAAACGAAGGGAATATGCCCGAGAGGCAATAATAAAGTGGTTATTATCATATTCCATGTTTATGATAAATGTTTATTTTGCATGCTATAATTGTATTAAATGGAAACGTTAATACATGTGTTTAATAAACAAAATACAAAGTTTCTAGTACTGCCTCTCATATAAACTAGCTTGTTGATTAACAAGATGATCAAGGTTTCCTGATCATGGACATTGGATGTTGTTAATAACGAGGTCACAACATTGGTGGAATGATGTGGTGAACATTCATCCGGAGTATAGCATTACGATCAAAGTCATTATGTTTATAATGCTATAACATCATACGAAGTAATCTTAGTCCTTAGACCATGAGATCATGTTAATTGCTAACACCGGAAGAGTATCTTAATAACATCAAACGTCACACCATAACAGGGTGACTATAAAGGTGGGTTCAGTACTATGAAGGTGCTATGTTGAGGCTCATGGATCAAGAGTGGGATTTGTCCGACGGATAGATATACTCTGGGACCTCTTGGTGATATCACATTAAGATAGCTTGCAAGCAAGTGATGTGATCACTAGAATGTTATATCACGAGAACGAGAAAACAGTGCATGTCGGCAACGAGATCAAACTAGGTATAAAGATACCGATGATTGAATCTCAGACATGTAATATATCGCGAGACAAAGGGATTTAGTTACTAGCGTTAAAGGTTCTCACGATCACATAAGTCATCGTTGAATGTGTAGGGTTAGTATGGATCTCCAGGTCCCGCTTCTGATTATTGATCTGAGAGGGGTCTCGATCATGTCTGCATTATTCGTGAACCGTAGGGTGACACACTTAAGGGATACCGACACTATTTGGAGCAAATATGTTTCAGATAAAGATTTAAGAAATTGCTGGAATTATTTCAATAGACACCGAATCTGTTTCGGGTGAAATTGCTGAAATTGGTTCTGCATGTAATATTGAAATGTTGCAGGGGGTTTTATGTGAATGTTTGTTAATTAAAGTAATTAACAAAAATCTGAATAAAATTACTAAAAGAGTTTTATTAAATGAGAGAGCATTATATTTGGAGAAATTTAATGCATTTAAAGTGGAGACTTTAAAAGAGAATGTGAAGGGGCAAAATTATGTGGAGGGAGTTACCACCACATGAATGAGAAGGTGAGGGGTCACCCCTTGGGGCGCCGGCCATGGGGAGGGGTACCCTCCCCTCCTCCTACAAAAGGCCCCCCTCTCACACCTTCATACTCACACCTCCTCAGGAAGGATCTCTCTCCCCCTCTAGTATTATTCCCATGGTCTCGGATTAGCGAGATACATGTTCCTGGTGGCTTTATCTGGAAAGGAGTTGCTGCTTCCGCTGCTTTGCTAGAGCGAGGGACGGAGGTTGTCGGGGTACCGGACGTGTGTGCTATCATGGATGCGCCGCTGCTTTGTGGTGCTAGACTTGGTGGTGTTGGACTTGCTGGAGCTGGATCTGAAGGACGTGCTGGAGCCGGACCTGCTGGACTTCATCACGATCTTGAGATCGGCAAGTGTACGACTACATCATCCACGAGTTCCAACTCGTTAACAAAGCGTTGTTATCTTTGAGGGTAAGTTCTCTATGGATGTATATCCACCTGTAGCTTGTATCTAGTAGATAGATCTTGGCGTATAGTTCCCATCGTAGGATTTTTTTTTGTTTTCTATGTTGTGAACCCAACAGTGGTATCAGAACCTGATCTATCGTTAGTGCTTTGCACGGGTAGTACACATATGTTTATATGTGGGCGATGATGATCATGTTATTGCATCTTTCATGTATTTTGGATATTGGTGGCATAGTGGGATGAAGCGGCCCGGACCAACCTTACATGTCATCGCACATGAGACCGGTTCCACGACTAACATGCAACTAGTTTTGCATAAGTGGCTGGCGGGTGTTTGTCTCTCCTACTATAGTCAATATATGATTTACAACGAGTTGCTAATAACTTGGTTATCCTCGTTGTAGTTCCATGTTCGTAGGTAATACCGGTTCTATCTCCGAAAGCCTTAAGCCACGTAAAACATGCAATGGATAAATTAGAGGCGTCTAGTTTAGATCATTGCTGGGCTAGTGTCATGATATGGTAATGTTGTAAGTTGATGTATAGTTGATAATCTTACAACACATCTAACGTGTAAGTTCCATAGACCTTGGCCTTACACACAAAGGAATGATAGAGATCATACCACGATGCATATGATGGTGATCAAATGCATGGACCATATCATCCCACTTTACACATATGATGTTCACATCTTATATTGCTTATTTGGCATTTTAGTAGCATTATAAGATGATCCCTCATTTAAATATCAATATAAAATGAGTTCTTCCTTAAGTATGCACTGTTCTATGGATCGTGTTTCGAGACATCACGTGATCATTTGGTGTACTCGACTCTGCGTTTTCATACAAACGGATGTAAGACAGTTTTACACATGCGAGTACTAAGGTTCTTACTTGGCGAGCCTAGCATGTACATACATGGCCTCGGAACATGGACCGAAAGGTTAAGCATGAGTCATATAGTTGATGTGATGCCCATATTGATGCTCGCCTTTGAAGCTACACCGACTCACGTGATGATCGGACTTGGTGTAGTGGATTTGGTTCATGTAATCACCAAAAAGGCACGAGGGATGTTGTTTTTGAGTGGGAGTTCATTTCTAATTTGGATTAGTCGAACTCAATTTGTCATAAACTAAATCGAAGTGAATTTGCACAATTTGTTGTAGTCATTGGCATCTGTTTACTACCTTACGCTTAGTTTTAATTGAGATAATAGAACTATATAATTCTGGATATTTACTTTACGAACTGGTATCGTATTGTTTTGAATGTCAATTTAAAGTTTAAAAGTCCTATTGCAAACTTTCAGCAAACTCTATTTACTCCATGAAGTGTAATAAGTAGTATTAAATCAACAGTAAGAATTCCAATGTTACTATCTAAAGTATCATGTTTGGCTCCATGATTATTGATATTCAAAAGTTGTTTTAATATCAAGATTATCTAGGAGCTGAAAAATTGTTTCACAAACCATCATGTGTGGAAGATATTGTGATATCTGAATTTTTGGTTGCATTATGATAGAGTATAATTTAGCAAAATACATGTTCTCATATTGTATCAGAATTTGTGAAGGATGGAGATGGTAGGCGTTCGAATCTCCCAAAAGGTTTTGGGAACTAAAATTATACTCGTCATTCTTCCTTATAGGTTATAGTAGCTTGATCATGAAAGTTTTCATTGTAAGGATGAATAGAAGATGTAAGTACAATGTTTACTACACTAAAATATTACTAAAGAATGGATTTTTGAAAGAATGCCAAACATTTGATGATGGTGATCCACTTCAAAGAGCAAGTCCAAAGGTAATAGTATTTGACTATATACAAGCTTTGTACCATGTGTCATGTGAATGGCACCACTATTGATGTTGATAGATTCTTTTAAAAGAAAAGGAATTGCTGAAAGAGAATCTATAAAATATTTGGCAGAAAATAAAAAGTTGGAGATGTCCAACTTAGGTATATAGAAGATATACATGTTATGGATGTATTCATTGCTTGTTAAACAATGTGGTTCTTAGGTATTGGATACCGAATTGGTTGGTGTGAAGTATCATACAAAACAACACAATTCATGAACTGCAATGGCCTAAGTAACTGGCAAGAGAATAAGTGATGATGTTCATCGAAAACAAATAAAGTGTTATTGTGTTTTTCGTTGTCGTCAAACCTAGCATTCAAGATTTGTTTTAATAATTGTTATTTTGTTTTGGTATTACGAGAACAATGGTTGTTCAAATAATTACCTTATTCCATAAATGATGGATGAACTTTTACAAGTCTAGTGGGAGAAATCACATCCATAAACACTATTGCTAAAATGTCGCAAGACAAATGATTGAAAGATCACTTATGAAGTGACATCGCTGTTTAAATTATATTAGAAAGAAAACATGAAGAAAATCCATGTTGATGGATTTTTGGAGTCTTTGATTTTGATCAATTGACGCTTGTGAGACTTTCCTCGAGATAATTGAAACTCCGTTCATAGGCCAAAGAGGAACGAATGACTAGCTTATTGGAAATTGTACATGCTGATGTGCATAGTCCGTTATGTGTAGCCATATGCGATGGATCTTTTTCCTTCATATGCTTTCTCCAGAAATTTGAGTGAATAAATTTATATATTTACTTAATAAAGAAGAAGTATGAAACATTTGAAAATTGTTCAAAGACTTTCAAGATGAAGTGAAAAATCATTGTAACAAGAAAATAAAGAGTTTATGATTTGATCATAAAGGAAGATATTTGAGTTACATGTTTAGCAAAACACCTAAGATTTCAGGAATTGTTCCATGATTTGTGTTTCCCGATAAACCATAGGAGTATGGCATATTCGAGAGATGAAATCAAACCATGTTTTACATGTAAGATCAAAGGTGCCATTTATAAAACTGCCATTATGTTTTAAGGATTCAAGCTTTAGAGACTACCGCTTTTACACTGAAAAGAGCACCATCGTGATCCGTTAAAATGACACCATATAAGTTTTGGCTTGGGATAAAACCCAAATTGTCTTTTCTTAAATTTTGGTATGCTATGCATAAGTAAAATGTTTACAACCAAAGTTGGATAAGCACGTCTTTGTAGGTTATACCAAAGAATTTGTTGGGAATTTCTCCATAACACCGAGGACAAAAGAGTTTGTTACTTGGAACGTCAAGTTTCTTGAGAAGGATTTTTTCGCGAAAAGTTAAGTGGGAGGACAATAGTACCTTGATAAGGTTGTTGAACCTTAGCTATATGTGCTAAGTAGCGCAGCACCGGAAAGTGTCCCGGTGGCGGCCACAATGCTCATGACTCCCATGATTACAAATGTTGTGATCTCGGAGATTAGAGTTCCTATTGAACCGTGTGGGTCGGTAAGAATCAAATAGTGTGATTTGATAAGCAAGTCGTTATTGTTTTGACAATGATGAACCGACTACATGCAAAGAAGCGATGATGGGCCCTGACTCCATAAAATGACTAGAAGTCATAGAATCCGTGATAGTATCCATATACGAGAAATCAAGTTTCTGAACTTGGAAGACCCTCTGGAAAGGCATGAAGCCTATCGGTCGTGTTTGGATCTATAAAGAAATAGACATGGATGTTTAACATCTATAAAATAGTCGACATGTCGGAAAGAAGTTTACGACAATGTTCAAGGAGTTGACTATGACAAGATTTGATCTTTCATAGCGATATTTAGTCTTGACGGATTAATGTAGCAACCACTACATATAATTTGATGTATGGTAGTTGAACAAACAAAACAATGTTCTTCTAATAGAATGGTTACCTAGGACGTGTACAAGACACGGTCCGAAGGGTTTTGTTAATTCAAAGGGTGCTAAAAGGGCATGCAAACTTCAATAGTTGAAGTAAGCATAGCGGAGTTGGAATCTTCACCATGAACTATTAAAAGAGTTTAAATTCATTGGAGATGATGAAGATGCTTGCATTTGCAAGAAATTAAGTGGGAGCGCTGAGACATATTTCTAATACATTATGTAGAGAACATATTGTTGATTGGAAATGATGTATCTTGTATTGACACAAGTTAAGAATTTCATTAAAATAAGATTTCGATGAAAGACTTGGGCAAACTCGGAATATTTGGCATCAATATCTATATGGATAGATTGAGGCGCTAATATGGTTGTTACAGACATACATATATGAGATATTGAAAGGGTTCAATATGGAAACAACAAGAAAGGTTCTTGCTGCATGGAAAGGATGGTATCAAGATTCAAGTGTTTCAACACTTGGTGAGTAAAATCACATGAAGATTTTGATCGATTATACCATGATATGTATATATCCAGAATGTCCGATGCTCTAAATGTTATGACCACATACCAGAATGATTCATAAGATGATCATTGGACAATAGTAAAGATATTCTTATGAGCTTTGGAAGAACTAAGAATATATCATGTATAAGTGACAAATAGTTAAAGGTAGTTCATTGTAAAGTGTTACATTGATACTAGTTTTGTCACAAGATACAAATTAAATTTATCTCAATTTAGACTATGGGTGACACAATGTAATGGAAGGGATGTTCCATGATGGATTTGGATAAATTCCAAAGTTGAAACATTGTGATGGATACTACAACAAAAGGCTAAGTATATGACTACTATAGTAGCAGCGAAGGAGGGCATTTGTGTTAAGAAGTTTGTTATCAAACTAGGTGAAGATATATTGTATGACAATAATATCAACATATTTTGACCCGAACGAACTAAAGATCTCACCAAAGGACCAAATTTATACAATGCCATCTCATTTGAGAATGAGTGATGCGTAGAGACGCAAAGACATGCAAATACACACGGACCTGAAAGTGCCAGATCCAGAGATTATGTTAACCACTAGCAAACGCGTATATTCAACACCTAGGTGTTGTATATACAAGTTTACAAACTAGATTATTGACTCTAGTGCAAGTGGGAGACTGAAGGGAATATGCCCGAGAGGCAATAATAAAGTGGTTATTATCTTATTCCATGTTTATGATAAATGTTTATTTTGCATGCTATAATTGTATTAAATGGAAATGTTAATACATGTGTGTTTAATAAAAAAATACAAAGTTTCTAGTACTGCCTCTCATATAAACTAGCTTGTTGATTAACAAGATGATCAAGGTTTCCTGATCATGGACATTAGATGTTGTTAATAACAAGGTCACAACATTGGTGGAATGATGTGATGAACATTCATCTGAAGTATAGCATTACGATTAAATTCATTATGTTTATATTGCTATAACATCATACGAAGTAATCTTAGTCCTTACACCATGAGATCATGTTAATTGCTAACACCAGAAGAGTATCTTGATAACATCAAACGTCACACAGTAACATGGTGAATATAAAGGTGGGTTCAGTACTACGAAGGTGCTATGTTGAGGCTCATGGATCAAGATTGGGATTTGTCCATCCTGATGACGGATAGATATACTCTGGGCCCTCTCGGTAATATCACATTAAGATAGCTTGCAAGCAAGTGATGTGATCACTAGAATGTTATATCACGGGAATAAGAAAAGAGTGCATGTCAGCAACGAGATCAAACTAGGTATGGAGATACCGATGATCGAATCTCGGACATGTAATATACCATGAGACAAAGGGATTTAGTTACTAGCGTTAAAGGTTCTCACGATCACATAAGTAATCGTTGAATGTGTAGGAGTCAGTATGGATCTCCAGGTCCCGCTTCTGATTATTGATCTGAGAGGGGTCTCGATCATGTATACATTATTCGTGAACCGTAGGGTGACACACTTAAGGGATACCGACACCATTTGGAGCAAATATGTTTCAGATAAAGATTTAAGAAAGCACTGGAATTATTTCAATAGACACCGAAACTGTTTCGGGTGAAATTGCTGAAATTGGTTCTGCTTGTAATATTGAAATATTGCAGGGGGTTTTATGTGAATGTTTGTTAATTAAAGTAATTAACAAAATTCTGAATAAAATTAATAAAAGAGTTTTATTAAATGAGAGAGCATTAAATTTGGAGAAATTTAATGCATTTAAAGTGGAGACCTTAAAAGAGAATGTGAAGGGGCAAATTTATGTGGAGGGAGTTACCACCACATGAATGAGAAGGTGAGGGGTCACCCCTTGGGGCGCCTGCCATGGGGAGGGGTACCCTCCCCTCCTCCTATAAAAGCCCCCCCCTCTCACACCTTCATACTCACACCTCCTCAGGAAGGATCTCTCTCCCCCTCTAGTATTATTCCCATAGTCTTGGATTAGCGAGATACATGTTCCCGGCGGCTTTATCTAGAAAGGAGTTGCTGCTTCCGCTGCTTTGCTGGAGCGAGGGATGAAGGTTGTCGGGGTACCGGACGTGTGTGCGATCACGGATGCACCGCTGCTTTGCGGTGCTGGCCTTGGTGGTGCTGGACATGCTAGAGCTGGATCTGAAGGACGTGCTGGAGCCGGACCTGCTAGACTTCATCATGATCTTGAGATCGGCAAGTGTACGACTACATCATCCACGAGTTCCAACTCGTTAACAAAGCTTTGTTGTCTTCGAGGGTAAGTTCTCTATGGATGTATATCCACCCGTTGCTTGTATCTAGTAGATAGATCTTGGCGTATAGTTCCCATCGTAGGATTTTATTTGTTTTCTATGCTGCAAACCCAACAGTAGAATGATTGAAGAGGACGAGAATTACAAAACCCTGGAGGTGGAAAACACCAATGTATGGCAGGAGCTAAATAAGCTGAAGACAGATCATGAGCGCATCATTGCTAGCGTTCTTGAATCCTCTAACATGGCCACCGAAGAGCGTGATCGAAAGATCACAATCCAGGATCAGAGAATCTCGGATCTCAATGATGAGTTGTTTAGGGAAAAGGACATCACCCATGATCTCTGGGATGAACTCCAGAGTCTTCGAGCGGAGAAGACCAAAGTTGACGATGCCATCTTCAGTAATTTTCCTGTCTCTGACCTTTTTTCTTACCAATTCCTAGGAATTCAGATATAAGTCTGACTTTGCTTTTGTATATGCAGCTCCTTTGAACTTACTGGATTCTTCCTCCACCGAGTGTCGCACCAGCTGGCTTACCGAAGTCGGTGACTTGCTTCATGATTTCCGCCAATCATTGGAGGATATTGGCACAGTTCTAAAAGTTCCGAACATGAATAGAATGTCTGCCTTTGAGGTGTGATACAAGGTGAAGGAGATGCCCCAACTCATCCAAGATTGGAACATGTCCTATGCATGAACCGCAGCACAAAATTCCCTTACCCTGGTTATGAGCCACCATGGAAGCATGTAGATCTGGCAAGTAACCAGGGGTTATTCAACTACAGATGAAGACGGCAAGGAGCAGAACATCAAGGCCATCATGGACTCCTGCGCCGGTTATGGATATCACATAGCTGATCTGACCAGCTACGACACTCCCTTCTTCACTCGTGTGGAAATGCCTCCTCTGCCTGCTGAAGAAACAACCGAAGTTTCCAACAATGAGCAAACCGAATCCGATTTGTCTTTCTTGGAAAGATATCAAGGCGAAGGCGATGCCTCAAGTGAGCCATAAGCTCCTACTTCTCCTCCTACATTGTAGAGTACCAGAAAAAACAATGTGTTATTCTGAAACAATCGGATTGTAATAAGTAGTATAATATTTTTTCTAGTGCTATGATTTGGAGGTATTGGTGCTTTTGACTTCTTTTAGCACTTTTGGCTTTATTTTGATGTGCCTGAAATTTTATATAAGCACTTTTGTTTTGTCTATACTTATCGTTTATCTGGCTTTCCGCCTCGTCCCCTTCGTGAGCCGGCCAATATTCAACACGGAAACTTTCCCGAGCAACGGAGCTCAATTGCTAAAACAGTTTAAACTCGGAAACAAAGTCGGCTTCCAGTACCAACAATTCACTACTTGGAAAATGCCCACATCCGGCAATAAGATAAGGAACCAAAGTATAAACTAGAAAATTTTAGATTTATACCCGAAGGTACCATTTTTAGAATCGAAAATCCAACCAGAACAAACATGAGCATAAAGTACTTTCAAGTATTCTGGGATTTTCGATTTTGACATAATCATTTGGAAATAAGATGGTAATATAAAACTTCTCAGAAAATATTGAGGAAACTAATACTTTATTTCTCATTGAACATGTACACATATATGATTACAAAGAAATAAATTTTAAGAATAAAAGGGACATAGCTGAGCAATATTGCACGGCCTGTCTAATTCTATCGAGTTTGTACTGCCTCCAGCTCTCTTTCTCTTCTTAGTAGGATGTCTTTCTTTGACTGGCCGCATATTAGTTAGATAGTAAGAACCATTGTGCAATACTCGGCTAACTAAAAAGGGCCCTTCCCATACTGGGGAAAGTTTGTGTTTTCTTTTCTGCACAAGCCAGAGAACCAAATCGCCCTTATTGAAAGACCGGTTTCTGACTCTCTAGCTATGATATTTGTGTAACTTCTGCTGATAGGCTGTTGATCTCATCTCAGCAACAACACGAAGTTCTTCGATTAGATCGAGATCATTTTGTCGAGAAATTTCAGCATCCTCTTCGATATACGCAGCAACTCGGGAAGAAGTATGGATTAAATCACTAGGAAGAACTACTTCTGCACCATAGACCAAGAAGAAAGGTGTGTATCCAGTTGACCTATTCGGAGTTGTTCTCAAGCTCCATATCACAGACAGTAATTCATCTGCCCAAGCTCCCGCAACACGACGAAGTGGTGCTTCGAGTCTTGGTTTGAGGCCTTGTAGGATGAAGTGGTGCATAAGAAAGGTGTGTATCCAGTTGACCATTAGCTTGTGGATTTGCGACTGATCCAATGTCAAGCCAGATATTTTGTTTGTCGCAGAATTTGGAAAGTTCTCCCATAGAAAAATTGCTCCCATTGTCCGTGATAATACTATGTGGATAACCGTATCGGATTATAACATCCTCGACAAATCTGGTTGTTGCTCCATCACAATTTATGACGGGTTTAGCCTCAATCCATTTTGTGAACTTATCCACCATCACTAACAGGTGAGTAAATCCACTTGGAGCCCGTTTAAACGGTCCTACCATGTTAAGCCCCCAAACCGCGAAAGGCCATGTTATAGGTATTGTTCGCAGCTGATCAGCTGGAACATGAGCTTGTTTGGTGTACTTTTGGCAGCCTTTGCACCTCTTGACCAGCCGTTCGGTGTCTGCCTTGGCTATAAGCCAGAAAAATCCGTGTCTAAAAGCTTTTGCCACTAAAGATTTGGCTACAGCATGATGACCGCATTCGCTTGCGTGAATTTCCCTTAGGATTTCCACTCCTTCTTTCGGAGATAAGCATCGCTGAAAAACCCCAGATACACTCCGCTTATACAGCTCACCACTTATTATTGTATAGGTTTTTGCTTGTCGGACGATCTGCCAGCTCAGAACCTCGTCTTTAGGTAATTTTCCGTCTACCAAGAAATCAAGATAGGGTTGAGTCCAGCTAGGAATTACAGCCAGGACTGCTATTAAAGGTGAGTCGGATTTGGTAAGATACTCCTCATCAACTCCTGCGATAGAGGGAACTCTAAGATGCTCCAAAAAAGCGCCATCCGGGACCTTTTTCCGTGCAGAACCTATCCGTGATAGTGCGTCTGCTTCTTCGTTTTCTGTTCGAGGGATGTGTTGAACTTCTAACCCTTCGAACGATTTAGATAGTTCATCCATGACAATCCTATATGCTGACATGTGTTTGTTTGCATTACAGATATCAAACACTTGCTGAGCAACAAGATCTGAATCTCCATAACACATGAGTCATCAAATGCCGATATCCTTAGCAATCTGGATTCCATGCAGCAACGCTTCATATTCGGCAATGTTGTTTGTTGCCGCGAAGTGGATATGCAACACATAGAAAACCTTATCTCCTTGGGGTGATTTGAGCACCACGCCATCCCCCGAGCGCTTTAGACCCAGCAAAATGCAAGGTCCAGTATTCCAACTCTAGGAGGGTCATATTTTTCGTTGTCTCTGTCTAATCAGCGACAAAGTCAGCGAGTATTTGGGATTTAATTGCTGTATGATGTTTGTACTCAATGTCAAAAGCTAAAAGCTCTATTCCCCATTTTGCGACACATCATGTAGAGCCGTTGTTGTTCATTATGTCTCTCATGGGAGTTGTGCTCACCACCGTAATTTGATGCTCCTCAAAATAATGCAGTATCTTTCGGGATGCGAAGAACACACCATAAGCCAGCTTTTGATATTGCGGATACCACTGTTTTGATTCAGTTAGGACTTCACTGAGGTAATAAATCGGACGTTGCACCAGGTGTTCCTATTTTTCCTCTTGTCTTTCCACCACCATGATGACACTGATGACCCTATTTGTCACAGCGAGATAGAGCAACATCGGTTCGCGAGGTTCTAGTGTTGCAAGGATAGGAGAGGACGAGAGTACTGCTTTCAGGTCTTGTAGTGTAGCTTCAACTTCATCAGTCCAAACGAAATTTTTAGTCTTTTTCAGGAGCTTGTAGAGTGGTGCAGCTCTTTCACCGAGCTAGCTTACAAACCGACCGACTGCAACAATGCAACCAGTTAGTCTTTGAACGTCCTTCAGGCGAGTTGGCCTGGAAATATTGAGTATAGCCTTAATTTTGTCACGGTTCACCTCTAGGCCTCTTTGAGACACGATGAAACCTAACAAATTCCTGGCTGGTATTCTGAAGAAACACTTCTTCTAATTAAGCATTATGTTGTATTTGTGTAGATTAGCGAATGTTTCCTCTAAGTCAGAAATTAAGGTTTCCTTCTTTTTGGACATCACCGCTATGTCGTCCACGTATGCATGTACATTGCGTGTGATTTGATCGTGGATGCAACGCTGCATAATGCGCTGGTATGTAGCTCCTACGTTCTTGAGCCCAAAGGGCATCGTAACGAAACATAAGGTTTCGAAGGGGGTTATGAATTAATTTTTGACTTTGTCTAATTCCTTCATATGGATTTGGTGATAACCGGAATATGCATCGAGAAAACATAGGAGTTCCGAGCCTGCCGTAGAATCGATAACTTGATCAATTCTAGGTAGAGTGAATGGATCTTTGGGACAAGCCTTGTTTAAGGCGGTATAATCAACACACATTCTTAATTCAGTAGTGTCCTTTTTAGGGACCATTACATGATTGGCTGACCACTCACTGTGGATGACCTCTTCTAGGAATCCGGCTAACTCGATCCTGGCTAGTTCCTTAGCTATTGCCTTTCACTTTTCATCGCCAAAACGTCGTAACGACTTTTGACAGGTTTAGCTTTTGGGTGTACATTTATAGAGTTCTCGGCAAGTTCCCTAGGTACTCAGGTCATGTCAGATGGCTTCCATGCAAAGATGTCTTGATTGGTTTGGAGGAACTTGACGAGCGTGCTTTCCTATGCGCTATCTAAACCTACAGCTATCTAGATCACCTTGGAGGGGTCATCTTCCTTCAACGGTGTCGTCTTTGTCTCTTCTGATGCCTTCAACTCTGGAGTCAGCTTTGTAACCTCCTTCTTCATTGCGAGGTCGATGGTCTTCTTGATCTCCTGGTACTCTTGGGCATGCAGTACGGCTTCAGCAAAGGCGACATTTCCATCCTCGCACTCTCGTGCTTTTTTCGGGTCTCCCTGATGGTGACCACGCCCTTGGGACCTGGAATTTTCATCATATTATAATTGTAATACAGACGAGCCATGAAAGCCCAGTAAGCCGGCCGTCCGAATATAGCATGGTATGCGCTCTTGAATGGCACCACTTCGAAGGAAAGTGCTTATGTCCGGTAGTTCTTTGGAATTCCAAAGGTAACATCCAAAGTGATCTCTCCTAGGGAATTTGCTTGTCTTCCTGGGACAACTCCGTGAAATATCACAGAGCTGTGATTCAGATGAGTTTCCGAGATCCTCATCCGTCGCAGCATTTCGACGTAGAGAATATTGATGTTGTTGCCACTGTCCATGAGAGTCTTGGAGAAACCATAGTTGTCAATAGGTGGATTAACGACTAAGACGTATTTTCCTCTCCTGTGTAACTTAGGTGGATGATCAGCACGGTCAAAGGTGATTGTTACTTTCGACCAGTCCAAGAATTGAGGGACAACCAGAATAGTTGCGTTGAGCTCATGCAAAACTGCTTTCTTGACCTTAGCTAGTTGAGACCCAAGGAAAGTGACATAAGTGTCTTTCTTCGTTGGGAAGTTCTTCTTTCCATCTGACTTGGGATTTGAAGGCTCTGCTTCCTCCATGTCGGAATCATCCTTGGTCTCCTTTTCTTTTTCAGGATTCTTCTTTCCCTTCTTCCCCTTGGCCCTGTAGCCAGTGGAATAGTCTTTTTTGATGTCATCATTGAAATGACACTTGGTATTTGGCATCCAAGTGATGCACACACGGATTGTTGGCAATGTCTGCCCAAGAGTAGGTTTTGCCAGGTTGCTGGTCTCCTCTCCCTTGGACTCTTGATGTCCCACGACCGCAACCGCACCCTCCTCATCCTCTAGATCCGAAAGTGGCAGTGACAACCACTATTTCCATGTTGGGCTTTTCTTCTGATGTGTTCTTGCACTTCTGAGCTTGTTGCTTTGGCTGTTTTGCTGATTGTGGTACAACCAGGATGTTCAGTAGTCCTTCTACGTCATCGTCGGCATCTGCATACTTGCTCGCTGTCTCTATCATCTCTCCTAGATCGCTGACCTTGTCGAACATAAAACGGTGAGGTAGTAAACCAATTGGGAGTCCTGCAATGAAAGCTTCAATCGCAGTTTGATCGTTTACTCCTTCACAAGAGTTCTTGGTGTCGATCCATCATCCGAGGTAATCTCAGCAAGTTTCTCTGGCTTTCTGGGTGCAATGCTATAGGTCTACTACCATACATGGCCTCCAATATGTGCCTTTGAAATTCCGAAAGAATGCACTTTGCATGTCGTACCAGTTGTGAATGGTGTTTTCCGGAAGTTCATTGAGCCAGGATCGTGCCGTCTTTCTCAGCATAAGTGAGAGATACCATGTCACAACCAAGCTGTTTCCGCCTTTGGTGATGCAGCAAGCCTGGAAAAAAAAATCCTAAAGCCAAGTATTTGGCCGAGCCACACCGGCGTAGGCTTGGAAGTGTCTTGAGATAGCAAATCCTTCACGGAAGTGTGTTTGTTGAATGCACGGTCCGAACCATTTTGGACCCATATAAATATTATTGTTCTCGTAGCACCACACCTCTATGTTAGAGTTGATCCGGTGTCTCGCGTCATTTGGTGATAGAGAATGCTGTCTTCGTTGTTTGTTGTGGCTGCGGTGCCTTGGAGCCGGATTTCTGCTTCTACCACCACCTCCTCCGCCACGACGCCCTCCTTGGACTCCTCGAGAGCCGCTGTGCTGGCTGCTTGGTGGAGAGAGTGGTGCATGTGGATTGTTTTCGGCTGAGCGTGGGCCTCCATCCGGAGCATCGTGTTTTTGGTTCCGGGGAGGGTCTTAACTATGATGAGCCCCTTGCTGGCTTGACTCGGCATAGTGTCCATCGTTCCTTCGTCCGTCATTTCCCCCATTGAGATGAGGTTCAGTCGGACGGCTTGTATGTCTAGGAGGTGGCATCCTTTGTTGGTCCTCCTCCCGACGTTGCTATTTTTCATCTTTCCTGCGATTGTTCGACTCTCGCCGGGGAGGGTGTCTCGGAACTAGTGGTGCAACTGCGTCTCGCTCTGTGGCTGGAGCAACATTGCTCCAGTCACGTGCGGATCTGTGCCATTGCCCTGAAGATCCGATTCTTGAGTAGTTGTCTTCCCGACGGTCGGGACAGTGATGCTGTTCCGGGTCCCGTCGGGGCCTAATGTCATCCTAGGACGGATCCATGCGACATTGGTCGGATTTGGAGACCAGTTTTCCGCTCCCGGATTTCGCAAGCTTTTGTTGCTCCATTATAGAATCCCAATTGTCTAACAATTGTAATGCTACTTGTCCTAGTAAGATATTGGCTACTTCATAGATATTATTGTTGCATCATAATTATATCATGCTCATGTCATCATGCCACCTTGCATTTGAGCATCATATAAAACCCTTTTGTTTTTGGTTCTTCTCTCACATGCATTATTAATTGTATTTGCCTCTTGATATTGTATTTGGTTATTGATATATTGTCTAAATGCCCAAGTTGAGTTGGGGGCATATCTTTTATTTCATTTCCATCACCTTTCTTTTCCACCACTTTATAATTCCACCATCCTACTAGACCATAAGCTTGTTTGTCTTTATTTTGGATTTCTCTAGCTCATGTGCAATAGGGTGGATCTAGTCCTTAATTTCCTTTGCTTGGCTCTTTTCCACTTCTTGGAAATGCATGAGAACAATGCCATAATATTATTAATATTGTTTTCACAAAATAAATCATGGCATTATTATTTTGCATGGGCCATGCAAAAGTACCACCACCTTTAGCCATTTGGCTTCCTTTTGGTTTTAGGGATTCTTGTCTTGTGTATCATCACCACCTCTACCACACCTTTACTCTCATCAAAATTTATCATTTTAATCATCTACATTCATGTTTATATGAAGGATTCCTCCCATACTCCTTTCTTTCTCTTTTCATGATTATTTTTCCTCCACCTCATCTTAGCCTAATACAAGCCTTTTCTCTCACTCCCTAGCTAGTCCTGTTCCATTTTTTTCAATAGGCAAAAACTCCCAAAAGGATAAATTCTTGGTTTAAATCTGAAACAAATCAAAATACAAATCAAATCAGATAATAAAACAAAAAGAAAGAAAAAAAAGAGAACCTTACCTGCAGCGCAGCCAGCAGCCCACCAGTGGCCTCGCCCGACGCGGCCCATCTCTCGGCCCACCTCCCCAGCCCGTACTGATTCGGCGCCGACGCCGCCCTGTTCCTCTTCTCCCCCGTCTAACGCCGTCGCCCTCCCTCTCTCTCGGAGCCGCAGATGGAAAGCAGACGCGGGCAGGTGGCCGTTTGCCGTGTCAGCCACGCCGCCCGCACGCGAGCCTCCTCCTTATCCTCGCGCCGAGCCGCCCTCTTTTTCCCTAACCCTAGCTCTGCTCCGTTCCCTCTCCCTCTTCCCCGCGTGCCGCCGCTAGACCGTGTGCCGCGACGTCGTTTCCGTCCTCGCCGGTGACCGGGGACACACCGGGAAGCATCGCCGCGGACCGTGGACTCGACCCCGCCCGCTGGGAGACGCCAAGCTCGCCGTAGCCGGCCCCTCACCGACGAGCAGTACACCCCCGCAGCAGCTCCGCCATTCCCCTCCGCTCCGGCCGTTCCTGCCTCCGAATTCCACGGGAATCGGACGAGGTGAGCTGACCCCTCGCCCCTTCCGTTATTCCCCCTCTTCTCGTGCCTAGCGCCGCCCCTAATTGACCCTCTCCGGCGAGCCGCCCCGCCGACGCACAGTCCCTGCCTGGATTCCCCTCTGTTCCCCGGTGTGCCCAGCCAGCACAGCCCGCTACCGTCGACCCTCCCTAAACGAAATCGGTAGCCGAAGCCGCCCTCTACAACTTCCGTTTTGGCGGCCAGGGCTATCTCGCCGTGTGTGCGACGCCACCTTCGCCGGAAGTCTGCGCCGTCGTCAGTCGTTGTCGAAGTTCAGAGAAACGGCGTCAGAGTCAGACAGTGCTCGCGCGGCCGTTTGGCAAAAAGGACCCCCACGCTATTTGGCGATCACGCCTAGGTCCCCAGTAGCCCTATTGTCCCCACCTGTCAGCCGCCTGGCAATTTGCAGAAAACCCCCCAGCAGACCCGGCTCTCAACCCGCGCTCCGTCCCCGCTGCGTGACGGGCTCACCCACGCCCCTCGCTGTCACGTGGGGCCAGCTTCATCGTTGGGCCCGCACGTCAGCCCCTCAGCTAGCCTCTGCCCCGGTGCAAAATGTTTTTCTCGCGCGCGTGGCCTAGTCCGCATTGTCCCCACCCGTCAGCGTCTAGGCTAGGGTTATCTGTGGTGTAAAATGTTTTCCAATTGTCTATTTTTAACTAAATCTTTTTCAAATTGATTTAAAATCAAAATTCTTTTCGGATTCAAATAATTTTTAAAATACAAATCCAAATAATACAAGTAATATATGTTTTGGAATCAGAAAAATGTAAGGAATTCAAATATGCCCTTCAAAATATATTTAGAACATTTTAATTTCGAGATGATTAAAATTATAATAAAATGCCCTTTTTCCTTAATTAATTAATAACTTTTGCTTTATAACTCCAATTTGACAAATAATATGTCTAAATCGATCAGCGCGACGAGCCCGTTCTATTACTGCAGTCCTTTTTCTGATTTGAAGCATGCATCATGTCATCATTCAAAATCTGAACTGTTTATGACAATAAAACTGGGCTGAATAAATAATAAAATGTTTTCTTTATTGTATCCACACCTCACCTTTGCCATGCTACTTTAATACCATGCAAACTGTGCATCATTCATCATGGCATGCTTGTTGCTTGACGCATTTTAATTCATATGCTTGTGCACTTTATTTATGTTGGCCCTTGTTTGTTTGGTTCTTCTTCGAATAGACGCCCAACAGGAGAATTACCAGGAATCACAGGAGTACTACCCAGATCCATCTCTCGCTTCAACTGAGCTACCAGGCAAGCACTACCTCATGCTTGCATACATACAGTACCTATTGCCTCTATCTTATTCTTGCATCATTGAGTCGCGATTTGCATTAAATTGAATCCCAAGTACTGCATGGCCTTTACTTTTAAACCACACCAAGCTTGTTCCGGTCCCATGAGCCATTACTACAGGAGTTGTTTGAGCCATGCGAGTCGTAGAAAATCATGAGTAGGGTATGTGAGAGTCTGATGAATAACGAGGTACCTAAACAACATAAACGGAGTAGTAATGGGATAACTAATGAAAGAGGCACCGGTGAGCAATATCTGCTATTTGGTTTTTCCTGCTCACTTGTGTCCCGTAGGACCCCGAGTACTTTATTCCTGTTACATGTATTCGCACTATCCACATCCGGGAGGCCTTATGGACCCCCCTGAGCCAGAGCTTGATTCATTCTTATTTCTTGGGGCCACAAGTAGTTTGGGACTTTATTACTATCCTGTACTTATGCCATGTTACCGTTTTAATAAGTTTGTGCGTGGAGCACCTGTACTATTTTGGATCGTGGAATGTTTTCGCGGTATCGACAAGCCTAGTCACATTTTCGGGTTCCCAGTCGTTTACAACCATTGACTCAAACCTTGGGTCTGTCTCGGAGCCGGCCAACTTCGTTGCGGGTAGCTTAATGGGGTGGCCCCCTGAAATCTTTCTGAATCCTGTGATTGCTTTCTCGTGAATGCCTCGTTGGGTTTTGATTTAGTTTTTCCGAGGTTGATCGAGTGTGTGTTGCTATTCGTGCACCCCTGCAGGGTAAATCTTTCTGAAAGCCGTGTCCGCGGTTATGGACGACTTGGAGCACAGTTTCTCGATCATAGACAAGTATAACTAAAGTACCGCTTTTAAATTGACTAAGTACTTGACTAGTAAATAGTGCAATGCTCATGGAATGGTTAATAAAACTGCCAACGGATGATGGGGGTTGTTCGTCTGCTTCCTCGTTGGTAAGAGAGGAGGAGGATGGATCTGTTAATTATACTGTTATAACTGTTGTTCTTAATTCACGGACTTCCGTCTATCTTTGGTTGGGCGGAAGGTTAGCGAGTCTCTATAGAATTGCTAGGTATTATCTTTTGCTGCAATTGCGTCACCCCAGGTTGTGTCCCCTTTAGCGGCATTAAGACTTGCTGAGTACCCCTAGGGTCTCACACGATAAATTGTTTGATTCAGATGAACAGGTGTACCCGCAAGATGGATACTGGGTGGAAGAGACAGATGATGTTGGCAACGATCATTCGGTGTAGAGATTCCGGGAACGGGGATCCGTGTGATCTATGGGCGGGATGTGTTTATTTATGGGGCATCTTATGCCAATTTGCTTCTTATCCGTACTCGGATCTTGTTTTTCGCTTCCGCCTGATACTCTGATGTGTGATGTATGAGGAGCTATCCTAAATTATTATATCTATCTAGGACATTTGGATCTTGCCATATGGCGTTGCAATATTTCTATTTCTTTTAGATGGAATGGCTCTGAGGACTGTTGTATGTGTCTTGCATACATACTCATTTGTGTATGTAGTTGATCCCTTCGCCTGCCGATTACGCCGCTCGTTCTTGTCCCGTTGTCTGAAAGTGGTTAGGACGGCCGAAAGGTCTACCGTGAGTGGCCCTGGGCCCCACCGTACTATCTTAACCACTTTCGTTCATCCAGGCATTAACTAAGAGCGTAATTCACCGAGGTAGTTACAATTGGTATCAGAGCCATCCCGCCCTTCAGGGTCTCAGCCAAAATGGTCGTTGTCAGTCTAGCAAATATTTTTGTAGTTATGTATACTAGGGAAAAACAAAACGTGAGAGTAGGACTGCTTCCATTTTGCTTCTTACCCACCCACCCACCCTTTTCTCGTAAGAAAGTGTAACGTTTTCAATCTTCTTAAAATTCAAACTAGGATTCACGTGTTCTGGGTTCCGTAGTACCATAGGTTGTGTTTGTGTTTGTGTGTGTGTGTGTGTGAATTCTTTGTCTATCTGTTGCATCCAAATGTTATCACTATCTGCCTTTGGTTATCAACTGTGGGTACATTCCCTACCGACAGTCCTTTGTAAACCGACGCGATCTATTCTGATTCTTTGTACACCGATGCGATCTATCTTACTCTTTGTTATCCGATGTTATCTTGTTGGGGTTTTCTTTTTCGTAGTTAACAATCTTCAGGTTCATCTGAAGAAGAAGGTGTTGGGATATGTGTTTTACTGATTCATGTGCGGAGTAATGATTTGAGTGCGGGATGGAGTCGCGACCATACCACTACTTTGATCATCTGCTTTTGTATATTGAACTAGTAGAGTTACTAATCTTGATTCGTTAAGTGGTTTTGCGCATATAGTGGTATTTTAATGCCGAAATTTGCGGAAATTTTTTCTTTGTTAGTTTGTATACCACACTCCTTGTTCAGTCGTGTGCGTTATGCTTAGTATCGTCTAGTTGCCTTGAACTTTGCTGATATTTTAATATCATCTGAATTGCATTCTTTAATCTTGATTAATTCCATTTTGGTACTATTTTGGATTATTATCATTCTCCATTATAGTACTGACTTGTGTTTTATATCAATCACAGGATGGCACCACCACGGCGTTCTGAGGAGGATATACCACCTGAACTCGGGGCTGCTTTGGCAAGTATTGCAAATGCTTTGGGCACTATGCAGCAAAACCAGCAGCGCTTCGAGGAAAGCGTGAGGAGGAATGAGTTTGTTCCGCTACCTCCACCTCCCAAGCGAGGAGACATCAAGAGTTTTCTCAAGTTAAACCCACGCCAATTTGAGGTGTCTGATCAGCCACTTGATGCGGATGATTGGCTTCGTGATGTGTCAAGGTTGCTGATGACTGCGGATGTTCCCGAGCAAGAATGGGTCAAGTGTGCTACTCACCTTCTAAAGGGAGATGTAGCTCTCTGGTGGGAAAATTACCTCAAGGCAGATCTTTCTGGTTTTCAGCCTACTTGGGAGCAGTTCACTGCTGCTTTCAAAGAGCAATATCTGTCAGAAATTGTCATGGAAAGGATGAAGGAAGTGTTTCTCAACCTCAAGCAGGGCACTGACAATGTCAACACCTACATCAGGAACTTCATGAACCTTTCTCGTTATGGTGGCGATGAGATCTCTGATGACAAGAAGAAGGAAAAGAGGTTTCGGCAAGGCCTCAATGCTTCCATCAAATATGCAATCACTCATGCAAGGCCGGCATCTTTTCTGGAACTTCAGCACACAGCTCTGCAGGAAGAAGCAAGTAGGCATGTGTTTGAGGAGTCAAAGAAACACAGCCGTGATACAGCAAGCTCTTCTGCTATGACAGCTCCTTCTAAGCATCGTATCTGGGTTCCTAACACCCCACCGTCGCTCCCTGCTCCACCAAGACCTTCAAGCTACGCACCAAGGCCACCAAACTCCTTCACTGCGGCTCCCAGGGGCTACAACCACAACTACCCTGGAGCGCCTGGCGGAGTCCCTGGCTACGTTGCTCCACGTCCACCTGGTGCTTGCTATACTTGTGGAAACACTGGGCATCAGCACTGGAATTGTCCAATGAACAACAAAGCTCTTCCACCACCACCTCCAAGACCTGCGGCAAGTGCTCCTATGATTCGTGCACCTCCACCTCGGGCTCTCAACATCAACACTAAGCCGGGGTCGACGGTTGCTCGTGCCAACTGTGTCAACGTCGCTCAAGCTGAGCATGCACCTGGAGTTATGATGGGTATGCTTCCTGTTAACTCAGTTCTTGCACGAGTTTTGTTTGATTCTGGTGCTTCGCATTCTTTTTTTCTCACAAGTTTGCGCATGAGCAAGAGCTTGTTATAGACCAGCTGGATAAAAAGTTAATGGTTCTTTCTCCCGGGGCAAGATTGTTATCTACTAAGATTAGCCATGGCAATCAAATTGAGATTGGTGGTTCTTTGTTTCCGGCTTCCTTAATTGTTCTGGGCAATTCTGATATTGATGTTATCTTGGGCATGGATTGGTTGACAGCAAATGCAGCTGTGATTGATTGTGCTGAACGTTCGGATTCTCTGAAAATTCCTGAAGGCCATATAGTCTATTCTCCAAGTCTGACTCCTGCAATTCAGCTTTATTCTTTGGCGGCTCTGAATGATGATGCTATGGAAGGTATTCAGAGTGTTCCTGTAGTTTGTGAGTTTCCAGATGTCTTTCCTGAAGAGTTGCCAGGTGTGCCTCTGGATCGTGAGGTTGAGTTTGTCATTGAACTTGAACCTGACACCGCTCCTATTTCCAAGCGGCCTTATAAAATGGGTCCTGCTGAGTTGGCTGAACTCAAACGTCAGTTGGATGAACAAGAGAAGTTGGGGTTCATTCAGCACAGTACTTCTTCTTGGGGTAGCCCAACCATCTTTGTGAAGAAGCGAGACAAGATTGATAGACTTTGTGTTGACTATTGGGCACTCAATGTTAAAACCATCTAGAATAAATATCCCCTTCCACGGATTAATGATCTCTTCGATCAGCTAGCTGGAGCGGTGGTATTCTCTAAGCTTGATTTGAGAAGTGGTTATCATCAAATCAAGATTCGCAAGGAAGATGTTCCCAAAACATCTTTCACCACCCGCTATGGCCTTTATGAGTACACGGTCATGTCTTTCGGTCTCACCAATGCACCTGCCACCTTCTCGAGGCTTATGAACTCGGTTTTCATGGAGTATCTTGATAACTTCGTTGTGGTCTATCTGGATGACATTCTAGTCTATTCTAAGTCTAAGGAAGAACATGAAGAACACCTTCGGTGTGTCCTAAACAAGCTTTGTGAGAACCGCTTGTATGCAAAGTTCTCCAAGTGTGAATTCTGGCTGTCTCAAGTCACCTACCTTGGTCACGTCATCTCTGCCAAGGGCATTGCAGTCAACCCAGAAACTATTAAGACAATTATGGACTGGCTTCCACCCATAAATGTCAAAGAAGTCCGGAGTTTCCTTGGTTTGGCCAGTTACTGCCGTCGCTTCGTTCAAAACTTCTCAAAGATTGCGAAGCAACTTACCGATCTCCTCAAGAAAGGCAAGAAATATCTTTGGACTCCTACATGTCAAGCAAGCTTTGAAACACTCAAAGAGAAGCTCACTTCCACACCAGTTTTGGTTCCTCCAGATACATCAAAGCCTTTCCAGATATTCTGTGATGCTTCATTGCAAGGATTGGGTGCGGTCCTTATGCAAGAAAAGCAAGTTGTTGCTTATGCATCTCGTCAGTTGAAGACGCATGAGATCAACTATCCTACACATGACCTCGAACTCGCAGCAGTTGTCTTTGCTTTGAAAGTACGGAGGCATTACTTGCTTGGCAACCATTGTGAGATCTTTTCTGATCACAAGAGTCTGAAGTATATCTCCACACAGCCTGATCTCAACCTTCGTCAGAGGAGGTGGATTGAAACAATCAATGATTTCGATTTGACCATCAACTACACTCTGGGCAAAGCCAATGTCATGGCAGATGCTCTCAGCCGAAAAGCTTATGTCAACAACCTCATGATGGAAGAACAATAGCCTCTCTTGTGCGAGGAATTCCGCAAGCTCAACCTTGAAATTGTGGATCAAGGGTATCTTCTGAACCTTCTAGCAACACCTCTCTTGGAAGAAAAGGTCTGTTCCATTCAGCTTGGTGATCCTTACACTAAAAAGATCATCTCCAACATTCAGCTTCCGAAGTATGAGTCTTTCCACGTAGATGACCAAGGCACTCTTTTCTTTGAACACCGGATGTTTGTCCCGAACTACCCGAGTTTAAGAGAGCAAGTTCTCAAGGAGGCGCATGATTCTGTTCTTTCTATCCACCCTAGCAGCACTAAGATGTACATGGACTTGAAAACACAATATTGGTGGCCTGGTTTGAAACGATGTTGTGCCAAGTATGTCTCGGAGTGTGATGTTTGTCGCAGAGTTAAAGATGTCCATCAGAAACCTTCCGGTCTTCTACAGCCATTGAAGCCTCCGGAATGGAAATGGGAGAAAGTAGAGATGGACTTCATCACTGGTTTTCCAAGGTCGCAGAAGGGCAACAATGCAATCTTTGTTGTCATTGACAGGCTTTCCAAAGTAGCTCACTTCTTTCCAGTCAAGGAAACAATTTCTGCAATTCAGTTGGCTGAGCTCTATATCAACAGAATTGTCTCTCTGTATGGAGTTCCTCTTGAGATCAGTTCAGACCGTGGAAGCATATTCACTTCCAAGTTCTGGGGAAGTTTCCAAAATGCTTTGGGAACCAAATTAAACTTCAGCACAGCTTACCACCCTCAGTCGCAAGGACAAGTTGAAAGGATCAATCAGATTCTAGAAGACATGCTCCGTGCTTGCGTTATCTCTTTTGGCATGAAGTGGGAAGAATGTCTTCCTTATGCTGAATTCTCTTACAACAACAGTTTCCAGAAAAGTCTAAAGATGGCACCATTTGAGGCTCTCTATGGTCGCAAGTGCAGAACTCCGATTGGTTGGTTGGGCGCAGGTGAAAGAATATTGTTTGGCCCCGACATTGTAACTCAAGCGGAGGAGAAAGTTCACATCATTCTTGAAAATCTGAAGATTGCTCAAAGTCGCCAGAAGAGCAATTATGACAGAAAGCACACAGACATGGAGTATGTCCCTGGTGATCTCGTTTATCTTCGTGTCACTCCCATGAGAGGCACGCACCGCTTTGGTATCAAAGGAAAGCTGGCTCCTAGATACATCGGTCCTTTCAAAATTCGTGGAAGAAGAGGAGAAGTTGCTTATGCTCTTGAGCTCCCTAAACAACTCAAAGTCCATGATGTTTTTCACATCTCTCAACTCAAGAAGTGCTTCAAGGATCCCGGCAGGACCGTGGACCATGAACTCATCAATCTCCAAGAAGACCTTTCTTATCAAGAGCACCCCACAAAAATTCTTGAAGTCGCAGAAAGCAGGACTCGCAACAAGTCCATCAAGTTCTGCAAGGTGCAGTGGTCGCACCATTCCGTTGATGAAGCCACCTGGGAACGTGAAGATGAGCTCCGTGCCAAGTATCCTACCCTCTTTGAGTCTTCTTCTTCCTAGAATCTCAGGGCGAGATTCCTGTTTAGTGGGGGAGAGTTGTAGAATCCCAATTGTCTAACAATTGTAATGCTACTTGTCCTAGTAAGATATTGGCTACTTCATAGATATTATTGTTGCATCATAATTATATCATGCTCATGTCATCATGCCACCTTGCATTTGAGCATCATATAAAACCCTTTTGTTTTTGGTTCTTCTCTCACATGCATTATTAATTGTATTTGCCTCTTGATATTGTATTTGGTTATTGATATATTGTCTAAATGCCCAAGTTGAGTTGGGGGCATATCTTTTATTTCATTTCCATCACCTTTCTTTTCCACCACTTTATAATTCCACCATCCTACTAGACCATGAGCTTGTTTGTCTTTATTTTGGATTTCTCTAGCTCATGTGCAATAAGGTGGATCTAGTCCTTAATTTCCTTTGCTTGGCTCTTTTCCACTTCTTGGAAATGCATGAGAACAATGCCATAATATTATTAATATTGTTTTCACAAAATAAATCATGGCATTATTATTTTGCATGGGCCATGCAAAAGTACCACCACCTTTAGCCATTTGGCTTCCTTTTGGTTTTAGGGATTCTTGTCTTGTGTATCATCACCACCTCTACCACACCTTTACTCTCATCAACATTTATCATTTTAATCATCTACATTCATGTTTATATGAAGGATTCCTCATCTTAGCCTAATACAAGCCTTTTCTCTCACTCCCTAGCTAGTCCTGTTCCATTTTTTTCAATAGGCAAAAACTCCCAAAAGGATAAATTCTTGGTTTAAATCTGAAACAAATCAAAATACAAATCAAATCAGATAATAAAACAAAAAGAAAGAAAAAAAAGAGAACCTTACCTGCAGCGCAGCCAGCAGCCCACCAGTGGCCTCGCCCGACGCGGCCCATCTCTCGGCCCACCTCCCCAGCCCGTACCGATTCGGCGCCGACGCCGCCCTGTTCCTCTTCTCCCCCGTCTAACGCCATCGCCCTCCCTCTCTCTCGCAGCCACAGACGGAAAGCAGACGCGGGCAGGTGGCCGTCTGCCGCGTCAGCCACGCCGCCCGCACGCCAGCCTCCTCCTTATCCTCGCGCCGAGCCGCCCTCTTTTTCCCTAACCCTAGCTCTGCTCCGTTCCCTCTCCCTCTTCCCCGCGTGCCGCCGCTAGACCGTGTGCCGCGACGTCGTTTCCGTCCTCGCCGGTGACCGGGGACACACCGGGAAGCGTCGCCGCGGACCATGGACTCGACCCCGCCCGCTGGGAGACGCCAAGCTCGCCGTAGCCGCCCCCTCACCGACGAGAAGTACACCCCCGCAGCAGCTCCGCCGTTCCCCTCCGCTCCGGCCGTTCCTGCCTCCGAATTCCGCGGGAATCGGACGAGGTGAGCTGACCCCTCGCCTCTTCCGTTATTCCCCCTCTTCTCGTGCCTAGCGCCGCCCCTAATTGACCCTCGCCGGCGAGCCGCCCCGCCGACGCACAGTCCCCGCCTGGATTCCCCTCTGTTCCCCGGCGTGCCCGGCCAGCACAGCCTGCCACCGCCAACCCTCCCTAACAAAATCGGTAGCCGAAGCCGCCCTCTACAACTTCCGTTTTGGCGGCCAGGGCAATCTCGCCGTGTGTGCGACGCCACGTTCGCCGGAAGTCCACGCCGTCGTCAGTCGTCGTCGAAGTTCAGAACGGCATCAGAGTCAGACAGCGCTCACGCGGCCGTTTGGCAAAAAGGACCCCCGCGCTATTTGGCGATCACGCCCAGGTCCCTAGCAGCCCTATTGTCCCCACCTGTCAGCCGCCTGGCAATTTGCAGAAAACCCCCCAGCAGACCTGGATCTCAACCTGCGCTCTGTCCCCGCTGCGCGACGGGCTCACCCACGCCCCTCGCTGTCACGTGAGGCCAGCTTCATCGTTGGGCCCGCACGTCAGCCCCTCAGCTAGCCTCTGCCCCGGAGCAAAACGTTGTTCTCGCGCGCGTGGCCCCATTCCGCATTGTCCCCACCCGCCAGCCTCTAGGCTAGGGTTATCTGCGGTGTAAAATGTTTTCCGATTGTCTGTTTTTAACTAAATCTTTTTCAAATTGATTTAAATTCAAATTCTTTTCAGATTCAAATAATTTTTAAAATACAAATCCAAATAATACAAGTAATATATGTTTTGGAATCAGAAAAATGTGAGGAATTCAAATATGACCTTCAAAATATATTTAGAACACTTTAAATTTCGAGATGATTAAAATTACAATAAAATGCCCTTTTCCTTAATTAATTAATAACTTTTGCTTTATAACTCCAAATTTGACAAATAATATGTCTAAATCGATCAGCGCGACGAGCCCGTTCTATTAATGCAGTCCTTGTTCTGATTTGAAGCATGCATCATGTCATCATTCAAAATCTGAACTGTTTATGACAATAAAACTGGGTTGAATAAATAATAAAATGTTTTCTTTCTTGTATCCACACCTCACCTTTGCCATGCTACTTTAATACCATGCAAACTGTGCATCATTCATCATGGCATGCTTGTTGCTTGACACATTTTAATTCATATGCTTGTGCACTTTATTTATGTTGGCCCTTGTTTGTTTGGTTCTTCTTCGAATAGACGCCCAACAGGAGAATTACCAGGAATCACAGGAGTACTACCCAGATCCATCTCTCGCTTCAACTAAGCTGCCAGGCAAGCACTACCACATGCTTGCATACATACAGTACCTATTGCCTCTATCTTATTCTTGCATCATTGAGTCGCGATTTGCATTAAATTGAATCCCAAGTACTGCATGGCCTTTACTTTTAAACCACACCAAGTTTGTTCCGGTCCCATGAGCCATTACTAAAGGAGTTGTTTGAGCCATGCGAGTCGTAGAAAAGCATGAGTAGGGTATATGAGAGTCTGATGAATAACGAGGTACCTAAACAACATAACTGGAGTAGTAATGGGATAACTAAGGAAAGAGGCACCGGTGAGCAATATCTGCTATTTGGTTTTTCCTGCTCACTTGTGTCCCGTAGGACCCCGAGTACTTGATTCCTGTTCCTTGTTTATTCGCACTATCCACATCCGGGAGGCCTTATGGACCCCCCTGAGCCAGAGCTTGATTCATTCTTATTTCTTGGGGCCACAAGTAGTTTGGGGCTTTATTACTATCCTGTACTTATGCCATGTTACCGTTTTAATAAGTTTGTGCGTGGAGCACCTGTACTGTTTTGGATCGTGGAATGTTTTCGCGGTATCGACAAGCCCAGTCACATTTTCGGGTTCCCAGTCGTTTACAGCCATTGACACAAACCTTGGGTCCGTCTCAGAGCCGGCCAACTTCGTTGCGGGTAGCTTAATGGGGTGGCCCCCTGAAATCTTTCTGAATCCTGTGATTGCTTTGTCGTGGATGCCACGTTGGGTTTTGATTTGGTTTTTCCGAGGTTGATCGAGTGTGTGTTGCTATTCGTGCACCCCTGCAGGGTAAATCTTTCTGAAAGCCGTGTCCGCGGTTATGGACGACTTGGAGAACAGTTTCTCGATCATAGACAAGTATAACTAAAGTACCGCTTTTAAATTGACTAAGTACTTGACTAGTAAATAGTGCAATGCTCATGGAATGGTTAATAAAACTGCCAACGGATGATGGGGGTTGTTCGTCCGCTTCCTCGTTGGTAAGCGAGGAGGAGGATGGATCTGTTAATTATACTGTTATAACTGTTGTTCTTAATTCACGGACTTTCGTCTATCTTTGGTTGGGCGGAAGGTTAGCGAGTCTCTATAGAATTGCTAGGTATTATCTTTTGCTGCAATTGCGTCACCCCAGGTTGTGTCCCCTTTAGCGGCATTAAGACTTGCTGAGTACCCCTAGGGTCTCACACGATAAATTGTTTGATTCAGATGAACAGGTGTACCCGCAAGATGGATACTGGGTGGAAGAGACAGATGATGTTGGCAACGATCATTCGGTGTAGAGATTCCGGGAACGGGGATCCGTGTGATCTGTGGGCGGGATGTGTTTATTTATGGGGCATCTTATGCCAATTTGCTTCTTATCCGTACTCGGATCTTGTTTTCTGCTTCCGCCTGATACTCTGATGTGTGATGTATGAGGAGCTATCCTAAATTATTATATCTATCTAGGACATTCCGATCTTGCCGTATGGCGTTGCAATATTTCTATTTCTTTTAGATGGAATGGCTCTGAGGACTGTTTTATGTGGCTTGCATACATACTCAATTGTGTATGTAGTTGATCCCTTCGCCTGCCGATTACGCAGCTCGTTCTTGTCCCGTTGTCTGAAAGTGGTTAGGACGGCCGAAAGGTCTACCGTGAGTGGCCTTAGGCCCCACCGTACTATTTTAACCACTTTTGTTCATCCAGGCATTAACTAAGAGCGTAATTCACCGAGGTAGTTACATCCATGATATCTCGAGCTGCTATAGTATTTTCCACTGGTGTTGAATACACCAGATCTCCCTTGCTGTCAAGCTAATGTGCTCCTAGATCTCCCTCAAGGAGGATCTTGTGGACCTCCGGATATATGTTAGCCCGCACCAGGGGCTTGTTCGTCTGCGGTACCAAAGTTGGCAGGCCAGCGCATGGCGGTACCTAAGTTGCCTGAAATTACCGCGCTTCAAAAAGTTGGGACACCAACTACTGAGAGAGGCCATTTCGAGGCAAACTCATCTCACCCCTGCCAAATATAAACATTCTGTTAAACCACCCCGTGAAGTAGACGGTCGAGACCCACATGTCAGTTATCTGTCCGTGACGCGGGCGCCAATGCGGCAACCTCTTAGGCAAATCGAGCAGCTAAGTGGATTGGATGCGTTGACCAATTTCACAAATCCATTCCCAGCTTTCCCCTAGCACCGACGGCGTCGGAATCCACCCTCCAGGCAGGACGGTCCCTTCGGGCATTTGACTTTTGGGGCCAAGTTGCTGCGCCCAGTCGCTGATACTGAGCTCCAATGGTGCATGCCGTAGCCACCGTTGCGAGGCTCTAGCCCGCCTTCGCCGCCGACGAGCCGAGCAGCTCGGAGGATGGCAGATCCTACTATCAAGAAAGAAGAAGTTTTGTCTACAAGCGGATGATCTACCCTTCTCTTTGCTATTCGCACTACTTACAACTACTAGCTGGCTACTGAACCTCAAATTGTTTGTTAGCCCATCGCTGACAAACATATTTTGTCCACAATTTTCTGTCAAGTGGGATCTGCGTGGACCCCCTTACCTGGTTACGGTAGTCCTCTATAGGTACGACTCTAAGGGCAACAGGTATGGACACCATTATTTCACGATGGAAGAAGCGCTTGCGCAGATCTGCACTATATCTGGTAGGGTTGTTGCTCTGCATAATCATGTTGAATTATGGCCGAAGTAGACTGCAAAGTTCAGCTTCATGGATGAACGTGGCATCATGGTTCCTATAACGTGTGACCGTCAGCTAGTTGGGTTGATGAAAAGGTATGCTTCGGCTGCCATATTTGAGGTGAAATGTGATGTACTAGATGTGGAAGCTGCTGCAACTGGGAGTCGCCCTTCTATTCTTGGACAGGGTGGTTGCTCGAACCCAAATAGCTCCTGGTAAGCAAAAGTCTCTTGGGGTTTGCATGTTTGTGCTGAATTGTAATTTTTGTTTTATTTACTCTATAGATATTGGGCAGTTATGCAACAGTCTTGTTTCTTTGACAGGAAGCGCCGCAAGGTTAGAAACATGACTGCCGGGTCAGTCATTTTGCTGCCCGAAGAAATTAAAAACGAGTGGAAAGATGTCATTTTGCTGGCCGAAGAAATTAAAAACGAGTGGAAAGATGATGTTGGACACGATTCTGGTGCCCATTGTCCCGACGAGGCAGAGTACGTGAAGCTAAGAAAATTGGCACCAAGGAAGAGGAAGAAGGCAGGAAATGAAGAAGTCATTGGACGTGAAGGCTTGGCACCCAGGCTGCAGAAGAAGGCTGCTGGCAATGAAGATGCATAGTAATGTGTTAAACTTGAACCTATATATGTAATTCTGTTAAATTCTGATTGCCCTGTGTGTGGCACGTTGCTGGGCGAAACAATCTACCCACGTTCTCTGAGTAAAATGTACCGCGACTTAGGGTTTGGAAACGCCCGAGTTAGTAGTTGAATCCGAAATTGTGATTGTGCCACTTCTATCTGAAAACAATGATCCACCGGTTCCACGATTGATGAGGGGACAGAGGTCTCCAAATACGACGGAATGTAAGTGGCACATAAATAAATTATTTAAGCTGTCACACTCCATGAAGAAGCAACTTATTTCAGATGCTGCACAATGACGTGGCAACATAAACAACAATGTTCTCACCGATAATGCCCAGATGAGGAGGAAATGCGTACCACTTTCTGGCCTAATCTTTAGACCCTCTATCTCATTGCCTCTCTGCTCCTGCATCCCTTGCATCTGGCGAAGATCCCGGATCTCCAGTAACCGGGTGTACGTGCTTCCACTTTATAAATTGTGGTTGTGCCATTTGCATGCGACACAATCCACATAGATTACGTTTAAACAAACCACCAGTGTCAAAATACACTAGTAGAAAATGTGTCTTTGGTCCACGGTTATGTTCCCAATCCGGGACAGAGATCTAAATCGAGGCAGAAATTGATCTAAATCACAAATTCTTCCACAAATTAATGCGGGGTCAGAGAAATTTTTTTCCTCCCTGGAATCCGGGACCAATAGTTCAGACCACTAGGTCAACAAGTACTAATATTACAACTTAAAAAGGCACGGAGCTTAAGCTAAATAGAACTAGTTATCACACATCTCCTTGATCTTCCTAATCTTGGCCCGATACGCATCTTCCTGCGAGAGCAAGGATCAAATTGTCTGCTCCTTCCTTTTAGCATCTTCCTTGCAGAGCTTCAATTGTTTCTCTGCATTTTTCCTCATGCACTTGTCAATACTCGTAGTTGTGTACTGCAGGACTTTGACCTGTTGGAGATCGTTCCTTGCTTGAGTCAGTTCTTGCTCTGCTTTAGCCTTCAGGGCCAACGCCGTGTTCCTCTCCTTCTCGACTTTGATAACCTTGTCTTGCACCCACCTGAGATCTCGCTTATGCTTGGTCGTGTCAACTGGTTCCCATAGCTTCATCTCAACACTGTCAAGAAGTGAGCTGAATACGGGTTCTTTCAACTCGACAGTCATTTCCCATAGTTTGTCCAACGTTTTCTGCATCGATTTGGGCCACTCTGGATCTACCCATTTGACAACACCGCAACTTCCGCCTTGCATCATTGCACGATGTCCTTGACACCGTAGAAACCTCCTGCCTGCGTTTCGTCCTTCGAAGGATACAAATTTAGCAGGCACATATCCATGTTTACATACCAGAGGACTTTCTTCATCCTCTAAACCGTGATAGTCGGAGTCATACATCGTCTGGTTGGCCTAACAGATCATACGCGCATGAGTAAACAGATTAGATCTAGCTCAAAAAATAGATAACTGGCCACAGATGATAGAAATAGAGATGAGACGACTCACATCAAAATCACCGTCCCTGTCGTCACGATGTGTTACCTCGCGGTCTCCCCTTGAACCCATGGCGAGAGGGGTGGGGGGGGGGGTGGCTGCCGGAGAGGGGATTGGGATGGGGGTGCCGTCGCCTAGGGGCTACGGCAGGATGGGAGTGAAGTGGGGAAAGTGGCTTCGAGGGTAAGGAAGAGAAGTACACGGAGGAAGAGAAGTAATGGGGACGTGACACTGGGAGGTGGCCCACTGAACTCGTGAGACGTGACACTTGAAACAGGGGAGCGCCAGGTGTTGCCAGTTTGTGTAAAGCAAGCGTGGCCAATCATGCCGCAGAACAGCCTACTCGTGGATCGCTCTCACGAAGACCATCCCAATCGTCCAAGCGCCCCAATCGAACGGTATGTAACAATCATCAAGCAGAACAACTGTGTTAGTGCGTGCCTTCTAGAAGACTCGGTCTAACGGCTACCCATGCAATGACACTGGGTGTGGTTCATGAAAAGAACAGACATGCAATGGCATCGATGGATCCATGCGTGGTTTATGGAAGTAACAGACATGTAATGACTCTAGCTATGGTTAATGAAAAGAACACACATGTAATGACACTGGGTGTGGTTCATGAAAAGAATAGACATGCAATGACACTGGTAGATCCTCATGGGGTTAAAAGAACAGACATGCAATGACACTGGTGCATCCTTATGTGGTTTGTTTAGAGGAACAGACATGCAATGACTCTAGCCGTGGTTCATGAAAAGAACAGACATGCAATGACACCGGGTGTGGTTCATGAAAAGAACAGTCATGCAATGACTTATGTGGTTTGTTTAGAAGAACAAACATGCAATGACACTAGGTGTGGTTCATGAAAAGAACAGATAGGCAATGACACTGGTGGATCCTTATGTGTTTTGTTTAGAAGAACACGCATGCAATGACACAGGGTGTGGTTCATGAAAAGAATAGACAGGCAATGACACTAGTGGATCCTTATGTGGTTTGTTTAGAGGAACAGACATGCAATCACACTAGGTTGATCCATATGTGGTTTATGGAAGTAAAAGACATGCCATGACTCTAGCTGTGATTCATGAAAAGAACAGACATGTAATGACACTGGTGGATCATTATGTGGTTCATGAAAAGAACAGACAGGCAATGACACTGGTGGATCCTTATGTGGTTTGTTTAGAAGAACACACATGCAATGACACTGGGTGTGGTTCATGAGAAGAACACACACGCAATGACACTGGTGGATCCTTATGTGGTTTGTTTAAAGGAACAGACATGCAATGACGCCGGTGGATGCACATGTGGTTTATGGAAGTAAAAGACATGCAATGACACTGGTAGATCCTTATGTGGTTAATGAAAAGAACAGACATGCAGTGAAACTGGGTGTGGTTCATGAATAGAACAGACATGCACTGACACTGGGTGTGGTTCATGAAAAGAACAGACATGCAATGACACTGGTGGGCCCATCCTTATGTGGTTCATGAGAAGAACATACATGCAATGACACTGGTGGATCCTTATGTGGTTTGTTTAGAGAAACACACATGCAATGACACTGGGTGGATCCACATGTGGTTTATGGAAGTAAAAGACATGCAATGACACTGGGTGTGGTTCATCAAAAGAACAGACACGCAATGACACTGGTACATCCTTATGTGGTTCATGAAAAGAATAGACATGCAATGACACTACTGGATCCTTATGTGGTTTGTTTAGAGGAACAGACATGCAATGACTCTAGCCGTGGTTCATGAAAAGAATAGACATGCAATGACACCGGGTGTGGTTCATGAAAAGAACAAACATGCAATGACTTATGTGGTTTGTTTAGAGGAACAGACATGCAATGACAATGGGTGTGGTTCATGAAAAGAACAGATAGGCAATGACACTAGTGGATCCTTATGTGGTTTGTTTAGAAGAACACGCATGCAATGACACTGGGTATGGTTCATGAAAATAATAAACACGCAATGACACTTCTGGATCCTTATGTGGTTTGTTTAGAGGAACAAACATGCAATCACAGTAGGTGGTTCCATATGTGGTTTATGGAAGTAAAAGACATGCAATGACTCTAGCTGTGATTCATGAAAAGAACAGAAATGCAATGACACTGGTGGATCCTGATGTGGTTCATGAAAAGAACAGACAGGCAATGACACTGGTGGATCCCTATGTGGTTTGTTTAGAGGAACACACATGCACTTACACTAGGTGTGGTTCATGACAAGAACACAAACGCAATGACACTGGTGGATCCTTATGTGGTTTGTTTAGATGAATAGACATGCAATGACACCGGTGGATCGACATGTGGTTTATGCAAGTAGAAGACATGCAATGACACTGGTAGATCCTTATGTGGTTCATGAAAAGAACAGACATGCAGTGAAACTGGCTGTGGTTCATGAATAGAACAGACATGCACTAACACTGGGTGTGGTTCATGAAAAGAACAAACATGCAATGATACTGGTGGGCCCATCCTTATGTTGTTCATGAGAAGAACAGACATGCAATGACATTGGTGGATCCTTATGTGGTTTGTTTAGAGGAACACACATGCAATGACACTGGGTGGATCCACATGTGGTTTATGGAAGTAAAAGACATGTAATGACACTGGGTGTGGTTCAGGAAAAGAACAGACATGCAATGACACTGGTAGATCCTTATGTGGTTCATTAAAATAACAGACTTGCAATGACACTGGTGGATCCTTATGTGGTTTGTTTAGAGGAACAGTCACGCAATGACTCTAGCCATGGTTCATGAAAAGAACAGACATGCAATGACACCGGGTGTCGTTCATGAAAAGAACAGACATGCAATGACTTGTGTGGTTTGTTTAGAAGAACACACATGCAATGACACTAGGTGTGGTTCATGAAAAGAACAGATAGGCAATGACACTGGTGGATCCTTATGTGGTTTGTTTAGAAGAACACGCATGCAATGACACTGGGTGTGGTTCATGAAAATAACAGACACGCAATGACACTGGTGGATCCTTATGTGGTTTGTTTAGAGGAACATACATGCAATCACACTAGGTGGATTCATATGTGGTTTATGGAAGTAAAAGACATGCAATGACTCTAGCTGTGATTCATGAAAAGAACAGACATGCAATGACACTGGTGGATCCTTATGTGGTTCATGAAAAGAAAAGACAGGCAATGACACTGGTGGATCCTTATGTGGTTTGTTTAGAAGAAGACACATGCAATGCCACTTGGTGTGGTTCATGAGAAGAACACACACGCAATGACACTGGTGGATCCTTATGTGGTTTGTTTAGAGGAAAAGACATGCAATGACACTAGTGTATCCACATGTGGTTTATGGAAGTAAAAGACATGCAATGATACTGGTAGATCCTTATGTGGTTCATGAAAAGAATAGACATGCAGTTAAACTGGGTGTGGTTCATGAAAAGAACATACATGCAATGACACTGGTGGGCCCATCCTTATGTGGTTCGTGAGAAGAACAGACATGCAATGACACTAGTGGATCCTTATGTGGTTTGTTTATAGGAACACACATACAATGACACTGGGTGGATCCACATGTGGTTTATGGAAGTAAAAGACATGCAATGACACTGGGTGTGGTTCATGAAAAGAACAGACATGCAATGACACTAGTAGATCCTTATGTGGTTCATGAAAAGAACATACATGCAATGACACTAGTGGATCCTTATGTTGTTTGTTTAGAGGAACATACATGCAATGCCTCTAGCCGTTGTTCATGAAAAGAACATACATGCAATGACACCGGGTGTGGTTCATGAAAAGAACAGACATGCAATGACTTATGTGGTTTGTTTAGAAGAACACACATGCAATGACAATGGGTGTGGTTCATGAAAGAACAGATAGGCAATGACACTGGTGGATCCGTATGTGGTTTGTTTAGAAGAACACGCATGCAATGACACTGGGTATGGTTCATGAAAAGAACAGACACGCAATGACACTGGTGGATCCTTATGTGGTTTGTTTAGAGGAACAGACATGCAATCACACTAGGTGGATCCATATGTGGTTTATGGAAGTAAAAGACATGCAATGACTCTAGCTGTGATTCATGAAAAGAACAGACATGCAATGACACTGGTGGATCCTTATGTGGTTCATGAAAAGAACAGACATGCAATGACACTAGTAGATCCTTATGTGGTTCATGAAAAGAACATACATGCAATGACACTAGTGGATCCTTATGTTGTTTGTTTAGAGGAACATACATGCAATGCCGCTAGACGTGGTTCATGAAAAGAACATACATGCAATGACACTCGGTGTGGTTCATGAAAAGAACAGACATGCAATGACTTATGTGGTTTGTTTAGAAGAACACACATGCAATGGCAATGGGTGTGGTTCATGAAAAGAACAGATAGGCAATGACACTGGTGGATCCGTATGTGGTTTGTTTAGAAGAACACGCATGCAATGACACTGGGCATGGTTCATGAAAGAACAGACACGCAATGACACTGGTGGATCCTTATGTGGTTTGTTTAGAGGAACAGACATGCAATCACACTAGGTGGATCCATATGTGGTTTATGGAAGTAAAATACATGCA